>OZ024770.1:8514119-9217906 GCA_964017025.1 Stenichneumon culpator | reverse complement strand
TAAGCCACGGGATCGCACACACGTGCATCGAGAGCGCTCAGCCGATCGGACGATCGAGGCGAGCAGAGCGAGAACGAATTTCCCTACGCGATCATTAAATTATTTAAACGACAAAACTCACCGAAAGAGCGTAACTTAATCCGATAATTGGCGAGAACTGCATCTTACGATGCCTCAAGAACTTAAGCACAATCACTGCACCTCAAGAGCATTACCCGGAACGCATCTCAATCACAGAAAAATCGGCAAGAACTCGGAACCGAATCCGCACGAAACACAGCACATGAGTCGAAGTGACAGGTAGCGTGAGCGAGATACGCGAACCGAAGCGAGAGCGAGATACGCGAACCGAAGCGAGAGCGAGAGCCGGAGTCCACGGCAGCGCGAGCGAGAACAAATGACTCAGCGCGAGACAATAGGCCGAACGTAAACACGGAAGCGCGAGCGAAGTCCGAGCAGCCTCGAAGACGACTCTCAGTACACTGATTAGCCTACGACAATACTTCCAACGGGACGTTATGATTATTGTGAGATCCTCAGCCGATACCTACTACTCTCTCAAACTATTACAGAGCGTCAATTCAAACGGGATCTGTACTATACGCGGTAACTTCAGATTCGTCGCGGTCGTTACTCAATTCACGGCGTGAAAACAAGGCTCTCTTCTAACTAAAACACAGCACAAGGTGTTCCACCCTTGCCTGGACAAAACCGTAACTCCGCTTGTCCTCCAACTCCGTGCATTATCACCTAAACAGACTGCCGGGTTTGCACCGGACTTTGACGTATTCGCGACGAAATCTCGTCGGGCTCTCCTCTATTCGTTCTCCTCTGTACATCGAGATTCCCTCCACCGAATAGATTCGAAAATCCCGACCTGAACTAAATCTTAAGCTCAACAAAACGACTAAATCTGCCTCAATTTCCTGAACTTATCTCAACAATATTGGACGAGATCGCAAAACGTCACGAAACTCATTCTTAACGAGAGCTGGACGGTACCGTGAACAGCAAAAGAGCAGTGAATCGGGAACTATAACAAATTAAATCGGTAACCGTATTCGAAAAATACTAATTATTGGCATGTTTGTGATGGTCATCGAAAAATCACGTCACAATACAAATAAATAAATAAATAAATAATGTGTGAACTTTTCAATTCATCGCTCTTATTGCCCATCGCGAGCTCTCCAAGAACAAACACCGCCCCGTTATCTACCCGCCAGCGAGTGTGCCATCGGGGATGAATGTCGCCGAGGTATTCTCTCCCGGAGACCGAGAGAGCGGGGTTTACGGTCTAAGCTGGTCTGCCTCTTCAGTGGCGAAGAGTGAAAGTCGTTCCTCTCCGCGGTCAATTAATTTTAACGAGGGAGGGTAGAGTGGTCCAGCTGCAGCGGGTCGTACTTCGCCGAGGAGCATCCCCGTGAAACCGGATCCGCGAACTCGTCGTCCCTCGAACAAATCCACGAGTCACGATCTCCACACTCGGTGCGGATCAGAGATGCATCATCCGTGGACGCGGGACAGCCGGGAGGATGGATTTTCGCGTTGACGTACAACCGCATCAACATTATTTTTCCCCGGTGATAATGGAATTCTACTGCGCGTTGATGCTCCATCGTGATGCAACACCGTTGCGACTGTGCTCTTCCGACGTTCCCGACGAATTCTCGTCACGCTCCCGCTTAGCCGTCAGCGGTGAAAACTATCCGAGAGATTTTCATCATCGCCGCGCGCGGCTCGGTGAAACATCGAGATTTCGTGAAGCAGCGCGGCTGGTGCGGAACGTGCTTTATGCTCGGATGAAAAACATCGGAGGATAGATCTTCTTGGTCGTTCATCATACGTATATCGAATATCTCGAGCGTGCACGTCTGCATTATGCCGTCCGGAGACTACAAGCTCCGAGAGCAAGTTATTCACGAGTATGATCAACGGTTCGACAGCGAGCATATCGCTTCGCTCCGGGTGTATCCGGTTCTGTCTCTGCCGTTCTCTCCTGGCTTTCGTGCGGTGCCATCCGTACGATATTCCCGCGTTCCCTTCGAGCCGACCTTTTCGGTGCCAACAGCGCATCGATGCCGAGTGCCAAGCCGTACGTCGTACTTCACTCCGACTCGCGCGCGCCGTCCCCTCCTCTCGAAACCCCACCGAGGGAACATTTTTATTCATGAAAACATTTCAAATTCCAATGGCAAAATTGCCCGGTCCCCGGTGTTCTTTCTCGCGTCATCGGGCTTTACCTTTCATTTTTCGGTTCATTTTTTTTTCTTCTTCTCTTTATTTTTCTCCTCTCGTTCCCCTCGAGCATATTTACCGAGAAAGAGCCAATCGTTCTCGCTTCTCTCGTCGAAAAATTAACTGCGCCCGGTCGGGGCGTACAGGTGTACCGGGATCGGAGACGGGAGTGGATTCTCTACTCCGGTGCAGTCGGAGACGAAGCCCCCCTCGAATTTCTTTCACTCGCCGTTCGTCTTTTCCCAGGAACGAATGTGAAAACTATCGACGTTGTACACTCGATTCCAGCGATCGCTGATAGCAGTTCCTATTTCTACAAGACAAATAAGAGAACTTACTTTCATGTAATGGATCGATATAACAGATAGCTGCTAAACGCAATGTAAAGTCATCGATCTCTGGTTGAAGCCAAATTTTTTTTTTTTTTTTTTACGCATGAGAAAACTATCGACGTTGTACACTCAATTCCGGCGATTGCTGGTAGCAGTTGCTATTTCTATAAAACAAGTCATTATTTTCATGTAAAGGAGGAATATAACATGCTGCTAAACGCAATATAGGACCATCGATCTGTGGTTGAATCCAAATTATTGTTGTTTTTTTTATCAATGGGAAAACAATGGAGTGTCCATACACTCGATTCCAGCGATGGCTAATAGCACTCCATATTTCTATAAGACAAATAAGAGAACATTACATTCATGTAAAGGATGAATATAGCAGATCGCTGCTAAGCTCAATAAAGAACGATCGATCCTCGCTTCAATCTTCAATTTAATACGTTTTTTTATAAATCTTAGATAGCAGTCATCACTTTATGTACAGAGACTATCATTCACTTGACTTAAACTAGAGTATAGTAATTGACGTATTTCTACAGCCAAAATAAATACAACGTGGATTTCGCAGCGAATTATCGAAACCTTGGACGAATCGACGTACGGGCACTATTGTTCGAATCAAAGGTCTTAAGTCAATCCAAGGAACGGACAGTGGCTGCGAGCCGGCAACGCGAAAATTCACCGATATACCTCAGCTACTGGTCAACCGCTTCCGCCAGTCAACACGACTGTGGCTCCCGTGTTGTATAGTAGCGTACAACTGCGAGGTGAACCGTCTATTGTGATCCCAGCGGGCTTTATCGACGGTAACAGGCGAAAGCGGTAACGGCAGCCGGATAACACACTACAGCGACGGCAGCATCGAACTGTGTTACTCTGAGGGTAGTTTCCTCGAGTTCGAAGCGAAAGCAATCGATTCCCGCGAAGAATGCAGTCGCGCTCGGCGTGTACGTGTGTTATGTGGTATCGAATCGATAAAAAGACGAACTGAAAGGAATGAGAAATAAAGGATGTACAAGAGAGCGAATAAAAGCGGATGCTTCGGAAACGAGGAGAAAAACAAGAGATGAAAATTCGAGATGAGAGAAGCTGGAGGGGGAAAGGATAAACTTAAAGGGACGCAGAAACTTTAACACGCGAACGCCTCGAGCCACGTCCACTAATTAGTCCGCAGCCACTCGAGCTTCTCGCCTCGCCTTGGCGACTCCGAGGCTACTGGAGAGAATTTTTAGCACCCTTAGCTTCGGAAACACATACAGGCACGAGAGAAAATAAAAAAGGACCGTTGAACATGGACGGGGAGAAGAGAAAATGAGAAGACCGAGGAATTCCCCCGAGGTCCGCTCGTGGTCCCCGCCGCGAGCTGATAATGCGAGCTATTATCACGGGAATCATTAGTAATATTCGATGCGTCACGAAGACTCTTGGTGTACCGCCGTGTACGTGCCCGTTACCGTTAGCTTTCATTGTTCCCAGCGTTCCCGTTAATTAATTATCACGAGAGCCGAGCGCGTTCGGCCTCGGCGTGTGTTACTCGCGTGTTATGCTTCCGCCGCATTGCCAATAATCTGACGCCCTCTTCGTACGCGGGAGGTTTTTATTTTTCTATACATTTTATACGCATCTCCGTTTTCTTTTAACGAGATTGAAACCGACGAATCGCTGTACACCACCGGAGTGGCGTAGCACTAAAGCAACCCGTGTGTCGCGTCGGTTTAGTGATAAAAGGCAAATTTGCGAACCGGGGCTATCGCCGCATTGTTTGTTAGTCGGTAAATGATACGATCGCTGACGGGCGTGTTTTATCTATCTTGCGTGACGCTGTTTGAAATTCTCTATGGGGGCTATAGGGGCTCAATTAAATCGGTATCTCGCGCGCGGTGTTACCGCTGAATATTTCAATTTCATCGAACTGACGGTTAAGCTGCGACAGCCCGGATTTTCGCCGCGAAGAATCTCTCTTGCGCGAATGTACCGCGGTATGAGGGCTCCGATGGAGACGGGAAAAACCACGAGAATCAATATCACCGGAGAGTGATTCGGATTATGGCGCTGTTCGGTAAAGTGGAAGAATTTCTCGTTCATCGATCAGGTTTTGGACGATTGAATGAATTAGGATAAATGGGAAACGGACCTTTCTCTAATGGACAGTGTCGACGAGTTTCTTCTTCTTCTTCGCCTTCATTGGCATCGGTCCGGGCATCTTGAACAAGGTCCTGAAAAAAAGATTTTTTTATTTTTTTATTTTCCGATCATCTAATTTTCGCGGTCAGGAGAACAGATAGATAGATAGATAAATAGATTCGATTATTTCGTGTCTTGAGGACTGAGCCGCCTAAGAACACAAAGCAGCACCAATGACATAAATAGAATAATAAAATAGAAAGCAAAGTAACAGAAAATATAGTTAAAGAAACAGGAAATAACAGGTAAAGATATAATTAATATAGGAGTATTGATTAGCTGAATAGGACAATCGTCCGGGTTTTTGTACGTACTGGCAAGTCGTGCATATTGGGCTGAACTTGCAGAAAACTGTGAAAATAAATACAATTTGCGTTAAGAATCGAACGACAAATGCTGACAGTAAAAGTCTTGTTGTTACGAATATTTCTTACTCGACAGACAAACGGAGCAAACGTAGCCGATGTCGATGAGCTCTTTGTGGCAAAAACACGCCGCTCTGTAGTCCACTTTGACCGGTGGCGGGAGAACGAGCTTGGAGCGCACCTCCGGATCCGGCAGAAATACCCACTGAGCAAAGAAAAAAAAATCAAAACAAAGAATCAACCAACAATTCTCACCGATCTGCCGTCGAACGATTAATAACGGCAAACGCGACAGGGCAGTTTACCAATAGATACTGCAATAATCCCGCGGTCGTCGGAACTTTGAGATAGTTCCCGCCCGTTATATCGCAAGCCTGTTGCAGCAGAGTTAATTCCTGATCCAGACTACAAACGTCTAGAATGACGCTCTGAAAAAAATTAAAAAAAAAAATTTCTAAATATGATTTTTCAATGTTTTAGAACTTTCCGAACACGTTTTCATTATATCAATTTTTTTTTTCACCAATACATTTCTCTTTTGCTTCCTCTATGAGGTCATTCAATAAATTAAGTTAAGTTATTTATTTTTTTGCGATTTATTAATTATTTAAATAAAAAATAAATAACATAGTCTTGCAAACCATTTTCTGTGCCGTGAAGAATATATTCATGTAATTCATGTACTGAGTGGCGGAGTCGTTGCTGCCCGTGATGACCAAAATTCTCGAGTTAAGTTTCTCACCAGCGACTTTCTCGCGTTCAAGACGAGCTATGTAGCACAGAGCCATGGACAGAGCTCCAGATATCAGAGTCTCGCTATTTATGGGACCGCTATTAAGAATATCGGCAACGACTTTTTGGAGCTTGCGTCTAACAGTTTGCTCAACGAGAGTAAACTTCTCATACTGTCCGTCGATCTGTCTGACCTCGCCAGGCTTGTCATCAGGATAGAGAAATTTTGCACCCTGTCCGTGACATGCTATGAGGGCTAATTCGTTGTTGGATGTTTCCATGAGATGCGCATTAGCGAAAACGATTACAGAGTCGACGCACTGTGTCAATACTCTTGTCTCATGTTTTACTATTCGCTGCGCTGGATTGACGTCCAGAACGATTATGAGGAGACTCTTCTCTACCTCTGAAACAGAAAGGGTTTATGAAATTTTTCAATTATTATTGTCATTCAGGTTATGTCAAAGTATCGTGACGATCGATGATTGTTCGACTACCGTGTGTCGAACTGCGATTGATCATGTACTGTTTACATACCGTTTCCGCTCATTTCGTTGCTGTTTAAACTGCCAACGCTAGTAAATGATTGTTACTCGTTCAGCACGACACACAAAACACAACATGCGTAAACTTGTTTACATCCCAGCACTGAACTGAAGTACGAACTATCACCGCGAGGGGTATGCGATCCCATTTTGAATACGCCGTGTCTACAGTATCGCTGACGTTAGTTTTGTTTCGCATAAAAATTCAAGTGACGCAAAGCTCCTAACGCCACTCAAAGTTAGCATTACTTTAAGTTTTTCGTAAAAGTAACGTTGATATTTTAATAAACCTCCTCGTTAAGCGGAATCTGCGTTACTTTCTCATTTTTACAAAAGTAACGCTACCTGCAACTGGGAACGCTCAGCAACGCTTTACAACGCTGTAAATCGGTTAGAAATGCTTTAAAACGCTTTGAAATGCTTAGAAACGCCGGGGTTTTTTAAAAAAACTTGTAACGAGTTCTAACGATTTTGTCAAAAAATTCCAAGGCTACCCCTCTAGAGTATTTTTTTTTTGCGTGTTTCAACGTCCTCAAACAGCACGATAAAACGTCTCCAAAATTTCAGTCAAGGGCCTATCTTGTGTATTTTTTTCCTGTAGAACACGATGGGCACCTCGGATTTTCCCTAGCTCCATTATGAGTCAAGATATCGACCTTTAAAAATCACGAAAATTGACGTTATTAGAAAAATTGCTCAAACTTTGAAAAATCGTTGTTCACTCCATTTTTATGTTTCAAGGCTATATTCTTCGTATTTTCCCCGCTAATCACGAATATAACAGTTATTTCACTCCCAACCCAACATTTTCCGTTTACCCTTACCATTTGTTTACCAAAATTTTGTTTTTTCCAATAAAATTTTTCAGTATTTTTCATGTAATGGAAGGTTGGAAATATATTAAAACGTTTGAAAAAATATTTAGAAACGCTTTAAAGCGTACATTCGAACATTTGATTCTCATTGTGATTTTTCGGGGTTTTGGAACGTTCTGAACATGTTCTCATTAAAATCTCGTTATTTTTTCACCAAAACAAAAAACTTACTGACATTTCACGAAAGTTTATCGACATCATATATCGGAGTATCGTGACGATAGATGATTGTTCGCCGATCGTCTTGCGCAGTGCGATTCGTAATTGCTCTTTTAACATGTCGTGTCCATGAATTTCGTTGCTATTCGACAGCTTCAACTCGTAAATTCCAGTTATTCGTTATTCGTTGAGTCCGGACGAACAAAACACGTGTACCGTGCTTACACCGACGTATTGAAATAGGAATTGCGGAGACGAAGTGCTCGCGGCGAAACATTGACCATTTTTCAAAAGGATTTTATGAAACTATATTAATCTGTTTTATTACTCGTTGCTCTACAAAATAAAAAAATAATCTTACATATTTATTTCGATCAAAGGGACATGTCCGCGTCGAACTGAAAAAAAAAAAAATTATGCAATTGCAGTTTGAGGTGAAAGAAGACGAGAGTAAACGGTGCGCGGCACTCACCAAATCGTCCAAATCCGGATCGACATAAGATTCCTTCAGAGGCGGAGGTGTTTCTTCCAAACTGTGCTTTCTTTTAAGCCCTTTCTCTGCGGCATCATTTTCCACCTCTTTAATGTCACTTTTCAACTTATCGAGATCACATTCCATCTTCATAACTTCGCTCAGCACTGGAACTGCTACTTTGTCCGATCTGTTTGAAGAAAGTTTACAATATCGACAAACGCACCGAAATTAACAGAAAATAATAAAACAAAAGTACGATCAATTATTCGGCTCAATGACTCATTTACAACGACGGATACTCACGTTTCTAAAGCTTTTTTTGACAAGGCCAGCTCGTCTTCGATCGGGAACAATTCTTGCAGTCGGTTGAGCAGAGGTTCTTGTCGTATCTTTATTGATTCCGGCGGCTCGATCAGCTTCAACAAATATTCGCTCATTGGCGGCTCTGTTCCCTCGGGATGCAGTGCTCGAAAACTCAGAGAATTCCAGTGATGTTGCAGATTCGGTGATCGAACGGTACCGGAAGCGAAAAGCTCGTTACCATCGGCGCTGTCGAAACGCGCAAAGTTAAAAAATATAATTATATGATTGGTCAACGATAAGCCGTCCTTTTCGACACGTCGGGCTCTTACTCGGTGTGGTCGGTCAGCATCATGGCATCTATCATATCTCCGACGATATCCTCTTTCTCCTTGGACAAATTTGTCATCGTCGAATTAAGTGAATAAGATTGTATGACACGCCGATCTTCCGCGAACGACAGTTCGATGAAAAGCAGACACTGTACGAGTAAAACAAAAAAAAAAGTCCGAAGTGTGTAATACACAGTAGCGGCGAGCTGTAAACGTATTACGCATGGTCGTTACCGTACCGAAGGCTCGCCCGGTGCATCGAGACGCGGAATGAGTACTCCCATTTTCGGATCGTGTGTAGCGGCGTAAATTCTTCTGACTATCGCCACTCTTTTCCTATTGGCCATCGCCTGGGCCAAGCAGTAGAACGGCTTTGCTGAACCCTGTAAATATTTTAAGCTAACTTGTTAACAAATTCGATTCGATTTGATTGATCGGTTCGATTCGATTTCGACATAGACTAAAAAATGTTCTTAACAGCTTCAAAGTACCTGTCCCAAGACGACTTTCGTCGTATCGCCGGACAAATCCTCCAATCGGATGGACTCACGCGGTACGAATCCGAAAATCTTCAAGGATTTGGGACCGCCGTTATACTTCATACCTCGCTCGTCCGCCTCTGTAAAAAATCAATGTTACGAATTTTCGGGACACTGCGGAGTCGATCGTATGGACGAAAATAACAAAGCCAATCTTACCCGGCAGGGGAACGAAATGCCGTCCGTACATATAGCCGGGAATCGTGTCGCAGAGACGCTGCGCATCTTTGTGCCGGTCGACGTAGTCCCGTTCGTTTCTCACGAACACGAAATTATTGGGATCATCAGGTCGGCCTCTTGTCTCATCGACGTTTTCGTCCGCCGTCAACTTGGCTGTTATGTTCTTGAACGGCGGTTTTTTCACATCGTCCGTTGTCTGATCAGACAGACAACAATTAATGGACAAAGATCGATCTGCTGATTTCTCTTAAAGTTATTTTACTCACACTGACGTACATCACGATAGGAATTAATATGTTTCCCAACTCGAGTTCGCACTTCCAAGCCATGTACGTTGATTTGGGTTTTTTGAAGAATCGCAACTGCGGCAAAACTTCATCGATTTTTTTGTAATCTCCTGCACCCTGAGCAAGAAAATTATCCTGAGTAAAAACAGACACGAATTATCGATGTAAAAATTTCGCGATTAATTAAACGCGTTGAATCACCGCTTCTAACATCGACATGATAATCCTTTCACTCGCATTGAGCCTGCTCGCTGGAACATTACTCAGTTCCTTGCTGCCTCTGAAAAAGAAATTTGTATGCGAAGCTGAACTTATTATTTTTATAAAAAATAGGAAAAAAAATAGGAGAAAAAAAGAAGAAAACTGTATTCCAGATAAAATAATCACATCCACAAGACATTGATCTGCTGATCAATCAATGTTCCAGTAAAGTCCTGTGCGCTCACATGCGCAGGTGGTTTGTAGGCGTTGTCACAGTCGAAGAGCATGATTAGTACTGTGCGAGCAGCTTCCCTGCGAAGATAAATAAATTGCATTGTATTGCAACATTCTTCCCCCTGGATTTATACAATGCTAAGACTCACATATTTTGCATGCAATCAAGGGTGTAGGAAAGGGCGGTGTGCCAATCATTAAAACGTATATCGCTCTGCGTGAGCCTGGATATTTTCTCGACCAATTCCCAAGAAGGCACTTCCTTTTCCTGAAATAACTCTGGAAGGCCATCTCCGTCGCCATCGATACCAGCGTGACCTGTGAGTACGATACCAACTTCGTCGATGGGCCTCATGAATATCTGCAATGGCGATTGGACTGTACAGAACAGTATCGCGAAACCTTCGAGAATCGGGATTTTTCACCATGAACAAACCTTCTTCGTTATAACGAGCGACATAACCTCTTTGGCCTTCTCCACATAATGTATGTCGCCGGCTTCCGGTTGAACGCCGACGTTGGTGAGGAAAAACAGGACCTCCTGCAAGGTAAATTTTTATGAGGATGCACTATCCGAGATATCAAAATTTGTTTGTATCAACACAAAGTACAACCTTATCCTTTCGTTTCGGAGGCATTTTGCGGCTATTTTATCACACCTATCGCTCAGAATCGTTTGACCCAATAGCTCGGTAAATAAAACCTTTGATGCTCGTAGATTTATAGCGACGAGAAAGACGCTGACGATGAGAAAAATATGAACCGCGATCTCGACTCGAGATATGGCCGTTCGTGCCTGTTTGTGCCTGTTGATGCCGGCACGCTTGACTGACAGACGGACGGCACAGTGCCAACCGGCCTCGCTCTTGACCTTGGCAATCGTTTCGATTTTTTCAAACTTTCATCTTCGCTGGGCGTGCTGTGCGCAAACGCGAGTGGCTGCACATCAATTGCTATGTACTTTCTACTGCAAACAGCTGATCGAGAGTGACGGACGGTAGGAAAAATTATAAAAAGCGAAAGTACTCGGATTCGCCGAGTTAAGAAACAAAAGTATCGGCCGGCGCGGGTTTCTACCAGTGGTCAGACTGGTTTCCACAGCCGTGGGACTAGACAAACTGTTGAAGATGAAGACGCCCAGTGAACACGTTTTATTGAGGCTATATAATATGGAAGTTACATTGGATGGAACAATGTTATGTTTGTAGTATGTAGCGGGTACATAACACAAGTCACATGTAATATGTACCATTGTTATATGCAGGTAATGCAACTGTTACCCATCGGTATGTCGTTACAGTTATGCCCAAAAATTCGTGTAACTATTATGTAACTTGCTTGTACAAGTTCATAAATCAGTTCAAATCAGTTCAAATCAGAACATAACTGTTCTGATTTAGCTTTATAACACTATCATATAACAAGTTCGAGAGCATGCGATCCTTTCGTCGCACGTTTTCATCGACTGCAGTTTCGCGGAACTTATTCATCCGGACGAGGATTTGCTCGGCAAGTAAAGAAGCGAACTTCTTCGCTCGTAACAGCCTAATGAGGGATTTTTCAATTAATAAATCAGGGTGGTTTTATGCGTGAGTGCTCGTTACGGGTCATTTATTTGTTACAAAAAATAATAATTGGCTCATCGTACAATTACATTCTTTGCGACCGACAAGTTATGCTCTTTCGTCTTGAAATCGGTTCAGCAATCTGCGAAGCGGATTTCAAATTACTCGAGAACGGAGAAGGTCTTGTTCTCCCAGTAGCATTTGTAGATCTTGCGTCCGGTATCGCAGTCGTTTTTACCGACTGGAAAAAAAACAAAACAAAAATTAAGAACCGTTTCAGATCGAATAGGATAAAAACTATAATAAGATACAAATATATATATATATATGAGAAAGTCATATTAAAAATATTATTAAAACCTGCAAAAAAAACGAAGGACTTTTTATCGACACACCAATACAGGTGTAGGCTGTACTTACTGATACCCTTGCACTTGTTGATCACTTCGTTGGCCTTGTCGACGGGGACATCAGCCGGAATCTTAGCGCGAGTTGTTTCCTCGTTGAAAGTTCCATCAGCGTTCATCTGCGGGTCATTCGTTGGGTTAGAACATTACACCGGGACCGTTATTACACCGGGACCTCGATTTTGTCCGAACAGTCTATTCGCTACACAGCGCAGATCTACTGCGCATACTCGATTTATAACCGAAGAGCTGCGCGGAGTCGGTCCTGACGCAGTTCAATATATCGAGGTCCCACTGTACCAATTTCTTCGCGGACGTGCGATGAAATGAAAAATTATTTTACTCGCTCTACTCACGATTCCGATCTTCTTCAGGAGGCATGCGCTGAAACAAGCCAGTTTCTCGTCGGTTTCGTCGGCGTTACCGGCCTTGGCCGCATCAACTTTGGCTGAAAGTTTAACAGTTTTTTTTACAGCAATACGTTCAAGTCAAAACGATTGATTTGATTTTTAGCTTATTCATTTTATTCTTACCGATTTCAACGCCAGTTTCGGTTATACAAGCATCCCTGTGCTCTCGGAGCTTGGCTTTCTCCTTGTCGTTGAGAGCGCTCTGATAAAAATTACGTTTCAATATAATAATTTTATTTTTAACATTACTCGAATGAATCAACGATACTTACAACTGCTCCAACAAAGCACACGGCGAGGACCAATGCGAAGATCTTCATGTTTTATGATTGTTAGAGATTTTTTTTAATCACACAGATTGTCTGTAATGCTCGGAAACTTCGAACTGACTGGCTCTCGGAAGAGATCTTCATTTTATACGATAGCCAGCCGACGTCCACAATATGTAAAACGGGTGACCCTCCTTCGAGATGAAGGTCACCGTCGTTTCGGATAGTGGGGGACGTAAAATCCAGTTTGCGACTATGTTTCTTGTTATTATGGGCGATAACCAAAAGAATAAAGAGAAAAAACGAACGACCGGAGCGTCTCGTTTCTTCGAACGAGGATTCAGCAAAGTCACCACGACTGGGTTCTCGTGTGGGGTCACCGCGTACTTTATAAATAATTTTTATCAATGCCAATTACGATAGCCTCGAGCAGCTGATACATTCATTTCTTTTTCCTCGGCCAACCAGCTTGACGAACTGCATAAAAGTAAGCAAATGCTACATGGCGGCTGTTTGATGACGATTTGATCATCTTTAAAATTATGCAATATCAAAAAAATAGAGACACGCTATCTCTGATGCGAGTCGAGAGCTTACGGTCACCGCGTCGAGCCATTGTATCTAGGTTCGGGTCATTACTTAAATCAGTACAAAAAAGTTAAAAATTGAAATTGTCATATCGTTTTTTCATGATGTTCCTTTATTCGCGAAGCTTCTTCTATGAGAAAGCATTTTCTGTATTTTTGGCTTCCTCATAGAGGAAGCTTCGCGAATAAAGGAACATCATGAGAAAACGATATGACAATTTCAATTTTCAACTTTATGAGGAAGCGCTATGAAAATTCCAATTTTCCACTTTTTTCAACATCAACGTCTTGTTAAACTTTCATGAAACACGGCTGGCCGATTCACGATCTGCGCTTGGTGCGAAGAAATACATGGAAGTATGCGCTCCTGAATTTGTTTTTTTTTTTTGCACTTTCGTTTTTTCTCAAGAAATCCAAGTGATACCTCTTTATCTAGCTTTTTCAACCCCATCATAACCATCGTCTTGTGTATGTCTTGCTGTAGGTCACAATAGGCACCTGGGTTTTTCCGCGATGCCATCGGAAAGCAAAGAAATCGCTGTTTACCCAAAATCACCCATTTTTGCAATTTCGGCTTAAACATTCCCGGTAAACTTTTTCGTTAGTGGTTGCTCCGCGGCTGTACTTTCACGTATTTTTTGACACCAATCACGAATCTGACACTTCTTTTATTCATAGATGAATATTTAATACTGAAAAATGCGTCTTGAAAAAAAAAATTGCATGAAATTCGAAAAATTCAAAATGACATAAAATTTAAACGGTTCGACCGATTTCCGTGATAATTTAATGGGATCATCGGGTGATCATATTCCTTCTGTGTACGTGTTTTTAGCCCGATAGCTAAAAAAATTGCGAGCACTAGAGTGCGTAGACATTTTCGAAGAAATAAAAAATGGCGTACAAAAAAAACAACTGAACATTTGTGAATGAGATTTTGCAGAAACATTGTCTATTAACCACACATGCTATGTGCACTCTTTCAGTCTGATCGGTGAAAGCATTTCCGAGATATAGCGGTTTAAATTTTTCACGTCCGATTCATACACACGCGCGCGCGCACACACACTCACACACACATCCGGACATTTTTTTCTACATGTGATTTTTCGATGTTTTGGAACGTTCTGAACACGTTTTCATAAAAATCTGGAAACATTTTTTTTCATCACAACAAAGCTTCCTCTATGAGGAATCAAAACAGAATTCTCATAGAGGAAGTATTCGTAAAAAACACAATTATTTTTCAGTTAAATTTTAGTGAAATGGAAACGACCGAATGAAAGGAACACCATCGTCACCGTGAAATAACGACAAAGTAAATAAATCGACAAGTTTACCAACAACAAAAATCAAGATTTTCTTGAAGGGTAACAATCGACGATGAATATCACAGTTGACGTGGATGATGAAATAAATGCGCAACGGTCAATTATGCATGTGCTTCGTCAGATGTTGTAATATTCCATCGATGATCGAATATAGCCGATCGAAGTTAGCTGCAACGAAGTAACGACAATGAAGTCTCTTCCGGGTGCAACGATGAGAAGGATTTTCAATCGTAAGTTTCCAATTATGTTTTTTCACAATTATAGACAATCATACACGTTATCTATTACTTCGGTCATTTTTTTTTAATTCCTTACCAACGTGTATAAAAGGGAGAAAAAATTCTCGTCACTCTCAAGTCTTCGTTTCAATCAACGATATGCAGGTCCTCGTGGTTTTTCTTACTGTGCCGATACTCGCGGTCATGGTACGTTGAAAACTCGATTTTTTCTTTTTTACTTTTTTTGTTCGATAGAATAATAAAGTATTTTGTTAAATATCGATGAATGAAATATTTATTTTTCTCAGGGCGCACTGTCACCCCAAGATATATTGCAGTTCGCCGTAGCGCGTCAAAGGTGCGAAAATGACTTTACCGTTGATCCGGCGTCGATCGATAAGGTTAGAGCCGGAGAAATGATTAATGATCCAGAATTCGATTGCTACATGGCCTGTATTCTCGAAGGAATGAATTTAGTAAGAAAAAAATGCAATTAAAAACGAATTATTTATAAAAAAAAGCTGATAACCTAATCACGCAATGAATTTCAAGATGAGAGACGGGAAGCTGAACGCCGGGTCGGCTATACAAAAAGTTCCCGACGCTGATTTCCGAATGAACGTCGTCGAAGCCATAAGAGCTTGCGCCAACCAACGTGAGTCCGAACATTGACACGAGATTAAATTTATCGTCGAGATTGTTTTCAAATGTATAATATCCCGTTACTGTCGATTAACAGAAGGCAGAAACAACTGCGAAACGGCGCATCTTTTGTACGTCTGCATGCGCGAGAAAGGGGTAAGACGTCATGCATCGTTGCAAACTAATTTTCGCTTTACCTAATTTTTATTTGTTCTTGTATTTCAGGTACCCAATATGCTGAGTGGTCATTAACAAACGATCGTCGAAGGACGTAACACATTTTCAATCGCAATGGAATTTCTTTTCGGTTTTATTCTTGATCGGTACGGGGATTCAACATGTTTCCATGTTCAATAAAAACAGACGACGTTTGTAACCAATAAAATGTATTGTTGATATATGTACAATCGTTTTTTTTTTACGTTTAATTGACACTACAGAATGAGTATTGACACGGCGTGACATGACACTGATCGTCGTCCGGGATAGCGAGTATCCGGTTGTCATTTGAGGATGGAAACCGTCTTGCTCTCGACATAACATCCAAAAAGTTTAGTTCCAATCTCTCAGGCATTGACGCGGGATGCAATAGATTTTTTTAATTAAGAAAAAAAAAATATATATATTTTCATCAAAAGAAGCGACAGATACCAAGTACGCTGAGTGGCCATTAACTCTTCAAATACGTGAGCTGTTTTCCTAGAGCAAACGACCATGCCTTGTTTTAAGCACAAAAACGATACGGATGTTCATAATAACTTTTCTCCTGCGTTATCAACAAAACGACACTTCAAGGCACGTCTGTTAATTTTTACAGATTTTTTTCAGCACATCAACTTTTTATTCGAATCGTTCGAAAGTTGAGTCTTGGCAAGTTCTAGGTTCTCGTTAAACAAGGATCCCGTACGTGAAGGGTTAACGAACAATTGTCGAAGGAAATAACACATTTGTTTAATCACAATCGAATTTTTATTTCATTTTTAATTCTAATTGGTACGAGGTTCGACATGTTTTCATATTCAATAAAAACAGACCGCGTTTATATACAAGGAATAAAATATATAATTGATATGTGTACAATGGTATTTTTTACATTGCGTTAATGCCACGGAATGTGTAACACGGCACATGACATTGGTCGTGGTCCGGGCTATCCAGTATCGTTGATGAGCCGGTTATCAGTTGAGAATGGGAATCGTCTTGTTCTCCAGAAAACATTGGAAACGCTTGCCTGCAGTCTCGCAGTCATTGGCGCCGGCTGCAATAAAATGTTGTCAAAAAAATGTGTTGGTCTATAACACCGCTAATACTGTAATCTAACTCGAAAAATAAAGATAATTATTACAAAGAGGAATGCACTGGGCGATGATTTTATCGACTTCGGCTGTAGGATAGTGGGCCGGGATCTTAGCCCGAAGGGCCGCCTCGTCGAATGCACCATCGGCATTGATGAATCCAATCTTCTTCAACAAGCACAATGCGAAGCAGTTGAGTTTGTCATCTTCCGTGGCGAACATGCCCGCCTTCGCATTGTCAATAGCAGCTGCAAAAAAAAAAAACCGTACGAACGTTATAAAAAATCTGGTTGACTTCTAGAATATTTTTTTCTTCCTTACCGTCACTGACGCCGGATTCGGCCGTGCAAGCCGCCCTGTATTCTAGAAGTTTGGCTCCCTCTTCGTCAGTGATAGTAGCCTGAAAGATGAATTAATTTGACAGTCAATAGATGCATTTTAACAATTATAATAATTTTATTAATATTAGTAGTAGTAGTAGTGAATTTATTGCCAATATATTACATGAAACAGTTTTTAATACAAATATATCTCTTTTCACGTATAATGCATATTGCCAATCGGTCAGCGACCGCAGTCCTTCAGCCATTACAGATTTTATTAATTTTGTGAATTTTATTGATTTTATTAATTTTGTCATTTTGTTTTTCTAACGAGATACTTACAAAAGTGCTGGCGATGCAGAGGGTGAAGAGGACTGCGAAGATCTTCATGTTGTTGGCTTTTTATTTCTTTGAGATTTCGACTGTGAGGCAGATCACTGATCACTGAATATCCCTACACAGAGATCTGCCTTTTTATATGATTGAGAAAAACGACGTTAGCACGCGGAATGTTACAGCACCTGGTCCCGAAAAAAACAAAAACAAAACAAAGTTCAAGGCCTATTTTCGCGAGCGGTAATAAGTGAATCATAAATGCGTAGCATAATAACAATTATTATTATTATTATTACTTTTTTCTGCCGCGTTGTATAACTCGTTTCACGGCGCAATCTTCGACAATGGCAACCAATTGCATAATACATCCACACTAGCACGATTTATTTTTTTAAATATAAGCTTGCTCACACGATCTCTATCAGTTTTTTGCAAATCATCTTTTGCGTCGAGAACCGGCGAGCATTGTCTTCATTTCTATTACGAGTCTCCACATCGAGGCATCCGATCGACAGCGATCGATCCAAAAGAAACACCCGTAAAAAAGCAGGTTCTACTTTGAACACCGATCATTGAACTCGGAAACGATCGCATGGATAGTCAATTCTAAACACCCTAATTACGGTTCTGGAATGATCTTCAAAGGGATGCTTAAGACAAAAATCTTCGTTCGTCATATCGACATGAGACGCGATCGTAAAATACCATACATCGGAAAAAAACATAACAATAACGACAAATTTAACATATTAACAGTACTGACGACTGTTGTAAAGTGATCGAATGCTGGAACTAAGTGGTCAGACCAAGGACGACGTGCCCACACTGGAAACCTCGGCGCGATTTATGATATTAATTTTATCCGAAATGACCGCACTTCCGCGAAGCCTCTCGTTGAAACTTCAGCATCAATTAACGCCGAGGATCGAGAGGATGTCGTTATTGTCCGACGATAGACGCCGATTCGCAACTCAGTAGTGTTCGTTCCGTCATTACACGCAATTAGCTCTATTCCTTAAGTAGTTTTGCACTTCCTCCCACGGTGTCCTGTAGTCTCAATGGAAAAGTTCGGCCGACTGTGGAATATAAAAGATCCAAACACAACTCGATTCTTCGTTAGAATTGAAAAACTCACGGTTGGACAATGTATCTAAGAATTTCTCTTCTCGCGATCTTCGTGCTCTCGGCATACGTGAGTAGCAAAAATAATATCGCAAGTCCGTCGTGTTCCGGGCGAGTTGAATTAAAAACCTACGATCGATTGAAAAATGATTTATCCAGGCCGGTAGCGAGGAGCACGATGCCGAATGGAAGGCGTTGAAGGAGCAATGGAAGGCGGCCAAGGAAAAATGCATCGCCGAAACCGGAGCAGATCTGGAGGGATTGAAAAAGTTACACACGTCCGAAGATGTCGAAGTTGATCGGAAAGTTAAGTGCTTCGGTGCGTGTGTGATGAAGGAGAGAGGAACGGTGAGTTATTAGAAGTGAATGATAAACATTTTGCGACTTTTCTTTTTTTTTAAATACGAATTCTTTTCATTCTTCATCGCAGGTCAACGAGGATGGAACCCTCAATTTGGAGAAGGCCCTCGAACAAGTGCCCCAACACATGCCCGAAAGAGAGAAAATGGTGGAAGCTCTGACTGCCTGCGCTGATAAGAGTAATGCAATCAATTTATTATCGTTGATCAATAATTCCTAACATTGTTGAAACATTTTTTTAAATGTTTTGCAGAGGGTGAAGACGAGTGTGAAACGGCTCATTTGATTTTCACGTGTCTCCATGATAAGAAGGTACGCTTAAAAAATTCGATAAATTAGTGCAGGTCGATAAGAAACCATGAAACAACAAAGTGTCCTCTCAATTGGAGATCCGCTTTGACCGGCTCGCTACCATGTCATATTACCCTCGTTCGGCAATAAAATGATTTTCCTGAAAACTGTACGCTTTTTTATCATTGCAGGTATTCAAGCATAAGGAAGGATCGTCCGAAGAAGATTGAATACGGCAACGGAGATTCGGACGAGACGATTGCGTTCATATACGACACGAATGGAATACTGCACGATATGATACTTTCAATCATCAAACTGTCACGTATAGATGACATAACCAATTTTGAAGAACTCTGTGTATCTTCCTCCCAGCAATCCCAATAAAGCAATGATAATGAATACACTTCAATGAATCGTTTATTTATACCATTTTTATCAAAGTTTCAGCCTTGTATGCCGTCGTGACGCGATTTAAGGTGTGGATCATATTGGAGCGGGATCCTCGTTCGATCAAATCGCCAGTAGTATTATCGAACGCGATTCAAGCGGTCTTTCTCTACGTTGGTTCCTACACTGGAAATAAAATATCATTGACTCAAGTAAAATTCGCTTGTGGCCTTCCAACGAAAAAAATTGTTATTTGAATTCTTACAATTCCATATGGAATTGAAACGATAAAATGTCACCTCGACAGTCTTGCCGTTGTTGTTTCGAAAGCCGTTGATTGTCGAAAGAAGTAATACATTTTTCAATCTCAATGGATTTTTTTTCATTTTTCATGCTGTTCGGTACGGAGGTTCGACATGTTTCCAGGTTCAAGAAAACACAGTCAACGTTTATATATAACGAATTAAATTTATTGCCGATATGTGTACAATAGTTTCTTTTTACATTTAATTAATGCTACGAAATGTGTAAGACATAACGACATGACCCTGATCGTGGCCCGGGTTACCCAGCATCGTTGACGATTCGCTTATCAGTTGAGGATGGAAACCGTCTTCTTCTCTAGATAACATGACATAACAAAGTTTGCCTCCATAATCGTCGGCATTGGCACTGGCTGTAATAGAATGTAATAGAATGTAAATAAAACGAAATTTTTTAAATCTGATCATCTATAACATTGCGAATACTGTAATATAATTCGAAAAATAAAGATCATTATTACAAAGAGGTTTGCACTCGGCCACAAGTACGAATTATGAACCTGGTAACGGCCGGTCCCTGCCGGAAATAACACATTTTTCAATCTCAATGCAATGTTTGTTTTTCATTTTTAATCCTGATCGGTATGGGGGGTCGATATGTTTCGACGTTCAATAAAACGAAATGACGTTTATATACGATTTATATTTATATTTATTTATAACGAATACGATATATTGTTGATATGAATACAATGGTTTTTTTACATTAAATTAATGCTACGGAATGTGTAACACAGCACAACATGACATTGATCGTGGCCTGGGGTATCCAGTATCGTTAATGATCCGGTCATCAGTTGAGGATGGAAATCGTCTTATTCTCCAAGAAACATCGGAAACGTTTGGCTGCAGTCTCGACGGCGTTGGCACCAGCTGCAATGAAATATAAAAAGATAATAATAAAAAATGTGTTCGTCTATACCATCGCAAATACTGTAATATAACTCGAAAAATAAAGACAATTATTACAAAGAGGTATGCACTGCGCGATTAATTTTTCAACTTCATCTTTCGGATAATCGGCCGGGATCTTAGACCGGAGGGCCGCCTCGTCGAATACACCATCGGCATTGATGAATTCAATCTTCTTCAAGAAGCAGAATGCGAAGTTGTTGAGTTTGTCGTCTCCCACGGCGAACACTCCCGCCTTCGCATTGTCAATAGCAACTGCAAAAAACGATCGTTATACAAAATCTGGTCGACATCTAGAATATATATTTTTTCTTCCTTACCGTCACTAACGCCGGTTTCGGTTTTGCAAGCATCCCTGTATTCTAGGAGCTTGAGTTTCCGTTCGCCAGAGATAGCAGCCTGAAAGATTAATTAATTCGACAATCAATAGATGCATTTTGACAATTATAAAAATGTTATTAATTGTAATCACTGTATTCATTTTATTATTAATTTGTCATTTAATTTTTGTACCGAAATGCTTACAAAAGAGCAAGCGATGCAAAGAGTGAAGAGAACTGCGAAAATCTTCATATTTTTGGTCTTTCGTTTCTTTGAGTTTCTCGACTGTGAAGCTGATCACTAAATATCCCTACACACAGCTCTCACCTTTTTATATGATTGAGAAGAACGTCGGTAGCGCGTTAAATATTATGACGCCTGGTTCCGAAAACAACAAAAACCAACAGTGGCCAAGGCCAATTTTCGCGAGCGGAGATTAGCGAATCATAAATTCGGGTATCATCCATCCAGGTCTGCGGAACACAATTATTATTGTTATTTTCAATTCGCGTTGTATAACTTGTTTCACGGTGCGATCCTCGACAATGGCAACCGATTGCACAATACTTCGACACAAGAACCATTAATTTTTTTTAATATAAGCTTGCTCACACGATTTCTATCAGTTTCTGTAAAGTGAGCATGATGTTTTGGTGTTATTACGAAATAACGGCAGTGAAGTGTCTTTTGGGAATAATGATGAGAAGGACTTTCAATCGTATGTTTGCAATTGTGTCTTTTCACCATTGTAGACAATCACACGCGTTGTCTATTACCTCGGTCATTTTTTAAAAATGTCTCATCCACGTGTATACTATAAGGGAGGATACATGTCGGCACTCTCGAGTATTTGTTTCGATCAATGATACTTGCGATCATCGTACGTTCAAAACCAGATATCAATTTCGTGTTTCGGCACAAAATTTGTGCGGGCTCGAAGAGTAGATTTTTCAATATTTACGGGCGTGTATGTAATATTTTATTCTTCGTATTCACAGTGGCGGGTTAATCTTGGAAACGAATTTTAACGCGTTTTAACTTTAACAAAGGGAGAAATGTTATAAAGTCACGTAATCCTAAAATCGACTGGTCGCGACCAAGGACTATGATAGCTTAGAATGCAAGCAAATTGCACTTGCGCAAAACATCCTGTTTAAGCTTTAGCATCAGTTAAAAAAGTGAATCATCAAAAAAGGATCTTAGGACTGATATACAATCAATTCAATGAAATACAATCAATTTTACTATTGTAATATTTTTATTTCCCCCACCATTTACAGTGGGGATATTATGTACGTTTCGCTTGCGCTATAAAGGAACGAAAAAAAATCAGGATCTTTGTAGAAAAGTCGGGAACTTCAAAGGTTCACAATGAAATTCATCGTTATACTACTCGCAGTCCTGGTAGCGTCCACATGTGTAAGCCATTTTTCTTTTTAAATAAATAAAAATCTCCCCTAAACCGGTCAACTTGTGCTATATTGATGGTAAACTGTTCCCCACGGGCAAAATTGGACAGGTCGTGAAGGGATACCATGGGGATCAGGTATTAAAAAAATGTATGGCTGAAAATGGAGTCAACGAGAATGAGCCAAACAACGGTACAGCCCAAGAAGAGCCAGATCACAATATGAAGTGCGCTTACGCGTGCGTGTTCAGAGAGCTCAAACTCGTAAGTGCAAAGAAGTCGACGATCAAGATTGCATACTTTGTTGACAATGGCAATTATCCATTTTTTTAGACGAATAAGAATGGACTCATCAGTCAACACAGAGTGGATTTAATCATCGCTGTATTGAAGCATCAAGTGTCGGAAATCAACGAGTGCTTTGTGAATTTCCCGCGTAGGAGAATTGTTTATTACCGTTACTCGACAATCGATTCGAACTGAGAGCTAACATTGAACTTAACGATTTTTTTATTGTTCCTCAGACCATAAAGACAAGTGTGACGCAAGCTATGAGTTGGATGGATGTCTAAAAAAAGCCGGGGTGAGTTTGGACAATCAGGAATAGTATGTTTTCGTATCTCGGCAAGAAATTTGTCTAGTTTTTAAAGGACATGTTCTTTTTCGTTGCAGCTTACTCTTCACTCGACACAGGATAAAAACCATAAGGCAGCCGAGAAAGATTTGGAAAGCAAATAACTTCGAACACGAATTCGTTTTTACGACTCAACAGGACAAACGCGTCCTCTTTGATACGATGTTTCGAATAATTAAATTTGTGTGTATATATTTTGTCCGGCAAAATGTGCAGAACTATAACATTTAACGACACCACAATAAAAAAATCCTATGAATGAAGATGCTTCTACAAATCGTTTATTAATTTATTGATATCACCATTCCATACTATACCCATCCACCTGCCACGTTGACTCGATAAGAGGTGTAAATTATTGGTAAATTTCTGCGACCGTGGATATATTCGTTCGATAAACTTTGATTGATCATGCGACCGGTAATATTACAGCGTTGCCATGAAGAAAGGACCACACTCCTATGTCGGCAAATGTCAAGCGTATGAAACTGTTAATGAATACACGGCCATGAAGAATTTCGTTGGACCCGCCCGAAGCTGGAAGCTGGAAATAAAACATGATTCAAAACGATCAGGCTAACTTAGTGGCGACTATCGCTTCTGGCTCAGTGGCCGATGCAAATTTATCCACTGGATTCGGAAGAGAACTCCTGCAAATTTTCATGGACAGCTGTTAGAAATATTCTTGCGGAATGTATATTTTGATATAAATGTCAGTTTATCTAGTACAATATGTTTTATAATATTTGGTGTGTGGAGGTATAACTGCATAAGTTGCCGCCTCGATCTATATACATATATAAACGGTTAACTGAACAGAAATATAACTTTCAACAACACCACAATAAAAAAATCCCATGAAGGAATATGCTTCTAGAAATCGTTTATTGATTTATTGCTGTCATCGTTCGATACTATACCCATCATCCTGCGACAGCGACTCGATAATAGGTGCAAATTATTGGTACATTTCTGCGAGCGTGGATATCCGAGTGTGGACCGTAACGAGCGTAATATTACAGAGTTCCAGTTAAGAAAGGTCGAAATTCCTGATTCGGCAAATATTAGGCGTATAAAGCTTGCAATTAATACACTGCTACGGAGAATTTCATTGAACCTACTCGAGGCTTTGCGCAGAAATAAAGCACGATTCAGAACGAACAAGCTAACTTAGTCGCGACAACCGCTTCTACCTGAGTGTTCGATATAATTTATCGATTCGAATTATAAAAGTTGTCCTCCGAAAACGAAAAAATTCATTGTTAGTTTTTAGAACTCACTGGTCTGCGAGGAAACTAAAATTCATCTATCCTGAAAATCCTAGAAATGAATTATAGAAATGCTCGCTTAGCGTTGGCCATTAACCTGTTCTCCGCATAGCCCTACATACTTCAGATAGGGGTTTTTATAATTTACATGTATCTTAAGGAGGGAGTCTCGCTGCGCGCTGACTTTGCATAAGTTCGACAACAATAAGAGAAAATTGCAAGTACTTCTTGATGGTGTAAAAATCTGAAAAAAATCATGTATACTAAAGGTACTGATTTTTGTTCTATAAAAAGAAAAAAAAATCAACGATTACTTAAAAATCTGAAAAAATCATACGCATTCAGAAAAATAAACGAATCATTTTCATAAAAAAAAAGTTTTGTTGCTGGGTAATTTGTTAACCAATTAATTTTTTGATGAATTTGTTAATAACATTTTGCAATTGTTATTATGCAAAATTAATCTTCTCAGTACCTTTAGTATACATGATTTTTTTCAGATTTTTACACCATCAGGAAGTACTTGCAATTTTCTCTTATTGTTGTCGAACTTATACGAAGTCAGCGCGCAGCGAGACTCCCTCCTTAAGGAAATCCTTGGATCAATTGGAGGTGGGAGCAATTTATACAACCGAGCACGGCTTAGACATCGAGATACTTGACAGTTTTAAGGCCTCCGCTCGAACCTCTTCGCTCTAATAATCCCGCCACTTTTTCCTTCATAAATGCCTTTTATTTATATAGGGAAGGGCGGGGCAAAATGGGGTAACTGGGCAAGACGGGGAATCTGGGCAAAACTAAATTTTCCAATTTTTTTTTGTATCAGACAAGGTGGCAAAACGGGGCAGAAAAGCCTGATGTATCTGATGGAGCGGATTCGGGCATCCAAAAATTATTGGAAAATGACGTTTTGCCCTATGCCCCGTTTTGCCCCGCTGCCCCATTTTGCCCCACTCTACGCTATAAGCCTCAAATATTATTTGTTTTAGCTCGTATCTTTTCTATTTCAATAAAAAATCTATGGTTGTTCGCTTGTTGTTTTTTAACATAGTTTATATGCGATTTCTTTCTTTTTTATTTTTACTAAAAAAAATTTGCGACATACAAATTTTTACTTGTATCGATTGCTGCATGCAACTGGTATTAATTGCTCTTACTAAACTGTTGGTTAATTATTCGAGAACAGTATTTAGCATTGAATATTTATTTTGAGAAACTCATCAAAGCGTGTGTTCGTTACAAGAAATCTTTGGTAACTAACATCAATAATTCAGACAAACAAAAGATAAAAACATAGCGGATCCGATCGCATTGGTCATGAGTCGCTGTTCAATGTTTAAACCAACACAAACTACGGTCTTGTATCGGCTCGCCAGTAGAGTCCGGTTGCGCAATGTTTTTCTTTCTCTGTGTTTTCCTCTCCGCGTAACAACTATTTATTTGTGCATATTATTTCGCCCGCAGGTTCCTATCACCTTTTGCAAATCGTTACACGTGTCGGAAGTCGACGAGAATTTTTTGTACCGAGTCCGCAGATCGCAAGATTCTCAACTCAATAGCGCCGATTGTAACAATAAAATACAATAAACTCGACTTTTTTAATTGTCACGTCTCCTACCATTTCCGATGCACCAAGAGCTATCGGCCCTTTTGTCTGTTTCAATATAAAAAGTCGAAAAAAATGAAATATCATCACAGTCAGAATTGTGCAGTCAACAGTCCGACAATGTTCCGCAACGTTTGTGTCCTCGCCCTCGTCGTCCTCTGCGGACAAGTGAGTAAAATAAATCAAAATATCAATCTAAATTAATGTTATAAAAATTTTTTTTATTAAAATTATTGTATTCACTTTACCAAGGCCGCAAGCGCGTTTTCGGCAAATATGATTATGGGGATGGTGAGCAAAATGGGGAGCCAAGCGATGTCGATGGGAATGACCTGCTTGAACAAGAACAAGGCCACCGATGTGCTGACAGAGCCTACTCCAGCGAAACTGGTGCATGGTGGTGGGTGCCTAGCAGGCTGCGCGATGCAAACGATTGGACTGGTAAGTATACAAGCGTCGATTACGAAGATTTTGATAAATTTACTCTATATATTTTGGTACAGCAATAAGGAAATACGAAAGTAACGAAAAATTATTTGTTTTTGCAGATGAAAGCTGACGGAACAATCAGCACAGATTCAATTTCAAAAGCCATACCGGCAAACATGCCTATGGCAGACAAATTGCAGCAAATACTGAAGGACTGCGGTAACAAAGGTGAAAGGCTGATTTCTTAATGCTAATCGATACTCAATATGGTTTTTTTTTAATAGCATTATGTTCAATTTTTGTGGTTTTTTGCAGCTGGTGATACATGCAGTGCACCTCTGACGTTCGCCAAGTGTGTCTGTACCGACGGACCGATGAAGGAAATCGTTGATGCGGTGAAATCGTTGGGTATGGCAATAGTCATGGAAATGATGAAATAATGAAATCCGCTATGTGATGTCATGAGCAGCGAACACACTAATTTCTTTAATTCGATTCAACCGGAAAACCGCTCGTCTTTGACACAATATCTTCAGTGAAACATTATTATATATTATATTCAACATAATCTATTGTACATTCGATATTATCTATTGTACAGAACCGTATCGAAAAATTTCCCCCGGCACTGCAATAAACCTGTCACTAAGCATACACTTGGACGAATCGTCTCTTCATAACATTTTTTCAAATTTCTCTTATTTACATACAATTTGTGCGCCGCGATTGCCAACAACGAAACGAAGATCCTTCTCAGCCTGGCAACACTGCCGGATTTCGGTCTGCACTTCGGTCCGGAAGGTCGAGGCTGCTAACATCATATATTACCTCACATACTGCCGGCTCAGACAGTTATACAGACTATTTTTTTGGTTTTAATTTTTGCATACCAATAAAGTGGTCAATATGGCCCACTCCGATTAGCGCGCAAGTCAGCGACATACGAACCGGGCCACATTCACCACTTTTACCCTACGAAATTAAAAAAAAAAAAGTTCCGTTTCGATCTCCGGTGGAGCATGGTGGGAGCTACGGAAGAGGGACTGGTTATGAGATGGAAGATTTCTTTCCCCCTCAAGAATTCTTCGTGCATAATAATTATTTTTATTTTATTTTCAATATTCCCCCCGGGTAACCCGAGTGTACGCGAGTCGGTTCGGACGAATAAATTATATTCGGCTCGACATCCCAAAACTGGATCCTGCTTCGAGGCGGATCCTGGTAGACCGATCTATCTTTTGTTATATCTTTTCATTTTTTTCTTCTCTTCTGGCTGATCAAGGATGCTACTCTGGAATCTTTCCAGCGTGAAGTCGCCAACGAGCCGGATGCAACTGGATCGAAATTTGGAAAAAGCAAAATGATCTGTCGCGGAATTAGGCAACAAGCGATTGAGAAATGTGGTTAACGTCGTAAGTTACAGCTGCATAAACACCTGAAAAAATAAAAGCAGAACTCTAATTTTAAATTGCCGACGGGGGGTTCATTAAATAATGTTTGCACGGTAATGTTTACGGGACGATACTATTCCTCAATTCTTAAACAATAATGATATTCGTACGAGATTGTGAAATAAAAGACCGAAATAGGAATTTTATTTTTCAAAGTCAATTTTCTCAAGTCCGAAAATATATATCTTCAACGTGGACATTGGCGAATTCGTGATTCTGCATTCCTCGACTAGAAATTACGAAAGAAATGCCGATAATAGTAATTAAAGATCGGTTAGTAATAAAAAAAACAAAGTTTCCTCTATGAGGAAGCAAAGTTTACGAATATTCATGCAAAGTTACGGAAATATACAAATTGACGAATAACGAAAAGCTTGACAAACTGCGATATAGGTAAAAATGGTTCATTTTTCACCAGGGTTCCATTTTGCCCCAATCCACCCCAAGTGCTGACCTCATTACAGTGTTCGCTATTGTTTGCACAATCTTTGTCACTCGAATACCGACGTTCGTACAAATTTTCATTTACGAAACTCAGCAAACTCCGAAAGACCTTCTGGCCATGACGTTCGGCACACGTGTGTTTGTCCCATTTTTTTCTAATCTTACTAACTGAAGTATTAACGAGTCCCTATTGTCTGTGAATACTATACCAGAACACTCGAGCGCTTCGGGTGGTGGTACCTTGCTGTATATAGCCTAGCTCTTCCGTGTCCATAAGTTAATACCGTGAAAACAGTCACCAAAAAAAAAAATGCGTCGGACGCTCTGTTTTATCGTGCTCTTCGCCCTCTCGGCGTCCGTAAGTAGTTACATCAAATCACAATCAAATATCATGTACCGTTTAAAATAAATATTTTTTTAAATTAATTATTTCAGACTTTAAGCCTCCCGCCACCTCAGGATCCTATATTGGGGAAATGCAAGATCGACCGCCCCGTAACGGAAGAACTCCTGAGCGGCCTGCATTCGGATCCCGAGCCTCTGTTGACAGATCCGGAGACGCGATGTTTCGCGGCGTGTATTCTCACGCAGAACAAGACCGTGAGTAGATGGAAAAAAATAATTGATACATACATCTTATATATATTTTTTTTTGGAAAGCGATGAGCAACAAATGATTGGTATCTCGTTTCGCAGTTGAACCCTGATGGCACTCTAAACATGACGTCGCTGATGGAATACATGCCGTCGAATATTGTCAACCGAGAAAAAGTCATCGAGGCGTTCAAGTCCTGCGCTAACGAGAGTGAGTAACAAATGTGCGATAGTACGTATACACTGCGAAAAAGGATAGTATTTTCTACTATGCCAATAATTCCCAGAGAGAACGTCTATATAGATATTTTTTGATAGTATATATTCAATTGGTTAAATTATAATTATAGTTGCAACTGTCGTAACTACAAAATGTAAACGTTCCGCCTGGGAACTATTTTTCATGGTAAAAAGTCAGTATTGTTGCTTTTATTATGTGATTTTTTCTCTCAGTGTGGATTGTGTGACGAGAAGAACGAGGAGGTTAAAAATTCTTGGGCGATATCTGTATATGAAAGTAAAACAGATAGACAAAGTGACAGAGACTAATTGACCGATTTTTATTCTTTTTAGATATATGATTGATACATTTTTTCATTACAGAGGGTGTAGACAGCTGCGAAACGGCGTACAAAACTGCCGTATGCATCAACAGCAAAGACGTACGTTACAAAGAAGCGATAAAGAATAACTTCCCGATTTTTACAAAAATAGAAAAACTTCTAATGCTCGTTTATCTTTATTACAGCTGGTTCGTCAAATTCGCCCGTCTGAGTAAAATGGAGAAAACAACAGAAATTCAATATTTCGGAAAACTTTGATTTCTGTACTATTCATTCTACAGTAAATAAAACTATGATATAAGATATAGCAAATCTTAGCATTCCTTTGTATAATTATTATATACATTTTCCCGGATTTGCCATTCATTATCGTTTCAGCAAATCGTTAATTTTTCATCAAGTTAAGAAACCGATAACCATTCAGTGATTGAAGGGAATTGAGGCGCCTAATTTTCTTTTGTTTTTTTTATTGCATCAATCGAGTCCCGAAGAGAGTTTGAGAGCCTCAACGAAGAGGGGCGCCATCGAATATCGATAAGATAAAAATGTTGTCACCGTAAAGTGCATACTAAGTCGATAAGTTACTGGCAGTCGGTATAGCAGATTGAATTTAAGGCACGAAGCTCGAAAATATATCCTATAACTATTTCTTAATATTTTTACGAGACCGATCTGTACTAATGTAGTGAATGTAGTCAAGAACGGTCCCAATAAACGAACTCAGGCATTTCAATGGCGTCGACCCTGGCCCTATTAATACAGTAGTACTGCTAAAGCTGCTACGCCTCAGAATTGTAACCGATCTACATGTTGTAGTTTTTTTTTTCATCCAAGTGATCTAAAATTGCAAATGTCGTCGGCTAAGAATAAAAAGGGCGTAGCCTGTATAAATGAACACGAAACTTATGCCAATTAGATTCTTCGCGGTCAATGTGTAACCGTTCATTGCCTTATCGCATTTACGAACATATTTCGTAAGCCGCCTAAACCAAACCGAAATAATCATATATGCTGCATATATAATAACGAATTACCACATATAATTCGAATATACAGTGTAACCTCTCATAGCGTACAAGGGCGGAGAATAGGGACGCGGTCTGCAATCACAACACTGCGCTAGCTGGGAAAGGGGGATGATAGGCCAGTAATCGGCCGACTACGGCCGGTTGTGGCTTGTGTTTGGTACCTCAGATAGCGTACATTGTTTCCGAATTAAGGTGACTTGACAAATTTATCAAATTCGACACAATATATCTTTAAAGTGAATGTTAACAAATTTTACTAGAGATTACGAAATACTTTCGATAATATCATTAAAGTTCGGTTAGTAATGAAAACTTCAACGATTGCACACATTTACAAAAAAAAACGAAAAACTTGGTAAACTGCAATGCAGGTAAAAATTGTCAATCTTTCCCCGGGCTTCCATTTTGTCCCGATCCGCCCAACGCGCAGATCATAACATGCGTGCGTGACCCACGTGTTCACTAATGTTTGTACAATCTTTATCAGTCAGATACCGACGATCGTATAAATTTTAATTTCCAAAAGCTCGACAAACTCTGATATAACTTTTGGCCGAATCGTCCGCTACGCGCGATTGTAATGTTTGTCTAATCTGTATAGTCGAAATAGGGGATAGTGGGGCGAATTGGGACAGTGGGGCAAAACAGGACAGAAAATCGCTATCCATCGATGAGGCAAAGTGAGACGTCCTAAAATTATTGGAATATTTCGTTTTTGCAATAATTTCAGGACGCCCCACTTCGCCCCATCGATGATTCCCCTATTAACTCCGCTATTAACGCCGTAGCTCTTGTCTACAACGCTGACTACTATTCCAAATATCCAAACGCTTCCGGGGATGATACCTTGGTATATATAGGCCAGCTCTTCCATTTCCAAACGTTAATATCGCGAAACCAGGCAGACAAAATAATGCGTCAGATTCTCTGTATCATCGCGCTCTTTGCCGTCGCGGCGCCCGTAAGTAGTGACATAACGTCACAATCAAATATCGTGTACTGGTCAAATGATTTGTTTTATTATTTATTTCAGACTCTAAGCGTCCCGACAACAACTCCCGATCCTAGATTGGGGACATGCACGAGCAAATACGCAATAACTGAAGATGTTCTGAGCCGAATCCGTTCGAATCCCGAGCCTATGTTGAAAGATCCGGACACGCGATGTTTTGCGGCGTGTGTTCTCGAGGACAACCACACCGTGAGTAGACTGAAAAAAAAAATGTTTTTATGTATATACATTTTTAAAGCGATAAGAACAAATGATTGTTACCTCATTTCGCAGTTGAACTCTAATGGCACTCTAAACTTGGCGCCGGTGATAAAATACCTGCCAAAGAATATTGCGGACCGAGAAAAAGTCATCGATGCGTTCATTGCCTGCGCTAACGAGAGTGAGTAGCGCATGTGCGATAGATGACTCTGAAGATAGCTGCACGAGACTAAAGTTCATCGATTTTCCATCGCATAAACTTCGTTCGGGAAAGTTCATTCAGAAAATAAAATTCTACAAGTGAGCAATTTTTTCTTCGTCCTAAAGCAGTGCACCGACAGAGAATTGCACAGAGATGAAATTTGATGTCATGCAGATATCTTCGGGGTCATTGCGATAGTACACATAGATTGTATGGCGAGAAGAACGAGGAGGTTCACGATTTTTTGACGATATCTGTCTGTGAAAGTAAAACATCGATAGACAAAATGAATCCGTCATTTTTTTTTATTTTGTCACCAATTAACCGACTTTTTTCGTTTTAAATAAATGATTAATACATTTTTCATCGCAGCGGGTGTGGACAGCTGTGAAACGGCGTACAAGACTGTCGTATGCATCAATAGCAAAGGCGTACGTGACAAAAAAGCGATAGAGAATAATGTCCCGACTGTTGTCAAAGTAAAGATAAAGAATTGTAACGCTGATTTATCTTTATTGCAGGTGATTCATAACATGCGCCCGGCTTAATAAAATTGGGAAACGAACGAAAATTCAATATTTCGAAAAACTGTTATTTCTGTACTGTTTATTCCAAGGTAAATAAGATTATAATGTGAGATGCAGTAAATAGTAACATTTCCCTCTGTAATTGTTGTATATCTTTTCCCAGATTTTCCATTCACCCACACCCTTTCGGCACATGGCTACTTTTGTTATTAAACAAAACAGTTGTTTGAAACATAACGATTCCGTGATAAATTAAAGGAAATGGAGAGACACGTACATTTTTTAGTTTTTTGTTATTGCACCAATCGAGTTCTGAATAGAGTTTATCGAATATCGATGAGATAAACATTTCGTTACCGTAATGCGCGCACACCCACAAAACTAATTTATTAGACGGGCACTCGCAAATAAATATTTTTTTGGTTTAAGTAAATATTTATTTACATTAAATGAATACTTATTTATTGAAATCATATACATATTTGTGGCCTATTATTGACCGATGATCATTACTAACTTGTGCGCATGCGCAGTACAGTTTCATTACTTCCTAGGGAGTAATAGGGCTCATTACTCCCTCTGGAAGGGTGTGGTACATACGTTTAACCGACAATCATTTGACCGACAAATTATTTGACCGACACTATTTGACCGACAAACACGCACGCACAAACACATGCACAAAGTTGATACACGTGTAAAGCACACTAAAGTTGAAATGCGAAAAGTAATTTCTAACGTTTCGCCAACCATTCAGGCTTCGCTTGGCCAAGATCGGTCATTTTTTCTCCGGCCATTTTTTCCATGGCCTGTTTTTCCGTCGGCAATTTTTTCCTCGGTCATTTATTCCGTATACCCATTTGAATGACACTCCATCATTCCGATATTAGACTACCTATAATCCGAGGCGATTCGCATTTTTCGTAACAATAAATCAAATGATTTGTCGGTCAAGTGATTTGTCAAACAAATGATTTATCGGTCAAAGAATTTGTCGGTCAAAGAATTTGTCGGTCAAATAATTTGTCGGTCAAATGTACCTGTCGGTCAAATGGTTTGTCGGTCAAATGGTGTCGGTCAAATAATTTGTCGGTCAAATGACCGGAACCCCCTCTGGAAGCTCTATTACTCCCAGGGGAGTAATGGTCATTAGCGAATATCATGATTTTGCGACGCAAGAATTGTGGTTACTTTAACGAAGTCGGGAAAAAAATATCATATGCGACAAGGAAGTGCATTTTCTCCTCGTGTGAATTTCTACCCTTGCTTTGCTCGGGCATCAAACTTCACACCCGGTGAAAAGACGCACTTCCCTCCTTTGTGGGATAATATAGGTAGTATTGCTGGGTCCAGTAAGTCTTTGTGGCTCTGCATTTCTCGACAATAGAATACGAAAAAAATTTTAACTGAACAAAATTACGACTGACGTAAAGCTTGAAAAACCGCAATTTAGGGGGGCGGGGGGGGGGGCAAAACGGAACAGTGTTCTTCATGTGGGGCGAAACTGTCTTTGTCACGCGAAATATAGATAAAAATAATCGATTATGCCCAAGGTTCTATTTTGTCCTGATCCGCATACGCGCGTGAGCCCCTTGTTCGCCAATGTTTGTACAATCTTTGCCAGTCAAATACCGATGCGCGGAAAAATTTTCGTTGACAACTGCTCGACAAACTCCGACATAAATCTTGGCCACGTCACCCAGCGCGCGTGATCCACGTGTTCGTAATATCTGTCTAATGTTTGTCATAGAACTATTAATGTCACCGTTGTCTGTGCCGCCGAATACCCAGGCGCGTCTGGCAATGGTACCTTAGTATATATAGTCTAGCTCATCTATTCCCTAATGTTAGTATTGTGAAAGCTGTTACGAAAAAAAAAAACCAAAATGCATCAGACACTTTGTATTATTGTGCTCCTCGCCGTCTCGGCGTCCGTGAGTAGTTACATCAAATCACAATGAAATTTCATGTACTGTTTACATGATTTTTAAAAAATTATGTATTTCAGACTCTGAGCCACCAGAATCCTCATAATGTTATACCGGAGAAATGCAAGACTGAACACAACGTATCGGAAGATTTCCTGAACGACCTACACTCGAATCCCGAGAATCTGTTCAAAGATCCGAAGATGCGATGTTTCGCAGCGTGTATTCTCATCGAGAACAAGACGGTGAGTCCACGAAAGAAAGAGAAAGCATTTTCTGTATTTTTGGCTTCCTCATAGAGGAAGCTTCGCGAAAAAAGGAACATTATGAGAACGCGATATGAACATTTCAATTTTCAACTTTTTTCAACGTCTTATTAGACTTTTATGCAAAAAGGCTGGAGTATTCAGGTTTAACGCGTAAAAATATACCAACGTCGCACTTCATTTTATCGGATGGAGCTCGGCTCGTAAAAATACATGGAATTATGTACTCTTAATTTTTTTTGGCACTTTCAATTCTTACTCAAGAAACCCACATGATACTTCCTTATCTAGCGTTATCAACCACGGCTTATCCATCATTTTGTGTATTTATTTCCGTAGCACACGATAGGTATCTGGATTTTTTCGCGACGCCATCGGGAAGTCAAGAAATCGCTGTTTAAAAATCCGCAAAATTACTCATTTTTGCAATTTTGGCTATCACAATTCCCGATAAGCTTTTTCGTTAGTCGTCGCTCCTGTATTTCATGAATTTTCTCACACTCATCACGAATCTGACACTTGTTTTATTCATAAATAAATATTTCATGTGGAAAATTACGTTTAATGTAAAGTACAAATTTTTCATGAAATTCAAATAATTCAAAATGACATAAAATTTAAACGGTTCGATCGATTTTCGTGAAATTTCAATGGGATCATCGGGTGATCATATTTCATCTGTGTACGCGTTTGTAGCCATGAAGAAGCAAAAAATGTATATACATATTTTTTTGTTGTTGGAAAATCAATGAGAAACAAATGATTGTTAACTCGTTTCGCAGGTGAACAGTGATGGCACTTTGAACACAGCGACTTTGATAGAAAACATGCCGGAGAATATTTTTGAGCGAGAAAAAGTTGTCGAGGCGTTCAATGACTGCGCTAACGAGAGTGAGTATGAGTTATGAGGTAAAACAGACATGAGTTATAAGGTAAAAGTACCAATGGACGAACACCTAAGGGAGCAGTCCGAGTCCCCGGACATTCATGAAAAATCGTATTTCCGTCTCTCTTGCAAGCACGCTTTGTCCGGCAACTGGAACGTGTCCGGTTATTGGGACGTTTACCTTTGTATATGCAGATTCCATAACGAGTGGAACGAGGGGGTTCAAAATTGTTGTGTGTGCAAGTAGAACATAGATACACTAAATGACGGAGCCTAATTGACCGATTTTTTCCCCTTTAAACAATTCATTAATGCATATTTTTTTCATCATAGAGGGTGTAGACAGCTGCGAAACGGCATACCAGACTGTCGCATGCATGAATAGCAAAGAAGTACGTGACAAGGAGGCGATTACGAATATCGTCCCGAGCGTTGCAAAAATAAAAATAAAAAATGCTAACGCTCGTTTGTCTTTATTGCAGGCGATTCGGAACATCCGACCGTCTGACTAGTATTGGAAAACGAAGAGAAATTCAATATTTCGGAAAACTGTTATTTCTGTACTGTTTATTCTACAGTAAATAAAATTATTAAAAGTGGGATGCAGTACATCATTAACATTTCCTTCTGTAATTGTTGTTTATACTTTTCCGGATTTTCCATTCACCCACCCTTTCGGCGCGGCGTTAATATTTAAATTTAGTTAAGAATCAGATAACGATTCAGTGATGAATTAGAGAGAATTTTTGGAGGAGGCGTAATTTTTTTTATTGCATCAATCGATTCCTGAGTGTTTAAGAAGCTCAACGAAGAGGGGCGCAATCAAATATTGATAAGATGAAAATGTTGTTACCGTAATGCGCACAGCAAGTCGATGAGTTACTGCCGGTCGGTACAGTAGATTCAACTTAACGCGCACATCATGAGAATATATGCTATAACTATTTCTTAATGTGTTTACGAGACCATAGGTGTAACTTATGTGGCTGCTGCTCTAATACAGCGAGAAACAGTCCCAATAAACGAACCGGGCATTTCAATGGCCTCGACTTTGGCGATATTAATATGACAGTACTGCGAAAGCTGCTACGCCTCAGAATTTCACCCGACATTCAATTGACGCTGATGAGGTCATTTTTGAAAACGCAAATATCGTCGACTAAGAATCGAAAGGACGTATTTGTATAAATTAAGAAAGGACTTACGCCTTTTTGATTCTTGGCCGTTGATGTGTCGCTTTATATCTGATTTATTAGCATATTTCGTAAGCCTTCTAAGTCGACATTTTTTCTTCACTATCATAGCGTTTATGATACCGGCTCGCAATATCAATCGAGAATTGGTGTTTATATCTTGTGAACTTCTTGACTGTAACGAAGGAGATAAACTCTCAGCATGTACTTAAAGCTTCTGGAAGGGAACACAGGAAACTGTTATGAGCCGGTTATCTCGTTCACAAGAGTCAAGTGGTTAATCACCACTTCGCCCCCTCTGAAATAATTAAGTTGATATAAAAAGCACGATGCACGCTGACGCACGTAGTAGTCGAGTAAAATCAACAGCCCGAGGATGTTCCGTAGCGTTTTTATTTTCGTTCTCCTCGCGCTCTCAGCTTCCGTAAGTAAGAAATAAACAGAACAAAAAAGAAAGATGTTTCGTCATTAAATAAAATGTATCTGACATTATCAACCGTTTAATCAAGGCTATGACTCTGATGCATCATCAAAGTCCGGTCGATCGTGTGCAGGAGAGATGCTCCAACGAGCATGGAGTTAGCAGTGATTGGATAGATAAGAAGATGCGTAACTTAACCGAGCCCGACATTGCCGATCAGACGACAAAGTGTTTCGTGGCGTGTATGTGGAGGGGGCGTGGAATGGTGAGCGAACATGTAAAAATGTTGGCCGATAAATTTTGCGATTAAAAAAAAAAGCAAAATTTATAATAATAAATTATTTACAACATAATTAATTCCGAATGCATAGCTGAACGAGGACGGGACAATGAACGCTCCGCTGGTAACGAAAAAATTACCGACAAATATTGACAATCGCGAAGGAGTTGTTCAGGCGTTTACCGACTGCTCCAGAGAGAGTACGTGAATGCGATTTATTACTATCTCTCGATAGTCGGTTCCGGTTAAACAGTTGGCGCCGCGAATAACTAATTCTTTTGCTTCGCAGAGGGTGACAACTTTTGTGATACAGTGTCGAAGACTGTGCTATGCCTTTACAGTAACGAGGTACGATTTTACAAAACGAGTCGACGAAATAATGATAAAATAGAAATAATTTAAAAAAAATTGAACATTCATGTGCTTATTCCAGGCTTTCCGTTCGATGCATCCAAAAGGAACTCCCTTCGAGGCTGCCCACTGACTCATCGATACCAGATACAGTTACGCACCATGATCATGAATTAAAATAAATAAAATCTTTTCTTTATATACGATAGACGGTATTGGGTCGAGAAATTATTATACTTACTCCAATTCCCCGCCGCACATATTAAAAATTCTCTCAGACGAACCAAAGGTGAAAAACGAGTTGTAATTATAACTTTATATAAGTCATGCATGCATGAAAAGCGTAAGTCGCGCTTTGACTGCCACGAGTGTTATAAATTCCCGGCGCATGCGCAGTTCGGCTTCTTTGCATGCGAATTTTTTTTGCGTGCGATTTCTGGAAATTATTGCACGCTGCTCGCAACGCCACAAACAGCAAGCACGGAGTAACGCTTCTCCTGCGTTCGTTACATAATAGTAATTTACGATACTAGTGCGGTAAAACTTTTTCTGACGAGTGCTGCAATCACACGAGTTTGGAAAAAGATTTTCGCACGAGTATCGTACCAAATTTTACTTCACAAGGGGTAAAGATTCGAGTTTTGCGCACGCAAAGCGTGCGTAAATCATTTTCGCACCGAGAGTAATAAAATAGTATGCGATACTTGTACGTAAAAGCGGATTCACCTTCTCTCGTGCTACGACAGCACTCGGCTTTGCCTCGTGCCGTTATAGTGCTCGATACGGCTCGTGCAGCCACTTCCCAACCTTTGCCGAAAGTCCGCTTTAACGAACTAGTATCGCAATATACGATTATCAGCTGTATCAGCAAAGCGTGACACACGTGCTACAGAACGGCATACAGTACCGTAAAATCAGCTGCGTCAAGGGTGCTCCGTAAACATTGTATACTTGTATATAGCTCTGGCCCAGCGGCGTGAGGTTTTCACAACAGCGTATTACACAACGAAACGAGAATCCAGTTGACATACTTCAAAGAACTCTTACCTATGTTGCAGGAAGTTAATAACGACAATTGCATAAATTACGACGATTCCGTCAGCCGCCCTGTGCTCTGCGTCTTCGAATAAATGGCATAACGAATAACAGCTTTTTCGATAATCCAACAAACTTTCTTCCCGACGACATTCGCAACATCGATGCTCTCGGTCGAGAATTTAAAAAAAAAGCATCAAACAAGCATGATACCCGGTCACGAGATATGCGACTGATCTGACCTTTCAACCTTTCTTTTATTTTTGACGAGATATATTTGTGACTGTGCGGATAACCCTCTGTCTCACACGAGCGAGTAATTTATCCGACGTATTACAGAGACGCGGATTACGATATGAGCTAAACCCTCCGAAATGTGTTTTTATAATCTCCGCGATTTGGGTCTACGCACCGTTGTCAATCGTGTTGTTGTCCCGTTTCGAATAACAGAGAGTTTCATTTACCGCGGTCGATCGGAGTGCGAGCCGCCCAATTCTTCAACCGCACGTACCAATTTAGTTTATAAAATCGTTCTACTCGCTGAGCTTGAGGATGCGGACAACAGGGGCGCTACCAGGTGAGCCACGCATGTGCTGCCCCCAAACATTGTTCGAAGCACGTTGTCGCTGTGTACGCGTAGTATGCAGCTGACTGGTGCAGCCGCGAAACGACTACTCACGCGTAAGGGCGTATTAATTTAATTCTCGTGCATCTGGCAATGTATTTTTTAATACTATGAGAGTGAAGCTATTCGAACGGCTGCCTAAAACATGGGAGACAAAGGTACGAGTCTGTCATGCCTTCTATCAGTCACGTTAAAAAGAACGCGTTAAATGCAAGTTAATATATCGAACCACTGGAGAGGCCAGCTCGATACTAGCCGACGCGAATTTACGTAGGAGAGCGGCACGTTCCTCGTGTGACCTATATTATCCCGCTCACGTGCAATCTCCACTGAACCGGAAGTAGGAGGTTCCTCCGATACTCTTTCGAATTTCAACGCTAAAAATACAACATTGTAAATGCATGCGGCATTCATTATCGATATAATTTTATCTTTTCCACTTCCCTTATCATTTAAACAATGCAAATTATCAATGCATTCGAAGCGGTTTTAATGATCGATACATTTTTAAAAAATTAATAAGCGAAGATAAAAACTTAACGGCGAAATAAATAAATTACGTGATGGTTAATAAATTGACAAATTGATGAATTTATTTCCTACTTTTCAGAGCATCATGTACATTTCAGCGGTGGAAGCGGAATGGGAAAGGATAATAACATAATGATACAGCCGCAGCGTCACGGTCACATTGATGCGCATCTCGGTTTCCTGCAGCTGCATCACAGGTAATTTAATCCGCGGAGTCGCGATATATATCGTCGAGCAATGAGATCGTTACCTCGTGCGTTCCGTACGGTGAACCCACTTTTTCTTCTAACGGAATTTTTATATGAATTTTTTTTTTTTAGGTACAACGTAGAATTTTCCGTACCGTGGAATGTCTGCGTGCACGGGGAAGGTCAGACGATGGCGGCCGCTGTCGTCGTCGGCGACGCTAATCCTAATTGCACGGTGATTGATTTCGCTCAGGACAAGGACGGCCTAAGGTGATTGCGTAACTGTACCAGCGTTACATAGATAAGTCGCTAGTCAAACGTTTTTAACGAGAATTTTTTTATCGATTCACCAGATTGAAAGTCGAACTATTGGCCTACAAGGAAAAAATAATAAAGGAGGAGATCCAACTGATGTGCTGCAAATCCGGCTCGCCGCTGAAAATTTTACTACACGCGCGCGTCCTCGGCAAAGACAAGGGAACGCCTTTGCTGCGAAACGGTATTCGCAGCATCGCGATCGAGGACGATGACGACGACGACGATGTCTCCGAGTAGAGCCACGATGTCCATGGCCGTCTGGAATGCTTTGCGTAGAAATCGGGAATTAACTGTCGACCGATCTCTCGAGTGGGCGATGCACAGGGAGGGAGTCGCACGAAGTCGAGCGAGCAAGACCGCGCGGCGAGGCAAGAACGACGGTAATTCAATTCGGAATTAAACGGAAGTCCCGCACCGTCGCGAGTCGAGTAACCCACATTGCACGGAGATATTTTTGAAAGGTTTCAATAATATTCTTTTGAAATATTGATAATAATTTATCAATATTCAGAAATATTTGTAAAATGTTTTTAAAACATTTTAAAAATATTTTTTTGTCCGCTCATAAATCTTACATTGAAGTTTTTCAGAAATGTTTAAAAAACATTTCAGCGAAGTGTGAATGACTGCATCACCAATCGAAATTGCATACATACACCCGCATAAACTCGAAACATTCGTAGAAATATTTCGGTGAAACGTGAAATTAAAAATATTTCAACATATTTTATCGCTGTTTCAAAAATACTTCAAATGTGTCGAAAGATTAAGGATGTTTCTGAAATATTTAAGAAACATTTCGTTGGAATATGTAATAGAATATTACAAAATATTATTTGCATATGTCTCAGAAATATTTCGTAAGATTCGAAGATTGAAAATATTTCTAAAATGATTTCAAAATATTTCGTGCAATATGGGAAGCGACAGTAAGCCAATCTAGAAACTTTTCGCACTACCCACAACCGTTTGCGAAGCGCGACGAAGAGTATCGCTAAGCCGAGAATAGTTTTAAAAAATCCTTTCGATGTTTAAAAGAAAAACCGCCTCGCGTCTTTTATCGTGTAACGAAATTCGCCTTCGCATATTTCGGCCGATGGCCGGAAAATGTATTTTTTACTATTCTTTTTACATCGACGCCGAGAGGCGTCGCTGGAGGATGAGGGGGACCTGTTCCGATCGTTACGAAGTAACGAGACGACACTTGGTGTCGAGGAAGTTGACTGCAATAAATAAAATCTCGTTTGTAGCGTAAACGGGACGACGTTAAGACCATGCTTTCTCGACGACGTATGCGGCTTTCGGCGGCACGGAATGCACATAGAATACACATAGTTCGCAATGCCGCCAATATCTTTCGTGAGTTTGTTCGAAGGAAATTTCGTCAGCACTGAAAACGTCCCTTCTTCGTTGGTATGCCGGTGGGTCCGTCGACGAATTCGCAGAGGTTGAAGCCTAGCTTGACCAGGGGATGGCAGTTGCTCCTGGGATTTCCCCACTTGCCCCGGAAAGTCATCCAGGCCGGGGACTCATCGGTATCGTCGACGGGCAGCAGTTCTACCCTCTTCCACGTCGGCCAGGCTGTGCCGAATCCGCTCTCGTCGTACAGACGTGGCAGTCTCACGAACTTGTGTTTACCCGGCGCTGTCCACAGACCGTGGGATCCCCGAGCACTGAAGAGAACCGGATGGGAGCCCGTCGACGTGAAAACGCGTTCCGGAAAAATCGGTTTCTGAAATATACCCTTCCGCGTCTCCTGGCTCTCGTAGAGAAAGGTACCGGTGTGCGGATCGTAACGATAAAACGCTCCGGCGTCGTGGGCCGACACGTACATGGCCATGGGATGATCTTCGCTCTGGATTTAAAAAAAAGCTATAAGCTCAACTTAACCTTATGACTGAAGGTATCTGCATGACATCATATTTCATCTTTGGCAAGTCTCTATCAATGTACGGCTCTGGGAATAAAAACAAAATAGTTCACTTGTGGAATTTTATTCTCTAAGTGAACTTCTCCGAGCAAAGTTTGTGCGATGCAAAACACAGCCGTTGTAACTTGATGAAACTTAGTCTTACGCAGATATCTTCGGATTAATCTCAACCCTTCGTGTACGGGAGTTTCGCGCCGAGCGTGACTACGCAAGTCGGCGGCTTCGCCGCCTGACACGTAAATATTAATTTTGAATAACGATAGCACACTATATATTGACAGTAAAAATATTATTTTATACAAATATAATATCGACTTTCGATATCATCAATATTTTTTTAGATATAGTGCGATGTTTATACCGCGTAATGTAAGTACTTGCTAAGCGAGGATCCCAGTCGAATCGTTCGGAATCGAGGTCCTCGCTCAGCGAGGATCCCGTACGTGAAGGATTAAATAACAAATCGGAAATTAATCACTTCTCTCGCCGACCGACCTTGAAGTAGAGGCTCATGTGCTCCCAATCGCCCACGTGATTGCCGTACTCCTTGAGCTTTCCCATGCACACACCTCCCACGCTCGGTATCGGCCAGCTACCGAAAAATCCGAGATCCAGAACGCAAACCGCCTTTCCCTCGCTGAACGGATAGAACATCCAATAGGTCACGTGAAAGTGGAGTTTCCTGAACCTGTTCACCGACTCGGGGATCGGATTCCCGTCGCGAATAGTGTCAGCTCTCGTGACGACCTCGTTTCCGGGAAGATCGTTAGTCTGCAGAGCGACGGCGAGTTCGGCGTCGTTGCGCCTTGATTTATCCCGATCGGCGACGACCCGTAAGCGATCTTGCCATATCGTTTCGGTGACCCTCTTACTTCTTCGGCTTCGTCTTCTTATTCTTCTATCGCTGCCGGCGACCTCGTTCGTTGCAGCGTACGATGAAAAGGACGAGGACGACGATACGTGCAGCTTCACCGATTCCGATGCGGCGAAACCGCAGTCCTTCACCAGTGCGTAAATCGGCACATTGCCAGCTGGCTCTTTACCGTACAGAAATGAAGATTCGTTTCGCAGCAGCGACTCTGACGACAATGGTAATAACAATTTAACAAGAGATTTCCTGATCGATGCGGTAATATGAAAACAAAAAGTTCTTTAAAATTTTACATGTCAAAAGTTATAAAATTATAAAATAAATATTACGAATAACATCGCGCGCTCACCCACGTCGACGCGCGTGTGAAGATAATCGTTGCCGGCCTTAACGTTGTCCAGGAACTCGGGTACACCGAGCGGCAAGAATCTCTCGCCTGGAGCGAGCCAGACCAGCGGTGCCCAGGCGCGAACCAATCCCCTCACTGCAATGAAAGAAATAAAGGCACGTTATACACTATAATCCGAAGAACCGAGTAAATAAATAAGAAGTGCCCGTTTATTTTTTTTACGCTGTTTGTACTTATACACTTTGCCGGTCGTTTCGCACCGCGCAACGGGCCTTCGCGTAACGCCGATGAGGTTATCTCAAGAAAGGGCCCGCGACGAGATACATAAACACGTTTGCGCGCAATTAATTGCGCACACTTTCTCGCTTTCATCAATTACGGTAATTGTTTTACGTAATTCCCCGCTCGGCCGATTCACCGACGAGTAGCTACTACGTGTTGTGCTCGAGTAACCATCGCTACGTTTCTTCCGAGCGATCGCCGGAACAAATCAACGACGTTTGCTTCTTTTCCGGTTAAATTAAAAGTAAAAAAAAAAGAAAATTTAATAATAAAGCTCTTCGATGAGCATCTGGTACGAACCTCGCGAGTCCCAGCGAGGAGTTTACCGATACACGAAACCGGAAGTGTCTCTACTTAGTGCATAGCCGCGATTTTTAACACCGGAAGAACACGCTAATTCAATAACCGAAGAAAAATCCATCGCCTCTCCAAGCACACGGGAATTTGATCTCCGAACATAAAAATTTAATTCAACATAAATTCACCTCGTTTGTCTTCGATGATTCTCGAGCTCGTTCCTCGACGCGCAATCAGCAAGATCATCAGGAACCTCAGCATATTTCTTCAGAGACATGTTGTCGGTTGATTGACACGAATCGATGCTATCGATCGTTTATCATCTCCGTCGATCGTCCATTCTATCGTTGGCTTCCACTGGTCGACGATTTTTTACAGTCCAGGTGGTCCTTTTTACCTCCGCACTGAAAATATACACAGTCATTAAAATACCGATTTATTAAAGCACCGACAGAATAACGATACTTACCTGTGTAAGCCGGAAAACTTCGTAGACCGCCCGCGAGACAAGATCTCGCTTCGCGCGTCTTATCCTCCTGGTTGAACGTTCGCGAGTAACTGACCGGTATTCGTATGTGTTCCAAACATTTCCACGCCGCTCACCACGCACGCATTAGGGTCGTACGGTACCAGCGGCAGCGCGAGGAAGGATTGTAGCGACTGCACACACTCTTGCGAATGCTCGTGGATGCATGTACGACGCTCGCTTCTACAATGTATGTCGAACGTTCTTAGGCAAGCCACTTCACCAAAGACGTGATCGTCGAGAGAGGTCCTCGCGGTAATAGCGTACTGGATGACGCAGCGGCGCGTCTAAGTATCCATGCTAGAGCTAGTGGAGAACGAGACTAGAGACCAAAAATGGTTCATGCCGCACGCTGAAAGTGCAAAAAGGAAAGTATTGCGGAACTTCCGGTTTAACGAGCGGCACGCGACCTACGTTTTCAATGAGCCGACGTTCCCTCCCGCCGAGCGGTTCCTTAACGTACCGTTCGCAAGCTTTCCTAACGAAAAATGTCCTTGAAGATACGTCGAATGGTATTTCAATAATCGGGCTTTTTCCAACAGTCGATCTCATGATATTCGATCATTTTTATTTTATTCGTTTCGACGAAGCATCTTACATTCAATAGATTCTTATTACTCATCCTTCCTGCCATCGTTTACACATTGTATACTACAAATCGGCGGTGTAGATCGTTTTTGTTTGTGTTTTTTTTTCGATATTCAAAACAATTATTATCGAACACATCGACTCTCGGCTAAAATCGAATACAACTAAAAAAAATTCGATTAATTTTGTATGAGGAAATATTGAACAATCTTTTTCGACCAAGTCTTCGTGTCACTGGTAATGCGGCCTCGTTCAGAAATTAGGGGTGTGCGAATAGCCCTTGAATTGAATTGAATTGAATATTGATATTCAATTCAAAATTCGAATTGAATATTCGAAAATTTGAATAATATGAAATATTCAAATATTTATGAATGATCTGAATCATTCAAATATTCATGAATAATTCATGAATAATCGTGATGCATCGATGCGGTAATACGGGGCAAAAAAATCGGGTTCTATAGATGGAGCAAAGTGGGGCGGTGCATCAATACGAGGCAAAAAATCGGGATGCATCGATGGGGCAAAACGGAGCAAATATCGGGATACATCGGTGAAACAAACTGGACAAAAAATCGGGATGTATCGATGAGGCAAAATGGGGCAAAAAATCGGGATGTATTGGTGGGGTCAAACGGGGCAAAAAATCGGAATTTATCGATAGGGCGAAATGGGATCTCCTGAAATCGTGGGAGGCAAAACGGCATAGGGGAGAATGGGGCAGCCAGACAGACCTGCCTGTCTGGACGTCTGGCTCCCCATTCTCCCTTACCCTGATTTACCTCCCACGATTTGAAGAGATGGCAGTTTGCCCCATCGATATATCCCGATCTTTTGCGCCGTTTTGCCTCACCGATGCATCCCCATTGTTTGCCCCGATTTTCCCTATGGATACATCCCGATTTTTTGTCCCGTTTTACCACACCGATGCATCTCGATTTTTTTAGCCCATTTTGTCCCATCGATACATGCAGATTTTTTGCCCCGTCTTGCCCCACCACCCACTTTGCCCCATCGATACATCCCGATATTTTACCCCGTTTTGCCCCACCACACCATTCTGCCCCGCTCTCCCCTAGTATTTTGTATTTTGAGAATTTTCGAGTATTTTGCCCAGCTCTGATCGCATATGGTCTTACACTTTGATGTTCGAATTATCCATAAGTATTCATGAATATTCATGAATATTCATAAAAAATTGAATTATTCAAAATATTCATAGACATTTGAATTATTCGAAATATTTGGATATTCAATTCAAATTTCGAATTGAATTATTCACATTCAATTCAATATTTTGATTATTCGCACACCCCTATTCAGAATCTCTTCGCGAGAATGTTTTTTTTTTTTAATATGCATGACAGATGAACGATCAGATTAGACTGTATTAGTTTAAGAGAAAAATCTTCTATTACTGTGCAAAAACATTTTCACCCTCTAAGTGTACATTAATTCAGTCTCATGGTTGATTCATTCTCACTCGGTTGATATTGCTCCATGCTTACTGCCAGGCCCCTTTTAGGGTAAAACTCGCGTAACGAACGGCAATCTCTCACCACTGTCGTTTTTAATATTAAATTTACTCATCATAATAACATCTTTAAAAGATATGTTGAACGAGCTACTACAGCAGTCTATGAAAAAGTTATCCTGCCACGTTGCCTCGAAGATCAGTTAAAGCATCGTCCATTCACAAATTATCACATATCATAATTTCTTTTGTTTGTTTTTTTGTTTCACGTTTTCAACGAAAACGTTTTCTGATCCGTTTAAATCTTACCGATTAATTCGTTTCAATTAACACCCATTCTGCAGTGGCGCGAACCATCACGAGTTTACCGATCGACATAATCAACGAAAATCTAAATCTATAACAAGCTAGAAAAAAAACAATGTTAGTAGTCGTTAGAATCGCTAGAGGTGAAAACGCGAGTTTGGCCGGTTACGTGAACAGGGGGATCGTCTTTTCACCGACGATCCATCCGATGTCCCGATGCGCGAGCGCTTGGCGAACGCGCATTTTCCTCACGTTCCCGAAACTCCATCAAATACGCAATCTCTCCATAGGAGTTCTGCGTAAAAATCGTATTATTTCTCGCTCCCTCTGTTGATTTTTTTTACGATACATTTCGCTTCAAAATGTCGGCTAGACGGAGTCTAGGTCAAGGACTCGTGAAAGATCATTCCTGCGGACGGAGACTGGACTCTGTCAATCCTTTCCTCTTCGTTCGTTTTTTTTTTTTGTCACATCCCCGAGAGCTAATAGGTCATATTACAAAATTGATGATCCAAATATCGTTACTCGACAATTCGGGCACGTGTTGCGGGCTTCCTGCAATGTGACCCAATATACTATTAATCGGGGCGAATAAAAGATAGTTAACGGATTATAACAGCAGCAAATTCGCGCAAACACTTCTATTAACTCCGCGATCGCACGAATGGTCGTACTGGGCAATTGTCGATACTGAATGTTACTGGATCGTCGTTCGAAACTTTTAAAAAATCGGCAACCATAGCACTTCTAAGATACAAATAGGACAGAGGAGTTACTATAAAAAATTAAAATAAAAAATAAAGAAGAAAATGAGAGACACCTAGTCGCAAGCGAGTCTCATCGGTTTTACATATTGTTAGCTGAAGTGTTTTAAACTTTGATAAATTGTTACTCTGAAGCTCTAATATTTAGGATTTGTTTATATATTATTTTATTGAATTTAATTTGTTTGACAGGTTTCTCCTTTACAATCAGAAAATAATATATATCATAAATCCTAAATATTAGAGCTTCTGAGTAACGATTTATGAAAGTTGAGACACAGTTAAAAAACACATGTCTATAAGTTATAAAAATTTGAAACCGTTTAGTTTACGATTTGTCAATATTAATAATGTTCCACATGAGACTTGCTCGTGACTAGACACCTATCTTTTTCTTAATTATTTTCTTTAGTTCAATTTTATTTTATTTTTCCTTCTTTATTGTAATTCCTCTCTCCTACTCATATCTTGGATCTACTATGTTTGCAATTTTTTTTTAAGTTTCGTAAGACAACCCATTAAAATTTGGTACAGAGAATTCCTTGCTTAGTCTGGCCATTCTTGAGATGGCTGAGCTTCTAGCAATATTATACTCTGATTGTAAAAGAGAAATCCGTAAATAAATCAAATCAAATAACAGAACCTTGCGACTATGTTATGAATTTTGACCAAAGTATTATCCGCCGGCTGAGAATAACATACTCCAAATGGCAACAAGTCGTATTCTTACAGGTGATATCACTGACGATCGGCGCCAATAACTTTGAATACGAACAACTACAGGGGACAAATAAATTTTTGCATGGTCTTTACCGATGGTCCTTGCTCGCGCCACTTGGCAATGCATGTCTTGTGAAATTCGTGCCTACAAGGATAAAGCTGCATGTAATCCCTATCGGGTAGTTCCGCCAAGCAAATCGTACAGCTCCCTTTGCCCGTGCTGGCTGCGCTGGAGCCTCGCTTCCTTCTGCGTGGCCTGCGCACATTGGGAAACATCGAGAGTGAATACCATGAAAGTCGAATGCAGGCGACGGCGTGTACCTGCTGTCAGGACTGGTGTTCCACGGGTCCGGAGGCTCTGGCGGCGAGGAATCGTCGTTGCCGTACTGATGCTGCTGATCGTTGTTTGGATTGTCCGCGAACATATAGTACAGGAACGCTCCCAGGCCGAAAGCGACGATAACCATCAGTGCGACACCCGAGTGGGTCATTTTTATTTTGTCCTGAAGATTTCACGGATCCCACTTATTCAATGACCGTCCTCCCTGTCGGGGGAAGACGCATTCGTTTATTATTATCGACGAGACTGCGAGAGCAGCTACGGCTCTGAAAACCTTTTTCTTAAAACAATTTGATTGGACCCTTACTACCAATAGAGGGTGATCCAATGTGGGCAAACGAAGGATACCTACTGGCTGGTCGCCGATTTGCGCTCAAAAAATGACACTCTCGTCACTGCCATTTCGTTCGGGGAACGATAAAACCTGAGGAGTCCCCGTTCGCAAAGATATTGCGGGCTACCGATGCGGAGAAATATTCTCCGATAACCCGAACCCCACCGCCGATATTATTGCGATGAAAAAAAAACCTCCGCTATTCGCGGACTCGCACAGTCGTGCAAGTGGCGCCAACCGGGAACGTCATATGACGGAGCATTTAACAAAAAAAATTACCGAGTTTGTTACTAACGGCATGTTTCGGTGACATTGTGAAAATATTTTATTTTTATTTTCTCTGGATCATCGAAAAGAAATAGAGGGACCGTCGCGACCGGACACGTGCGGTAATCCGGAGTCACGTGCGCGACCTCCGGATAAGAGCGTTGTAAAAAAGTCATCAATATAAAAAAGACCGTCATTTGACGTTTATCGAGACATGGCGGTCGTGCGCAGGGCCGTAGGATGAGGCAAGGTCTTCGCGCGTGATCCCCGGAATTGACAGGTTTTTTTTTTTTTAATTTAAGAATCAATTATCGTAATCGCCCGACGAACTCCGATCGAGCTCAAAATAATATTTGGACATAAATAATCCGATGTCATCGATCAATAAGTCCGAATGATTTGCTATGCACCGCGACGATGCGAGCCGGCTGCCCGTAAATGGGCAATATACATCGATCCAAGGATTCAAGGATCCAGAATCGTTTAAACAAAAGCAGCAAACTTTCGCGAATCAAATGCCTTGTTTTTTGCGACGATCAACATCGGGGACAAGACGCTCGCGTTAAAAAGCTCGTGTACGCTCCTGAAACCAGACGACATTTTCGGAGGCCAAACGGCTGGTCTGCCGTGTGTGCCCGCTCTGCGCAAAAGCAATAGTTTATTGTGTCGGTCTCGTAAAACAATCGGAACGCAGTTACCGTCACATATTCGAGCTTCGTCTCTCTGTAAATACATGCGCTTATGTATTCGGTGAGGTGTTCCGATACGATAACTGGGTTCTTCCCGATTATCAACGCTCAACACTGAAATACAACGCCGTGGTACCCGAGCAACGAAGCTCTCTGTATCTCTATCACCTTCTCTCTCTCTCTCTCTCCTCCGTCATATACAGTGAAGTTTCGGATGGACTCTGTCGTTTCTCGTAGTACACGACGTATTAAGTGCGAATGTTGTAAATACAGCGAGAACAACTATGAACGTTACCTGATAGAGCGAGAGGAAGAGAGAGGAGAGAGAGAGAGACGGCACAAGCTCGACAAATCGCGAACACATGTTCGACGTGTTGCTGCTCCTGCTTCTTGGATTTTGTGTCGTGAAGAGACGAGAGGAAAAACGTTTGCCTCGAACGATCGATAACCTGGGCTAGAACGTGCGAGCTTTGACGCGACGTCGGACTTGCACGAATGCAGTGATTCTGTGGATACTCTCTGTGCAACGCGAGGTACACAATGTCGCGACAGTGCTACGACGCCAGTGGAACGTTGTGCGAAATATAATTGCAGTGGTTTACCGCGAGACAAGTTTACCTGCGAAGTTTAGAACAAAAAATAATAAATTACAATTAAAACTTGCGGTACGAGAGCAGCGGGGAACGACTGCTGTATATATTGTGCACGATTCGAGACTGAAAAAAAGAAGTGGGAATAAAAAAATATAAAAATACATAACGAGCCATCTAAGACCGATCGACGGCTTATTATTTTTTTAAATGTTGCATCTTCGAAATCTCGCACTGCATGGAGATACGCGTATGTGATAATATGGAGGACGACAAAAAATGACATGAAATTGCGATTATTATATTACCGGTAGCCATTTTGAATTTATCAATCTCACATTCGACTCTAAGCAATTAAACGGGCACTCCGTGCGTATCCTGACCGAGGTAAAAAGTAAAAAAAAAAAAAAAAACACCAAAAAAATTAACGCGCACTCCTCGTTATTTTGTGCCCGACTCGGTGCAAACATCGTCGGAATCGAGGCGACTTAACGGCACCCGCGTAACAATCGCATGATCAACGAGAATTTGACAAACTTCCATGTTCCCGGCTATGCCCACCCCTCTCCTCCCGTGCGTCAACAACACGGTCGAAAACACTGCGAATCGACGAGGGCTCGATTTTACAGGGTCGATAAAAACTATACCGTGAACATAATACACGTGCGACGACAATCCTTCAATGCTCTATTTTCGAATCTCGTTAAATCTCTAAAATTCGGTGAATCGGGCCGCGATACGATCTAGACGGAGCACGCTTTGTTGACTGTTTTTTTTGTAGTAAAAATTTCATTGACAAACTAGTCTCGACACGCGTACGCGAGTGGTCTCGTACGCAGAGGTGTTCTTATTTTTATTTACGATCGAGTGAGTCCCGACGATGTACATAAAACTGTTGCTCTTTGAGGTTAAGATCTAAACATTATCATCGACGACAATTGGACATTTGACAGTAAACGTTGACAATATAATCGAGCGTTCGCTTGTGACTTGGCTCGCGACTGTTATAAAAATCAGCGTTTTTTTTGTGTCGATCGATCCAAAAAAAAGAGTAAAAAAAAACAAAGCTTTGATAGGCCGCACTCTCCGCGCGTATGCGTGAGTGTGGACGGTGCCATTTTTTTCGTGTGCGTTAGCCGCTCTACTCTGCGAAGTGAAGAAGGCGCGAACTCGCGAGTAACCTCGAATACGCCGTTGACAACAAAGAATTCGTTAGTTGATTACTGACGGAGGCAGACTATTTGCCACCCGGGTGATACGCGGTAGACGGACGAAGAGGAGGAGGCGGCGGAGGAGGAGTAGGAAGAGACTGCGGCACCGGCAGTTGAGTGTTTCGCGAATTCGGTCGTTCGATGTATCGAATCGACGAGTTCTCGTCGTGAGTGCTTACGCGGCTGCTACGCTGCTCTATATATGCGACATGTCGCTGCTCCACTCCTCGCGTAATCACTTTAAAAACGATACGTGGAACAGAGTCATAATTTCGAAATAAATAAATCGATCGAAGACATTAAATTTTGAAAAAAAAAAAAAAAAAAATCAGCGCATCGAAAAGATCGATTCGATTGTTAGAATTGGTTAATTCTCGGTGGTAAACGATCGTGGTTCGTCGATGTTGATAATCGGTGAGGAGGTTGCAGCATTACGCGCCGGGCCCCAGGCGGTCCTCTCCGATCCATCGAGAGGAATGACGAAGAGGCTATGAGCACGGCGGATACAGCGCTGTCAATTTCGATCAAAATGGCCCCAGGGCCGGATCATCGACAGGAACCCGTAGCTCCGGACAGGAGTAACGAAAATCTATCGGATATCGTTACGACGAACGAGACGGCAACTGTAGCAGCAGCAGCGGCAGCAAACACAGCCGTGACAACGACAGCACCGGCCAGCACCGCAGTCGCTGCCAATAACAACCTCGCCTCTATATCGAGTGAAATTATTGTCAATGCCACTGTCGCCAATACAGACACTGGCGAATTTAACGCCAATCAGAGTCCAATCGTTATCGCTAGCGGTGAAAACAAGCAGGTGAGCCTGTATTGCGGCAATATTTCACATCCACAAGTCATACCAACATTTCATGCGTATGATAATATTCGTATATTTTTTGTTCTTTACGATTCAACTTTCACGATCTTAACACGACGGTATCGAATGTTTATCGGGCGTGTTTGAGTCGGGGTCTTGAACACTGGCAGTGTTGTCTAACCTTTCAAGGAATTATATTCTTCAATGGCTAGAGACCCGCCTTTGATAAACCTTGACAGTCACTGCTAACTTACCATAGCTATATGTATAGTCCGCTGTAGAGTCGCGAGTGTGCTTAGAATCACGTTGCCGTGCATGCTCCACGTCCACCTATACCGCTAGAAACTTTACACCCATCCTATAATAACCATTTTGCAAACTTGAAAATTTAATACAGACAAATTACAGTTGATTTATGACGAGCGAGTATTTGTATAAATATAATGAGAATGTCACAAATCATTTCAATTTATAAAGAAGGTACTTACATGCTGTCCATTTTAAAACGGATCACGGCAAATCTCGCATGAATTATTCAGCGTATGAGCTACTTCGGTAATATATCCGACATCTGCATACCGGCCAATACCGTAGCTGTTGATTTGTACAAAAATTCTTATTCATTCTTTTGTTTTTATTTCTTTCGTCTATACCATCCACCCGCTGACCGATAAATAATTTTCAAGTTCGAAACTTGGAACGGTACTTTTTTGTCGTTGGTTTTTTCGCCATCTCGACCACTCGCCATTTGGCAATTATCAGCGAAACGATAATCGGTGCCACGAAAGATACCAAGAGAAACATGTTCGGCAGATGTAGTGTGTCTCTGTATTCGAATCTGCAACGGTGCCGCAACAATGTTTCTCCTCTCCGCAAACACCCGAGAGAATTTACTTCGGAAATATTACTGGAATGTGATATATTGTAAACATTTTTAGATATTTTTTTTCGCGTTGATATCCTCTTGAGTCCCCGATCAGGTGCACGGTAGAACGTGAGGTTTACGAGCAATAGTAAATTGGGGTTTAAAAAAAGAACCGGGTTTGACGACACAATGAAAAAAAATAAAGTACGATGAACGTCGAGAGGGGCGGTCGGAGTCGGTGAAGAAATCGCGCTGTAGGCTCGTCCCTGGACTGCTCGTATTCCCAGTGTAATGGCGGCGGCCATGCTGAGACGAGCGCACCGCGCCCGCTTGTCGCGATAGCTTTTAAAATCGTGATAGAGCTCCCCCCCCGTTACACACACCGATTGTTTCGAGCTTTACGACACAACGTTGTACGTTTCAATAAAATCATTTCGTACGTTCGTATAATCGTTGTTAGTGAATAATTCAGTGTCGTACAGACGTTGTAGAGGAAGGAAAGAGTGTCTCGACCGACCCAGGTGCCCTCTAAAAATATAAATTCCGTGCCGGCACAGTGAACGGAACACACATTTTACCTTCTCGTATCGTGTAAGTTCATCTTGTTTCGAACCTCCGATGCGGTAATGAACAGTCCCCACTAACGATCGTTGGCCCCAATGTTACGAACGTCGAAGTGAAAAATAAATAAATAAACACATAAAAGCAATAAAAAAAACTCGCGACGCACAATAGGAAATCATGAAAGTGCAATGGTAAATTCGTAGTACGAACTTTACGAATGAGAACGTTTCTCGGCCGTTCCGTGACGAGACACACTAGTTTCCGTTGATTGCCAAGAGTCGAAGTACGTAGCGAACGAAAAAAAAGAAAAACAAACGCCTCACGAAGGGAAAAAAAGAGAATTTCTTATCAATTCGAGAACTCTTGCGGCGAAACTTTTTTTTTTGTTTCTTTCGTCAACTCACGATACCTTATCCGCATTCGCCGAGGATTACTTATCGATCTTTTTTTTCGAAGACTATAATTGTGCTCTTCTTGCGGACACGTACACTCGCCACTGTAAATTTACATGGTCGTCAGTGGTGTGAGCCACTCTGTTGTTCGTCACTTCTCCTTGTGTTGCATAATGTTGCTACACGGGCATAAAGTTCGAGATATCCTGCTGGAATTGAGATACCGAGATAGTTTCGGTTTATCCGTAAAATTACTTTCAACTTCTCCATGTATCCGAGGCGCTCAGCTGAGAAATTAAATTTTTTAGATTTAGGTACAACAAAATTGCCGAGAACCGTCGAAGTTCGATGTTTCCTGACAAATGTTTTCTTCCAAATATTGGAACTCACACGTGCTTGCTATTTATCCGAAACCAGACTACTTTCTCAAAACACCGGCAAATTGCACTCAGTTATTTTTATCATTATTATTATTTTATTTTTTCAATCAAAGATTTATCGCTCGAACGGCACAGAGAATATTTTTCACCGCGGCAGCCATAATACAGTGTCTTTATCTACCCAGCCGCAAATCTAATTGTATGGCCACTAATTTATCTTGCTTTCTGCACGCTGTCCATACACTGTTGCAGTGTCCCGCTGAAAGTGCCGATATTTCGGTAGTCAAAAAACAGACTATCTTTCGCGGATGAAAGATAGCTTTGTATCTTTCATTGGTTAGTTTGCGGCGGCGGTGTATTCCATCGCGAGCTAGATCACCCGAGCCAGATCCAATAAGTGAAACCTTAAATTTACTCGGTGAATCTATCTATATGTATACGCATCTGCTGAACTACTTTCCTTTCTTCTGTTCGATAATGATTTTTCTTTGTTTGACTTAACGAATATAACGCATCGTCGAGTAGTTCGACGATAAACCAGTGGCGACCCTTTTTTCGCTTTAATTTTCTTATTGTGTTTCGGTACTTTTATCGAGGATGTAACAGGACAGATGTTCGCCCGTCCAGTTAAGGCACTTTCGTCACGTCCATAGTATGGGAAGAACTTCGAAACTTTTGGATCTACTGTTTGGCATAGTTTCCTTATTTGACATTAAACCCGTCGAGCGTGTATTCCCCGACCATATCGGTTCATGAACTATTTGCACGACTCGATACCTCGCCCAAAACTCGTTCCCGAACAATTTCAAATTTAGTTACGTAAAAAAAAAAAGTTCACAACAAACCTGGATCGATTGGTACGATTGAACATTTTTTAATATCAGTGTAAAATTTTTCAGGTTATATGAATGTCTCGATATGCCTTTGTCATGGCACTATTTTTGGCACGCCTCTGAGAGTACGCGATGCTGAGCTTGTTGGATTCGCTCTATATGACATTCTGAGAAACAAAGCAAAAGAAAGACGCAGATACGATAGCTCAAACTTTCCGCAGACTCGGTGATTCATTTGGCGAGCAAAATTTTTTTTAACTCACAAATCGCTCAGTTCGCTAGAAACTTTTATGTCGGACGCTGCTTCGACTGTTCGTCCAGTGGCTCTGTCCGGTGTTGTTTGGAATCATCCTTACAGGGATGCTATTCACTCATATACGAGTCTTTTTTCATGAGTGCAAAACCAGGTAATCCGCGTAGCTGGATTAATTACACGCAGGGTACGCATGTGTAATTACCATCGTTGTACCAAGAGATGGAGAACCAAGGTTTATTGCGGCAGGCCTTTGAAACAATGAATTTGGCGCTGCGCTATTAGCAAATGTTCAGGGATTTTTTGTTTTCATTTTTGTTTTTTTATTTTATTTATTTAAAAGATCTCTCCTTCTACATAACGACAAGAATTCATTACGTGAAAGGAGGGATCCGTTAAATTGAAAAAAAAAATAAAATAAATAAAAAAAAAAAAATTGTTGTAACTTGTATGATATACGCAGGTATATCACAAAAGTTACAATAATCGAGAACTAGCAAAGAGAAGTTTCCAATATACTTAATTCCAAGATACAATTTAACAGATTATAAGTAACTATAAGTACGAAATAGTACCTTACGATATTAATGCAATAAAACTTTTTCGGATGAGTGAGTTTGCAGCACGAGTCGAAGGCAAGTATTGCAATCACATGAGATACAAAAGTTACAAAAGATACAAAAGTTTTTTATAACTATGTATATCTTTTTGTTTAAAAAGAAAAAACGATAAATATCATTTCATTTTAGCAGACATTTAACGTCAACTTTAACTTTGACTATTCATAGACGAGTATCATTTATCATGCACGATTTCGGAAAACTGTAGGATTTTTTGTTCTTATTTTTATTTTACATTATTTAATTTGTTTGAGTGATTTCTCCTTTTACATAATGATAAGAATACACTATGGACAAGTGCGGTGACTGAGATCATAAGCTCGCGTATATTACAAAAGGTACAATAATCGAGAAGTAACTAACAGAAGTGTCCTATATAATTAAATTAAAAATACAATTTCATAGATTATAAACAGCTACGAATTTAAAAGAATATAAGTACAAAAATATATATAATTTATCGAAATTGCTTTTATTTGGTTAACGGATCTCTCCATTACCAACAGTTAAAATACAAAAGTTTCTCTTAACTATGTATTTCTTTCGATTTTAAAAGATAAAGTGCATGATATTTCATTTGAACTTAAATTCAACATTAATAACTTTATTTTTGTCTATTCGTACGCGAGAATCATCTCTCGTGCACGATTCTGGAAAACACTGAGAGTTTGCCCGGTAAATCTTAAACCCAAGTAATATTCTCCAAACACCCAAGACACGCGTTCCTTGAATTTAACGCGATGTTACTGACATGTGCCTTTTCGTGAAAAAGTAGCACTAACGCATTCCTCAGGACTCGCTGCGGGACTCGACGACTAATGAAACTTGAGAGCGATGGCGATACAACAATCCCATTTAGAATTATGAAATTCGTTTTCTTCGCAGGGAGGCGAATCGAATGTGATATCGGGACCTGTAGGGAACCCACCGCAGACATGTAATGCCTGTTATGTAATCCTTCATTCTGCTTTGTAATCACGAGCACATTTTTTTTCTTCTTTTTATCCAAGGCAAAGCAGTTTCACGATCGCCGCAACGTCGCGACTCCCGCATACGCATTGTTCAACAGTTTTGTCTATCGGGTGCGGAGCCTGCGTATATTTTATTGACAAGAAATTAACGTCCATCCCCGCGATAAGAATATCGCGACGACTTTTACGATCGCTTTATCTAACGAATTGCGAATTTTGTATTTTCAGGAGGAACCCGCGAAGCTCGCGACTCTCAACGAGGGCGAACTCCGAGCCCTACTGGACGAAGCTATAACATACAAGTCTCCAAAAGATCGGGAGGGGAAGTCGAATCTCTTCAAGGTAAATTGAAGCAATGAAAGAAAAATAAATAAGCTCGTTCGTTTAATTGTAATTGTCTCGTTTTTGTTTTTTGATTCTTTTCTTTGGTTAATTTTTTCATTTTATTTTTTTCATTTTCTAACAATCGAAGGAACTTCTGCAAGAGGCCGAAGCCGATGAGACCGAGGAGGGACGTCGGATAGTGGCGAGCTCACGCTGTATACCGGGATCCAACAGGCGAAGGCATAAGCGCGATTCGGTTTCCGAGCGTCTCACTCACGGTGGTTCTTTGCAGAATTTGGCACAACCGATTAATTCCGAGTTCGACAGCAGTTTCGCTTATCTCACTTCCGGCTCGAGTCACACGTACGGGGGTGGTAGGAGAAAAGGAAAAAAACACACGGGCCCGAGTGTCTCGGCGAGGCAGCGCGAGGGTGGCTCACTTCCCTCCAACGTCAACGCTTCGCACAGTCTCGCCTCCCTGGCCAATTTAGACCTCGTGTTTGACAAAAAGGTAAATTCATACCTGACATCAGTTTCACGCGATCAATATGCGTTATCTCCGTGCAATCCATCACTCGGATACGTAATCAACGACTCGTTTTTTTCTTTCCTTTTAATTTTCTTCAATTTCTCTGTCACCGCGATTTTCTGTGGCAAACGAAGAAGGGCTTCTCCGAGGAGCGTTCGGTTTACGATTGGACAAACAAGGAGAAATCGAAATCGTTGGACAAACCGTCGTACGGCTGCGGCAAGAAGGAGGACAAGGATAAGGACAAGAAGGAAGTCGCCAAGAGGGACAACGTCGGCGGTACGAGCGAGGTTGAGTGCGAGAGTCGCGAGAAAAAAGGGGTCAAAGGAAAATCTGCGACAAATGAGATGCTCGAATCGGATAACCCACCGCCGGAGTATAAACCAGATTACATGGTCATTGATTTTGATTTCGAGGTTCGTCAATATTTTCGGCCCTTGCTCAGTGAAAAAAATTTGTACGTTTAACAAACTTTTCCTGTCCACAAACGTCAATAATTGTTTTCTTGTTAATATCACAAAAAAAAATATTTGTCATATGAACATACATTTTTGTAAAATGAACAATTTCTTGTAAATTTAACGAGAAAAGAATTGTGGACGTTTGTGGACAAGAAACGTTGGTACATATTTTACAGTGTACGCAGAATTTCAGGGACGGGATAGTGAATGAAAAAATCACATTAACATTTTTTTAAATCAACGATCGGTTGCAGGTAGATGCAATCAGCGACCGGAATGCAGTACCTTCGACGGTAGGGGCACAGCGACCTCGTTCGGTGGACACCGAGGATGACGAAGGGACTGAGATGAAAATAATTGAACCACGACGACCGGTGCAGGTAATATCGCGAGCTAATTTCGACGCGGCGCAGACACCGGTTGACACGGCGATTGAATTTCCTATACGAGAGCAAACGAGCAAACAAACGGACAAGTCGAAGGTATCGTCGGTGAACGGTACCGAGACGTCCGGCGCATTGTCACTCCAGACGTACAATAGCGTTAAATGCGTTGTCAGCGGTACGTTGAATGTCACTGCTAGCACACCACAGGGGAAGGTCATAAGCTCGAGCTTGTACTCGGTGATGCCTGTTTCCTGGCCGTCGCCTAACATAGCCATGGGTAAATAATCGTTCGATTGTTTGTTTATTAAAAAAATAAAAAATAAAGCCACAAAGGTATTGACAGAATAAAATTAATCGATGGTCTAACAGTTGTCGTGTGATCTTTGCGCAGAAGCCGTTTCCAGATTAACGGCACAACACATTCCGTCCGCCGAGAAGAAATCCCTGGATGAGAATGGAAATGCGGTTCAAGGTCACAACGGAGAGCGTAAAAAAGTGAGGAGAAAGCACACCCAAGAGCCTAACGTTATTGTATATAAAGCTGAGAACGTTGAGGGACATCGTAACATCGAGGACATCGACACGATAGTAGAGTTCATAGAGAACAAGGAGTCGAAGGGAAAGAAGGGAAAGGCCAGTAATGCTGTGAGGGTAAAGGCGGCATCAGGAACGAAACCTAGGACCAGAGAGAAGGACGCAAAGAGGGAACCGTTACCAGCAAAATTACAGAAATCCAATTCGCTGGAGGAGATATCGAAGACCAAATTGGAAGATCTCACTGCTGAGAAGAGCACCTGCTCGAGCGGTGCCAGCAGTATTTCGAGCCAGCATGGTGGGTCGACTTCAGTTTTTTCTTCCTTGACTCTTCCATTACTTTTTGCTTCCACTACTTTTTGCTAGAAGAAGCTTTGTTTTGGTTAAAAAAAATCGAGATTTTAATGAAAACATGTTCAGAATATTTCAAAACATCGAAAAATCATATTTAGAAAAAATGTCCGGATGAATGTGTGTGGGAATCGGAAGCGAAAAATTCAAATCGCTATAACTCGAGAATGCCTCAAGTTGAGATTTTACACGCAGCATGTATGGTTAAAATAGTCAATGTTTCTGCAAAAATTCATTCAAACACGTTTCATTGTTTTTTTTTGTGCGCTATTTTTGATTTCTTCAAAAAAGGTTTGTCCGCACTGTAGCTCTTACAATTTTTTAGCTGTTGGGGCAAAAAGTTGTACACACATGGAGTATGATCTCCCGATGATCCCTATTAAATTTGGAGAGAATCGATCAAACTGTTTCAATTGTATGTCATTTTGTATTTTTGAATTTCATGAAAAAATAGTACTTTATTTTCGACGCAATTTTCCGTATTAAATATTCATTTATGAATAAAATAAGTGGTAGATTCGTGATCAGCGTGGGAATTTTTATAGCCAAAATTGCAATAATGAGTGATTTTGCGTTTTTTTTTTTTAACTATAGTTCCGATTTTACTGTCGATTAAATATCGTGTCTTTCGTTGCAGGCGCCATAAACGTTGCTCTTCGAAGAGCTAAGCAGCGTAGCACCGGCGACTCGACGGTTGACTCGCGCGGCGATCGAAGATCTTGGGGCACCGAGGAAGGCCAATCGATCTATTGCAACGACACCGGTGACGACTACACGACGCGTAGAAATTCAACGAGAAAGACAAATACCGAGGCCGAGACGGAAACGGAATTTCTCGTTGTGACGAAGAAGAAGAAGAGTAAAAAACAGCGTCGCAGCTCGAGCGGCGGAAGGGCACAAAATTTAGCGAGCTCGGGCTCGTATCTCCAGAGATCCAGTGGCTTCGCGAACGATTACAGAACTCCGCTGTCGCCGGAGCTGCGAAGAAAATCTACTAGCAGTATGCCGCCCAGGTAAAGCAACCTTTGTCGCTCATTCCAATCGCCACAGACTTCTTTATTCATCTACGTGTATTTTTGTTTTTATCCCAGCGACAAATCCGACAGCAGTGATTTGGACTCGGTTCACTCGCTTCCCGTCACCTCGAATTCGTCGAAGCACAACTTGACGAAGAATGCCACATCTTCCGGTGGAACGCCACAGGCGAGTTACGCGGACATAGCTCGAACTGCAACGATAAATATGTCGCCCAGTGGAGTGTTGAGTATATCGACGATGGTGCCGAACATGTTGAACACCGGCTCGTGGCCAACAGTACCGACGAAGTCGCCCTCGGAGCCCGACAAATTTCCCCAGGACTATTATCCGAGCTTGGACGAGCTTCAGCAGTCGGACCGTAAACTTAGACAGCACACTTTCGCCTACTCGAATCACGTGCACGGCCTGAGTCTGAGTTTCGATAAGCCACCCTCGCCGACTCAGGTTAAAACGAAAAATGTCACCGAGTCAAAAAAAGCTGAGGCACGCGAGGAGGCTATAAACAAGAACATTCAGGTCTTTAAGTACGTTCAGGACATCGAGAAGATGCATCAAAGTCTGTCGCATCAGGAACTGCAGAAGCAGCAAACGCCCGGCAGCATTAATAACAATCCGATCAATGCGTCGAATAACAATCAAAGTTCCAACGACAACGGTCCTTCGAGCAATTCGTCTCACGCCAAATCGAACAGTGTGCCCTTGACGAACAACATTGCTCAAGACGGCGAAGTGAACAATTCTCACGAGACGACGAACATCACCAAAGAGTCGAACGTTAACACCAGAGCTAATTACAATCGATCGCGAAGAAATTATCAACAGACGGCTCAAGCGGCGCAGCACAACCAGAGCCAGTCAACGGCCCAAGAATCGACGACACAGCGCGACGGTAGAACGACAACTGGCAATCCCAACGTCGACGAAATAAACAAGAATACAATTCTCTTGGTCAATCACAACGATGAAAAAGACTCGAAGAAATCATCGAATCCACGAAACTCGTCGTCATCTTCGTCGCAAGAGGAGTTGGATAATTCAAAAACCAAAGGCACCAGCAATCCGAAAAATGTGCAGCAGCAGCAGAGTCCTCCAACCGATTCGGACAATTCCTCAAAGAGCAGTACGAAGACAGAGAGACTCTCGAGAGCTCTGAAGGAACAACAGCAGCATCACAACGTTGCAAAGTGTGAAAGCTCGAAAGCGTCGAGTGTACAGAACGCAAAGGCCGATCGTCAGGATCAGAGCGTCGAGCTTAAGCGATCGAGGCAACAGAATTGTGGCAAAAACGATAAAGAACCGTCGCAGAAATTGTCCGACAATCAGCAGCAGAATGCCAACAGACGAAATTTTTTGATGAGACCGGCAGTTATTCTTATGGACGAAAATTCTTCCGATCCGACGAGGAACAGCGATTCACCGAGCGAGCTTACCTTCGGCTTCGAAGTTAACGAACAGTTGTTGCTGTCCGAGGACGTCGAGAATTCGCAACCCGATGAGAATCCAGTTTTCCCAGCGGAGCCACCGCATATGTTTACCAAACCACCGCCAAACTTCGGCAGGCCACCGCCTATCTTCGACAAACAGCAACAGCAGCAACAGCAGCAACAGCAACAGCAACAGCAGCAGCAACACGTTAGATACGACAAATTTCCGCCTAACTTCCCGATGCATCCGGCACATCTGCAGGCGCATCATCACGGAATACCACATCCGCAGGCGATGATAACTTCGATGCCGTACCTTGGTTATCCGCCGAGATTTCAGCCACTCGCGGCGTATCAACCGTCACAGCCTCCACCTTCAAGTATTATCGAAAAGTATCATCAACAGCCGAAGGAAGACTTCTCAGCCCGTTACGTAGCACCCGAGGAGTCCGTCAACGTTCATAATTACAATCACGATAAGATCGTTACTTTCGTTGGACTGGGTAAGTCTAATTGTTCATCGTACTCTACCGGAAGACGAGTCGATTTTTTTTATTGGCATTTATTTTTTTGACATTTAAAAAGTATATTGGGCATTCCTTATCATTTCCACTTGGGTCTAACCCTTCACATCTTGGATCGGGCAAGCGATTTTTTATATGACTGAACTAACCCTCAAAAGCACTCAGATTTTGTAATTAGATTTTTTATTAATTTTATAATTATTTACGATTAATAAAATTAACTTGTTGATCGTCACAAAAAAATGTTGAAAAATCTTGTTTCATATATAAAATTTGTCAAGATTTTTTGCGTGAATTAAATGAAGCTCTGACGTATTTTTTTTTTTTTTTTTCAATATTGTTTCAGCATGGGACGCAGTTATGCGGGAAATACCAGTGACAGCGGCGACCGGCCGAGTGCAGTACTACAGTGGACAGTGAAACTAGATGTTAATGATTCATAAGAGAAGAAAAAACGAAAACAAAAAATTGAAAAAACAAACGCTAGAAACATAACCCGAAAAAAGTGCTTTCGACACCTGTCGTGAATTCTGTGTTACCGGAAGAAAGACAAACGTGTGATTGGCTGCGAGGTCAAAAAAGCCGGACAGCGTTCACCGTATCATCCGTGAAGAAGCAGATCTATATGAGTAACGTACTAAAACAGCTGAAGTTTTCTTTTTAGAAAATGGTGGAAAACAGTTAAAAAAAAACAAAAAAAAAACAAAAAAAAATATTATTAACAAAAAAAAAAGAAAAAAAAACACTTGCGATGACTGAGCGTGGAAATGTGTGAATGATTTCGAGCTCGGAGCTGAATCGTCCAAGACGAGAGAGGGAGAGAGGGAGAGAGGGAGAGAGGGAGAGAGGGAGAGAGGGAGAGAGGGAGAGAGCGAGAGAGGGAGAGAGCGAGAGAGGGAGAGAGCGAGAGAGCAAGAGAGGCAGAGATGCAGAGAGAGAGAGAGAGGGAGGGAGAGAAAGACAGATAGAGAGAGAGAAAGAGAGAGAGAGTGTGCGATGCCGGGTAGAGTGTCTCAGGTGGTAGAGCGAGATCGAACGTGTACATAATAATACTACTGTAATACTTAGATCGTGTAACGATAAACTATCGCGAGCTACGTTTGATTGCTGGAAAAATTAATCGACGTGTCCTCATTCGTAGTTCGTAGAAACGTGTGAAGCCAGCGATGACTGGTCGGACGTTCGACGATACGGGGCAAGGGTGTCGACACGTCGAGGTAAACGTTTGTCGATCTTTGCTTTTTTGCGAATGAATCACTTCCAAGTCGGAGGCAAAAAAAACACCAGCAACATAAGTGTAAATATATTTCAAGAAGATACGCTATGAAACTAATCGGAGAACACATTTCGATTTTCATGTGCGGGTCTGGTCCATGAATGCATGCTGGTCATTCGTTTTGAGAGAGAAAAAAAAAAAAAAAAACAAAAAAAAATGGGACAATTCGACGAATTTCAAGACGATCATGCGAGGCCGTGCCAAACGCAGCACGGCTTACTCCATCGAGGAGTCGCAAAGTTGTGCGAAATATTCTGAAAACAAAAACAAAACCAACTCACGATAACTGAGGCCAAAAGACACAGGTTTGTCTTGCCACGGGTCTAAGAAAAGAGATGTGGGATGAGAGAGTAAATAAATGAAAATGATTTTAAAAAAATAATAAAAATAAATCGCTTCGTCGTGAACCCCGGCTGAAGCGTTCGAACGACTCGGTCCATGAGGAAGCACGAGGGGCGACTGGGACGATTCGGCGTTTGCCTTCACGTACGGAAACGAAGATAAAAAACTACAAATAAAAAAAGAATGAACGGAAAAACAACTTTTAACCGAAGGCTACACAATATAAAAAAAAAGAAAAGGAGGCCATAAAATTGTGTCCAGCGTGTAGGTTAACGCGTCGATGGATTCAATTCGTGTCACACACGGACCTTTGTGAATAAATAAAAAATAAATATATTATAGCGTGATGGATTGACTGTGTAATACGCGGAGTGGCTTCTTCTTCCAGCTGCGGCAAATGTTTAATAATTTAAGCGGAGGAGAGTGAATTTGCATGGTTGGATTATTATTGAGATAAAAAAACAGGAGAAAACGAAGTTCAAGAGAAAGGAGAATGCTTCAGTTAAGGAGATGAGATTTGAAGAAGGACTGGACGCGATTGCCGCGACAGGGCAGAGAGTGCGCGTGTGACAAAAGAAGCGCTGAGTTTTTATTAAACGGACTCGCTTATTTAATAAATTACATTAAATAAACTCTAACTATTATATAATGAATACGATGGGAGAAAAAAAGAAAGAAAAAAGAAAATAATTGAGTAACGATACGACGCTTGTGATCCTCGGCAATCGACCAGCTGCGCGAGTTGTCCGGTCCGAGTCGAGGAGTCGTGACGCTAGTTGTTTTCCACACGAAGCTTGCTGTTCGAACGCGTAATTATTGAGGAAGCTGCGGACTACGGACACGTGGCAAAATGGGGTACCACAAAATTTTCGGAAAAATTTGTTTGAACAGTCTGTATGGACCGGGATCAAATGCCAACCCCAGGCATGACGCGCATACCGGGCACAATGCGGTACCTCCTAAATCGAGGCGAACGAAGAAAAGTCAGTTCTTGTGGTGACGGTGAGGTTGAGAGGTACACCATTTTGCCCCGATTTTTTTTTTTAAATAAATAGTCAATTCTCAACTCCGGACTCATCTGAACGGCCTTTATTTCTTAGCCGCCCCGTTTTGCCCCGGTCTTCCCTATACACATACTCTTCCATTGAATACATGGCGTCGATAGGCGCGTGGAAGCGTCGGTATGAAAAAAAAAATATTATTGTTTTTATTCTACGAAATATGGATCGAGGCCCTTGCATTTTTTTTGTCAATACTCTATCTTCGCCAAGCGCAATCTCCTTTATTTTAAACGTCTTGTAATGTAATCATAGATTCAATGTCTTTGATCGAGAGAATTTTTTTCTTGATAAAAATCGGAAGCTTTTCAAAATTCTTCACAATTATCGTTTCTGCTGAAAAAGGGTCCTTAACAATTTATGAATGGGGCAGCGACTTCCAATCGTGGAAACACTCTCAATCAACCTGCTGGTTGGGTTGAACGACAATGAACAAAAGTAAGAGCACCCGGGAAACTCGGTCTAACGCTTCCGAGACATCGAACTCTCGACGCAGTTGATCGAAAATAATATTAACGAAGAAAAAAAAAAAAACTGCCGGCACCTTTTAAGATTAGTTCGCTGTTTTCTCACTGCACACATCGCTAGGCCTTTCCGTTCGAGCAGAACATAATACGATTCAATGAATTTTTCCGCTTGCCTTGATTTTCTTTCCTTCCGAAACACACATCGAGCCTTCGAAGCCGATACAATTTAGTTCGAACAGTAATCTCGTGAGCGAAGGAAGGACAATGAAAAAAAAATTAAAAAAATTAAACACTGAAGCAAATACGGGATATTGCGACAACTCTACCCCGAGAAAAATAAAAGATATATCGAAACAAGACATAAAAAATCAATAAATGAAGCAACCCTGGGTAAATTTTTGTGTGCGAGAATGTTGTGTGTCGTCCGTTTAGTGATAATGATAATTAATCCATATTAATTAACCCATTGAAATTCGCTATTTTTCGTTGTATTCTTTTCGCCCCCTTTTCTCACGCGAAGTCCTAAAAATTGTGTACGAAGAAAGAATGAAGTTCTTTATTGTTTATGATTTCGTTCGGCGATAAAAACAAGAGAGAGAGAGAGAGAGAGAGAGAGAGAGAGAAAGTGCGAGTGAAAGAAAACAGTACGGTTCAGCTGGGAACGCAGCCGAAGACAAACAGAGCGTGGGAATGTTACGAATGTTATATGAGCCTTGTTGCTTAGTGATTGTAATCCGAAGAAAACAAAAAAAAATGAAAAATATTTATATGTAAGCTGAAGCTTGAGGCAGAATGGTGATATGGTCACTCGTTAGATGTTGACCGTCGACATTTCGAAATAATTCAATATCATCGAAAGCTTTATTTACAGTGAATTCTAACGTCGAGCCGCGGTTACGAATTTTTTTGGTTATTTTCATTTCTTTCTAACTACTGCAGACCAAGTTTCTCAATATTTTTTATCGCACCAATTGTCATTTTCTTTCTTTTTCCTCGAGTTATTCCGATCGAATGTACAAATAGCTGGGTGCTTCAAATTTGTTCGCGAATCAAACGATCGGCCAGGCGCCGGTTGCAAATCGTATTTGTAATCTTGAAGAATAAAAAATTAATTAAAAGAAGAAAAATGCACTCAAGTACTTGACAAAGAGAGTATGGTGTTAAAAAAAAAGCTAAACGAAACAAAACCGTACCGCAACATAATAAAGTTTGTGTCTATAGCCAGAAGGACGTATCAACCACGCTTGCACCGCGCTGATACCTCCTCGTGGCTTTTAGCCATCAATATTGTTGGAATGAATGAACGACAAGCTTGAGAAATTTCCCAAATCAATCATTGACATAATACGTTGTACCGTTTCTCAAGGTAACGCTGATACGTTCGGCAATGAACCGATTGAAATGTGCTATGTGGTCAAGGCGGGCACAAATCGTTGACATAAAAGAGAAGAAAAAAACCAAAGTACTTTCGCAAGACGCCGACGTTCGCGATAAATATCACGTCGCTCTTTTATCTCGCCGACTTTGCGGTAGAATCTGGTTAGGCTCTCGCTTTTTTTTTTACAGAAATGTAATCTCCGTAAATTACGACTAAACAACTATATGCCTGTCCGCTGCACTAAGCTCACGGTGTGTGCTGACATCGGAACGTTCAAGATCTCCCGACTTTATCAGAAGTGATTGACTACAAATCGATATATTGCATTTTATTGTAACAAGCATCCAAATGATCTCTCACGATCAAAATTGTGTTCTGCGTAACACGCTTCGAATTGGTATAAATTTCTGTTTGTTTTGTCGCCAGAAGCGATTTTCCTCATTAAGAAATATATTTAAAAAAAACACATTTACACGACCCCTTAAACGAAGAAAATAAAATAAACAATTAATACGCGGCTTCTGTATATCCACGGACATTTGTTCGAATCAAACGTCACGCATGGATGTCAGTTGTGCTTTGATGCGGAGTGAAAAGAAAAAAAAGAAAGAAAAATGACGAAAAATGGTCCGACGATCACAAAGTTAGCCTTGTACGACTGTTCAATTTGTTATTCAATGTAAACCACTCTTTTTTCTGTAAATGTATATATACAAAATGAGAAAGAGGAAAAACAAAAAAGGGAGAAAAAAACGAAACCTATCACTAATTATTAATAATATTTACTGTCAAGAATATGCGAATTATTCGACTATTAAGATTACAATATCATAATACTATTATAATTAGTTACAAGAAAAAAAACAGACAAACAGACAGGCAAGAGAAAAAGAAAGCAAAAAATAAAATAAAAATAACAATTAATCCTATTGTGAGAATGAGATATCGAGTGTTGTACAGAGCGTGGATTGTGCGTGCTCGTGCATTATTTGAGAGGCTGTGTTGCCCAGCTGTGGAGCATATGTAAGGATGTTGTTGCCAACGTTTAGTGTGTTGCCAAAGTCCCTTTTTGGGTAAAGCATACGGTACAAAGTAATATTCGAATACCTTTGTACGTGCCTTCGATTATCACGCCACGGTAAAAAAAAAGAAAATGAAAAAAAAAAAAACTTCTTCGGCGTTGATATTACAAATAGAGACCTGGATACTTAAACAACAGCCACGCAACTTTCTTCGATGCAACGATCCCCCAGACGTGTAACTTCAGGGTATGTTCTCAGAGCTGCCCGCGCCCGAAAATTATTTTACTAAGCGATGAATCGATAACAAAACAACAGAACATTTTTTTTTTCCTCCCAATTTTTCTCCGAGTTTATCTTGAAAATATCATAATAGCATTTACAAAGGTTTACGACTATGCTTCTGTACTGTATTCGCAGTTGACGTTACGTATCTGTCAGGTCGAAAGGACCGAGTTTCCAGTATCATCACTCCCACCTCTATCAATGCCGAATCGAGGAACGAAGAGATAAATGTAATTCAACAAGCCTACAAAAATCAAAAGTAATCGATCACGATTAATTGTTACTTAATCGATTAAAACAAGTGTGTTGTAAATAATGTAACAGCCGGATAAACCGGTCCCGATAAATATTAATTGTTTCTTCGACGCTATACTTCCTCTAGTCTCTCGGATACGTAACGTCCAACCATCACTTACTACTTTGTTACTAATATTGATGAAAAAAAAGATAAAAGAAACTAAACATAATAAGAAGAGGAGAAAAGAAAAACACCTCATATTCATGCAAAGCTGACGAAAAATGAGATGTCATGACCAGAAACAAACAACAACAAAATGTGTATAAAAAATTTTAACAAAAAACAAAAAAAAGAAGCAAAAAAACGATAAAAAAGAAGTATCCTCAGACGTGTGACGATGATTATGGTGAGGAAGTAGTGTCGCCATTTGGCCTTTATGCTGTTCCATCTGCAATTGATTCAAGCTTTGCGTACGGTACTGTGATATGTCGCTGTTTATTCATTTTATTGCATACGTTCAAATAAAGCCACTCTCATACCGGATGTAGTACCGTTTTATCGAAACAACGTTATATCGACAATTATTACCGAATCCATTACCTTAAGGTTCTTAAGTTAACGAGCTTCATTGTGCACGCCTGCGCGGCGTACATGTTATTTATCAAATTAAAAAAATATATATTAAAAATGCACGGGTGAATAACATTTAACACTATGCGAATTACAAAGTTTGCGTTCGCCTGTGAAATGTCTTACATTCATGCTTGCTCCTCACTTTTATTTACATAAATTGACAAAAAAAACCACACGTATCTTCACACTTAAGACAATTATAATTCAATTCCACAAACTATTATTTATCACTGCCATACCGATTTCCATTCGATTAACTTTGTCACGATAATTTTTTAAATTACGACCCCACTCACACTAGTCTTTTCCACGAGAAATCCAAGGCATTTACGCCGAAGATGATAATCGAATCATTTAATATTAACACATGTTTTTTTAACTTCAAAAATTATTTTATTGAGAAAAAACATTATTTCACACTCCATAGCGAGAGAGGACGGGTAAATATAGGAGATACTGTAGCAAAAAGGTACAAATGGTGATTACGATTATAGATAAATAATCGTGCTTACGCCACGGTAAGACGCGACGAAAACATAATTACCCATTAAAAGTAACGCGGTTGGGAGCGTGTAACATCAATTCTCACGTGGGTCCGTATAATTGCCATATTGGCTTCCGAAACTATTATTCCTATTTTAGAACGTCCTCTGTTGATTATTTCATCATAAAAATAAATACAACAATAACAAAAAAGTTCTTGTCGGAAATAGAACCAGCCGCGTTTTCACAACTATTAATCGTAATTATAATGTCGAGAGGAGTTCGCGTGAGTAAACTTGAGACTAAATATAAAATATATATATTAATACACTGCTTGACGAATTCGTGACGGCAGTAGCAGTCACGATTTTCTGCATACGCGCGTATTCAGTATGAAGACAAAAAGTTCGCTGGGTCGAACAAAAGAGAGAGAGAGAGAGAGAGAGCGAGAGAGCGAGAGAGAAAGAGAGACCGAGAGAGAAAGAAAGAATTCTGTGGTCGCGAAAAAAATGCGAATGAAATATAAACCGAATACACCAAAAAGGAACAAAAAAAAATACCGGAAATGAAAAATAAATTAAGCACATCAAGCAATATGGCATTGTTGCTTTTTTTGTAATATAGAGACAATAAAAGATTAATGATTGGGGAACAGAGCTTTTCCGATCGAAACTGTGTGCGATGTGTGGTCATGAGAACATAAAACAAAAAACAAAAAAAGAACACTACTATACCCTCGATTATTTTGAACAACGGAGGCAAATAAGTTGTACATGATTGCTGAAATTAAAGACTCGCCATATGACTGAAACAATCAACATTTATTTTTCACTGGCGACCAGCCGTTCCGCCTCAGAGAAAATCAAATTCGAAAAGATCTTGACTTTACACAGACGCAGGTTTGTACAGAATTTCCGGCTACGCAATAAATTACTGATTTATTTATTTATAGGTAGACGGAAAACAAAATTATGACAAATAAATAATATTAATAGTTTTTCGATGAAATTTTGTAAGAAAAATACTAATATTAATAATAATAATGTAGATCAGAGTGATAGCAAGCGCGGAATGCGAGTGATCGGGTGCGCTATAAATTTCATTGCCACATTCGTCAATCGGCCTTGCTCCGTAGTCGTTCTCTAGGTCGACCTAGATTTCTGAAACGGTAAAAAAAATCGTGTTCTCTACGATAAAAAAATAGTTTTCTTGTAACGCCGGCAACACAGCGAATCGGTAATCCAGGCACATTCCCACTGGATTGTATTAACGTTTCGGTAGATGACGTCATTTCCGGGAACATTCTCGCGAAGACAATGCAGATAACACCACCGCACAGCGGCTCGGCATAATCATTCGATCCCGTGTCCCGTGACGAATGTGTCGTAGTGTCTTGAGTACCGAATTTTGTAGAATGCGGTATAGTTGAAATTCTTTATTTCGCGAGCGGCTGTGGCCTACAATTTCTCAGAACATGTTCGCAAGACGCACAATCTAGGGCTGTACAGATAGGCCGGCCTAGCTGGCTAAAATATCTTATCCGGCTAATGGATTTTATAGTTTGGCCGGCTAATCCGTCTTAGCCGGCTTAACTATTTTTGCCGGCTAATCCGTTTTAGCCGGCCAAGCTATATTAACCGGCTAAGCTCATACAGTCTTGGATTTTTTTTGACGAATTGTTATGTTTTTTTTCTAATGTTACCTTTAACGTATCCCGAAGTATTTTCGCCCGCTGAACATGAATCCGCCAGCCTTTTTGGCCTAAAGTACAATGCTACATTGAGGGACTCGATTTTATTCACGAAAAATCGTATTTTTGGGATTTAAATGAAAAATATTGGGTTGGGAGTAAAATTATTGTTATATTCGTGATCAGCGGGAAAAAATACGTAGAGTATAGCCTTGAAACAAAAAAATCCATTGAATAACGATTTTTGTCTTGTTGAGCTTCTTTTGGAAAAACGTCGATTTTCGTGATTTTCAAAGGTTGATATCTCGGCTCCCAATGGAGCTATGAAAAATCCAGAGTGCCCATCGTGTTCTACGGAAAAAAAAACACAAAATAGGGCCTTGTCCGAAATTTTAGAATCGTTTTATCGTGCCGTTTGAGGACGTTGAAAAACGCAAAAAATGGACTCTAAAGGTAGCCTTGCAATTTTTCGACGAAAATGGTTTTCTTTTTTCTCTTTTTTTAAATTAACTGCCATGTATTCCAACGTATTTTTGCGTGCTGAACACGAATCCGCTGGCCTTATTGGACTAAAGCCCAATGCGACATTAAAGGGCTCGATTTTATGCACGAGGCCGGCTAAAATAGCTTGGCCGGCTAAAACTGATTAGCCGGCTGAAATAGTTTAGCCAGCTAAGACGGCTTAGTCGGCCAAACTATAAAATCCATTAGCCGGATAAGATATTTTAGCCGGCTAGGCCGGCCTATCTGTACAGCCCTAGCACAATCATAATTGCGCGCGGTATTACCCGCTAAAGTTTATCGAGTCCAGGTCTGTGGGACGCAATCATTGAAATTGTAATGATGATTGTTTTCCTCAATTTAATACTCGGCGTAGACACGACAAAACGTCGTGATCAGACACCATAGGAGAAGGCCGTAGCCTAGAATTCCTCAGAACATGTTCGCAAGACGTACGATTGTAATTGGCCTTGGTACCCGATAAAGGTTATAGAGTCCCGACATGTGGAACGCAATAATTGAAATCGTAATGATGATTTGTTTTCTCAATTTAATACTCGCAGTAGATACGATAAAACGTCGTAATCGGATGGGACAGGAGAAGGAGCAAATTACGGTAAGAAAACTGATTAGTTAAAACGTGATCGGTAGACTATAATGTTATATCGAATTTTCGGTTGTATAATAATAATGAATCGAGTTCGTTACTGCATACAGATTCACTCGATGTCGTACCGTCTTGTTGACTTGCAGTTTAACGTGTGCCGTGAGAGATAGGAATCCACGGATCCGTGAAACAGTGTCGTTACGACGATATTTTGAAAGAGCTCGTATCTCGTACCTCGATTAGGAGAGCGAATGATTACGCAATGGTGTGGCAAGGCTGTACGAATCCCGCCACCACTTCCTTTCACTTTTAAGGAAGTGTCTCCACGAAAGACTCAGTTCGCTTCTAGCAACGGGCTCGTCATAAGTGATTAAACTAAAAAAAACCCGTCGTGAGGTAGGTTCTTCGAATTTATTTCGCTCCACATAAGAATCGGACATTTCGATGTCGCGAATTGTATATTTGTACGAGGCTTTGATCATTTTCGATGGTGCGTTAATATTATCAAACAATTAGACTATTCGAGAGATTAACTGGCTGTTATTTTTTCCCGTAATGACTGGCAAATTGTACGATAAAATGTCTATGCCCGATAAACATCTTCAGACCGTAAGTGTCACGTTGGCACAGGTGCGGCTGCTAATTCCTTACAAAACAAGGATTAGTCATTCACTTCCAACGAATGTATCTTAAAGCATCCCGCAGTTGCAAACTCAGATGCATGAAGTCACGTAGAATTTATTTTTATCTTTCCAAGATACGATAAGGAAAATACAAGTGCAATGACGTGTTTCTGTAATAGTCAAACTGCCGGTACTAATTATTAATTACGAGTGTCGAATTTTCAGTCCGATAACGGAGCCAGTACGTTGCGGTGACACAATTGAGCACAGCCGATAAGAAAATATTAAGCTGTCAAGTGGATTTAATATAAAAACGTTCGTGAAACACCACCGGATCAGCGATGGGTGGGAGAAATTCTAAGTCCTATTCACCGCGAGAAAAGAAATGTTCAAAGGGTCGAGTCGCCGGCCCTAGCGAAGGTCAGTTGTTTTCTCGTTCCTCAGTTCGTCGTCACGTGTTCACCGGTCACACCTTGTACACACTGCTTTACATGCATACACTACGGGAAAAGAACACTTATCAGAGGAGTCTTGTGTAAAAACTAAACTCTGCACTAGGTCTGTTCGTTTTCAGAGTAGACTGCAGCAGAGCGCTCTATTTCTCGTTGTAAATATATCTATATGTATTGGATACATAGATATACCTTCCACGTAAAATCGAGAGTTCTGATCCAACTTACTCTGAAAACGAACAGACCTAGTGACAGAAGACTGGAATATAAGAACGGCTATGTCAGTTGCGTATACATGTGGATACATCTCGAATGTTTCTGGATTTGTAGCCGAACAAAGCAGAGCTGCATTCCGCACCCTACCATTCATCTCGTTTGCCACACCACAATAACTCATGTCAAGTCATGTCATAACTATCAGTAGAAAACACTCCACGACCTGAACAAACTATCTCGTTATTTATCAATTATCGAACAACGATCGTGACAGAGTGTAAAACACATATTTGAAAAACTTTGCATCACTTGTGGTCGACCGAGAACTTGCATTTTAACCCCCAAGATAGCGCCCGGTCGATATTACCGTGGATGGATTATCGGTTTACGCATATTCATATATCATAAGAGAGTTCGGCTGTTTGTCTAGACGTTTGCAAACACTTCGAACCTTTCGACGGCCTTGACCTTCGCCGGTTCAAGACGATAAACCATTCTCCTCGTTGAGGTTGACGTTTCGTGAAATCTGCACAAATGGGAGGTACGGAACAAAAGAAGATAGAAAAGTATACAAGAATTATTCACATTTACCGCTACGCCTAACCACCATCGTAGATTATCTCGTCGATTTCCCGCATGCGAGTCCATTAGCGAAAGTTACCGCGACATGAATCCAAAATACAAGAATCCCATCTGCCAGCTGTGCAGGTACCCAAAACATCCTGTAGGCAAGCCCACGAGTCACAACGTCCCAAGCTGTTGTTGCTCTTGTGAGTCCCTTGCTCTCGAGTCCACGAATCTGCAAGGTTCCTCTCCGGATGGAATGCAACCACGGTGTACTTGTTATTTTGTTTTTATTTTTACAGGCAAGTCCGAGAAATATGACTATGTCGAAGGTGTGGTCTGCAACCAGGATGACATCAAGGACAATGAGATGAAATTGCTGCCTCTGGGAGATGACGGAGGTAAAATATTGCTTATCAAACAGAAAGGCGAGCTGCACGCCATTGGCACAAAATGTACCCATTATGGAGCTCTACTGCACACCGGAGCGTTGGGAGATGGAAGAGTAAGATGTCCCTGGCACGGAGCTTGTTTCAATATTAAAACCGGAGATATTGAAGATTATCCTGGATTGGATTCTCTGCCGTGCTACAAGGTACTGTTCAGTTAACACTCGTCTCAACTTGATTTCTACAGTGATGAAAAAAAAAAATTGTAAATTAAATTTTATGCATAAATTGGTACATTAAATTGAATGTACAATTGTGATAAAAAATTAATATACTTTTTCATGTAATTTAAAGTACATTATTAGAAATACAGTTTTTCCAATGTTTTTAATACACAGAACATTGATTTTTCATCACAATTGTCCATGAAATATCATTCGAATTTTTTTTGTGTAATGTCTGTATTGATTTTTAGAAAAGTTCGATTCTCTGTACTGATGACACTTTTTCCCTTTCCAGGTGTCTGTGAACGACAATGGCCAAGTCAAGGTACAGGCGAAACGGACAGATCTCGAGGCGAACAGACGCATCAAGGAAATGTGCGCCTTCAGATCTGCAGGGATGAAAACTGTGGTAATCGTCGGCGGTGGACCCGCAGGAGCTATCTGCGCCGAGAGTCTACGCCAGGAAGGTTTCACCGGTCGTATTGTAATAGTTTGCAAGGAGCCCGTTTTGCCGTACGACAGGATAAAAGTATCGAAAACAATGGACATGGACGTGCACAAGGCGGCACTGCGATCACAAATATTCTACGACGAGAACAAAATCGAAACTAAGCTCGGTGTCGAAGCCACAGGTAACGAGGAACAACACAGCGCCGATTTCGTTTCGTTATTTTTATTTTTATGAAATCGCAGATACATAATTCAATGCTGTTTGATTCTCTCGGCAGGTTTGAACACCACGCAGAACATCGTGAAGCTGAGCAACAGCGAGGAATTGAATTACGATTATCTCTTCATCGCAACGGGAAGCAAACCGAGGATGCCCGACGCGCCGGGATCGGATTTGAAGAACATATTCGTCTTGAGAAACTATACGGACGCTGCGGCGGTGCAGGAACAACTTTCCGCGGACAAGCACGTAGTCGTGCTCGGACAGAGTTTCATCGGTATGGAAGCGGCCGCTTACTGCGTCGACAAATGTGCCTCGGTTACCGTGGTCGGACGTGACAACGTCCCTCTGAAAGCTGTTTTCGGCGAGGACATCGGCAATCGCGTGAGGGAAGAACACGAGAAGAAAGGTCCGTCGATAATTCATATTTCGATAATTATATTTTCATATCTACGTGGACTTTCTACGAATGACTTCTTTCAGGAGTCAAATTTATTTATCAAACAAATATCGCGAGGTTCATTCCAAAGGATGACGGTAAAAGTCTCGCACAGGTCGAACTCTCAGACGGCCGAATGTTGCAAGCCGATATAGCGATCGCGGGCATTGGATCCACGTTTTATACGGACTGGCTCAAAGGAACGGCACTGGAAATCACCGAACAGGGCAGCGTTGTCGTCGACAAGGTATGAAAATCACTGTAAATACGCATCAATTTTAGAATTACTCTAATTAATTCTATACGATTTTATTTTAGAACTTGAGAACAAGCGTGGAAAATATCTTTGCCGGTGGTGACATAGCCTACGCTCCGGTGTTCGCTGCCGGTGATTCTTCGGCTGCCATAGGCCACTGGCCCTTGGCGAACTATCATGGAAAAATAGCTGCACTGAATATTTGTGGCAAGGAGACACCCCTTCGCGCTGTACCGTTCTTCTGGACGATGCTGTTCGGAAAGGGTTACCGATATGCCGGTATGTACAGCTTTCGGTACTTTCCATCCAACCGTAAAAATGATTACGTTAAGGATGCTTCACACGTATATTGACTGATCAAAAGTCAGAGTCAATGAGAATTTGAACATTTCCTATTGATATAAAAATCCGAAAAAAATAAACTGTATTAAAGGTGACAACATTTCAGATTTATCGCATATCGTTAAGTACCCAAATTTTGATCAAATTAAACTTTAGGTTGGGAATGTATGTGTGATACATCCTTAAAATCGCGGATTGTTTCGATTGGTCGCTTTTGTCACCCGCTATCAGCATTTAACAAAATGGACCAATCAAATCCATCCGTCATTACAATGTAATAATTCCCACGGCTGGATGGCAAGCCCCACTTCCGAACGATTTATATTCACCGCGAAAGATGAATGGCTTTATAACAATGCGTTGTGTATTTCTTCCTCAGGATACGGAAAAGCGACGAGCATAAAAATCTACGGATCGCTGGCTGATCTCAAATATTTCGCTTATCATATAAACGACGGGAAAGTTGTTGCTATGAGCAGCGCCGGCACCGACCCCATAGTCTCGGATTTTGCCGAATATACTCACGAGGGAAAAACCTTGACCGAGTCCGAGATCACTAAGGATCCCACCGGTTGGATGCGCAATAAGCCGAAGAACTTGCTAACATCAATTGTATCACCGACGTCGATCGGATCGTCCGCAATCAGCTCGTAAGGAATCACGATATCGGTATAAATAACGAGCCTTGCTGCGTGTTTACTTAACAAATATTGTTAGTGTCCCGCTCAGAGTTAAGTCGCGAGCGAGCCCCCCATCCGTATCCGATCCCGTAATCCGCGATTATTCCTCTCTCATCCTTTCTTGTATTTATTATTATTTTTTTTCAACACTACGTTACCTAAAGAGTATTGATACGAACATTCTGAAATAGTTGTTCATTGTACGAACGGCTTGACGCACCGATGGCCTTAATACTCGTTTTTTTTAAGTCCTATTTTTACTACCGGCTCGACCAGGTGCATGGATTTTCACATAGTATTTTTATCCGTTTATTTTCTTGAGCACAAGCAGAAACCACAGTATTTTTAAATGCTAATATTTGTAAACTTCTAGGAAAGGTGCGAATTTCGGAAGCCAGCCGCGACATGCTTATCATACGCTTGCGCTAAAGCGGCGGGATATTTGTTCGACGTTAAATCGATCGTGTGTTACGGCAACGAGTTTTAAAAAATTGCTAAGATGCTCGAGATTCCTGCTGCGTGCTTGAATATTGTCCAGGCTCGCGATTTATAATTCTCGCGAATTCCGGCCCAGAAAACTCTGCTGCGTATCGAGTAACAGAAATTGAATCGGCGAGGAACGATTAAACATTGTCTATACGTTTTTTTACGTTAAATGTCCCTTGCAGAGACGACGTAAAACGCTACGTACAAGAAACGCTGCGAGCTCTCGGTGGAGAAGACAGCGATTCGGATGAATGATTGATGGACCATAATTTTTTGTTTTCCCATTCTTTACACAGTACATAGTTTTATTGTTATATATCTCAAGATATTATCTGTACATGTACATTTGTTTATATCGGCATGAAATGAAGTATCATTGCTACAAAACAAGTCAACACCATTTCGATTTGTGGATCTCTCCTTTATTCCCAAGAATCTTTGACGCGCAAGTGGCTCAGCTGCTCCGCCCAAGTGAATTTTCTGGCAAACTTTTCTTCCCTCGGAATATTCCACTTCGGTCTGACGTCTTCTTTCAGACCCTCCATGTGTCCCGTTGATTGTTCCACCGTTAGATACGGATGACGCAGATAGAACATATTTCGTTCCTGCAAGTCGAGGTCATCGTATTGGTTTCTCAGGGCAGGGAGTTCTATTGGCCTGACTACACGATGTTTTCTGAAAAAACAAAAGAAACAAATTCTCGAATTAATATGCAATTTGACATCACCCTGAACATATCTGCAGGAGACAAAATTTCATTGAGTTATAATGTTTGTCTTGCATCGCACACACTTTGCTCGGGGATGTTCAGTCTAGAAGAAATTTATACCAGCGAACAATTTTTTTCTTCTTAAGGTGAAGTGAGAGTCGTAAGAGAGATCACAGCATTGATCTTGCGGTTGAGCAAGAGAGAGCAACAGAGAACGTGTTTCACTTCACCTTAAGGTGGGACTGATCAACATAACTTCAAAATATTTTGAAACATTTTTCTCCGAAAAGGTTTTATAAAATAAAAAACTAATTGCGGGGCGGGCTGCGTATTTGATTAAGGCAGTACGCCTGCCAATTCGTTTTTCATTTTATAGAATCGTTTCAGAGTCAAAAAGATTGAACATTTTTTACTCTGTCTCTCTCGCACTCGTACGTGTTTAGTCGTCCCTTAAAGTGGTGCATTGACAGAGACTCGCAATTGCAATTTGATGTGGAGATACCTTCAGTCATAATTTAACGCTTATGATTATCGATGCTATATTCGAGGAGTGTTAATTTATTTTCTTCAATACGAGAATCAAACTGTGGGGGGGGGGGGGGGATTGCATCAACAACGGCAAAGCAATGAATGTTTCCTCGTCCCAATCACCGGTTGGATTGTATGTCACAGGGTACTCACCCTCGATACTTGTGGCCATGAGGCCGTTTTCTTATGATGAAGTTTACGAATGTCAAACGCATCTTTGTTAATCGACTTTCTCACGAGCAAGAAAAACCGAATAAAACGATTTTCTATAACCTAGCGAACGTCCTGTGGATGTCGCTTCAACAAACAGCGTGAGTCAAGCGTCGACCTGAATCGCTCGTCCAACGCTCAAAGTTTTTCTTCTGACTCGCTCGGTACCTCAGCTGTTCAATGGGACGACGGTTATATGCCGTTTAAAAAGGAGCCGGTGGAATTTTCTGGTCCGTGCACTCTCGCGCTTCGCAACGTTTTGTTCGCGATAATAACCGAAAATAATGTTTCTTTCGCCTCTGGCACCTATCTCGATATCGAATGTTGAACTCGACGTACAAATCATTGCGAAACAAGTAACAAACACACGATCTAAAGGGTTAAAAATTCATCGGGCATACGCGTCGATCGCCGGGCGACAAGCTCGTTCCTGTTAGACCCACGCTCGGAGAGGTATGAATTTTCGGATTTTCTGTAGAGTTTTCGTCTCGACTCGATTCGATATTTGTTTTTATTCCGTGTACCGCCTATACCTTGTTAGTGTTTTGTTTATATACCGTCTGTTTTTATGTACCGTCAGTTATTCCACAAAGAAAACAAGCAAAAAAAAGTCAAATTTGTTCAGGAAAGAAATGTGCATTGGGCGGTATTCGATTCATCACAGTCGTCAGTACGGTCGAGCGCATCCTCCGAGCCACACGTGTGTGGAAATCGGTCGAGTGATTAATGTTTTTAACTTCCGGCTCGTGCAGTAGATAGTGCATCGTACATCGCGTGATTCCCTGAGACGAATGCGTTCTTCATCGTGAAGCGAATCGGCTTAGACCGTCTAAATTCAGTGGAAAAAAATGAAGTGCACGAAAGCTGAGAAGAGGCGTCACAAGGAGCCTGTAAACGACCGATGGAGTAATCGAGCTTCACAAAAGATCCCGTACGGACGGACTTCCTTTCAGAGGAAACAACCGTGACGGACGACTCTCCGAGACATATGAGATGCTCCTGAAAGTAGTAAGTCTAGTATTACGTTATCATCAGCGAGTGCATGTAATGTTTTTCTTTCTACGGCAATTTCACTGGCGGATGTCCGAGCGCATCGCGTCTAGAGATGTGCCGCGACGGTAATTTTTGTAAGCGTCAATTTACTTACCATATCTTTTTCGATTCGAGAGTATGTTTGTTGTGTCGTGACCGTCATTTTTGTTCGGGGTCACAAATATGGTCACCTTTTTAGCTGTTCAGGTTGATTTTAATCGAATCTTTCTCGCTCATTGTCTCGTTGCCAATGAAATAATATTATAGAATGCATTCAAAGTTCTTTTTTTCTTATTAATAAGAATTGGTACTTTGTTAATTTTTGAAGTTGAGAGCGTGGAGGTTTATGCTGCGCTTGTCACAGTGGGGTCATTTCCGGACCATTGACTGTCGTGTGACCGGTCAATGGATGGCCATGCGGAATTCAATTAACAAAAAAAAATGACCGTTCGCAAAGTCGGCGCCCATCACTAATTGCGTCTAACAGGTTTGAATGATAAACAGGATAAAAAAGGGCGCATACATGAGACAGTCTATTTTATTTTCAATTTTTAGTATAAATTCGTTATAATTTATTCGCTTGGTTTCGCATTCGAGCCATTGAAATGTAGATGAATCTTCGCAAGATACATCCGGGAGATTCTAATACTACACACATTATCGCGTCAACGACTCAATACACGTCGAGATTTTTTTTTCACGCTACTTAGTATATTACAATTTTTCCCCCTTTTTTTCGTCGTTTCTATATCGCAAGCCTAAACTCTAATAATCGTTTCGCGTTATCTAATAATTTCTAATAATCGATTAATACTAGTGAGATCATCAGTCGGCGACACACCGCGAAATACGGTGTTTCTTACATTTTTTGTTTAACCACCGGCAACATTCGAGACTCACAGATCTCTCTGCGGCTTCTACCTAATTTCTAATGGCCGATCAATTCGTCGAGAATATTCGTCATTTGTTTTCATTTCTTTATCTTTGACATTTTACGAAGTAACGAGATTGTTCGACCACTCTCATTCACTATCTGCTTTTCAGTACAGATACAGTAACAACGAAATTTCGCGCGTATCGCAACCACGAACGTATATCGTCGAATAGAGGGCGCTTTTGTCTTCATTTTCAGTGCGACTAATTCGAGTCTATTAAGGTGGGACTAAAGATCACCATAACCTTAAAATATTTTGAAGCCATTTTTCTCCGAAACGGTTTTTTCATTTTATAAAATCGTTTCGGAGAAAAATGGATTCCAAGTTTTAACTCCGCCTCTCTCGCACTCATACGTGCTCAGCCTTCCCTTAAGGTGATGTGAAACACGGTCTCTGTCGCTCTGTCTCGCTCCACCGTAAGACTAATGGCGCTATCTCTCTCACACTCCCGACTCCGTCACGTAACTTTCACATCACCTTAAGGGAAAGTGAAATATCGCAGTCAGTAATGAAAACTGTAATGAACTTTTCTCAAGGATGCTAATTTTTATGAGGAAAAAGCAAATGCGTGTCGGATGCACACGGTAATTTCGCATCCCGCCCGAATTAATTTTTTTTCTTAAAAAAATTAACACCATTAAATAAAGTTAATTTGAAAATTGCAACTATCTTTTACTCATGGCCCCGCCACGTGACGTTCACTTCCCCTTAAGGCGATGTGGACCACCCTCCCGCCCACTTATTCCGTGCTCAGTTGGTCACAAAAACTATGATGAATGCCGTTTTGAGGCCGCAGACCCCCGAGCAAACAGGAAATTGTCTTCCTCTACGTCTGTCGATTCTCCAGGGAAAGACAATTTGCTTTTTCGTCGGCGGACTGCATACAGTTTTTACACATCACCTTAAAGTGTTCTTTCTTGCCATACCTATCGAGTGTTGGCCGGCACGGTTTCACCCAGTGGCCAGGTGCGTCGCTGCCTATTTGCACGCGAGCGCCTCATCAAATTGGAAGAAGAAGACTTCTTTCTCGTCCGTAGTTTGGCCAAATGTAATATCGAATCTTCGAATAATTTCTTCGTCGAGGCACGTCTTTACGAAACATTATAGTACCGCGGTTTTCATCCGAAACTTTGTCGCGTAATTCGACCCCCCCCCCCCCCCCCCCCCAACGTAACATAGTATCGAAGATACTCTACGCTCGCCCGCGCCGTTTCACCTACGGATGCCCGACGGCGAGAGCACGGTCCATCCCGCGATTTTCATTTCGATGGCGATCATCCACATCCAGGCTATTGGATTTTTCGAGACTCTCGATGTCCTCGATGATAGCGAGATCCAATGACGTATGTTGAAAAACGTTATTCAATCTCGATGGAAACAACAGCAGGGAGTCCTTTGGCTCTGGGATGGTAGTTCCGACCTTGAATTCGGGTACGTTCGCGGCTGCTGCTTCACGTAGAGCCTAAAAGTGAAGAGATTGAAATGAATTAGTCTCTTTTTTTATAATCAAATATCGAATCGAGAACTTTTTTTTCACCGGAGCAAATAAATATTCCTGCAGAGAAAAATCGATCAGATTTATCGTTCATTCAATTTTCGTTCTACCGGATAACAAAAAAAACGTCGTTTAAAATTTTTTTTAACCCGAAATCACTGGTGGAAAGAAATGCCTCGATTCTACGGAACGAAATAACATGCGATTACACGGCTCTACGCGAATCTTACATCGCCGTCATCTGGCTCACCCCTCAGTACGACATTCATTCCCTGACGAAATTGATTTTATATTTTGCATGCGAACGAATCGTAAAATTACCCATGCATCGCAACCGTTACAGTTTCCACATAATACATCGATAAGCTCATGACAGAAAAACGTTTGCCTTTTGCATCGCGAATTATCGGTTACATCGAAATCACGATAGTATGGAACTAAAAAAAATCCAGGCTGGCTATAAATTCCAGGCTGATAACTAGGTGAGTTATTTTACTGATAGAAAAATTTAATTTATCGATCGCCTGCGGAAACAATTTTTTTTACTTTCAATTCAATAACTGCATTATAAAAAAGTACGATAGTTAAATGACGAAAAGCGCCGGGGATTGCTAGGAATTGCAGTTTCCGTTAACGTGCGAGTCAACTTGTGTGTGAGTGCGGAGAGAAAGAAGAGAGAAAGTGCGAGATTTACAGAGCACATTTGAGAGGGACAAAGAACGAGTGCCTAATGACGTAACGTACACATTGCGTGCAAAGAGTGTTTTTTTTTCATAATCTTTTTTTCTCGTTAATGAAGCACCTTTCTCCGACGACGACGACGCCATCGGCGTCGACACTCGCGTATCGACGCCTCTCTAGCGTCATCGTTAGCGTCATTGCCGCTACTCTCGCTGTTGCCGATCCGACGGGCGCGAACTCGTTTTCTCGTCCTCCTTCTCTCCGCTTCGCTAATCTTCGTCCCCTTCAAACCCCGTTCCGCATGATAGCCATGCTTTCGTCCTAGCATCGTACTACAATCCAATTTCTTAACTCTCGCTTTTTTGCGATGCTTACTTTTATTCGGACTCTCGTTATTCTCGCTGACAGCAGCGCCACTCGCCCGCCTCTCCGTGGCCAGTTCCCGCGTCGAGGAGTACGGCAAATTGACGATTCTCAATGACTCCTCACTGAAATTAAAAAAATACACGAATTATTGTCACGTAAAAAACAGAATTATAATAATAACGATAAACGAGTAATTTTTTTTTCTTTTTTTTTAATTAACGATATCGATAACGATACAAATCAATAGTCACTATCATAGGCCGAAAAGCAAAACATAAAGTCCTCGATGGACTTCGTACGTTTTGCGTTTTGTAGCACCGAGCCTCTTTCGAGCATATATAATAATAATAACAACGATAAATGTGAACGATATTTGATTAATTAACGATATGGATGAGCATCTAAATACGCCAACATCGAAATTTGACGAACCGATAGTCGCTGCGAGGGGCTGAAAAACAAAACATGCTTGATGAAGTCCTCGATGGACTTCGTCCGTTTCTCGTTGCACAGCACGAGCGTCCCTGTCCGTGCATGTTTATCGGGCATGTAAACACACTTGTGTAACATATTTCCGGACTGCGAGCGATATTGGTGGTCGAAAAAAAAAGAAGTAATACAAGTAGCGCAACTAACTCGCGACTACGAGGAGTTCAACGGCGAAGGCGATAAAACTCGGGAGCGAAAAACTTTACTATCTTGGACCCTAGCGATGTAAACGAACGTTAGTTCGTTTACATCGGGACACGCAGCCATGAACTTTACAAAGCAAGAACTGATAGAGAGAACAGACGAGATAGGAAGCTCGCCGGAAAGAACTTCTCGAGATCTTGTGTTGCAAGTGCTTCGGGTTTTTCTGACGCGGCTTCGATGTGCGCGGAGTCGTCGAGCTGAGATAAATAGTGGCGAGAGGTCGTGTACGTTCAAGTTTCCCGTGGCCGTTACAGGCTCGAGCTTACATCGATGGGAGGCGCCCCGTGCAGATCGCGGAGATCAACACCACGTGTAGTCCCGATAGTCGCGTTTCTCTCACCCGACTTCCAACAGCTCTCAAACACAGTTTCACAATAATGTTGAGGCGGACTCAAACGGTACGAAATCAACTCTCCTATTTTCTTCAAAACTCGCAATATTTTTTAACGAAAGTAAATTAACTTCTTGTGGCGCATGAAAATCCACCCCGCCATTATCCAAAACGTTAAAAGTATCGGGAAAAAAAAGAAAAATAGGGAAGGATTTTTGTTACCGATCGCGGTATTTCGCAAGCCCTCGAGCACAAAAAAAGATAAAAGATTCGTGTAAACGCCATCGCGTATAATGGTCTCAAAATCGACGCGTTCGTGTCCCAACATTTTGCCCTCACGCCCTCCACCCGTGGTAGATATATATATATATACATATATATATATATATCAATATATATATATGTAAAAAAATGCAAAATTGCCATGGAACCTACATCGAACTTACATTCCATCTTGAGTTTTGTCGTCGGGTGCGGGTTTGCAGTACTGCTCGAGCTGTTCGAGGCTGCACGGCCTGTAACAGCATTCCTCGACGAGGCCTCCGCCGGACGCCCTGACGTTTTCCTCACCGCTGTAGGCGAACGGCTCGTTGTAACCGCCCCGGTCCCGGCACACGAGGTAGAGAGCGTCGCTCAGGTTCTTCGAGCAGAGCCTTATCGTTCGTTGATGGCCACGGGCGTGCGGTATCGCGTTCACCATCAGAACCGGAAGTCCGAAAATCACGATTATCACCAGGCCCAGACGGAACGAACGGATCCAAGGCATTCTTCTTACGGCCGTCGTCGCGTCCGTCGTCGTCGTTCCTCGCCACCGATTCGCAGACGACCGAGAGTCACCGGGCATCGCGACGGCTTTTATACCGAGTTACAACGATGAGGCGGCGGAGACGGTGGCGGCGGTGCCGAGGAGCGGAGCACCGGAAACCGCAGGGTGGGAGGACCTCGAACCGCAGCAAAGGATCCCCTCGGTTTCTAACGCCGACGTTGACGCTCGGACGTTTTCAACGAAAAATCGAAAACCCACTTTCCCGACGGAACGAGGCAACCGATCACTCGTACACGTCACCCCTTCCACGGCCAGCTTAAGACGGATTTTATAATTTTTTATTTGCTTCGTGGCTTTAAGTCGATGGGCAGTTTTTGCAGTTTCTTTTATGTAGATATCTCGGTTTAATGGCAATCGATACTTTTTCGTCGATTTTTTTCCTTTTTTCTTCGGTTCTTCAGCTACACAACGTAGATTTATCGTGCGAAACGTTGTTTCGAAAAAATTATAACCGATTTTTCAATCCTTCGGATATTCGGCACTTTTGGCTCGTTTTTTTCTTTTTTTTTTTTAACAATTATTATTGTTAAAGAACAAAAATGTATTCGAGTGTTTGTAAAAATGTATTCGAGCTTCACGGTCAGGCGGACTTCTGTCGATAGAAACTTCCAATCGGGAGTCAATCAGTTTCTTCCGGCTTTTTCGTGAGGATGTATTTTGTTCCGCGAACTTGTAACGCGTATTGCCGACGCTCGATCGATATTCTGGCTCGATCCTCGGCGTGTCGCGGTTTTAAAGCGTCGGACGGAGCCAGACAAGCGACGACAAGCTGTTGTAGGGGGCCCTCCGTTGGTAGCGCGCTCCTCGCTCGGACTGATCCACAGTTTCGCTTTCTTCGCCGCTTATCCGTACGCGCTCGTCGTGGATACGAGCGAGAGAGCGAGGAACGAGGGGGAGACCGCATACGCGCCCAGTACTGCGATAATGTGGAGGGCGGAACCGAGAGCGACGAGCTCTCCCGAGAAAGAGAGATCTCCGCGACGGGACGATAGATTATAACGGCCACCAATGAAAACATTTTCTATGTGTTATTTCGCGTTTCGCCAGTTGTTCCGAACCCACCTTAAACCGTAGATCCAGGCCTTTCGCGATCTTCAAAAATTATAACACAATCTTACATGACTGAATCGTTCGATATCTGGCGGTCGTTGATATCAAGATGAAAACACAGTTCGGGTGTAGGTCAGGATAAATTTGATCTTTTTTTTTCTTTTCATTTAGCTGTGTGCAAATACGGAAAAATGCTAAGTACTTATCGGAGGATTGAGAAGAGGAACGGTAAGTGTCCCGTCCGCGTCGTTCAATTATCGGTGACCCAGTGACACATTAAACTATCGGAAATAAGTCTATTCGTAAATTGTGAAAATATCTCCTACATCAACGCATTCGATCTTTCATTTTTTTTTAGACCCGCGTGAAAAAATAAAAAGTTGTTGAGAATTTTTTTTTTTTGTATTTGCAGAAGATATTTTGTATATCAAGTGTTAGATTGACTATTCCAAATTGATGACAGAAGTCTGGAGGCGAGCCGAACATCCGGCCGCAGATACGGTCGTAATTTCGCCTTCCGATACGTACAGTAGAACCTCGGTTATCCAAGCCTCCGTCATTCTCACTGCGACTCGCTTTATTCTATTTTTTATTACCCGAAACTTGGCGCAAAATTTCGATAGGAAAAGCGAGAAAAGTCGGGGGGGGGGGGGGGGGTTAGTGAAAAAGTAAATTATCGCCGAACCTTCTATAATAAATTAAGGAAAAGCACATAAAAGGAAACTTTAGAAAAATTAAGAACATTTTGAAGAAAATGACAAAAATTAAACATCAATACAATAATTAGGCATTTTTATTTGCATGATTAGTTTTTTTGTTGTAAATAAGCCGTCAGAACTTTGGTAATGAACATTTTTTAATTGTTCAGAGAAAAGTCAGGGAATTTTTTCCGGGGAAAACAAAGCCACCGTGTATGCGTTTACACCGCTTGCACGTCGCTGATTCGCGCAGCATATTCATTCGTTCTTGGCGACGCTCAGAGATATTCATGTGCGTGCATGGGCAAAATGATTTGTAATCAAATAATAGTTTTGTAGTCGAATGCTTTGTGGCTTCGATGAACAATGCTTTCACCTCCAAGCAGAAGCATAAAGTTCTTAGGCTGGACAATGAAAAATTTTTTTTCCAAAATCTGAAAATTAAAAAAAAAAATTGAAAATTTCCATTATTCGACGAATCGTCAGTCCGAACTAGGCTCGACCCCAATTGATTCGGATAATCGAGGTTCTACTGTATGACATTTAGTGCGCGAGAAACTGCTCTAACTACCAACAAACCTGACAACCTACGCAAGTCCGCACGTAAAACCGACAACGAATATAGATTTATCTCGACGACACGTACCGGCCGGTACTTTCCGTCAACAACGAATTTTCACGCGCAAAACGATTCGTAATGGCTAAATCTTCGAATGACGCGAATACACGGGTTCTATCGCCTCCTGTACCATTCGCACGAAGTCCACCGACGTCCGTCGCACGAAGTGTCGTGCAAGACGCGTCTCGCACGTGCCGTTCCTGCGATTTGATGAATGCACGACGCATTGGGCGCTTTCCAGTCGATATGTTATTTTTTTATTTGAAAAAAATAAAAAAGACTTTTTTTTAATAAATTAAAAAGCACAAAGAATATTACAGGGTAGGAAAAAAAAAGAATGAAATAGGTAACGCTGGACGACACGCACTGTCGTGAAAGTACGTCCAATCGGCGTTTGGTATTGGCCAACGTTGATTGGCCGTCCCGGCACGGCAACGCTTTGGCGTCGATCGATCAACGTCGATAGATGAGCCTCGCACGCGTTGCATCAGCTGCTAGTCATTCGAGCCACAACAAAACACGAGTCTCATAGCACTTACGGTACTGATAGCGGCGTGCTGCGATGAACGAGACATAAGAAAATGAGGACACGATACGTGCACACGAGGAAAGGAACGGCAACGTTGATTCGATAGTTAAAAACTTGTATGGGTCTAGAAAGTGTATGAAAAAGCTGCAAGTAATTTGCACATGGCTTCCGGCATTTCTTACAATTTTGCGCATAGGTTCGAGAAAGTTCGCTGATCGATTTTTGGCTTCCTCATAGAGGAAGCCAAAAGGAATTGTAAGGAATGAGGAAGCTATGTGCAAATTATCTTGCAGCTTTTTTCGTGACATTAAAAAATGTAACGTAAAATTCATTGTAGAAACTCTCTAACTGGTAATTGCATAATTCGTCGTTTGCACCGAAGGAAGAGACGTGACCACTCTGCTAGTGCACCAAATTTCCAGTCACTAGCTAGCTGTTTCCGAGTTACAGGCGTTCTAAACGATGTAAGTTTCACACGCACTCACGCACTCGTCCGGACGTCAGTTAAACATCTCATTTCCCGACATTTTAGACTATTTTAAGTGCTCTGACATTAAAATCTCGATTTTCTTTACGAAAACAGCTTCCCCTATGAGAGAGCAAAATTAAAAAACAATTTTCGAAAAAATCTACATAAAGCCTGGGAATAACAAGAGTTTACAATGAAAATTCAATTTTCCTTTCACCATAAGATATCACCAAATTTTCTTATGACGAAAAAATACAAGAAACAAAAAAACAGTGCCGATGAAAGAAAGGCTTTTAACGTAGGATTTTTCACCGCGGTCGACGAGCCATATACACCACGAGGTCGGTAAATAGAGTGCAGGAAAATATACCCGCGCTCTCTCGATGTCTTACGCGGAATTGATTGACGGGATGTCTAATTAAGCGATACTGTTAGTTATAAACGAGTCGGCGCTTGCGATGCCACGGGAGTCAGACGTATTTAGGTCTCGGGGCAAGATAGATTTTCTATAAAGGCTAGTAGGAGTTTTTATTTTCTCGGCTTCAGAGGGGGTGGCGAATACAAATCGGTCGATTCTATTTTTATCTCTGCGATGTATCCTTCCCACATCCGCTCGGGTTTGCTCTTCTATACGTTTTCCAATTAAACGCAATGTGCCATCGTTTATATCACGCTAATATTAATAAAAGTTTGGATAACGAGTACCCCACTCAGAGATGGGAGTGTATTGGTGTGTCCAGCGAATAGATGTCTCGCATGGACTGCGCAATCCCGTCAGAACTTCGCACCCAGATCCTTTTTTTTAATTCTTAACTTAATTTTAATTTTTATTGCATTTAATTTTTATTTTATTTTATTTTTCTGTGCCCATCTCGAACGCTCGTTCATCGATCTATTATACCTATTATATACTGTGGCCCCCATTTCCGATTGTGCACCGAGTGCAATGTATTTTCAGCGACAGATTCGCGGCCTGAATTATCAATGAAAGAAAAAGAAAGCTTCCCGGGGTTTATTATACGATGCAGGTTATCTCCTCTCGTCCTCCCTGCAGCACCGACCAGTGCGCTCATTGTCGAGGACGTCGAACTAGCCTTCGATCGGAGAAAACACTGCCTGCGCAACGATACCACTGTGAAAAATCGGAAGTCCCTTTCACGTGTACAGTGGCGCCGTCTTGTTGTGTGTGTCCACTAGAGACGCGACCCCTTCACCGCGACACCGGAACGAGGTTAAGTTCGCGACGAGCCTCGAGCCACGTTGAAATAATCTCGAGGAGACGTAGGCAAAAACACGGTTCGAGCTATGCGTTTCAACTACGCGCATGTGTGTGTGTGTTTTTTTCATTCTTTTCCTTCGCACTACGCTCGGATTTCGCTACTCGGAAACGGGGTCGAGAATCACTTGGCTATGGTGCACTAGCGTCAATTACGTTAAAGTTGTAATGATTTCGAGGACTCACGCGTTATAACGGCTTCTCGAGAGTCACTCGGACTTTTTTACAACGTCGCGGTCAGCTCTGCGTAGATTAAAGTTATTTTCTATTTATTTCGGCACGGGAATTTCGAGGATCGAAATCGTTTTGAAGTTGATCGTCTAACAATGGCGACATCGGGCGCGCACCTCGCGCACTCGACAATTATTTGAGGCTGGTGGTGGCCAAAGAAATAATTCCTTTTTAACTTGGGCGAATAAAGAGACGTGAAGTTGAAAAACAAAAAAAAAATGAGTCCATCTGAGACATTTGTACGGCGATCACAGCAATGTTGGCAATAACGGGTAAAACGATCTCGTGCATCGAGGTAATAATCATGCAGGCATTGGGAATGGTAGATGATAAGACAGAGAGCAGGCAGGGGACTGGAACAGCTCGAACTCGATCTCTAATCCTGGGGTGCTTTAATCGTCGATTGAATAACATTATCGCCGCTGTAGCGAGTTAAAAAACTATCTTGGGAAACTAAGGTCGCGACGGTGTTTTATTTTAAGCCCGGTGTTAAATTAAAATCCAGAAATAAATTTTTTTCTTGGAGGTTTACGTGATTCTTCTGTGATGAGGGGATTGACGTTGAGCAACAGAGTTCCATTAATCTTTGTTTTTTTTCAACGAAAAAAAAGACGGTCTCTTTAATCCCCATCACGACATCGAAGCGTGGCTTCGGATCTCAAAGTGCGAAACATCTTGCACACACGTCTTGGCCCCCAATTATAGGCCCCTCTTGCCAAATCGAAATCGAGGGGTCGACCGTCCTCGCGGGCCAGCTGTGTCTTCTTTTACATTAAAAAAAAATATCTATTATCAACCGCTGCCAATATCGCGTATTTGAGTGATATCTAATGTTGCTGCATGATTTAAATTCAATCACCCTCGCGTTTTACGAGGGCGCTGAATTGTAACGATCGCAAATAATATCGACGGCTGAGAATGAAAAGGGCGTAACTCGTTTTACTTCAACATGGGAGTTGCTTCCTTTTGATTCTCACCCCCGATTTTGTATTTAATCCCCTCTTTTGTAAAATACGTTAACATAAAAACTGCACACACCTAAACGCAACGATACACGTTAATGTAGATATCCTCCGGAGGAAAAACCGGGTCGTTCATCCGCAAGAGCGTGGCTCTTAGTCACGATAATCGCTCTGTGAAAAATCATTATTTTCTTTGTGGCTGGGAAGCGATCGAGGCGCGCTCGTGTTGTATTGTACACACCGTAGGCGATAACTGCTGGAGCCGAAGCGGGGACTACTTACACCCCCGACGTTTTTCCCCAGACACAAACACGAGATATAGGTGGCTCTGCGCCCCCCCCCCTTCGCAGCGTTCCCTCTACAATAACATTATCGAATATAACTTTTCAGCGACGTGTTTGCGCGTTCCTCGCCCCCTTGAGACGGCATATGTATTTGCGGCCTCGGAGACTTTTGAACCGGCGTATTAATTACGGATATTTATACATCGGCGCTTAATTCTATTATTAAATGTGTAACCGGAGAGAAATTAACATTAAGCCCTCGCCATCTATCGTAACGCGATTATTCAGTCTCGGCATCTCCGCTGAGCGCGCAATCAAGGACATTCACACTAAACAATTAGTACCCGGTTTGCCGCGATATTGAGAGTTATCGACGGGACGAGTTTATCGAGAGGTTCTTCGTCGGTTGAACTTTTTTTAATTACTTTTTTTAAATTCTTTAATCATTTTTGTCGAAAAGATATATTTTTTATTTTTTTGCTCTAACGATACGCTATCGAGCTGATCGTCAAAGATGTATCACTGGGGACTGTCGAAATTTTTACGATTGGCTCGGAGTTGATATTGTGATTGATTAAAATGACCAAACTATGATCAATCATATATATATATTTTTTAATCAATTCTCGAAGCGAACGATAAAATGTAAGTTTTATTCGCGATGAAAAAAACAAGATCGATAGAAAGAGGTCATTGAACCGTGGAATCACGGTTGAATCGATGACCTGGTATAGCGGTCTCAAACCTGATATATTCATTTATTTCGACAACACCTCGATAGTTTCCTCGGCTTTTGGACTCTGAAATAATTATCGATGTGTTCGAATTACGGTGAATAAAATATATTTATCGCACGATAAAATATACTTGAAATAAACCGAAGGGAGTATAACAGCGTTCCTTCCTACATGACCTTTAGCCAGAAAAAATAAAACAACAAACAGAGACATTATAATTTTTTTGAAGAAATACAATTTTTTTTTTTGCAAAATTTGCTCTCAATCTCGCTTTGTGGTTTATCGTCTTACGAATGATTATCCCTAAAGTATTGACTTTCCGGTTAAGTTTATCATCACTGTGTATACGTGCTGTACGGGGATTATCTCACGATTTTATTTTTTACGTTCCCAACGCGAGATTCACACACTATCGTAGCTCGAAAAAAATGGTTTTTTTTTTTGATCTTCTGTCCAAGAGATAATCCACATATCGATGATTGTATTGTATGTATAACTGTACGGATGATGCGCGCGTGGCACGAGTCAGCGGTTTCTTTCACAAGCGTTAAAAAAATTAATCAAATAAAAAAAAATTCAAAGACGTTTAGTGCAGCCTTTAAAATATATACTCTCTCACGCGCTTGAGAAACTTCAGTTCGTCGATGGAATCCAAAATTTAACGCGACTCGCTAACCATCACCGACCATCGTCGACTAACCGCGCGTAAATACGAACGCGACGATTTATCTCACGCATGATTACAGTACGCACGCACCGTCCCCGTGCGATATACATTATCTCGGCGAAATCATACCACGTGAATGCGACACTACGTTTACGATAAAGTTAAAAAAAAAAATTTGAATTACATTTTTTAATCTTAATCGTATTTGGCTGGGAGCGAGCGGAACTTGCCGTTGAGATTCGAGATACGTCGGGTTAAAAGCCCGACGTGTGTAATCGTTAAATATAATCGTTTTGTCGAGACAGAAAGAGAAGCGTGTAATAAAAATGCTTTTAAATGCGTGGTGTAATAAAAATGCTTTTAAACCCATTATTAACGAGCCACAGATACGCTCACCGTACGAAAATTTTATCATGGTGATCCAAGTGTGGCGCAGATTGTAGAGTATAAAAATAATGTTGCCCTACCGATGACGAAATTCTGTAATTAATAGCCAAACACAAATCCCCCGGCGCCTGTAGTTTCTCTTCCATCTCGAATCCCCGCGAGGAATCCAAACCCCCGATGGATACCGATTCTCGAGCTTATCTTATCCCCTCCGACAGCGAGCTCCCCGGCGGCGTGATAATCGGTCAAGCGGAGTGCCTATTTTTATTTATTTTACATTTTACTTTTTGCTTTATTTTTATTTTTTCTTTCCAAACCTCGAGTATGTTGACTATTGTAGGAAATTGTGGCAGAGGGGACGAGCTCGAGTTTGTATCTGCGTTTGCATGTGTATTTCACTACAGATAAGAGATGCCGCGGTGTAACGATAACCCGTGGAGTGGCTCCTCGCTGACTAGGGGTCAGCGTAGAGACGGCACGCTTTTCGTTCCTCTGTCTCTCTCCGTCTCGGCGCGTCTCCCTCGCTCCCGCTGTCCGCAGTCGGTTATTTATCGCTCACCGTGTACCGTGAATAAATGAGATGTTTCTATTTTTAGATCGCTCACGAAGGCATACATGTTTTCGAGAAAAAATTATCTCGATTACGTGTTTATTCGGTTGTGAAAAAAAAAATGAAAGAAAAACAGGATACAGATACGACCGGTATTGACAATACAACGGAGCTCGGTTATCCTACTAGTTAGGTTACCTGCCACTGAACGGTCGAAGGTAAAACAAAAGAGTGGAGGGAGATGCCCCCTTTCGCAACGACTGCGGGTATAGTTTCAATTCTATATATTCCAGAACATATATGCGACGATGATTACTCGTGTACAGAGAAAACTGTCGGCGCCGGGGATGGATATAATCGTGCGAGAATACCGAAACTTTCCATGTTTACACGTTAGCAAGTCATTGACACGTATGCGGCCGAGTTCTGTTAATGCACTGTTTGTTGTCCCGAAAAATCATGAAGTCTAACCTCCGAAGGAAAAAAACACAAAACAAACGGCTCATTGACTGCACTGTAAAAAAAATTTTATGTACTGAAGTGGATTTTTTAATGCAAAAACTGGTGTATTAAATTTCATGTACAATTGAGATGAAAAATTAATGTTCAGTGTTTTGAAAACATTGATAATACTTTATTTTTTATAATTTACTTTATTTTCAATGAAAAAAATGTATTCATTTTATGATGCACAGAAAAAAGTTATACAAGAGTTAAGCGAAAATTACTTTCCATTGTTGTTCATTTTGTTGAAAGTTACACAGTAACCGGAAATTAGTATAAGCGTTACTACATATGCGACCCAATAATCGGACAGTTCGAGGAATTTCGGGTACATATCATTGATTTTTCATTGATTTAATTAATAAATGCACAAAGAAATACTTTTAGTTAATATGAACCAGTAGAGTTTGTACATCAGAATTCTCGAAATCTATGATTGTTCAAAACATTGGCAAATACAGTATCCGAATACAGGGACTTGTAAAAAAAAAGCGTGTCCGGATACATTTGGACTCTCTTGTTATTTTCTTCCGTACTTAAAAAAATATTTATCTATTTGTAACTAATCGATGTGTTTCGGAAACTAGAAACTATCAGCTTGACATTGGTTTCAGTTATTTTCACAAAACATTTGTTCTTGACCAATTAATAACTGCTGGAAACTGGGGATGCTCTTAACCGTCTGAGCATTGGTACCTTTACCTTACATTTTTTTTATTACCGACTGTGGTATTTCATCTGCTACTAAGGTCATGTGAAAGATGTACCACGTGACACATGAATGCGAGAGAGATAGATGCATTTTTCGAATCAACGCCATTTAAAATCGGTTCACGTTTCGGATAAAACGGAAGCATCATCGGACGCGGTATTAAATTGTACATCCGCTAATGCTTCGCTTTTTCCCGAAAAGTCTACGGTCTCTGAATCGCATTCATTACAGATTTTGATTCCCGACTGAGTCGTTTCACATGTCCTTAAAAGTGCGTTTTGTTTCTAGTTCGGAGTTCCACATTACCTGAATCCTGGCGATGAAGCTCCGCCGTTAATAAACTCTTACCAACACGTTCCCTTTCACGAGATCCGATTAAATCGTTAATTCGACTCCCGTCGGTTTAGTTCGAAGATAGAAAGGTACAAAGATTTTCTTGTTTATTGGGACTCATCGGTGCTCGCCAGCGCCACCTGGCCATATACTACGTGACGTTCAGTTTTACGAGGGCGAAGATAATTTACGGCGGGACGGTTGGTACGAGCCTTATAGTAACATCGACGAGTCCGGTAAAAGGCCCGGTGAAAGCATCGAACCGTGCACAAGGGGATAAGGTTATGTTCCCGATGAGCCGGTGTGTCGGCGACTGCGAGAAAATCGAGAAAAGTAGGGGAAAAAAATAACTGAAATCGAAGACGGGAAAGAGTGAGAGTGGTGAATATTCTGCGCCGTTGTAATACTTCGCCCGGTGGAGTAACGTCTTGTGGGCGCCGTAGAGCGGCCCCTACCTCGGCCAACGTTGTAATCGCTCGGATTTTTTTAATGCTTTTTTCCCCTTGGCGAATCTCTCAGTATTCTTGGTAACGTGGATCAAAAAAGCGAGCGTCGATTTTCACGTTGTTCGCGTGCGTTACGTATACATTGCCATTTTATTGTTGCTCTTTGAAACCGTTCTCGTAAAAATAATCATAGCTGATTGCACCGAGCGGGGGACCGAGCGAGTCGACGCGCAATTAGATCTATTATTACTGAGAGAGCAAAGGCGCTTCTCGGTGATCCTTCGGAGCATACTGCAGCGGTGATGCAACCAGCGCGAGATCGCAGAGGTACGCCGATCGGTCGATTCGAAGCGAGGATCATTTTTTTTTTCATACAGTAAGGCTCTGCGGGCTTGACTATGTTGCAAACGACAATCGGCGAGGTAGAACACCTCATGGATTCCTCGCCACGATAGCGCAACGATCCTTAAGCATGGAGTCGTACTTCGTGCTAGGAGAATTTCGCTCTCGACGTTTTTGTGGATTATTATATCCTCGGTATTTCATTCATAATATGCGGTTAATTTCTAACCATGTTGGCCTTACTCTCCGAAGTCCGAAGTCCGAATTTCCACGATGTAGCGTGAGCACTTTGCTCATCGCGTGTGAGCAATCGAGAGTCGAATAGTAATCTCACCGATAACCCGAGAGCAATTTAATACAAACAACAAGGATACATTAACTGCATATTACGTTCCGAAGGGTCTGAATCAAAATAATCAGATACTTACTTTCCTCTCATTCTTTTTTCTTTTTTGCTTTTTTCTTTCAACCTCGTGGCTTTCTACTTTATGATCAGATTTTAAGGTTTTTGTTTCCGCATAGAGGCAGTGTTCATTTTGAGAAATAATTTTTAACAATTGTTTCTATACATTTTTGGGTCGTAAGTTTTCACAGGGTCAGTGTGTTTATTTGGGCTCAGCGTTTGCCGCAGAGTCACACCAGATGGACGCACTTATGAGATTTTACAGCTACGTTTGCCCGCAGAAACACTTTCGCCGGAAACGGCGCTCTGCGAAGTACTTCGCGCCATAAACTAGATACGCGTTATATTTGAGGATAGTTGCAGGGAGCGTGGTAATATGAGGCGACGGAAAACAAGGGAGACCACACACACTTGCCGGACGATCGCGGTCGATTAAGAGTTCAAAGCGGCGGGCTATGTTTATCAATTTATCATTATCATTTAACTGAGATTCCGTTTATACCGTTTGATAGTTGGGCTACCAACGAGCACAGTAGGGTATCATTTACGCTATAGTATATTGTGCAACAAGGGTCGCAATCGCCAATTCGACCCTCGTTACACACCATACTTTTTATCACAAGTGCATGAATCTGCGGCACTTGGAATGGCAGTCGCGCGAGACGTATACTGAAAAGTGAGGCTATGTCTCCAACGACGAAACTAAACTCCCAAGGGACGAAAGTGAACGAAATGCGAACTGCGCATGCGCGACTCTATGCAAAGTAAACTCCCAAGGGACGAAAGTGAACGAAATGCGAAGTGCGCATGCGCGACTCTGTAATTTGCGCGAGTGGCATGCAATGGGCCACTTTCGGCTCGCAAGACTGCCATGTAAAGTGCCGCGATTCATGCACGTGTGATAAAAAACTCATTTCGGCCAAAACACCGTCTAAATACGTATATACTTACACGAGGCGAGATGCCTCACGGCTATAGTTTTCTTCAACTAACTCTATCTTTGTAAATTTGAATTGTTCATCACAGTTTTACCTTTTTATTAATTTGCTAATGTTGCAACGAATATATAGGTGAGGATTGACTGAGACACACGATATTACATGGATGACCGGAATAGCTCGGTATGACAAATGACTGACGTACAGATTGTCGATTGACCAGATGACGACAGTCTCGATCGGACTTTCAGAGAGAACAGACGTTTGACAGTTCGTATCTGAGATATTTAGCTGCGATTGTACTTAATAATATTTCCCCCATAAAACCAAATACGCGCGTTATTTATTGCGCGGGAGCGTAGTTATTTTCATTGTTTAATTATTTTTGCTGCGCTTTGCTTTGTACTCGTCGTTTAACCTTTTGAAGCACGGTGACCTTAGGGGGTCACCGTGCTCCATGCCCCAGGACACAAATAACGATACTATCTATCTATCTAGCTATGTCACGGGGGGAAAACGTCCCTTACGGTTTTGAAATTCACTTCTCGACCGGAAGTGACGTTATACGGGAAAACGTATGGCCTTGAAGATGTCTGCAGGACATCAAATTTGATCTTTGGCAAGTCTCTGTCATGCATGGTTTTAAGGAGAACAAAAATGGTTCGCTCGTAGAAATTTATCCTCTAAGTGAACTTGCCCGAGCGGAGTTTGTGCGATGCAAAACTTAGCCTTTATAACTTGATGAAATTTAGTCTCATACAGCTATCTTTAGGGTGATGAAAACGTCACTTCCAATTCGAAATAGTACATTACGATACTAGTGCGATACAACTTTTTCTAGGATGTACAAAATTTTACCTCACAAGGTCTGAAAACGGGGGTTTTGTGTACGCGAAGCGTGCGTGAAACTGCCATTTTCGTACCGAGTGTAATAATAGTACATTTCGATACGAGTGCGAAAAAACTTTTGCTGACGAGTGTGACTTTGCATCACGTGGATTTCGCACGCGAAGCGGGCGCAAAAACCACCATTTTCCCACAGAGTGAAATAAATTTTATTTTAAGCCGGAAAGCGTGAATACCGGTCCGAAAATTCCTGAAGTAACGTATTTCTGGTATTCATCGAGCCCTTTCACCGTGAATGACAGTTAATTTCACAGTGGATCAATGCACGATCTCCCGAGCATTCTGCCTTTCGCTACAAATCAGCTGTCAAGATTATATACGTGCTATGATTTTTTTATTATTACTTTATCGGGGTTTAGTGCATGATCAGTGTGTGACAATAATTTATTTTTTTATTATCAAGAAAATACTTTTTGGCATAAACGAGTGTGGCTTAACCGATACCTTACCAGAAACATCGCATCTACACCGTTGATATGTCGATGCTCCCCAGTATGTGGATGTGTGTGTGTGTATATTTATACTTATTAGCTCTCCATCGTGGGCGGTATATTTATAGGTTATAGACTATAAACATACCACGCGGAGGGGCAGTATAGACTTCTCGGAAGCTTATTTCGTAAATCGCACACGACTAACTATCTATAACTATTATGGAGAGAAACGTGTCGCCCGTTGTTATGCATCATTCATGCTTTCGGATCGTGATCTACGCGTGGGAACAAACAACGGATGGTGTGTCCCATTGATAGGAGAATCTACGTTACGATATCGCCCTGAATAGATCTGACTTAGAAAAACACGAGAGTATTTCACCACGTTTCCACGTGTTAGCCCGTGTTATCACGTTTCAATAAATTTGGTTCAGGGCTATTGAGGAAGACGTCACATAATCCTCCAAATCCTTCCCGTTGAGATGGTCTTGTAAATAGACTGCAATTGCATTTCATAAAGTCCATAATATATGGAGGATAAAAAAAAATTGAAAATAAACAGCCGAGAACGTTTGTTTTCGGTAGTTCGTGAGGGAAGCTAAAGATGCAACGAAGATGATATTCGATGCCGTGGTCTTATCTTGAACGGCTCGGTTAAATTCTACACTCGTCGCCGCGGCGAGGATGCAAAAGACGGGTCGGATTATCGGAAACACCACCGATTCTCGGACTTTTATTATGAATCTAGTGAATCTCGATCCTCTGAGTTATCGTAGGAAGTTTACTGACGCGGTGTTTCTATATAAGGTTGCCAATCGGGAGTCTGACGCGCCGGTGCTATGTGCGTTGTTAAGGTAGTCCTTGCGAATGGTGTTGATGTCGCATAAGTTTCAGAGAATTGAGAGGGAATTGTGAACGCTTCTCGATGGTATAAAAATCTGAAGAAAATCAAGCGTATTAAAGATGCTGAACAGATTCTTTTTGCATAATAGTAATTCCAAAATGTTATTAACAAATTGATGAAAAATTTAATTGTATAACAAATGTCCCTTCTATCGGGTAAGTTACGCATACAGTAGTTGGTTGCCAAGAATCGCGAGATTAGGAAATGAAAACGCAATACTCGCACAACTTTTCAGCATGTGTAGCTCTCAATTTAGGAAATTGCTGACCTTGATCCTTCTGGTGCTCTAATATAAAAAATAAATTAATTAATTTTAAAAAAAGTAAATAAATGTTTACAAACACCAGTCCCTCTAAAATCTCGGGCAAACCCACGATCTCGTAGCATCCGCTATTTTTAAGATTTTATATTTAGCAACCATGTTTTCTATTCTTCTTCTGTTATTAATGTACTCATAAATACTGATAATGAATGTATATTTGTTTAAGTTCGGCTATACCGTTCCAATTGTTCTTTTGAACATTTATCCTGTAAATGGGTTCTGCCCGTGAATAAAGAATAAAATAAAAATAAAATTATATAATTAGACTGTGATACGTATTATCGATTCGTCTGTACGAAAACACAAAGATAGTATTATTCTAGTCTCTCGATCACCAGTCTCGGTTGGCCTATGCACTTCAACTTTTTTTTTTATTATTTACTTATATATTTTTATTTAATTTTATTATTTTTTTACTTTTTTTCGTCGACGCTTGTTTACTCATCGGCGAGAGCTCTCATTCTTGTGCGGCGGTGGCCGCGAGCAGTCATGGCGTCTACACGTGATCGTCCGCAATCCGTAAACAAACTCGAGATAACCGGGGGTATTATACGCTGGCAGACTGTGTTCAATGGTGTCCGGCCGGAGCTAGAAACTGTCTCCGGATGTGATACGACCGGCGCATGCCATAGGCACGGTCTCTTTTAGAATCAGGAAATAGCTCGTCTCACTATCGAAGTATTATCCCTCGATAAATGCCACAAGCGACCATTTTTTTATGTTCGATGTATCAACATTTGGCCGTAACAATTCTGTTCGTCTGTGTTTTTATGTTCATCTTAATTTTCAATGTGGTTATTATTATTTCTATTTTATGATCATATTCGTTTTAAACATGGCTGCGATTATTGTGTTTATTATGTTTATTTTATGTTCACTTTATATCTTTTTATTAACCATTCAAGTACCGGAGATTTTTTGCGTGTCGCAAACGACCATGCCATCTTTCAAGCACAAAAACGATACGGATGTTCGTAACAAATTTTCTTCTGCGTTTTCAAAAAATAAAAACAACACTTCAAGCTACGTCTGTGAATTTTTACAGATTTTTTTTAGCCCATTAACTTATTATTCGAGTCGTTCGAAGGTTGCATCTTGGAAAATTCTAGGTTCTCGTTGAACAAGGATCCGGTACGTTAAGGGTTAATATTGGTCCTATCGTACAATAAATCACTTCATTCATTCATTCATTCATTCAAATCTTTTCGAAGTTATTTCTGTGATAGATTGTCGTGTTCCGCGTTTCACATTTTTTAATGATTACTATTATTATTATCTTTTAATGCTCAACATCTGGCTATAGATAATTTATCTGCCACAAGTTTCTCAAAACTGCTCTTACTCTCGCTGTTAATTCCGGGCACGAGAGTTATAATTAGGATGTTGCGAAAATATTTGAATTCAAGCGGGTCTGCCGATTCCCATCATGATGAATCACGTGAATATGTTTAGATCGTCAGTTTCCACGGATGGCATCGTAAATCCGACTGTAGGTAAACTGTACCTTTCCAGGAAGCCTGTTACACTGTTCGGAGGAAATATTTTTGTACCGAAGCGGGGCAAAAAGGACCCACGATCTCCGTTGGAGATTAGACTTTTTTATGTCCTACATATAAATAAATGTGACGGTCCATTTTGCCCCACCCTCCTCCTAATAAATAAATAAATCACGTTTCCACAGCGGTTTAGAAAATATATTCAAAAACTTCGCCTTGATGTTAATAAATTTTTGGTACAAATGATATAATTGTAATCATCCGTTTCTCAGTGCGAGAACCAAGGCCTTTGGATTTTCATCCTGTATCGCTGATCTGCATCTGTTGACGGCGTTGGTAGATGCTTTTCCAACTAAAAAAGAAAAAAATTAAATTCTCACGATTCTGTATAATCATTAGTAAAGGTAATCAATTTTTCACCGTCAGGTGATTATTCCTCACCGCGAAGCCTCGAAGCGTGTCTCACGCCGACATTGAGCTGTTTCAAAGCAACGTTCAGCTCCTTGCTGCTGTTCGTTCGAATTTCATGCTCCCTCATAAGATCACCGTTGACGGTTTTTAATTGCTGCAATCTTCGTTTCATGCCCTCGACGTCCTCAAGTATCCTAGCATCCTCCAATCGAACGACGAGATTCTTCAGAAGCGCTGCACCACCGGCAGTGTCAGCCTGCAGTCTCGTCTCGACTTCGCGCAATCCTGAAGAGCACGCAGAAATATTCTTTACATAGAACGGGGCAAAATGAACTTTTTTCTATTTTTTTTTATATTTTTTCGGTTGTTAAAAATACGAGGGTCTGATATAAAATAGAAACCCAGAAGAGCACGCAGAAATATTGTTCTCCGAGTGCGGGCAAAATTGAATATTTTTACTATATTTTTAGGGGTTGCCTGAAACTTCGTCTATTCAAGATTCCTATTCTTTGCGGATGACCTTAAGCTTTTTAAAGCAGTGGAGAACGAAGTGGACAACGGGAGGATACAATCCGACCTTGACAACCTGTGGGATTGGTGCGCAATGAACCGCCTGAGTCTGAACCTAAATAAGTGTAAAGTGATGACATTTACGAAAAAAAAGAGTCCCGATTCACTATGAATACAAATTGGGCGGCAGGATACTTGACCGTGTCAATAGCATGAAAGATCTTGGAGTATAGATGGACTCTAAGATAAGTTTCGTACCGCACATCGAGGAAATAACCCGGAGGGCATTGCGTATGCTTGGCTTTGTGAGCCTATCGGCGATGGACTTCAGAAAAGTACACTCGATTAAAATATTGTACCTGGCCTTGGTAAGGCCGATTTTCTTATACGCATCGGAAATATGGAACCCGGGGTTCGCAGTTCACATTCGAAAGCTCGAAAGTGTTCAACACAAATTCCTTAGGCTAGCGGCTTACAAGCTGGGGCAACCGATGAGGAGAGACGACAATGGTTACTCAACAGTGGCGAACGAACTGGAGATTCCTAGTCTGCAATGCACCCGGAACCTATATGATCTGTGTACTCTGTACAAAATGATGGCGGGACTATTGGCGTGCCCAGAGATAACCGCAAGGATAAGGGTCCCGTGAGACCGCTCCGGAATGTACGTAACTTCGTTACCCGACGAGTAAGATCAGCATTTGGGGAGAGGTCAGTCATTCGCAGACTTACAGGCCTTGCAAACGGCATTCACGGTCTGTTCATGTGATTCATGTTGTGATATTAATGTGATAATGTGATAAGATATTGTACCAGGCAGGACACGGGCGACACCAAAATATGTTACATGACACTAAATCTCTATATAATTTACGCATTATATTTTTAAATCGAACAGGCTATATATTATTTTTGTGAGAGGGTTTATCCCGTTGATAAATAAATAAATAAAAGCAATAAAGGGTTCATATAAAGGAGACACTGGTCCGTTTTATCCCACCCTTCCGCAACGTTGCTAAAAAATAATTCATTGACAATTAATTCAAACCTTTAATTCGTTCGAGTGCTTCCGTCAGCTTGGCCTCCTCTTTGGGGAATCTGGCCTGAGAGTTCAATTCTCGTATGCCCAAGTAAGCTGCCAATGACTGTACGACATCACCGGCGAACGCTGGATCCTCGGTCATGAGGCTCGCCTTGCCTATGCCGCTGGCTCTGAAACAGTGAATTTCGTTGTCCCGCTGACAACGAAGCCAGATCTCGATGAAACCGGCTCTTGGGCCCTCTTCGGGAATTTCTAATTCATCGCCGAGCAGCAGGCTCTGATTTAACCAGAGCGCCACTCGCTGCGGCCTCTCGGCGACTTCGAAGACGACACCGCAGTCCCGCAGACCATCGGGCAACGTTTCCGGCTGAGTGATGACCTCGTACATGGAGAAACGCGGCAATTGCCGAGTCAGCTCGAAGACCTGCATCAAATCGACCCCGGGAGGCCCGACGCAAACTTTAACGTGTATATCGACGACGCCGTTCCTCGGTGGTCTCAACTGGATCTCCAATTCCCCCGTCGGTTTTGCAGGATGAGAAACGAGAGTTTCACCCTCGAAGACACCTTCGGCGAACACCACGGCGCAGTGGACCAGAAGCCCCGGACCGGAAGCCAGTGTTAGTCTCGCAGCGCCTCTCGATGAGGAAAGATTGACCGCCAATTTCGTGCCCATGTATCCACTGGGAAAGGAAGCATTGCGCTGGCGAAGCTCGACCTGAAGAGCTTGCTTTCGCGCCAACAAGTTTCTCATGGCTTCGCCAGGTTCGGGTGTCTCCATCGCCGTGCCAGATCCGTAACCACGGACTGGAATGAATTTGCATGGTTTTTGGTTAACTCGAGGTGACGTAACACTGCCCACATAGAACGGAAATATTTTTGAAAGATTTCAATACTTTTTGTCCGCTCATCAATCTTACATTGAAATATTTCAGAAATGTTTTTACAACATTTTAGCGAAATGTGTATGCTTCCAGCATCAATTCAAATTGGAATCACATCCTCGTATAAACGCGATACCATTCGTAGAAATATTTCGGTGAAACATGCAATTAAAAATATTCCCAAATATTTTGTGACTGTTACAGAAAAATTTCGGATGCTTCAAAAGATTAAGTATGTTTCTTTAATTTTTGAAGATATTTTGTGAATATTCTGAATATTTTTGAGATATTTCGTAAGATTTGAAGGATTCAAAATATTTCTAAAATTATTTCAATATATTTCGTGATATATGGGTGTAGTCCATTTTTTCCTTCATGGGTTGTACATTTTTGTGATAAGACGCTGATAATTTGCGTATAGTTGAAAATTTTGAAGATGTAGAAAAAAAATGGATTACAGTTTTTGTTACCGACTGATTAACATTTTTACCTTCCCCTGCAACGGAGACTATCACGAGATCCGCACGTCCGATTCTTCTATAATCAGCTTCGACGAGGCCAGCGATTCCCGCGGTCAATTGTATCCTAAATATAACTTCGCCGTTTCTGCAAGATCGGGCGTCCACTTTGCCGCTGCTCCATCCGGTCAGAAGCTCCATAATCCCATCGCCGTTTATGTCGAAATTTCTGACCGAAACGACCCTGTGTTTGGACTAAAAGCATTGCGGTTTAGAAACAGATGAAATCTTTTTTTCGACGAACAGCGTGGGACGAAATAATGTTTTTTTATCATACTTTGATACGCCACAATCTGTGGCCAGACTCGTAGATACCCACGGTACCGTTGCCGACCACGTAGGCGAATTGCCTTTCCGGGAGCCCCGCGAGCGTCGTCACGGGTGCTGTTTCCTTTGTCTCCCACACTACCGCGTCGTCCTTGTGAACTTTGATCTCAAAGTCCTCGGTACCGGTGAGCAACTGCAATTAAATTGAGATATTTATAAATTAGTGTTGCGCTTACCGACCGATGATACTGTGAAAATTGCCCAAACCCCGATAGCTTTTTTTTTAGTTAAGAGAGTCAGCTATCGCAAACCTCGTTCTCTCCATCGCCGTCGAAATCGTATATAGCCAGTGATTTAACGACGTCACCGACGACGGTCCAAAACACCTCGGTTCCTTCGGCATCGATCACGGTGACTGAGCAGTTTCCACCTATAACAGCCACCAGGTTCGGTAACCAACCGATCTTTCCTATAGCCATGCAATAAGCTCCGTCAGGCATCTGTTTGAAGAATTAAAATCGTTTTCATTTTCATAATTTTTTTTGCGAACACGGTGAACTGCAAACCTTTACTATTCTTGAGTTTACCTCCTTATAGAAGAGATCGGCATTCTCTTCGACCTGATAAGCGAGAACGTGAGTGAGCGTTCCGACGAGAAGAATGTCTCGCTCGTCCTCGCCGAGGCGGCCCGCGCATAAAGAGATCACCTGTTGTAAATGAAATTAACATCAACACTGCGAGAATTTAAAAAAAACGATATTAGTTACCTGTCTGCCGATTTGAAGCTCGGCGAGTTCTCCAGTCCACGCCAATCTGCCTTGCAAGTGTTCGTTTCCATTTTCTCCAATTTTGGCTGCAGGCTGACGATGCGGACTGTGCACCAGTACATTCCCGGACGACGTAGCCGCAACGAGACAAGCGTGCGATCCATCGAACTTGCCGCAAGCGACCAAACCTTGCTCGACTTTTCTTTGTAGATTTAACGAAAAGGCGGCCATCACGATTACATCTTGGATGAACGATTGTGTTCGCTAATGTCCGACTGTTACCCTCCACCTATTTTTTTTTCTATCCACCTGCCCTCAGGTCGAGCCCCGAGCGAGTTATTGATTTTCTCCTTCTCACAGCCCAGCTGTTTCTCACCTACGAAACGCACATCGATCCTATTACCACCGTGTTAACTATATCCAGACTAAAGCTAACTCGAGTCTCTTTTTATTTATTTTTTTTAAGTTATAAAATAACGCATAAACGGGGCCAATGGTTCTTCCGCATTCCGAATCCTTCCCTTTTTTTATTACAACGACAATTATTGTGACAAATGTAGCTTAATACGAAGCTTCGGATCCTCGATGTAGCGTTGAACGCGCAAATTAGCGACAACACTTTATTGAATAGTTTAAAAAATTATTGTCTCTGAACACTGTTTCCGCCGCCTCCGCCGCCACCCGTCGCACCGGGCTCGGGATTCGCCGCAGACGTCAGAACGACGAATATCAAAGCGGGAACGATGTACATCCACTGTTAAAATTAAATACGCAGCGTTATTATTTTAGTGCAGAATTTGGCAAGTTTTTGACGAGTTTTTGGGGATTGAAAAATATCGTACATATTTAGCGAGGAAAGAACGATTGTCCTTCGTCTCTCCGCGATCCCTGGCTTCCTTCTCTCTCTCGAGCTTCCAGATGTAGGAGGCAGTGTCCGGTGCAGGACCTCCGTCGGGATATTTTATCTGAACATTCGTCGTCCACATATTGGTGGTCGGCCTGTCCACGCTGCAAGGTCCCGGCGATATCTCACTCACGGACACGGGCTCTCCGACGGTGTCCAGCCACACTGTGAGAATATCCTCCAGGTCTGTGCCGAGTAAATGACACTGTGGAGAAAAAAAAATTCATTATATCTTATTTCTTATAAATATATTATAAATATATATTGATTTAAAAAAATAAAAAATGATATATTATGCTGGTATTATGTTTAAACATGCTTTGATACATATTTGTGTAGTTATCTCAGTAAAAATTATAAATGTAAAAGGGCTCATCCCGTAAATAAATAAATAAATTAATAAATAAATAACTCGCAAAAATGTTGACTTGAATTTTGCACAAAGTGCAGAAATAAATTACCCTAAAGATATCTGCATGAGACTAAATTTCATCAAGTTACAATGGCTGTATTTTGCGCTGTAAAAACTTTGCTTGACGAATAGTTCACTTTTTTTCATCCTGAAGTGATGCATCGACAGAGACTTGCTAAAGATGAAATTTGATGTCATGCGGATATCTTCAGGGCCATATCAATTAAATGTACTGACAGCGGGCACAGAAGTATAGAAAGTTGTTTCCACTGAGGAAGAACTCCGAGCGACAATTTTCAAACGATATTTGCTATTGTTTTCAGCAAGCTTGTAGAGGCTCGCCAGCTGATTCGCCTTGAGGCCTGCCTGGGCAACAATGGAGGCACCGGTGCGCACACTGGAGACCGTTATATTTCCCCTCTCCTCGAATATCGGGGTTGGCTCGTCATTGAGCGCGTGCCATAATCTCAGCTGCAACCATCCGTCATAGTCGAGCTCGATCTGTTAAATTCCAAAGCAGATAAATTGAATTTGCATTTTCAGTCTTTTTCATACAAATTATGAAAACTATAGATGAGACATGAAAAATACACTAATGTATAAAAATGGAATATTTTTATGATCACTATATTTTCTTTTCTCTTAATAATATTTATAATTCGGATATATCCAACATACCCCAGTAACGATGGAACGCAGGCTAACGAGAGCGTAAATAGCCACGTACGACAGGTACATTTTACGATAAATAAATTTTCGACAAATTAATTTTTGTCTGTTGACCTCTTCGTAACGACGAGCAATAAGCAATGCCCTAAGTCCTCATACTGCAGTAACTTTTTTCTCGCGAAATCTTCAGTTTATCGTAACTCAAGAAAATTACAAGTTTATAATTCTTATTAAATCCGCATACATCCTATGCGTCCGAGATTTACGAATTTAACGACGAGTTTGAGGTTAATTTTTCATTACGAACGGTTTGCCTGTCGGCGCTTGCGCCGACGGTGTTTTTTTACGATGCGCATGCGCGAGCGCGCGCACGCGCACTCGCAGTCTTCGCTTCGCCGCTCCGTTTTTCATGGCTGTCGGCACCGTCGAAGATCGTTTGATTCTTGTTTACAAGACCGCGTCTTCATCACGAGGATATTCGTAGACAAAGATTACATTGTGGATGTGAACGAAACAACAGCGAGGTAAGTGCGATCATAAAAATTCAACAAACAATCTACGAGATTTTATTTTCGAGTAATTCACGATACTGTTCCGCGAGGTTATACGGCCTGCGGTTTCGAATAAGAACGCTCATATAATGTTTATGCGATGTCATAAAGCTTTAAAGTACAAAATAACAATTCCTATTAGACGAAATATTATTATCGGCGTCACGATCCAAGATCTTAATGACTTTAAGGATATCTGCACGAGATACAATATCATTAAGTTTCAACGTCTGTGTTTTATATTGGACAAACTTCACTCAGGGAAGTACACTTTGAGAATAGTATTCTACAAGCGAACAATTTTTTTTCTTCCTAAAGAAGGATGTTGTCACAGATTTGCCACAGATGAAATTTGATGTCGCAAATATCTTCAGGGTCATGGATTTTATTACCTTTTGTACAATATGTAAAAATGTACATTGTTTTCTTGAGACCGAGCTTCAGATGGATATGATTATCGATTAAGTTGCTTTCGACCCCAGATGGACGACAAAGATCCAACGAGCGTCATCCAAATGATTAAAGACATGCAATCGGCATCGAGCAGCTTTCGTCGGAACAGCGGCGTGTCCCTGCGTCTGTCGGGCACAGGTATTCCGATGACTCTCATGGAGGATGACAAGGAACTTCAGACTCCGCCGAAGCGCAAGAGACTCGACGAATCGGCTTCCAGTGCAGCTAACAAAACCACCTGCGACTCTGTGCCAGGAAGTCCCTGGGAGTGGAGGAGACTCAAAGGAGAACTGGTCTCTCTACGCACAAAACTCTCCCATCAGGAGGCAAACGTCCAGCAGTTGCACAAGATAAGAAAACAGATGGAGGAAGTTTTCGAGAAGGAAAAGAGCATCCTCGATATTCAGGCTGAACTGGACAAGCAGACAATCAAGCAGCTCGAGGCCAGGGTGGACGCTGCGAGGAGAGGCGCGCAGGAGGCCAAGGACGCGCAGGCTTTGGCTGAGAAGGATTTGTCTCTCATGAGAGCCAAGTTGGAGCAAAAGATCGTTTCGCTGATGAACGAAAACGCCAGACTCGTCGAGAGCAGCAGACACGCGAGCACAGCTGAAAATTCGATATTTTCGGCGGTACAAGATAGCGACGAGGAGATAAAAGATTTGCGAATGAGATACGAAACGGCGGAGGGGAGGATAGCGGAGTTGGAGGAGAAATTAAAGGAGAGCCGAGCGGCCCAGCAGGACGCGGAGGTGCAAAGTGTTGAACTTCAGAACGCGCGTATAAAGATCGAGAATTTGGAATCGGAACGTGCGCTCTGGGAGGAGGGTAAATTATTGTCGGCGAGAGCGTCGAGAGCGAGCGATCTCGAGAAGGAGCTGAAATCGGCGCGGGAGACCATATCGGCGATGCGGGAATCGATAAAGGGCAAACTGTTGCTCGAGGAAGAGATGTGCAACATGAGACAGAGACTCGAGCACATGGACAAAGTCGAGGAACAATTGGCGACTCTCGAGTCGAATCGCGACGAAATTTTGCGCAAACTCGTCGATTACGAGTCCATCGGTTTCGGCAGCGAGGCGGCGGCGCTGAGACGAGAGTTGAATCGACTGCAGCAGTCCGAAGCTATACTCACCGCCGAGGAGGGCCAGCTGCGCTCCAAAATCGGCTCGCTGCAGCGCGAGAATCAAACGTTGGCGAAGAAGTACGAGGAAGCGAAGAAAATCGCTACGGAGATGACGACGTCGACCGAGAGGCTCAACAAACTTGTGAGCAGACTGCAGAAAAAAATGATGCTCGTCACGAGGGAAAGGGATAGCTACAGACAACAGCTTGACTTGTACGAAAAAGAAATGACGACTGTGGATAGCGGTAACGCGGTTGGCGACAGAGTACCGGCGCTGGAACGAGCTCTCGAAGGCTACAGGTACAGATTTTTTTATAACTCAATAACGTTAACGGCATTATATTTTTATTTGTAAAGACTGCAAATTAATTGTCCGATATTGCGAATTTTTAGAGATCTCGTGTCGAAACTCGAAGCCGATCTCGGTGTGACTGAGACCGGTGTGGCGAAGGACGAGTGTCAAAAACTTCGTGAGGAAGTCGACAGACTCAAGGGAGAGCTCGAGCATAGAGCTTTGAAGGGGGATTTTAATTGCAACGCTAGAATCTTGCATTTCTCGATGAACCCGGCGGCTATAGCTGTTCAACACGCAGAGGAGAAGCAACAGGCTCTCCTCCGCGAGGTCGAGGAACTGCGAGCCAGAGTGCAGATTGGAGCTGGAAGCTCCATAGTCGGTGTTTCTTCGCTGCAATCGCAAGGTACCATAACGTTATCATAGATCATTCAAATATAATCGTTCGGTATCGTTTGTCAATAAAAAAAAATTAAATTTTAACACATTTTTTTATGTACATTTTTAAAAATAAATTATTCTGCTTATTTAGAAATAGCTGAACTGAAGCAGACGCACGAGATAAAGATAGCCAGACTGAAGGACGCTTTCAGAGTTTCGTCTCAAGAGTATCGTCAGGCTTGCTATCAATTGTTCGGTTGGAGAGTCGACAGAACGAAGGAGGGAGAATACAAGCTCTTCAGCCAGTACGCCGAGTCCCCCGATGATTTTCTTTTCTTCCACGTCGGTGAGGGAGGTGTCGATCTTCTCGAAACCGATTTCTCCGCGACCCTGGGCAACCTCATAGAGCGACACCTTCAGATACAGCACAGTGTCCCAATGTTCATCAATGCCGTGCAATCGGATTTATTCGCTCAACAAACTATGACTAATGTCGTGAGTTGAGTATCATTTTTTTCCATCCAAAGTGTACAAAACGTCATTATGTTTCCCAAAATACTACAATACAAGTGCACCGCTTGCCGCGCGAATCGGTGAGCAATAATAAATAAATAAGTACGCTCCAATAAAATATTTCTACTATTATTAATGCGTAACCGAACTGTTTGTAGGCCAATAAGTTAACACGAATAAGTTTGTTTACTCTAAAAAGTGATTTTTTTAACGGGCTCGGACTCGGGGATTTTTAACGAACAATACAATCGTACAATTACAATCGTATCGTCGAATTATACAAGCGTACGGATTCTGGATGCAGAAACGTTACGCGAGCGTTTCTACTCGTACAACCGAATATTGCCAATGTTACGATCGCTGAGAAAAATTACGTAAAAATTCCATTCCGTGAGGACGCTTCGTTGATTCACAATATTCGGATTTCAGTATTCAGTTGGATGGCACGAGACTTCGACGGTGAAACCGCGTTTCGAAACCGCGTTTCGCGTCGCATGTACCGACCGACAAGGGGCTTTTCGAATGGAAGGAGGATCGGTGAACCATTGTCGAATTCCTGAACGCTCGTTCGTGGCTTCTCCAACTCCGAAAGGTTGAACCCGCTCCCCGTTGGCTTCCGTCACAGGGCCGATTGTACGACAAATCTTTGGACCTTTGTCGGACCGAGAAATTTTCGACGACGCAATAGCTCCTCGATCGAAGTCTCTCCGGCGTTTCTACACCGACGAGGTTCTACGATCCTTCATTGTATTTGCGCGTGACCTCCGTACCGTTTGCCGAGGCACTGTGCGCTCGGCACTGGACATCCCACCGACACGAGTCGTTCCTCCCTCGGGCCGTCTCGCCCGAACATCCGCCACTTGCGAATTCGAAACTCGAACTTCCACGGTTGATGGCGCGTCTTGCAGCGAAAGGACCGCGAAACTCTGTGCCACTTATCGAGTACGTTCTCCTACCAGACCCTCTTCAATCTCGACAGCGACGGGCTCGCCCGAGCGTAGTCTCCGTGAGCTACTCGCAACACCCCTCTTCAAAACTTTCCAAAAAGAGCAAAAAAATGTATCAATGCAATTTGCCAAATCATTCTTTTCTCCTCTATCACTGTCGATCAATATTGTTGTTTTTTTTTCTTCTGAAATATCGAATCTCATTGACGATAACTGGGACGAAAATTTCTCACTGGCAGTGATCGTTAGTCTCGTTATTCGTCGTGGTCTTGGATCTTCCGGAGAGTCAGCGAATTTTTTGCAATAACAAAATTTCGCTCTTCCGCGTCGGGGAGATAAAGAAAGGAAACCCTCCGATCTTCGGATTCCTGGGAGTACCTCGTTGTTGCTTCGGATGAATTCCCGGAGGTCGGTGAGGAGGGGGCTGTGCGGGAGGATGAAAAAGTCTGGACACTTTGTAACCGACCGTGCGCGGCGCCGCGGGAGAGTCCAGCCCGATTCGAGGGTGAAGTCCCGGCTCTCAATAGGACGGCAACGACTCTCCGGCGACGCGAAGATAACGCTGTACGGGTCTCCCTCTCCGGATCGCGGCGACTAACTGCGTAATCACGGCGAGGCCCTTGAGAGACATCCAGAGCAGGAGCGAAACTCTGCGCTCGGCCCCGCCGGAGAACCGGCGATAACGAGTGAGGGAAAGGCGAAATTCCGGGAGTCTGCTGATAAATAATGACACAGCCCGGGGTGGTGCTCGGGGCGTTAGGCGAGCCAATAACACACTGAGAACAGTTAACACAGTGCAACAAAAAAAAAAGCGCCTCGATATCGCCCCCTCGTTTTCCTCTCTTCCGCCTCTCGTGGCTAAAAAGCGCCGAGGAGAGAAGAATATCTCGAATCTGGAGTGAACGACTCCAAAGGAGGAAGAGGAAAAAAAGTCCCGACCAGAGCCAGCAGTATCGAAGAGGCTGATATAGCGCTCGTGGTCTCTCGCTTATCCACCCCGGTCATTAGATCCTCGCTGAGACCCTTGTAACGAGTCGATTGTCGATAGAATTTGGCAAACTCCACTCGACTCGCTCAGCCAAATGCCCAAGAGTTTTCCTCGCGCCCCTTACTTCTCACCTCCTTGCTCGCCACTCATCCACGTTTTTTTTTTTTTTTTTTTTTGCAGCTTCCAGAGATACACGTGTAACCGGGCAGGCTGCGTCCCAGGAGCGTGAGCCAAAGAAGACGAAGTACACGAAGGTGATCGTCGTCTCTCGGTGCGCCAGGCCATAGGCGAGTCTCCTCTCGACGCGAAACTACCAAACCGAAACTCCATTATCCTTAATTATAATCGCGTTTAATCGCAAGCCCAACCACCCTCAAGTTCTCGCTGCTTCCCTCCTTTACTCCCCGACACGTTTCTCCGCGCTATCTATAGTCTTCCATAGATATACGATTACGTGTTGCGAGCTCGGGGCTCCAGCCCCCTCGAATCCGTCGTTTTCTCACCCTCTCCGGTTCCACTTTACCCGACGAGCCGCATCGCTACGGTAGTGCGTACACACACGCTCTCTTACCCTCTCTCGCGTATCCAAATCCCCAAACCGCAGACTTTGATTATTATCAATCGGATGTCTCGGTTCGCTGTATTCGAACGGCAGTGAACTGCCAGTGGAACAGACGAAGGGGTTGCGCGCGGGTCTATGGAGTGACCACTTATATAGGTCAATGGGTGCACCAGGGACGAGGAAGGAGGTTTTCCATGCCGTATGTACTAAGGTATCCGGAGTACCTCATACGTGCACACGTTCATACGCGTTCCTGCGATATAGGGTACAAACGCTCGCTCGATTTGCGCGATGCAGCTTTGGCTCCTCGCTCGCGATTGAAGCGGCGTAAAGTCGCTCGCTTACCGGGGTGAGGCTACGTAGGGAGGAAGAACGAAGGGGGTAAGAGTGAGAGAGCGAGGTAGGAGGAATGGATTTTAGAGGGTTTCCCCGAGCCGCAAAGCCGCAGGATCCGAAAACTCGCTGCTGGAGAGATCTCGTGAATATTCATCCGGAAAGAGTAGAGAGAGCTCGTCTCGCGATTCGAGGCCGAAGGCACCCCGAACCACGCTCGGGCTTCGCCGCTCGAGTTATCTCCCGCACACGCCTCCGGCTACGTATTACCGTTAAATTGTTTATCATACGAAATTTCGTATTATAATATTTAACGAGTGTGGACGTTTCGGAACAGGCAAACGTCGGTAGGGATATTATATACGTGTATATAGTTATATATAATGTATATACATGTATAAAGGCGGTAACGACGTTATGGGAAACTTTTCGCCGATCTCGGTTCGCCCGAAATTGTTACACTCTCTTTGGCTCCCCGGCTGACGTTGTTAAGAGTCGGGCTCGGGTAACTGGGCTACGACAAATTCGGCGAAATTGTACCCGAACAGGTAGCAGCGAACGCGAGATAGAGCCAATTCGAGACGAACGTCGAAGTTGAAGGTTTTCGATTGATTGTAATTGTGAGTGATGGGGGTGAAAAAAAAAATTCCAATCGACGCATCAATATTGAAAAATTAAAAAAGGCACTTTCTATAAAAATCCATGAATGTCGTGTCACGAATCAATCAATCCAATTTTTTTAAATTCTAAACTTCTATCCAAATATTATTCGTGTTGGGTCGAGCACTTCAGTCGCGCCGAAATCGGGGAATTCTTTTTGTTTTTTTTTTCGCCGGTTGGGTGGGCCACACCATTTTTAAGGATATACTTACCAAAAGTCGGTTCTGTTCGATCTTGATTAAACTTATGTGGTCTTACAGAAAAAACACGCTTTATTTCTGGGAATATTAAAAGATTTTTTTAACCATCTAGTTTTTTTGCAACGTGATTTCAATGTTACGTATTTTTTAACATGAAAAGGGTCGGATCTAACCGCAAACACAATACAATGTAGCGTATTTGTCTGCCAATTTCTGTTCAATTGAAATAATAAACTAACCGACTGAAGGGCGTACTTAATTACAGGTGGCGTACAAATTTTAAAAAGATTTACTTAAGGAATATGTTTAAGGAACCATCAATTTAGCAGGAAAAAAGTAAAAGAAAAGTTACAAGCTCCTCTGTTATGCGTTTTAACGAACAAAAGCAAGTCTCCGAGCTATTTTCGTTCAGAGGTCCTGTGACAGATCGTCGCTTGGGTCTAGGCTTCTATAGAAAGAGCTGTCGAAGATATAGATATAAATGAAATAGTCTTTATTAGTCACACAATCGGCAAGTTGAGCTGAAAAGACTCGGAGCAGGCGTGAAGCTTAGGGCTTCGCGCTCGCTTCCCTAACGGAACGGAGGTGACCATCGGTAGACTTCAATAGACTAAGGCACAATGTTCAAAATTTTGGCTGCCCTAGACTCATATATAAACTTTATTTTAACGTTGTTTTTCTGTTACCCTTCCAACCATCGTTGTATAGGCTTATTTGTTTGACTTGTAGTTGTATAGGAATCACTCGAGTCCATCAAAACAGAGTTGCATAAAGGTTAAAAGTTTGAACAAAGTGATCTGTCTCATTCCAGTATACCCGAAGTCTCGTTATAGTCATGGCAACTCGCAGATGCATGTCTAGCCAACCCTAGTGCGACTGCGACTACGATGCAACTCTGAATGCGTGGTTGCACCAGTTCCGCTAGGGTTCACAGACGAACAAAGTCGCGACATATTGATACGGCCCTTCTCACGTTGAGAGTGGATGCAAATAACTTATAGGGCTCTTCCAAACTGTATACTGCGATTAATAGTTTCACAAAGAGACTGAGGCCGTTACAGTATAGAGGACCGGAGGAGCTGAATCCCGGGGTGAAAACATGACCAGCTCCGTCTGTACTGCCAGCGGTCGGTAGGTAGGTAAGATAGTCCCCTCTGGACCCTCTCGGGACACACGGTTGGTCAGAGAGAAGAAAGATAATCAATCGAGGGCGAGGGTAAACTGATATCTTATCAAAGTTACCCCATCTTAGGACGAAAGTTCGGGTAGTTGGAGGAACCAATAGTGTAACGGTAGGGTATATATTCGGCTTCGGTTGTGTCGGGGCTGCCTGCGTTGCCTCCCGTGCACATAGCCGTGGCGCTCCAGCCACGACCGTCCTTCGTGTTCGGCACCAACTTCCTCCTGTCCGTACAGTAGCAATGGAACGAACATGGTGGTGGCGGTGGTGGGGGGGTCCCACCTTGTGAACTTTGTCGATCAGAGTTGAATGAGACTTTCCTCCGGCGTTATACGCTACTTCCGACCGCAGGAGCAAAAGCAGCGCGAGCTTACAGAAACATCGACACGATGTGTAAAAGATATACGAAACTATCGTCGTGCTGGTAACAGTTCACTTGCCTCAAACAACTACTTATCGATACGTACGACAATGATCTTCGACAAATATACCTTCCACCTGGTCAGGATTACAATTCGTAAACGAATCTAAGACTACGTTTTCGCGCACCCGAATTTGGTCGACAGTCTTACCGACCGCGGTAAGTTTCTCAACGAAACCCGATCGCGCATAAACACAGTCTATATACCGTACAAAAATTGTAAATGTAATGTACCGGAAGTTTTTATGCAACAACTGGTACATTACATTCAATGTATAATTATGATGAAAAATTAATGTACTTTCCATTGAAATTAAAGTAAGTTGTTAAAAATAAAGTATTTCCAATGTTTTTATGACACTGAAAATGAATAGTTCATCACAATTGCACATTAAATTTAATACGAATTGTTTTTACAGTGTATAAATTAAACATTATCGCAGTCGACCCTCTCTGAAACCGCGTAGATAAACACCATAGTAAAAGAATTATTGGCTTATTGGAAACAAGCGTCGTGCACAAAAAAAAATTAATAAAGTAATTAGTCGTGTCGATCAATCGATAATAGCGATACCGAATAATCCACGGGAGACAGCTTTCTTCGCCGGCGTCGAGTTAATGGAAAAACAACCCTCGGGAGCCCCTGGGGGGGACGAGACTCTTTCATTTTCTTCAGCTCATTCTTTATCCGAGAGATAACAGAAACCTCGACACGTTTCTACACCTGGTTATTAACTCCGGGCCTGTAGCGAAGAGGCTTTTTTTCGTGGGAGGAGTTGAGAGGCTCCCAAGGGTTCCCAAGAGGTCGTCTCGAAGTGGCGTGGCTCGAGCGGGATAGAAAAGTAGAGAGAGTTATTTCCGCGTCTCGGTCGGTGGTTAAAGCCTTGGCATAGAGTTGCTTAGTCTTGGGTATGCCGTTAGGAGAAGCTAGGAGCAGTAGTGAAAACCAGTGGCGAGAGTAGCCAGAGGGAGGGTAATTATCTGTTTCTCGAGGTCCATTACACCCAAGGGCGAACGAGTGCGGCGCGAGGATGGAGAGAAACGTGGATAGGCAGCGAGCCGAAGAGCCGCCGGCGGAGAAGAGGTGGCAGAGGAGGAGTGGGTATGAGAGGGGTATGAGAAGACACGGAGAGAAAGGAGAAGTGCGAGACGCCCGAGATGCCCTCTCTGTGCTGCGTTTGGAACGTGACGGGAAATAAGAATGGGCCGAGTGGCGGGCGGAAATTACAGGGTCCGCTCCATGGGGCTTTAAGGTTATAGCATCAGCTTAGTGTGTGCGCGCGCGCGCGCGCCCAGGTTACCTCCTATATGGACTCTCTCGCGCGGAAGATGAGGAAGAAGGGAAAAAAGACGAAAGTAGTGTAAGAAATAAGATGAGAAGAAAGCGGAGAATTGTGCGGGAGCAAGGATACGGAACCACTGGGAGAGTAAGCGACTCGGACCCAGGGACGTCAGGATCGAGATTGCTGTATGTCGAGCTGTTATACCTTTTCTTGCCGTGGACCTCCGACGCCTGTTCTATCGCGCCGGCCTTTAACTTTCCTCCGGAGACCGACCGAGAAGCAGTCAACTAGTTTTTCTTCCTCTTCACCTCGAACGGACAAACGCTTCCATTGGGGATATGTTCAGCATCCATGATGGCACGAGTGTCGTCGTGAATCTCAATTATTTTCAGGATATGAAGCCGTTCGGACTTCGTCTGCGGAGGTCACCGGAACCGGAGGGTGAGGAAGTATCTGCCTTAGAGCGCGGAGAAAGTAAGCGAATTGAGGGAAATAATAACTCTGGACGGAGGTCGCTAAAGCGCACAGTGGGCGGGTCAATTTATCTTGCAAAAATGGCGGGAAAAACCCATTTTTCCATAGGGAAAAACAATTTTTTAATCAAACCCCCGTTAAATGTAACATCAGCTCGATTTGTCTTGTGTTTCTTCTGTTGCCAATGCTTAAGTGGCGGAAGCGAAAAACTTTTCTTCATAAGGCTCTTTTTCGATAATCGATAATCCATGTTCTGTAATTCTGTAACTCGTAGTGCAGATTACAGAATATCGATAATCACTTATCGAAAACCAGTCTTATGCAAAACGGAGTTCCGCCCACTTAAGCAGCTTCAATACTAGAAATACAAGAGAAATAGAGCTGACGAAAAATAAAGGCGATACAAATAGGATAGAGAAAGCTATAGAGGGTTCAATCACCACTATCTCGCGATCCACTCAGCGATGTTTCACGAGCATTCGTAAGAAAATTCCTGACTCGATTATCTCAGCCGCGAGAGGGGGAAGAGACCCTTGTGGATCGAAGGGGGCGAATAAAAATCCTCGGAGCGAGGGACGAGACGAGAGGACCCCGGAAACGAGCAACCTCACGACCTCCCACAGTTTTCCCAGGATCGCAAGCCAATATCCCCCCCCCCCCCCTCCCCCTTAACTCGAGTAGTATACGTATGCCGAACGGAGTTCGGTACCGATTCATCAAAAGAGGGTGGTTAGTTTACGTGCTCGTCGTCTGAGCGTCGGAAGAGCCGGGAGAGGTTGAAGAACCTCGGGAGGTAGTATATATTACAGAAGCAAGGATGTGGGTGAGAAAAATTCGTCTTCGGAAGAGAATCGCTTCTCTGGCCTTTCCTCCAGTGCACCGGTCGTCCGGGCTTTGCCCCTCTCCAACATCGAGCCTCATACTCTTCCTCTTCAAGGAATTCTTGTTTATCGATGCTTTTTTTTTACCGAAGGGGGTTTCCCGGAGATTGGACCCTGTCACCAAGCCAAGCAACCATCATTCTCCGGCTACGTGCCTCCTCGCCCTGAAGCATCGCACCTAATACACAATGTATTAGCGAGTAAAGGAGACAACACGCGATCCCGCAGTTGCCGGTGTTATCCTCGCCGTTCCGTACAGCTCGTGCAAACATCGAGGGCACGTTCGATGGAAATCGCAGCCACTTTCGTCTGTGTGTAACCCCGCGCCGAGTCTCTCGCTGATACGGAAAATCGGGCGGTTTCTCGAGCTTCCTCCAGAGCGAGAGCTCGATGTCCGTAAGTGTACTTGTAATTTGGATGCGCCATACCGCGGAAGAGCAAACTCTCATAAAGTTCTTAACACTCCAGGTACCCATCTAGCGGCAATCAATCCTGCCGACTTCCGGCGCGAATGCGATAACGGCAGTTTAACGTGGTAAACGTACCGAGTGAACACACTCGTACACGGATACACGGATTCCTGTAAGAGCTCTAAAAGCCTTGTTGAGAGAAGCACAGTGAGAGAGTGAGTCAAAACTTATTTAATTATTAGCCGGAATCGAACGCGACTAATTAATGGTTTCCGAAGTTTATTTAGGGGGATGGAAGGGAGGGAGATTATAGGGGAGAACGGGGCAAAACGGACAGTTTTTACTGAATTTTTTCTGGGACGTAACACAAAGTCTGAGCTTCTGCGGAGGGACGTTCGCTTTGCCCCGCGGCTCTCCCACTATAAATCCCCTCCTACCTATCCACCACTACGATATTCCTGCCTTGCGCGTTCGCTTTGCCCTCGTCGATAAATCGAGCACTTCGACGGAAATTGTATATTTTTTTGGTGGTAGATTTTTTTTTTACTAGAGAGAGGTTCAATAGAGAAACCGCGGGGTATAAATGGTAGTTACGTGAGACGGAGAACCACCATTGAAGACACTCCTTACGGCCGTGCAGGAAAAGAGTCGCGTGCCTGACGGTGCTTCGTCGGATCTTCAACGCTTCGTTGCCTTTCCCTCTACCTTTTTACTGTCTGTCTCGTGACCGCCTACTCTAACATTTTACAAGAGGGTGGTGTACACCAGTAGCACTGCCCACGCGCGTTCGCGTTTATGTCTTATCTGTACGCCACGCAACCCCTGAACGATAGGAGCTTCATCTGATACAGCGCAACGATCCATCGTGTCTTCCTTAGCTTTTTTTATGACATGGACAATACAGTGCCGGTAACGGATTGTCGATTAGCAATCTATAAAAGTGATATCGAGATCACTCTAATATTGTATCCACGAGGATATCAAAATGTTTCGTCTCCGAAACAAAAAAGTGATATGGATGAAAGGAAATGTACTTTTTTTGTCAAAATATTGAGCAAGGATTAGTCTATGTCATTATCGGTCACTTACTATTCCGATATCGATCGATTGCCGGAAACGAGTCTTTCAGAGGCGAAATTGGCATCGACGAAGAAAAGAAAAGGGGGGGGGGTGGCGCTCCCAATTTTTTTCTTGCACGAACACCGCTTGTTATTTGGCAAAACAGAGTGCAGCTCGCCATTAGAACATTGTGCCGAAAGCGTTTCGCTATCTGCCCCGGTAAAACCGGAAGCGGAATGGAATATACCATCGCGTCTCGACGGCCACCAATCAACGCGAAGATAAGTTACGGTCATAGCGGCGGCACGCTGCCACTTCTGGCTCTCTCTCTGGGAGAGCCTCGGGGGATGTTACGGTGCCTAGACACGCAAAGTGGCCTCGCTAATAGAGGCTCGCCTCCTATATATCTGAAACGTTGATCGCACCAACCCCGACCCCCGCTATACCTGTATACATACGCTTGCGAGAGTAAACCACACATATACACAAGCATGCATGAAGGGCCAGACCGGAGGTCCTTACCTCGAGACTCCCAATCTATTTCAAGACAAACACGATTAAACTATCCCGAGAAGCACGATACGTCGGATCATCCAATCAAGTTTTGATTTCCATATAACGACCTAATCGCTCATCAACATTGAGGCTTCCTGTTAAATTAATCCTATAACAACCCCGGAGATTAAACAATTCGCCAAGATTAACCCTGAGAACACCGTACGTATTTTTTCTACCCCGCACAGTAAAAAATAATTTCGTAAAATCGTCATACGAAGTTTTGTAAAAATAATTTTGTTAAATAAGTGGCAAACTCGTTTGTCCTGGCTTGAATATTACAAACTTGCCCTTTATTTTTCGTGCAATCAACAATTTTAGTTTGTACTTTTTTGTTGTTGTAAAACTAGAAAATTAACAGATAAAAAATTGTGGATGTTTGTGGATAATGAGTTGTTGTAAAAAGTACCAACTTTTTTTACTGTGCAGTTCTGTTCCACCGGAACCCATGTGTCCCATATGTGGTGTTCTAGGCTTAAGAAAGTCCGTTGCCTAATCGCTTATAATCGCTTACCAACATCGAGGCTCCCTGTTGAATTAATCCTGCAACAACCCCCGAGATTAAACAATTCGCCAAGATTAACCCACGAGAACACCGCACGTATTCTTTTCCACCCCGGTTCTTTTTCACCAGAACCCATCTGTCCCATGTGTGGTGTTCTGGGTTTAACAAACTCCATTGCCTCTCTTGCGTTCGCCGTTTTACCGCTTCGTGCATAATTTATCGCTTAATCAAGCTAAGACCCAAGACAGAAAGAGGGAGGAAAACGGGACTTGATCCTTCAACGGTGAATTGCTCCTGAACGTTCGAGTTTATGTATCGTCTTAATTGCGATAAGATGGAAGAATCGTCTCGGGTGAATTTAAGTACGGCGACAAACACCAAGGAGGACCAAACACCGGTGTTCGGTAGACGTTCTCCACTCCGGTCTTCCATCCCTCCCGAAGAGACCGTGAATTCGGTCGTCCGTGCCCTCTCAGGAGAAGATACGCCGTTGGGTGTTGCTTATTGCTCCGAGCGTCGCTCTCACGGTCTCCCTTTGCTCCCCCCTCCGCGATGTACGGAGGACGCTGGAGGGATAAGAGGTTGCTTTTAAGGACATAAAATACGTACAGCCGTTTACGCTCCCGTATACCCCGTTTACTTCCTCGCCTATATTTTTCTCCCTTGCGGGACCCTCCCGAGATCGTAAAGCCTTACGATCCTCCGGATCGATACCTGGGAGACTTCGCGGAGGGAAACTGTACCAGTTGGCGGATCTGGTCCCAACGTTGTCTCCGGCTTCGCGAGGAGCGGCAAATATCCCCGTCTGGCTTTCACGGGGAATAGTCACAAACCCCTCCCTTCCTCCCTCCGGACTATCGCGTGTTTCACGTAGATATGGATATTATCCTAGAGCACTCAGAGTCGACCTTTCCTCGCGGGCCTAGCAGCCTAGGTCTCTTCCGCGACGAGGACGTTTTTCGATATTGGAAGGTCCTTGGGTCATTTTATCTTCTTTTTTTCTCTTTTTTTTTTTTACTCTTATTCCATCGTTTCTGCGCCGCTCCTCCTTCTCCATTATCCCAACTCTCTTCTGCTTATTCCATCCGGATTGTAATTAAGGTAGCACATTTCGTCGTACTTATCTACCACTTGCATCGTCTCCGCTTAACTCGACTCGGTCGCGATAACGGTGCAGAGTTCTTTCACAAAGATTTTTTAGTTTTAATATTTTTCACAAAACTTAGCCGATCGACGATCCTTACGGGGACTCGTGAGTCAGCCTGGTGGAGATCTGTGCTGGTGTATCTCAAGTTTCACCTGCGCGCGATGGGGCGTAAGATGCTGGTAGGCGATCGTAAAAAGGGCATTAAAATACATTAAGAAATATGGGCTCTCGTAAGGCTGAAGAAAAATGCATATAAAAGGGCATTCAGGATAATTAGGGATTCGCGGAAGGGAGCGGAGAGGAGGGACGGGCGGACTGGGTTACTTTATTTCGCGGGAATTAATTTAAATAGCGAAACTCGAGTGTAACGATGAAAAAAAAAAAATATATATATATATATATATATATATATATATATATATATATATATATATATATATATATCAAGATATGTATTAATGACGATTCGTGGAACGACTGTGGCGAGCTGAACTGTACAGGTGGTACTGAACTGTAGAGTCGCTGTGTATTTATTTTCATCCCTTAGATTCGTCAAATTAAGGCCGAGGGTTGGGTTAATCTGGGGAGCGAGCAAAGATCGTCGGAGTCGATAGAAAACGGTTGGGCATGAGAGGTGGAGAATGGGGTCTCGGCAGTCGAGCCGAGACGAAAGGGGTTTTACGATGGGAAAACGGGAGTGAGGGCGTGGCACATCCGGGGCCAAGATGAGCTACATTAAATATAAACAGGAGCTAAGAGGGTGGCTCTCGCGCCACCCCTCTTTGCCTAACATACTTCGTCCTCGCCTTCATCGGTGACTCAAGTAGCGAACAACGCTGGCATTTACTTGCTACTCTGCGATGTACACCGTCCTTGCGTCGCGAACCTCGTAAACGCGGTTTAATGGACGGTAATTCATTTCGACGCACTTTTCCCAGCGGCAAATGATTCTCGGTGTCAACAAAAGAATTTTCATGCACCGGTTAGTCCCGAATTTTACGCAAGCACGCACACGAAGAAGCAATCGGCTGCCCCGACAAACTTCACGGTCGAACTAGCCCCGGGCGATTAATTTGGCTGGGCCGATTAATTAGTTGTTCGTCAACCAATCGATCCGTTGGTTGACCAGTTAAATTCTCGACCCAACAGAGTAAATTGCTCGGAGGATATTTAAACGATGCGGCTGGTTCGGGACAATAATTTTCTCCGTGCGACCTGAAAATTGATTGAAACTCAATCGTCAATGGCAAGAAAAACGAAGTTTTTTCAACGTTTCATCTAGCGATAAAAAAAATAAAAAATGAGCACAGAAATGCAAAGGTTGGTTCAGGAGGATGCGGTGTAGAGAAGGAGTCGAGGAACGTTTATGAGCATCGCGAATGGGTAGTTGCCGACCTGGCGTCATAGCCGTGACTTGTGGGTGTTCGCGCCCCCACCGCGTAAAAGCCATCCTGGCTGTTCTCCGTGCCGACTGTATAGTTATACGTGTACTGTTGCTGCTGCTCCGAGGCTAAGTAAAGAAGCTGCGGGGACCCCAAGGAGAAGTAGGAGGGCGGTTGCTTGTGCCAGTCGGCCCGTTGAATATTTAATCTCGCTTGTGGAATCGAGGGTGGGAGGTTTTCCTTTAAAACTCGCATTTTATGAATGATTGAGCGACGAGAGTCTTCGCGGGTCACACCGGGCTCGATGCGCTCTTGTGCTCTTTGCCCGAGCTTCGAGATAGGCATGAGGTTTTCATCGGTTGTACTAACCGAGTAAAGAGAGTTAGCTATTCCGGGCGTGGGCGAGCCGAGATCCATCGGGGTCGCGCTGTACACAACAGCTGAATCTCTAGTTGCGTCAAGAAACGCATCGAATATTCATGATCCGTTAGACAAAAAATGACCGATGGAATAGAATACATCAACGTTTAATAATAATAAGCAAAAAAAAACACTTTCGTTCACAGAATTAATGGTAAAATTGGTTCCACGGAAACTGGGATTTATTACATCTTGCGTAACCTATCGCGCAGAAGAAAACCAATTTTCAAATACATAGCCTTTTGCCACGATATAGAGATGGGCACGCTTATTCGGAGTCATATATCTCTCCGCACTTCTACCGCCGACTCGTACAAACGTAGAAAGGGGAAACTGTCGCATCTACCCAACGAACTGTTTACGATAAAGTAAAATTCAACGTCAATTACCTGGGTCCCCTCCGGGATTGCACCGACATACGCAAATCGCGGGATATGCCCACTTTTCTACCTCCTTGAAGCTAGTTTCCTAAGAACCATAATAAAACAATAACTCAATATCTAGCCGAGGAGAGATTTAGTAGAAAAGGTGTACGCATTAAAGCAAATCAGTTATTCACACACACAGTCTGTTCGATTCTAGTACGAGAACCTGAACATCACCTAGCAACGGGAAATAAAATATAATTTTCGCGAGTACCAAAGTGTCTTCGAGTCTACATTTGATCTACATGCTCTGCCACTTGCGGCGGGCGATGAACTCTCAAGTATCCTCTCAACGCATCGCTCGTATCTAAGGCAGTGTTAGGCGAGGCCTCCGTTCCTGATGTAAAACGCCTTCACCGAAAGCGAGACCGCCGTTACGTTTCATTCAGCGCGACCTCACAGAGAGCTCGCTGGGACAAAACGGATTCTTGTTCGAGGATGAAGAGACGAAACGTGATGCTGATAAAACGGACCACAGTCGATGCGGGGATAGAGATGTTCGAGAGATGACCCCAGCCTCTCGGTCCGCGGTCCAGGTAGAACATCTCTCATCCCTCCCAATGATCTACGATTATGCGGGAAGGGATTCGAAGTGGTCGCGAGCCTCGCGAGTTCAAAGCACACACATCCTCTCCCTGGCACGTTTTTCGCGTTCCGGACCATCCTCTTCTTCATCTCTCACGCGAGACTCTCTTCTCTCCTTTTCAAGAATTTCCTCGAATCTCGAGTCTCCCTCCTACCCCCCCCCCCCCCCCCCCCCCCTCCGGTCTCACACGTTTTCCGTGTAACCCACACTCACACTTGCGACAATCCCGTGAATCTATATACGTATAGCTAACAGATAAACGAGAAACTCCGGGAAAGCCCACGGACACCGTGAGCGTTTCTCAGCCACGTAATATACCAACGGGAGTAATATATCATCGATTGTTTTCGCGAGCGCCAAGACCCCGTAAGAGATAAGGGTGGCTCCGGGCGACGATATATTCGCGATGCGGGAGAACCTCTCGCGGCTCGGCCTTGCTCTCCCTTATAAACGTCCTCCTCCACCTCCTGCGAAACAGCCCTCCGGATAGAGCCTCGCGGAGCCACGAAGAAGGACGATGGAGGAGGATAAGAGGGAAGTCGAAAGGACGATAAGAGATTGAGCCAGAAAGGTAATCCGAAGGGCCCTATATGGTAAATAATAATACACCGATTGGGGCTGATCTTGCGGAAGGTTCTGCTGCAGATTCCACCCTGAAGATATGGAAGTCACTTTTATCGTGTCTGCATCGGTGCACACCCGGACCAATCTGGACCACACACAGCACACACCTGTAATGATAAATTTGTATGCTAGCGCCGGGTTCACGGTGATTGGCAGAGGCTACCGCGGCATTCCTAATCGGTGCTACCGGCGAGCTTCCGTTCTTCCTTTTCTCCCCACTTCCAGCTTCGAGCTTCCGATCATCCCTTCTCCAGCCCTCACTGTCACTCTCCCTCCGTTTACCGTCGTCCGAGCGATTTTCCATCCTGCCCTAACGCTCCGACATGGTGAGAGAATTTTAACCCCCGTACCGTACATCGCGCTCTCCTCGATTCTACCATTCTCTGAGCTTGCTCGAAAAAAAAAAAACTGCTCACCTGACTCGGCGTCGACCTCGCCTTTCTGTAGCACCGAGCACATAAAGGTTTTTTTGTCTTTTTTTCTTTTCATTTTTGTACCCGATAGAAGGGACGCGAGGGATATATTCTTCTCGGCGCTATTAATCCTCGTGCATCACAGCTTCCACATCGTTCAACAATTTATCTGTATCTCTCTCTAGCCTCGGCATTTTCATTCTCGTAATCCCACCGCGACGTGTCTGTTTTACTTTTTTCCTTCGATACACTTCGCTCGTCTCCTACCGAACTCATGGAGTGGGATCGTGTTCTCTTTGAAACACCGTACCGGAGTGTATGTACACCCGCTGCTGAGGCTCGCTGTTCCATTCAAGTCACGCTCTCTCGCGATATATTAATTTTGAATAACGAGAATTACACGCGACAAAAATATTCATACCGGTTCTTCGTTGCCCCGGCGTCACGTCTCGGGCCTCAAGTCGACTATGGAAACGCCCCAGCATGCATTGGATATTGGATGAATGACCTTCGGGTACGAATTCTTTCTTTTTTCTTTCTATTCTAACATTTTTCGAAAATAGCATTCGACAGGCAGTTCGTCTGTTTCATGGTTATTATTATCGTTATCTCTGCACTGTGAAAGTAAGTTGTAAATTTAATGTGCCTGAACTTGAAATTTGCTTACATTACTAACATTAATTTAACATGAATGTAGTTTTTTTTTTTGTAAAATTCAAATACCAGATATTGAAATTACAAATCTTTTGCCTGGAATTCACAACAATTTTCATTGAAAAATTAACAGTTCACTGTAAAGTTACAACGCACAACGCTGTAAGTTTTCACTGTAAAGTTACATAGCGTTTGAAATTTTCAAAACTTTTTATGTAAAAAAGCTTTCAATACTGATCATTAATTTATAATCAACATTTTTTTTACTGTGTGCTATTCAAATTCTGAAAAATAATAAAAGGGATTTCGGAGAAGGGTTTTACGAAAATGTAAAAAGGCGAGCGCGCTGGGATTTTTGTTCGCCCCGCGATCTGACGACGACGACGTCGTCTATATCTCGCGTGCTCGAGATAGTAACGCCCGCTGCTGGGCTGTAAACTCCGGGCTCTGACGATGTTGCCTCGCGACAACAGAGGGCTACTTGCTAACGAGGGGTTCTCGGATTATCGCGTGTCTGTTTGCGTTATTGGCCCAAGCCCTCTTTTCCTGGCGAGGAGTCTCCCCGGCGCCCCCGAGCCAGCCTCTCCACGGACTTCTCTGACCGTGGTTATCACGCGGGGAGACGCGCAACAGCCCCCTTCGCCCCCCTCTCCGTCACGCCCTTGTCATTAATTTTAATGCGCGCACCGTTCGTTACAATTTACGGAATTACTTGGCACGGCGAACGTAGCCTACACACCCTCCATCCGAACCTTCCGCTCTCACGAGACCCTGGAAGGATGAAACCGATTAATTTTTCAGGGCTAAACCTACGGACGAGGTTGTTTGAGCCATTTCTTGTTTTTCACGCCTTTATGGTACACTGAGAGAAGGATCTAGTAAAAATTACCGATCATCTAAGAAAAATAACCATAGCACATAGTAGTACGGCGCCAGGGCGCCAACTATGGCAGAAAGGCTCAGATTTCCAAAAAATTTTACTATAATATCTAAGAAAAATTCTTATAAATCCGGTACTTCCTACCGTAGGTGGCGTCCTAACGCCCTACTAATATTTGCTATGGTAATATCTCTCAAGCGACATAGTAATTTTTCCTAGATCGTTCTCTCGGTGTACAAATTTAAGCTTTTAGAAATTGTTGGAATTCAGAGGTATTTCATAGAAACGAATGCAAAATATGCGCTGATATTGTGTTAAATGCTGCTTAAATGGATCTCCGATTTTTAAGAAATACCGGCGAGCTGAAACCCGGTGGATTCACCGAAGATCTATAAAATTCATCGGTGGATCTTTGATCGATAACGATATATAATCTTTCTTTATTTTTTCTCCAGCAGAAAACGTTTAATCTCAATCTTGTACCTCCTCGACTATAAACCGAACTATCCAGTTCGCAATCCATCTTATTCCTTGAGGAGTGATGCTTCCTTCACAGGATATTTTTTCCGGCGCTAACTCGGTGCGAGTTACTCCCCGGAATAAGAGAAACGACGGCAGCGCAAGCACGTACCACGCGGGGTCATCTTTGGGCGAGACGTTCGGAACGTAACACGAGCAATTTTTCGCGGTAGGCGAGAGTCGTGTGAGCGTAAACGATTGGAATGCACCACGCTCGAATCGCACATGGGATCAGTATGCTGGGTGTACGGCGTGCCGAGCAGCCGAAGATGCGAGTTAGCAGTTCTCGCAATTCTTGAGGTCTGCCAGGCGAAAAGGGGGTATCCGAGGAGAGAGTTTAAAATTTCCCCGGAGAGAGAGAGCCTCCGCCTTCGCGTTACGGGATGCCCGGAGTTGAGGTGGCACATTGGATCACATAGTTTTCCTGGAGCCTCGGCCGAAAGGCCAAAAGTCAGGGATGGTTCGACGAACCCTCCTGCGGAAGGCTGTGGAATGGAGTCGAACGAGGCTATCCGCACCCCGAACCCACACACTGTTCTCATGTATACACACTAGGGTGATCCGTACTTGAAATTTTTCAAATTTTATAGCGGCCACGCCGTATTATGGTCAGGTGTAAAATAAAAATGCGATATGGGAAGGATCTCCGAAATGCATGCATTTTTAGAGGTCGCTACCGGCTATTTAAAAAATGTTAAAATGTTAAAATGTACTTCGGAAAATCTAAGTCTAAAGTCAAATTGGAACATTCGAGATTTCCTTGGAGCCACCCCGAACTTCCAAAGTATAACGGGTAAGAAAAAACTCTGCGTATGAAATCGAAGGATTTATAGAAGGTTAATCCGAAGGTTAAAAGTTACAGTTACAGTGATCGGATATTCATGAGAGTGACAGCGGTCAGTGATTCGCATGCCATTGGTCCTTGGGATAAAAACAAATTAATTCGCCGTCCCGATATGAATAGTAAAATTCTCGACCGAGTATATGCATTAGCCGAACTATTTCGGTCCGGAAAATAATATTTCCGCATCGATGCATAAACTGTATTTCAACGAGGAACATAATTTTTTTTTATTAAACTTTTTTTTCAGCTTTAGTAAAGGAATGCAACGAGGCGCTCGCACGGGCAGCTATTAATCGTTATAATTCTATCGCCGCGGGAGAATTTCAATAAAAAGTTGTAGTTGGAAAAGTATACCCGGACGAACGGGATTGTTCGAATGTAATTTTCGCCGCATCGATTTGAGAGCTTTGTTTCAACGTGGAGCGGAATTTTCGAAGAGGAAAGTCGTCAATGTTCGATGCCGAGCAATGATTTATATCAGTCGGTCGATGGAATTTCATCATGCGAGGGAATTTTTTTTCTTTTTATTTTTTCGATTAATTTATATTTGCACGTCGAACGCGCGAGCCGAAGAAACAATCTGTGGAATAAAAAAATCGGCGAAGCACTGATATAGCGTAATAACAGGACGAGGTACGCGTATCTGTCGGGAGGAAAGAACGATAATATTTCAGGGTAATTTTTCGGACCATCGGCCAAAGATAACATGGTGTCCAGCGGTCGTTGAAGTGCTTGGAGTCCTGGAATTGTCCTGGAATTTTTTCTGACCCTGAAAAAGTCCTGGAATGTCCTTGAATTTTTTATTTCCTCGAAAATTTGACTTTGTTTCAAAATGTATATTTAGTTTAGTAAATGTTTTTGTCCTTGTTTAAAAAACGAACTGCCACGTACGTCGACGTATTTTTTCCCGCTGAACACGAATCCGCTGGTCTTTTTGGGCCTAAAGTGCAGTGAGCCATTGAAACTGTCGATTTTATGCATAAGAAATCTTATTTTTGGTATTTCAATGGAAAATATTGGGTTGGGAGTAAAATGATTGTTATATTCGTGTTCAGCGGGAAAAAATACGTGGAATATAGCCTTGCATAAAAAAAAATCGATTGAAACAAAGAAAAATCGAATTCGAAAAATCGATCGAATTTTCACTTTTTGAGCCACTTTTAGAAAACCGTCGATTTTCGTGATTTCCAAAGGTCGATATCTCGGCTCCCAATGGAGCTACTAAAAATCCGAGGTGCCCATCGTGTTCTACGGAAAAAATACACAAGATAGGGCCTTGTCCGAAGTTTTAGAATCGTTCTACCGTGCCGTTTGGGGACGTTGAAAAACGCGAAAAATGAACTCTTAAGGGGTAGCTTTGAAAATTTTTGATCAATTTTTTTTTGTTGGTATGAAGTATTTTTCTTTGTTTATAAAACTAACTGCCACGTGTTCCAACATATTTTGTGCGTTGAACATGAATCTGCTGGCCTTTTCCGAAAGTGACAATCCGAAAAAAATGTGTATCTCAGTTTCGCTGAGATACATATATACATTCGTGCACAGTGAGTGGTTTTGGTTTCGGAACCCATTCCAACGTAAACGAAAGCGATCATCGAACTAAATGTTATTTCGTACGTCGTACGCGATATGCATATTTTCATTTTTTTATAAATGTCCCAACACAACCTGGAAATGTCCTGGAAATTGTCCTTATATGATGTCCTTAAATTTCGTACCGACTTTTTACTGGACGCCATGGATAACGAATAATTTTGTTTTGTTTTTTCTCCCTTTTCGTATAGTATAATTTGATTCTGTTCACAGAAACGACGGTCCACTCGGACGCTTTTCTAATTCATTTTCTAATTCATCAGGATATTTCGATCCGCTCGTGTTCGTCGAACCAGCCAGGTTAATTGCGCTCTCTCGAGTCGGCTGGCAGACACGCACAACGCTCGTTCCGCGAAGTAAAATTTTCACGTGGAATAAACAGAAATGAAAAATCTCAAAAACATGAAAAATATTGAGGAAAAAATATGTTTTTCCGTTTGGTCAACATTTGTTTTGCAAAACACAAGTCACGCGTCAACGGCGTTTACGGAAAAGCCAGCGTGAGTATTTCGTCGTTTAAAAAAACCTCGAATATCAATTCGGATGGCAACAGATGCTGTCCGAAGGATAAAATCTATCGATGTTTTAACGAGAACCGGCATAAAAAAAGACAACCAAAAAAATCGTACGAACGAAACTTTACGCGCGGGCTACCGCCAATATTCGCGAACGCACAGAAACGTACGCATCGAAAAAAAGCAGATCGCGAGCGCGGAAACTACCTGCAGTGATCGATCCTTCCGCATAAAGCTTCATTTTTACAACCCTTTTCGTCTCAATCACCGGTGGCGCTCGCTTCACGAGAATAGCCACCGAATCACTGTACAATATATCGTGACCAATCCAATTTTTTACGCCTCCGAAATCTCCCCAATTTTTTTATTTCATAATATCTTTTATTCGTGCATCTGCCGTAGACGCTAAAAAAATAAATTAAATAAAAATTGCATAAAAAACCACTCGCAACTGTACCCCCAGGTCTCGGTAGCGACGCTTCCCTTCTCGTTGCTCCTATCCGTGTTTGCATTTTTGCGATTTTCGCTGAGAGTTGCGCGAGAGCCGAGCCGTAGGGTAATGAGGAAATATTGTTTTAATTATAAGCTCCTGGGGCTGAGTTGATATTCCTCCAGCGAAGCAGCGATGGTCGAGAGAAGCGGCATCCGGAAGGGCCTTCGTGCTGATTGAAATTTTCAACGCGGCCGCTCTTCTCCCGTTTCTGCCCGCTGCTTCGAAATATATTTTCATTGCAAGAGCGCAACGGCGAGGCGTACGTAGACGTAAACGGAGAGCAACGTTGCGCCGGGCGACGGGATAGTCGGACGGGCGGTGGAGCCGCGTCACGGGGTGTAGCGACAGCCCTCCGTCGACGATCGCCACCCTCGCGCCCCGGTGAGCATGATTAACGACCGTGGGCCAGTATAATGCCGAACGGCGGACGAGACAAAGCGGCGGGTCGCGTGCGAGCTAATTTTCAAATTTCCTTCGCGAGCGAAGCTTTTCGGCACCGCGGAGCCGGCGACACACAGATGAAAGACCATACTTAAGAGAGGCGAGACTCCCGAACTCGCGGGAAGGTCGTATTAACGGCAGGGATCACGCTCACGATAAACGAGGGGTGCAGAGATAATCGCGAATATTTACCGTCATTTATTACGGCCATCAATTTAATCGTTCGTGTCTCAAAACCCTTTCAAGACATATAAAGTTTTCTTGACGAAGGATGACGTTTATTTTTTCGGAGTTATTCTTTTGTTTTTCCAAAGTATCACCGTTACTCCTTGTCATATCGTGCTTGTACGAAATTTCTATCGGTATATCTGAATTACAAAATGGCTTCGGAAATTAAAAATGCGGAATTATTTTTTATTTTTTCATCTTTTATATTTATGCCTCTGAATTTGTTTGTTTGTGTCGAAGGGTCGAATTTTAACACATTAGTTTCACCTCGCGATCGAACTTAAGATCAAACTCAAGTTCGAACTTGAGATCATAATTAAGTCTGAACTTGAGTAGGGCTGTATAGACAGGCTGGTGTAACCACCTAAAATATCTTATCCGGCTAATGGATTTTATAGCTTGGCCGGCCAAGCTAATACAATCTTGGAATTTTTTGACGAATTTTTATTTATTTTTTTGTAATGTTAACTGCAACGTATTCCCAACTATTTGCGCCCGCTGAACATGAATCCGCCGGCCTTTTTGGCCTTAACTATAATGCTACATTAAGGGGCTCGATTTTATGCACGAAAAATCGAATTTTTGGGATTTAAATGGAAAATATTGGGTTGGGAGTAAAATAATTGTTATATTCGTGATCAGCGAGAAAAAATACATTGAATATAACTTTGAAACAAAAAAAAATCGAAAGAACAACGTTTTTTCAATGTTTGAGCCACTTTTGGAAAAACGTCGATTTTTGGAATTTTCAAACGTCGATATCTCGGCTCTCAATGGAGGTAGGGAAAATCCGAGGATATTTCAGAATCGTTTTATCGTGCCGTTTGAGGACGTTGAAAAATGCAAAAAATGGACTTGAAAGGAATTGCAATTTTTTGACGATTTTTTTTTCTTTTTTAAAATTAACTGCTACGTATTCCGACGTATTTTTGCGCGGTGAATAGGAATCCGCTGGCCTTGTTGGACTAAAGTACAATGCAACATTGAGGGGCTCGATTTTATGCACTTGGCCGGCAAAAGTAGCTTGGCCGGCTAAAATAGCTTGGCCAGCTAAAACGGATTGGCCGACTAAAATAATTTAGCCGCCTAAGACGGCTCAGCGGGCCAAACTATAAATCCCCTTAGCCGGATACGATATTTTAGCCGGCTGGGCCGGCCTATCTGTGCAGCCCCAAACTGGAGATCAAACTAATGTCCGAGCTTCAGATCAAAGTTAAGCACGTAATGAAGTTCGGACCAAACTTCGATCTTAACTTTGATCTGAAAAGCGATCCTAAGTTCAAACTAATGTCTTAAATTCGAGCCTTAGAACCCTTTTAAAGGCTCATAAAGCTTTCTCGACGAAATATATCATCTATTTTTCCATAGTAAGTTCCTCTTTTTTTCCTTCCAAAGTACCACCATTTATTTATATCCTTGTACGCTTGCACGAAATGTCTGTCTACATATCCGCATCACCAATCGACTTCATAAAAAAAAAAAATAATAATAATATGAATTTGTTTTTATTTATCTCTAACAAATAGTTTTTAAAGTCTACATCGTTCATCAGCCTCCCGCGCCGACGTAATAAAATATCCGCATTATATCCCGAGTTAATGCCGATTAATAATAACGTGAATCCACGGATACGGTACTAATGCAGGGCTTGTCGACCCGCACTTTATAATAAATTCGTGTTGGCCCGACAATCGACCTCCGGGCTCGCGCCCTCTCTCTCTCCCGTGGACCCACAGAGCGCGTTGTTCGCTGTGATCGCCCGCGAGCGGCGGTTGCTAGTCGTACGTGTAGAACGGGGTGTTAGCTTCCCCTACACGAGACCATTTCGGAGGGCCATAAAAAAAAAAAAAAATTAAAAAGTAAAAAAAAAAGAAATAAAGAATAAACTAGATGTAGTCGCCGCAACCGAGGGAACATTGGTTGCGTGTATGATACTACAGCATGTAGGCGTAGCATAGTGGCACGGCCTCGCCGTTTCCTGGCTGGTTGCCGCGAGCTGGCCTCCTCCACCCGCTCGCGGCTAACTCTATCTCTATATCTCGCTTTTCTTCCTGTATAGCCGCACTTTCGCCGTGTACGCCCTTCCCGTCTCCCACCCCTATATCGTTTATTAATTAACCGGCTTAATTAATAATTCAATAACAACCGCGCGGTGCGCGCGCGCCCCGCGCTGCTCAGTCGGTAACGAAAACGGTCAACCCTCAGGCGTGTACCCGCTCTACATGTATAAAGCCAACCCGACGTCGTTACGCCGCTACCACGTCCGCGATATACCCGAGGAGCACATAGAACCCAACTTCCCCCCCCCCCCCCCCCCAATCTGCCTCCCCCGAATACATATTTGCCTTTACAATCGCGCGGCGGCTCCCGCTGCTGGTGCTCTGTTCACTGTTCGTACACTCTATACTATATGTATATGTATGACCGAGTTGCACTACACTGTGGATATTACTAATGCAATATAGCATCGAATTGCCTGTACGCGTTATAAAGTATGTTTATGACACAGGTTGCAACCCAACGGAAACCTCGATGCGTGCGGAATTCACCGGAGCCACGTCTACGTCTCGCCCCCCCCCTTCCCCTTCGAACAGGGTGCGGTAAATTTTGTGCTAAATATCCGAAATTTCAGAACCGAAGTTACCCATTGTCTCGGGTTCGTATTCCGCACACGCACTCCGGAATATAAACGCACAGGTACAATATAGCACTAATTGCCTCGAGGTTTTACGGGGTGTGTTTGAACTTGCTCATTTTGCAGTAGCAATTTTCGAAGTTAATTTGTTTATTTCGTTTCCGTTGTGAGGTTCAAAGGGTTTATGGTGGACTGCGTCAGGACTCGACGTACTGCAGGCTATATATATGTGTACGAATATATACATGCGTATACGTAGATGTGTGCGTGTGTACGTTTAATTAGGTAACAATAGCTTTCAATGTCTATGGAGCGTTAGTTACGATTCTAGGTGGCAGGAGAAGATATACATGCGTACGATAATATTGTACATTGGAGTGAGCGGAGTGGAGAGTACATTGTCATATTCACCGGGAGCTGCTTTGGAGCTGCTCGTATAAACTGACTCTCTATCTCCCGTGTGATATTATTATTTGTGATAGGGTTACTCGGTCAAGCGCGGCGATACGGCCAACCGGACATTATTTTTTTTTATATAACTCATTCGGGCATTGCATTTTTGGATTTCTTGTCTCTCACGCGGTTAATTAATTTTAATATTGTAAGTCTAAATTATAACGCTTGTGGATTCGCTTTTGCTGCTTAGCATGGCTTTTACTCTTTATAATTCTACTTTCTATAATTATTTACAAAGTGGCTCACCGGACATTATTTTTTTATATACCTTATTCGGGCATAGAATTTTTCGGGTTTTTTTTTTTCTCTTACGTAGTTAATTAATTTAACATTGTAACTCTAAATTATAACGCTTGCGGATTCGTTTTTGCTGCTTGGTATCTCTTCTACTCTCTATAATTATTGACAAAGCGATCCAGTTTTTTTGTGAATAATAAATTTAACCCGGTCAGCAGGCAGCCCCAACTTTTAACATTGTTATAACATTGATTTATCGGTGAATGACTAACGACTTATAGCGATTAACGTTTACACGGTTTATCATCACCGATATTCGATCCTTTCGCTAATGGACGTACCTCCCGTTTCCGTAATGTGAAAAAAAATTCATATCCACATAACCCAGCATCACTCTACGTTGCTATGTGTGTCCCAACCCGCGAGTGCAATTCGTTGTTCGATCGGGCGATAGAAATACGTCGGCTTTGCGTTATTACTAACCGGAAATTGTTCTTTTTTGTATAACGAATTCAAGCATAGAAAGTTCCGATTTCTTTGTCCTCGCGCGTTTTATTATTTTTGAAATTATAACTGTAAATTACAACGGTTGCGCATTGGCTTTTGCTGCTTAGCTTCCTTCCTGCGCTTCTAATATACTACAATTATTAAGAAAGCGATCCAGTTGTTCAACGAATAATACATTTAACCCACTTAGTAGGCAACCGTAACTTTTAACATCGTTCTAGCATTAATCTATCGGCGAATGACTAACGACTTATAACGATTAACGTTTACACGTTTTATCATCACCGACATATCGACCCTTTCGCTAATGGACGTACCTCTCGTTTCCGCAGTTAAACAAAAATGTCATGTCCGCATAACCCAGCATCACTTTGCCTTGCTGGCTCTCTACCGACCCGCGAGTGCAATTCGTTGTTCGATCGAGCGATAGCAATACGTTGACTTTGCGTTATTAACGTTTCAATCCCACGTGACGTACATAAAGTTAATTACGCAGTAGGAAAATTACCAATTTACCGGAGCTCTTTGTTCACCCGGAGGGTGAAATTTCATACAATATGCTAGCAGTGTGTGTCTGTATTAATAGTTTTACAAGTTGGCAGTCACGTGGCCATCGGTCGTCTATTGTAGCCGCGATGTACACGCGATCGAGGTTGTATATTGATTCGAAGAGCGTGCCAAAAACTACCCTGCGGTGGGCGAGATACGAAGCGGCGAACACTTGGACGATGCACGCGACGTCGGAACCCGTGTAATCACCACCCCGGAGGGTGTTCGGGCTCACGTCCGTGGAAGTATCTCGATCTCGTGTAAACCCCGATTACCACAACGGGGGTTGACAAGGGAACTCAAACGTCGAACTACCGACGCAACTACCTACAGGACTTTATCGTTGAAATAATATTTTAACGACGAGTAAAACGAGAGAATGTCTATGGGTTCGAGTAGGCGGCGAATTGGCACAGCTGGGCTTGGCGGCTCTGATCACGGAAAAGCACGGTATGTCTTTTTATTTTTTCACTCCACTCCAACATTCTTCGGGAATAACACAACGGAGGCTCGTTTTCCCAATCCTGTCGTCGTCTTCGTCGTCGGTGGTTTAAACTTTAAATAGGAAAAGTCGAAGCCTCGACCGAGCGTTACCGTTCTGAATGAGACCGAAAAAAGGCGATATCAGGGCGCGCCGAACGAGGGGGAGCGCGAGTGGTGTCTCGGAACTTGAGGTTTATCGTTGACGATCTCTCTCGCCTCCCTTCACTGGGGCGGACCAGTAATACGAAGAGAGAAAAAAAAATGACTGCGTTCGAGGGAATCAATGCAGGTACGGCCAAGGTATACGGCATCGTCGCTTGGAAATTCTGGGGCTTTTGAAATCACGGATTGTCGGGAAAGAGGAAATTGATTGGGTCGAGGAGTCTCGACCTAATAACACGAACTATTTTTGCGATACTGGATTTTTTTTCGCAATTTATTGTCGATCGACATTTTCAATTTTTTTCACCACTAATTCGGTACTTGTGGGATTCGTTGAGGTTCGAGCTGGTAAGGTAGATGAACCAGTCTTTACTAGCTTCGGTTCAAGTTTTGTCACCATGTCCGGAAAAACTCCTAAGTAAATGAGAAAAAAGATCGAGTGAATAATTATACTAATACACACATATATGAATACATTCGAGGTCTCGATAGAAGAATACGATCAAAAGAGCTATCTCAGACAAGTGGTAAAAAATATTTAGTGAACAAAAAACGATCCATCCGCCGTAGAACGAAATCGGTAAATGTGATTGAAAATAAAACGTGAATTATATTATTATATATATATATATATAAATACATTCGAGGAATGAATAGAGAGATACGGTTAAAAAAACTATCTGAGGTGAAACGTAGAGAAAATGGTAAAAAGAATTCAGTTAAAAAAGGTCTATCCACCTTAGTTTGAGATTGGCAAATGTGATAGAAATAAAAAAAGTAGGGGCACGTCCATAATTCTCACAGCATTTAATAACGAAATGGTTAAAGGCTCTTTATATCTTCATCGTGCCAGATGATTTATTTCGGAATGCCCGTTTTCTTCGACCTTTCCCGCAGACAGTATTTCTTTATCTCTCCATTGAGAGGATTCTCCCCTCGATCGTCGCGGGGGATATCTGGTCATTTCTGCTGCTCCGCTGGTTCCATACCGATTCTCCACTGTCCTGGAGGGAGCCTGGTGGCTTAAGTCGGAAGAATAATAAGGGATGAGCGAGACTGAGATCTTGCGAGCAGATGTGTGGGTGTATACGTATAATCGTGCGTAGCCTGATCGTTCTGCCAAACCTACAGGACCTTAGGAAAGGGCGGGGTAAAACGGACCAGCCTCCTCTATCCAAGACGACACATTGTTTTTTTCCAACAAAATAGGTAACAATGGTCCGTTTTACCCCGGATGTTCCATTTTGCCCCTCTCTTCCCCTTATATTCATTATATGTACAGTAAATTTTCGACTACCCTTCGGGACCATAAAACCAGCAGCAGCGACAGCCTCAAAGTCGTTATGTGTGAACGTTCCTTTATTGAGTCAACCTACTTTACGACTTCATATTCTAGGAATGATCTCTTCTCACTTCCCTTCCTCCCCTCGGCGTGTACATCTTCAGCTCCTGGGAACTCCGAGCATACAATGAGTTATTCGCCTTCGGAAAGGAAAGGTTTATTAAAAAAAAATTTATAAAAAAAAATTATGCGCAAATAAGTGTAAGAAAGATCTACAAAGAGTGGTGTAAAAAAATCTGGACTCTCTTGAGAAAAAACGGGAGATTACCGTCAATTGGAACAAGATTTTTTTATCGCTCTTTCGTTCTCGGTGTAAAAATAAACTTGCGAGAGGCGGCGTCTTGCGAACTTTCGGCTTCTTTTCAAGACAAACTCGGGAAGGCCTCCGCCCTGCGCGTTGGTTCTCTTCTTTCCCCAACCCATTTTCATCTTTCCCTATCCCATCGGAGATTCCTAAATGAATATTTATAAATCGAGGTGCGAGCCAGCGAGCGAACGGGCGCGATAGCGAGACTATAGAGCGGTTTATTAAATCGCGGATAGTCAAAGGTTAACGGATATAGGGGACGATAAAATCGCGAGAAGAGAAACCGTGTGCCGGGTAGGATAGAGTCGTTCGCGGATAGAGGCCGACACGGTTCGCGCCCCCCGGCCAGACCTCGCGATGTTCCAGCTCCCCGACGGCGTAGGGATTTTATTTTGTGAAATTTATGTCCGTATAAGCGGGGTGAGAAGGCCGAACGCGAGGAATAATCAGGGGAATTAGGACGGAAAGTCTGGAAATAAATTTTGCCACGGGGAACCCGGTGCTGGCCGTGTATTCCGCAGTTATGTGTCCGTGTGTGGGCCGCTGCATACTGGCGAACCCGCCGGGCGCGTTCGTTCTCCCGCCTTTCCGTCCCGAAGCTTCGTTTGCTAATTCTCTCTATTTTCTTTACCGTTTTTATTCTTTTTGCCCCTTCACGATCCATTCAGTTTTGCCTCCTCCGTCTTCTTCGCTGCCTCACCTCGGTCGTGGATGAGCTTACGTTGTCGAAGGGCTTTAGGATTAACGCTGCCGCGAAGCGCGGAGACGGATAACAAGGGGGGACAGGCGGCTCTACTCGACTCCCTGGCATTCCTACTTCTCTCTGTGCATGTGCATATGGGATTGCGTGTGTGGGTGGGTGTTCGCCCAACATCTTGCTGGAGTAAGCGAACGTGGCTTTGCATGAATTCGCTCGAGTTTCCCCCGGTATCGGTGGCGTACGGATACACTATAGGCTCGTTACTCCACTCACGCCCCCCCCCCCCACCCCCTCAGCCTGGCTGCCTGCTTCCTCTTCCAACTAGAGCAGTGCCGAGATAACGAGAGAAATAAAAATCACTCTCGTGTATCGCGTTTATCCGCTTGTAGCAAACGGGGTAAACCACGGAAATTCTCAACCCTTCCCCCCCCCCCCCCACCCGGGCCAGATTCGCTCGGCTGTCGACGAGCGTGCGCGATTATTTTTCGTAGCTCCGAAATCAGGACGAGATAGCGGGATAGAAAGACCGAGTTTGCGAATCCTCGCAAATTTTCACTCTCACCCCTGGAATTCGGAGGCTAAACTGTGCGCCCCTGTCTCGCCGAGTGGCGGAGGGAGATCGTGCGGTGCATTCTCCAGTCTTGTATGCTATGTAGATTTTATTTTTATTTTTTGCAGGATTCGAAAGATAGATTATCGGGGAATTACGTAGAGGAAAGAGAAAATTGGTACTGAGAAAAATGGTAAACCGTTTTTCCGGAAAGTTGAGCTGTGGTTCGGTCGAGGATAATTAGGGATAAATGGAAAAGGGAAGTCCGAGGGTAATCGGGACGAGTGTCACGGACTATTATAGGGACATGCCGGCGGGGGGTCTCGAGCTGATAGTTATGCGCACGCGAGTATGCATGTTACAATTTTTTCTCGGACGTCGCATTTAAGTACACGTTGCCGGATAGAGAAGAGGAAGCTCTTACGATATACATATAGGGGAGAGCGGGGCAAAACGGGGCAGTGGGGCAAAACGGGGCATTAGGCCAAAACGCAATTTTCCAATAAAAATTTGGACGCCCCACTTTGCCCCACAGTACCATCCAAAAATTATTGGAAAATTGCGTTTTGCCCCGCTGTCCCATTTTGACCGCTCTTCCCTATGTATATAGAGTACACTATATACAGACCACGTGTCTGCACGTAGATATCCAAAAAATAGGGGCAAAATTGGAACTGAAAAAAAAAATCTAAAAACGCAATTTTCCAATAATTTTAGGACGTCCCATTTTGCCCCATCGATGCATCTCGATTGTCTGTCCCGTTTTGCCCCACTGTCCCATTTTGCCCCGCTCGCCCCCTACACTGTATCCACACCCGGTGCCTGCGCGTAGACATACAAAAACCAACGGGGCAAAATGGGAAACAAAAAAAAATGGAAAAAGAAAATTCATTCAAAAAACATTCGTGAACTCTGGGGTAAAATGGATATCCGTACGGCCGTCACCCCTTTCAGCCCGTCTTGCCCCGGTCCGGCGCCGTGCATAAGCCGAGTCGAAGAAAGGGTGGCCGGACGGGAATGACGTTGTAGGAAAAAGCCGCGGTAGGGTTCCCGGTAAGAGGATACTAAATGAGCTCCTCGAATAGTGCCGGGAGATGAGTCTTGAGCTCAGCGAAATGGAGGAAGGGCCGCCATCAGGGCGGACGGAACGAGAGGAAATTCCACTCGGCTCACTTTCGTTTCCTTGCTCTTCCAGCTTCCGTTCTCCCTCTCATATCTCTGCCGCGCCCTCGTCGCGGTTTACTCTCGCCGTAATGATTAGAAATAGGGCGGGTAAAGTAAAGTGCCTGCGTAAGACGGACTCGTAAGATCTGTACAGAGTAAAACGCCCCGGCGTTCAAAGGTATAACGGCGAAGTAGCTATCGCCCAGCGAAGGGACTTCGCTGATGGAAATGAATTCCGGAGGTCGCCTATTAACCAAAGCCGAGCATACCGGCGCAATTGCTGCACACAGAAAAACGTTTATTCCAATCAAAGAAAATTTATTGAGGACGAAGAAAAATGTTTACTTGCTTCATAACCTAACAGAGGGTTTATTAATTTCTAATATATTTATTTACTTGATAGTATCATTATTTAATAATGTTTATTTGGATCTAATAAACAGATATTTATATCAAATAATTTGTTTTATTTATTTCGTGACAGACTTGCTATTTTTTTATCGTATGCGAATAATGTGCTATACGAATGACGCAGAAACGAATTGCTTGTTGAATAAGGCATCTTTACTATCAACGAAGCATCAACAAGCTATGTTTTATTATTGAATAAGCGTACAGATCCGTTATCAACGCACAATTTCACTAAACATGTCGCACATTAATTATACTCATAACATAACTAAGCTCAAAGTTGGTTCTTCGAGGACTCATTCCAAAACCACAATTCGGTCGAGGCACACAGCTTGATGTAATCAAAGTTTCATAAAAACAAACCGATAAGTTTGCCGCTCCATTACAATGTTGATGTTCCCCGTAAGGAATAAATATAGTCTTGTACTGTCAGCCAGAGACGTTTTTAGACGAGTGACGCGTTAACGGCTCGTAATGCACGCTACCGGATAACAGTCGCGTTTGTCTTAATGTCAAATATATGATTTCTTTGGCGGGAATAAACATTTATTTAAAATTACAAATCTTTGAATAGATTTTTTTACTTACACTAATGAATAGCCATTACTTGAATCTAATAAGAATTTTGATGAGACAAGTAAACATTTCTTTTATTTTAATAAAGTTATTTGAAGATCGAAATTTATTTTATTATAATAAATCTTTTTTCTGGGTGTGCGCACACAGTTCGCCGAGATAATGACATGAAAATAATATTAAAAGCACCGATACATGCGAAGGGCGATGAAAATCTTTCTGAGAGTCGGATCAGGGAGGATGAAAGGAAACGGGATGGATGCACGGGAGAAAAAAAATAACCGAACGGTTGAGCGGGGACCGTGGGTGTTCCTCGCTACTTCGGCCTCTTCGCGGCTCTCTTCAATTTTTACAGCCTCCATCAGCGACTTTCATCGATCGGTGCGCAGCTAAGGGTATCTTAATCCAGTTAATAAGCTTTTTGCAGCTCTTACACCGACGAGTCTATTATATGGGACTCTACTGACCCCGATATTTTTTTTACTTCATTTCTTTCTGGCGTACGCTGAGAACGAGAAATCCTCCGGCTCATCGACCCTCCGATGTTCCCTACCCGCGAACTGTTCCGGTACTTACGTACCCGATTTCTTCTTTCATTGACTTTGGTCGAGTATTTCTTTTTAATACTCGACTTTCTCGCGTTTCAGACTCCAGCCATTCATTTTTCTCGTAATACGGGATCGTGGGCGGATCCACCGAGAGTGTCCTCACTTTAATCCTCCGATGAAGCCACTCTGTTAATTGCGACTACTTACCGCGCCTCGGTACTCCGTCCAGCCGGTTACTTTCGGAGCAAATGTTTGCACCAACATAATTATTAAATTAAATTATTCAATTCCCGATTAAGAATCCCGAATAATTATTTTTATTTAATTACCCGTTCGTTCGGAATTGATGGCGAAAATTAACACGTTTTTGTTTTCCACTTCGAAGTTTTATTAATATAGCCAAAACTTGGCTCGACCGCGCCGTCAGCGCTCCGGCGAATCGCGCGATATGACGTATCGCGCCCATGTGTGTGACGTACACAACGGTGCGGCTAACGAAACGCGTGGCGTCCGAGACGTGGACAAAGAGTCGTAGGAAGCGAAGCGGAGCAACGAGAAGGACCGTAACGAACGGTTGTATGTTTGATAGGCTATATAGCGAGAACAGTTGGTAGCGGTTGCGCGGCGGGGTGAAGGGGGGGGGGGGGCTTGGTGGCCGAATTAATCGCTCCATTCGTGAATCCGTAACCGTAAATTCAGTGGCCAGTGACGCAACCGCGGCACCATGCATAAATCCACCCTGCGGGACTCTCGACTTTACCTCCGTCCATGAATGCATGCGGACATGCATCTTTCAATCTCTCCAAGCTCACCTATGGCTCGATCGTACAAAGTAGCTCGGTTGGGTCGAACGATCAAATTTATCCGACGGCAGAGCTCCGAGTCAGAGTTATGAGAAACAGAAAGAAAAAGGAATTAAAAAGAAAAAGATTGGAAGAAGAGGTGGAAGAATAACGACCGGGAGACACAAGCGACGACCCCAATATATAGATCCTCTACTTAACAATGCAACATGCAAGAAAAGTTCTAATTAGCAAGCGGACAAGCGAAGAAAGTCTCGGGCTCTCCGAGCTCCATCGCGGCACCGGTTAAATATCGTGAAGCTTAAGATAGCGGTATCTGCCATTTACAAGATTACTAATTACGGTGCGTAATTAGTAACCTGGACACTCACACGGAGACTCGCGGAAGCTCGGAAAGGATCATTGAGACTCGCACAGTTACTCGCATGAGAACTTACCCTAGAAACTCAAGCCAGACCCGACATGACTACAAAAAAAGCTCTAAACGTGCTCGCGCACGAAAGTACGTACGGAACACCGACGAGCAGTTCGGATACGATCGAACACCAATGCATAACCGTGATTGGCTGGCGCTTACGCGTTGGTGTCCGATCGGCACGTTCGTATGACAGCAAACTGGACTCGTTGGTTCTTTCATGAGCAGTTTATGTTATCAATAATCCTTTCATGCACAGTCTTTTTTCGTTTCGTCTAGACCGATTGAATATTCTCGCGATTTCCTGAAGAATTCCTGATGACGATTCGCCACTTTCACCGGTACACTGCTCGATTAGAGATGGGCGCCGACTTTGTGACCGGGCATTTTTTGTCGGCGATGGACGGTCACGTGGCCGGCGATTGACCGTTCCGGGAGTGACCGCACCGTGACAACAGCGGCATTGACACCAAAACCCTCCACGGTCCCAACTTCTTAATTAAAAAAGTACCAATCTCATTAATAACAAAAAAAAATATTTTTTAATTCATTGTATAGTATTGATCCATTGACGTATTAGTTGATAAACAATGAAAATACGAATGATCATGAAGTCAACGAAGTAGAAAAATTCGTTTCAAATTAACCTAGCCCGCGGAAAAGTTGACCAAATTGGTGACAAAAAAATGATGCTCAAATCCCAACTAGACAGATGGTTCTCGATGTTTTGACCATATTTGTCACCTCGAACAAAAACCACGGTCATGGCACAACGAACATTTCCTGAAATAAAAAAGACGCTCAATTGATGGTCATTTTTAAGTCAACACATGTCTATGTCACAGCACATATCTATGCGCGATGCCCTTCCACGAATTCACGAGGTCCTTCGACGGGGTTTTCTGCCCGGTCGGCAAGGCAATGTATCGCAGGTTCGGGTAGGGACGCCTTCTTCGTACGTGCCCGTCTCATAAAAGTTACTCCCCGGCTGCTTATTACTGGAATTAATTGGTTTATGCCGTAGCCCGCGGTACATCGGGGCATCCAGCAGGGCGATATATTCAATCGCTCCCACCGCGAGCAACCTTCGACACCCCACGAGGAGGGTGCTGCTGGTACACGTGTCTCGTTCGAACTCCGTCGACGTGCTGGTACAGCTATAAAGAGGGGGCGGAGGGGGAACGGGGGGGCAGAGATCTCGCGGGAGTAAAGAGAACGAGGAGTAAGGGTAAACAGCGGGGGAGGCGAGAGAGCGAGAGAACGAGAACCGTACGGCGGTCAAAGAGGGACCGAATCGTCGACGGGAACGGCGAAGAGTGCGGGAGCATGCGCGGGTGGGAGTGGCCCGCGTATTCGTCGAGGCTGTCCCGCCAAGGCTTTCTGTCAACTTCCAACTGCCGCGGGAGCACGAGGTCCCCCGGTTGACGTTGTCAACGTGCGCGCAACTTAATCGCGGTCGACACTCTCGACACACTCGGTTCGCTCGGTGCGAATAACGGGATTACTCGTTTTTTCCCTTCATATTATCATTGAATGATACTAATCATTATTATTATCGATAGTGTCTTCTGGTAACGAAAAACAGACGCGAAGTTCTCTCGAAGAAAATTATTTTGAAAAAATAATTTGTTTATCAAGTTATTATTATTTTTCCTTCGCCAGGATGATGGCTTTTTTGTGACGACGATCAGTGAGTCGACGGCTCGGTGTTCTAAGCTCGCACGTGGCTTAAACGCGCGTGTTTTTCTACGAGGCAAAGTTTGCGGTGATAAAAACAGAAAAAAAAATTGCCGGAGTGCCGTCTAACCCGGTGACACAGTGAATCCGTGCAGGTAACATTTAAAAAATTTAAGACGTGCCGGGGTTGATTTTAGGCGCAGAGGAGCGGCTGTCGCGCTTCGCGCTTTCGAATGCGTCAAGAGGGGTGTGCTGGAGAGGCCGGGAGATAGAGAGGCTGATCTTCGTGGCGCGAGGGTGGAGAAAAGAGTGCGAAGCGGATCCGAAACGACACCGCCAGCGTTGTTTCACCGTTGAACGAAGTTTGAAGTGTGCTAAGCCGGGTCGCGCGATCCGTGAAATACCTCTCTGCGCTGTCGAAGTTTTCCGCGAGAAAGTAGACAGCGCGGTGTCGGAGGATAGATATAGATGCAACATATCTATATTGCATACGCATACATATATAGTGTTACTGCTGTACGCAAGGAAGAAACGAATGAGAAGCGAATCGCATCCGGAAACTCTGGCTCTCAGCGATATTCCATGGGGCGAGTGTACTTCCCTTCTTCGTACCCGGCGAGCCACGAGAGTTCGGTCTTAGCAGGAAATTAATTGAGTCGTGCCAATTAGCAGCACCGCCTCTCTGTATATATCATCGCCGAGAGATTGAGACGCGCGTCGAGGAGCCGCTACCTCGACGACGGGAGGAAAAGCCCTTCGGCTTCTCCCGTGCTAGCTCATCCGCTTGATTCATTATCGTTCGAATATTCCCGATCGCCTCGGCTCCGGTTCGAGGATTCCCTCTGAGATTTATTAATCACGGGGTAACAGACGGAACAGAGATTTAACGGCGAAGAAAAAGAATCGGACGGAATAAGAACAAAGAGGATCACCAATAATTATCCGAACGTGAAATCGTCCGGTGGAGGAAGGAAGTGAAGATAAGAAATCGTTGTCTCGCAAGGGTTTTTCGAACGCTTTGTAAGTCGCTCCAAGATTTATTAATCACGGGGAAACGGGAGGAAAGAATATTTGATAAGACGGAAAATTGAGAAAAGAGAACAAAACAACAAGGATTACCAATAATTATCCGAACCTAAAATTGTCTTCCAGAGGAAGTAAGCGGAGATAGGAAATCGTTGTCGGACAAGAATCTTCGAACTATCTTACGATTCGCTCAAAGATTTTTTAAACACGAGGAAACAGCAGGAAAGAAGATTTAAGGAGTCGAAAACTTGAGAAAAAGGAAGGATTAACAATCATTACTCGTACGTAAAATCTTCCGCCGGAGGAAGTAAGTAGAGATACTAAATTATTGTCGGACAAGAATTTTCGAACTATTGTACGAATCGCTTTGTTCGACAGTCCTTTAGCCTCGATAATCCGAGACGCGAAAGTGCGCGGGTTTTCTGATCTCCCTCGTACCGGGAAATGTCGAAAGAACGATGAACCGCGGTAGGGTTGAGCCGTGCGTCGTTGATTCGAAAAGTGAATCACGCTCCTCCGCCTCCGACTACAGTTCTTCGTCGTCGCACAACGAAGCTACTGGAACGGCTCGAGTGCAGTGCCTGACTACAATGCGGCTCTTACTACTGACGGTGCTACTCTACGCGTCGCTGACGGCAGGTAAGAGAGCTTTAATCTCTTGGACGGATCACTGTGTGGTTCGTGGGACACACGGCGCACATGCACACGGAGCTGAGAGTTCCTCTTGTGACTATTACTGCGTTCGCTTTTCGGTGTGTGCGCTCGTATTTCGCATTTTTTTTTTCACTCTTGTGCTTTCTCGCCAGCCGCAGAGCGCACACACCGTTAAACCGACACACGACGATCTCTCTTCCTATCTCTGCTCGGAAGAGGAGACTCGTAGGGGAGCCCTGTTTGGCTTCAAACGTGCACGGGAATGATAAAAAAATAAAATAAAGAGGGGACCAACCAACCACTCGACGCTTCTCGTGGATTCTTCCGATGTCGATGGAAAAACGTGCCAGCTGGATTCTGCTGACCCAGTGCGGCGAGTATTATTTTTCAATCGAATGCGGACACACTCCTAGCCGTAGGATCGAGCCGATAGGCCGGAGTGGAGGCGAAATTTACAACCCTGGAGCAAATCGGACTGTTTCAATCAATTTTTTTTTTAGGGACATAAAAGAAACTTTCATCTCCGATACCCATGTGCGAATACCTGTACGGTGCCGGAGTTATAATATGGCCCAGAACTGGGACCGTTAGAGTTGCGTACAGATGAAAAACTTCACCAAGAATGGGCTAACCTTGATTGCCAGTACTGGCCAAAGTCCCGAGCCGGTAATACGGCCCAATACTAGAACAGCCCTTCTTGCCAAGTCGTGTTCAACGACAAAGGGCCTGCTGCTGATGAACAACTTGACCAAGAGTTGGCCAACACTAATAGACCGTATTAAATAAAATCCTTTTTTAGATCAAATTTTGTATCCATCGTGGTACTGGGCATGTACTGGTTGCCAGAGTTCAATCAAGGCTTTCTCAATAATATTAAAGTATGAAAAAGATAAGTTACAAATAAATTTTATATAGAACTCAGTGACTGAAGAATAAATATTGATGTATTTTATGATAAAGCGTTTGCTCATCTGATGTACAAGTTTCGAAACGTTGTTCTTCAACATTAGCATACCTAAGGTTAGATCTAGGACTAGTAATCGTAGGGTCGCAGGTTCGTATCCCATCACCGGTCTAAAAATTTATTCCGAGATTTCCAGCGTATAACCGTAAAATAACAACGATACAGTGAAACACGATCAGAAAAATGCATTAAACAAACAAGCAGACGATAAAAACATTTATTTTTACTGTTTATTATTAACGTTTTTGAACAGTGGCTGAACATTGACGCGCGGTACTGGCTTGACGCCGACAGCCAGCACTGGGCAGGTGTTATCATTTCAATATCGGCCCAGTACTGATTCTGCATTGGATTTGTACTGGGCCTTGGTTGTCTGCCAGTACTGGTAGCTCCGGCACCAGTACTAGGCCAGAACTGTGCCATTCTAATATTCGTACATGGGGTCCTCTATAGAGGACTTGCAGTATGTCCCATGGTACCGTTTTGCCCCGGTCCTCGCTATGCTCTTATAGACACGGTATCAGATTTTTTTGAAGTAGACAAAAACCCAGCTCTCCCTTGTCTGTTCCGCAGTGAAGATAATCGATAGAAGAATCAAACCGGCAACTCCACAACTTTCCTTGAAAGTTGGCTAAAAATGTTCCATCTCACTGTGCTCCATCCGGTCGGGGATGTACGTCGAGCTCGACCCGCAAAGACGGCGGAATTGCTTCTGAATGGTGGAATGTATAGCGATCGGGAGGTAGAATCTATACGAAGTGTCCCGCGTATCGAATCCGCTATATACCGTTATATCACCTGTAGTCGTTCGGTTGTAACGATAACCGGTAGCGGCATAAAAATCGACGAATCGTTCGCCGCGAGGATATCCCTGCCGGTCGGAGGATCTCGGGGCTTCGCCTCGCGAATTACCCGATCGCCTTTCGCGGCAAAGAGTTATGGCTGGCCCCGAGGCCCTTTTTACTCCGGTGGAACAAGGAAAAGGCCGAGATGGGTGGGTATGGAGCAAATCCGAACGTTTTGCCAATCGGACCGGGTGGATGGTCGCGGGAGGCTGGAAAGCCCGAGGGGATGAGAACCGAACGGTATACTATATAAGGGGGGAGGAGGGGGGGGGGGGTTATTACGATTGCGAGAAAACGAGAGAAAAGTAAAGGGGGTCGCGGTGGCAGGAGAAAAAGATGAAGACGCGAAATGAGGATAAAACAGAGATACCAGGAGAGGGGATAGTGAGAGGGGGGAAGAAGCGGTAAAAGCTGGTAGTCCGCGAGGCGTAGTTCGTGCCCCTTCCGGGGCTCGCCGAGAGGGTCGTGTATGGTCGCACGAATGCCATTACGCACACGTATATAGTGTGCCCTCCACGGGCTTGCGCCTCGCACCTCTCCCTCTCGCAACCAACTTCGACCACTCTCTCTCTCCCCGCACCGGCACTGTTCGTCGTTGCGGATTATGCAAACTGCACCCAATTCGATTGAAGTGCACCGCAAATAACCGCAGTTTTAACGGGAAACGGGGGTTCCCCTAAACGCTGAGGACGCTCGGGCGCCCTTATATATGAATGTGGTACGAGCCATTAGAATATCGTACGGTTAACCATGGTGTGGTTTTTCGATCCCGAAATGGGACACCGGTGTACGCATGCGGTAACTTTACTATTTTCAGCCCGATTCCGTCCTATCCACTCGGCGATTCGTCGATCGTCGTATCCCAAGAGGGATGAGCGAGGCTCATTTCGAATTCGCCCGCGCCTCCCTCCCGAGGCTTACCCTTCCTACGATCTTCGAAAAAGCTTCGACAGCGCTCGAAAAGCGTTTTAGCGTTTATCAATGATTCATAAGAAACCGTGAATTATCATAGCGTCGAGTCGATGACAAACACTCTCCAGGGCTTATTCCCCGAAAGGAAACACTGTTTAGGGGATAAAGGGTTAATGGCGAACGCTTTATAGATATAGATGGATAGATAGAAGTTTTATAGATACTGGGATAAGTCCAAGTACCATAGCTGTTGAAGAGGTTACACTAAGGTGCCCATTTTTCCTAATCTAAAGCAAGAAAAGTACACTGAGAGAAGGATCTAGTAAAAATTACAATATCGCTTGAGAGACATTACCATTTGAGAGATATTCTTAGATGATCGGTAATTCTTATTAGATCCTTATCTCAGTGTACAGAGTATGTGTAGCGTGGCCGTAAAATGTCCGAGATCATAGTCCAAAACGACGGTAAGTGCGCTAGAAGATAAAGTGAGTTATAAAGCGTCGGTGAGGATTCTCAGAATTCGGTAAAAAAATTAAGTTCCACGGATGAGTCAAGCGGAAATTCGATACGTCGACCGAACGACATTCGTAGTTCGTTGATAGTTCATTATTTTCCGACGACAATAATGAACCGATAGCATGCTTTATGCATCAAAAACAAAACATCGCAATATCGAGGAAAAAAAACCTTTTCAATCGACGGGTTTGATTTTCATCGTTTTTTTTAATCCCCCAAGGTGGATTAACATTGGACGCGCTCCGAACCGGATCTTCCGCTAATTGCCGGTGAATATTTTTCGAGCGCGCATAAAAGGTACTCCGGCGAGTATTTTCCTCGCCGGTTCAACGGGAGACCACTTCGAAGGCTCTCACCCCTCCGTGTCCGGAATCTCGGTCGGGCCCAGCGTTAGTGCCTACTCGATCGAGCTTTATCGCTGCCTCTCTATCCGCGTTGTCGATCGTATATACCGTTTTCCGATATAAAAGGGCAGATACAGCCACGGCGCCAGCTGGAACGCAAAAGCGAGCCAAAGGTCACGCGAGAGCTGTTCCGTCGCTTTTTCCACCGCTTTATGCCAATCCTCTCGGGGATTCCCCGTGCGGCTATCGGCTCTCGCGACTCTACTGTATCGCTCTCCACGGCAAATCTCCTCGTATTATCGATCATTATCAGGTTCGACCTTCGATTTCACATCGGCTTTACGAATATTAGCGTCCTAAAAAAAATACAAAACATACCATTTTTTATGAACAATTATTGTTATTATCATTCCGATATAACACGAGGTACATGCGCGTCCCTACGGTCGTTGAAATTTCCATCACGTCCCTCGGTAAAACTGCAGCATCCTCCGGCGCGGTTTAATTCCGGTGATATACACTTATATATATGATAAATATATAATAATACACGGGGGAATATCCCTGGCTGCTGGAAAATCTCACGGGAGTCAGTCCTCCCGGGAGTGTATCTTGAGGGCGTTTCGAGGACGGTCGAGGATAATCCTGGGCGAACACGAGGAAAAGCAAGGATTCCCGAGCCCTGATACTCTTCCCTCGCTTTTGCCGTCCTTCCCCTCTCGTGCTCGCATCCGCGAAGGCCTCGCGAGGTGTATAATACACGAAATACACAAATGTTCACGGTATTACCGCGCACAGTCTACCGCGAGTGTGTCAGCTGGAGGAGGGTTCGCGACAACGAAGCTCACGAGGAAATTTTTGTTGCCTGTGTGGGAGTTTAATACACGAACAGTCGGAAAGGGTGTGCGTACGAGAACAACCGGATTACCAAGATTCCAACGACCTGCACCCAGAGCAGTGGGATTTGGTATGCAACGAGCATTATACGAGCGATTATATACCGACAGGGTAATTAATGCGCATGTTTGCGCGTGCGAATTTTATGCGCGGGTGCGTACCGCGTCCGGAAAACCGCGCACACCTCTGGGGCCCTTTACGAGCTGGCGTATCCATTTTCGCGGATCTCCAAAGCCCCGAATCCCGGAGACCCGGAAGCATCCGCCGAAGTGCATCTTCTCATGCGCTAACAGGCGCGACATACGTTTCGGGATGAGAGGATGAAGATAAAGTGGAAACAAAAAAAATGACGTGGAGACAGTTGCGAGAGATGCAAACGTTGGGAGTGCATAGAGTTGTAGATGCATCTCGAACCTGTGGAATCCAGGCCGGGCGGGAGCGGGGCAAAACGGGTCATCCATCAGGTTTGAGACTTCTTTAGGGTTCGCGAAGAATTCGTAAAAAAAACGGGTGCTCCGTTTTGCCCCGCTCGCCGACGGTGCGGTGTATTGAGGTTGAGAACGGAGCAGAAAGCCGAAGTAAGTACAGCCAGGGCGGGGGTGGCAATATGAGAGATGGGTTGTGTTCTCGTTGCCGAGAAATGGCTCCCGGGTCCTTGATCAATGGGAAAGAGCCCGTTGTTCGAGCCGGCTCTGTTTTTCAGCTAGTGCGGTATTAGCGAAACAGAAAACGAGAGACGAGAAAAATCGAGACGCAGCTCTCGCCGGGGTAGCGCCGGAAAACTGGGAGCGAAAAGGGATTTTCTGGACGGTGAGGTTTCACGCTCTCGTGTCACGTAATACGTATAAAGTATACCCAATCGATAACACGTCACATGTTGATTTTTAATTTCGCTCTTGTACTCTCACATTTGTCCGGGCTTCACTCGCCGGACCGGATTCCGTTGTCGTTTCTTGGTACGGAGAGAGCGAGACGACGAGTATATTGAACTTCTAGAGAAGGGTCGGCAGCTCGGACGATTGCTCGTTGCCGCACGAAATTACCGAAGGCCGAAGTTCGTGGCTGTAATAACAATTCCAGGGTGCGCTGAGAATTTTATTAATTTTCTTTTGCCCTCTCGTGATCCTCATTCACCCTCCCTGCGAGAGAAACACGACACATCGATGTGTTTTTGGAAATCTCATTTTTCGACCGTAAATGACGTATTTCCGGTGTGACGTAACTTCCGGTCGAAAAATGAGACTTTGAAACTGGAAATGACGTTACAATGTCATTTTTTTTAAGTTAAAATTTTTTTTAATTTCACGACGATAAATCAACGAACATTATCCGACAGTGCAGAACCAGCTGGAATATTTCGACGCCACAGGCGTAAGATTGTGCTCTTACCGCGTAAAATGAATAATTCTCTTGCGGAGGGGCGGCGAGAGACGGGAGGGGTTTCAAAAGTGACTTTTAACTCAATTTGTAGCGACCCTCTTTTGCGGCCTCTCCCTCTCGGTTGCCCGAGAAAGTCGAAGGGTCGATCGCTTCCTCGCGTCAAAAGCTTAATATGCCGTGAAAAATTATGTCGAAGCTGAAAGGAACGTAGTTTCAGCAGCTTCCAGACGAGGACTGTTGCACGTACGCGCTCAAAGAACAGCAAAAAATAATAACCCCGCCACGTTACAGTTTTATCCTGATCGATGACGTGCAAAAGTTCGCCGCTATTGCCCTCCTGCAAACCTGCAGGTTGGTTCCATAACGTCTGATAAACTGCGGGAAATTCATATTTTTCTCATTTCCAACCTGGATTGTGTTTCAGCGTGGTAAAGCCTTGTAGTTTGAGCTTCGTTTTCAACGGCCTCGTCGACGAATGGCGGTTCGTCCAAACGAAAATTAATATGTCGACTGTATTGACTCTACTGCTCAGGTCGGCCAGATCCTCGGCACCGCGCGTACCTGCGCTCTGACTGACTAAACAACCCCTTTTGTGAAGTTCGAACAATGGAATTCGCAATTCCAATGCAGCGCAGTGCGGAAAAGGTATATCCTCTCGTTCGCTCGATGGAGTAATCGTTATTAATTGCATTGCTGTATAATGAAGAGTTTTTTTTTTTTTTTTGCGCGGAGCCCACTGTCGCGTATGAAGCAACACAGTACGAACGATGTTTGCCCGGACTGATTTGATAAAAACAAAAGAGAGGAAAATAAAAAATTGCTTACTCTCCGTGGGCCAATAGTGCACCATGCAATGGCTCGCGTATGGCAAAAAATTGCCATTAGCATTGTTCTGCCGTATAAAACAACGTCGCGAACTGCTGGTGCTTCGAATCGTTGCCAAAGTGTACTTTGGGCTATTGTATAACGAAGGAAAAAAAATGACATAACAGCGGTCACTCGAACAATAATGAATATGAGTGGGTAGTTGATGAAATAAAAAACGGAAAAAAATCGCGAGTAGGAACGCTTCAGACAAGTGCTTTTTTTGTAAAACCCAATAAGAACGCTCAAGCTTTTTTTTAAACATAATAATCATGAACTCTCAAGCTTTTTTCTGCAAAGCCAATATCGTTACAAAACGCGTTTAATTAGTAATTACCGAAGAGCAATTAAAAACCGGGCGTCTCGAGGGTGCGGAGTATGCAGTTTGGAGCACCTGACGATGCCGCTTTTCTCTACGGGCATAAACCGAAAATACACGTGTCGACGAAACGTATACACCCCCCCTCCCCCCCCCTCCGCAATGTGAATCTCACGGCAGATACACCGAACTCGAACGCAATCTCATTTGTCGGACGAACCACATCGCTCTTTTGTCTATAATTTATCGATGCACCGGGCAATTTGCGAGTCCGCGATTGCCGGATCGGGCCAGAAAGCAAACAATATGAAAGAACGCGATGGTACGAAAAAAAGAGAAGAAAAAAACACCCGAGAAGCAGCAAGCAAAACAACGCGTGTGCATTGTATATTTGTAAAAAAAAAGAAAAAACAATGATCAACTGCGCGCGCGAGTTACTCGCACGGATAAGGGCCCGGGGTGGATAGAAAGGGCAGCCTGTAACGTCGGGAACAATGGAGGCGCCCGACCGCCGTCGCAATAATTAACAATGGAATCGTAATTGAGGCATTCCGTTGCTATAGTCGTCGACCGATCGTCATTGTGTCGACGGCGGACGTGCATTCATCGAGAGGCAATACACGTGAATCGCCGCTCCGGGCTCTCTCGCAACCGTGCGATCTGCGCTGCGTCTCGTCCAGAAACGTGGCCAATGTTGCTCGTTACCTCACCGTGTATTTACAATACGTGCATATATGCGTACGACTATAACTTTGCTGTAGCTCGTCACAGCAGAACGGCGGCTCGTAGATCGTAGAGTGGCCGTCTCTCGACGTCTATCGCAAAACAATGCGCGCGCACCCTCGAGCCGATAGACGAGGCGAACGACACGGCACTCGTTGTCGAGATCTCCCCGGTCCGCCACTTTCAGCTGTCGATCACTCTCCATCTCAAACCAATTTGCCTTCACCAGCTCTCTCGCTTCCTTCTTGTAACGCCACCGAAGAGGCCCTTGACTATTGTTGAATTCGACGATGTTAGAGCAATGGATGTTTCGTAACTGGTCGTTTATCTAATTAGTAGTATTTCGTTTACTTTTGTTTCTTCAAGTGCGCAAACCTCGATCCGGTGCCAACATGGTTGTTTTTAGGTAGGGGGAGAGAGAATCTGGTGATAATCCAATATTAATGGAGAGAGAAAAAAAAAAATGACGTTTGAACATTTGATTTAAAAAATAACTGCATGTAAATAAAAATGTTTTCATTTTTTTATGTAGGTTATTCGAGAATTCCTTTATATGACAAAATGGTGACAATGATCGTCTCCACGCTAACATTTCGCGTTTGTGTTTTTACGTCCATTCCGAGCGGCTTCGCATATCCAACGTACATCCTCACACGTACGTCCTTTTTATCCCGTTTTTACGTTCGCAATTCTCGTTTCGTATTATTATTTCACTCGCTCGGTTTTTATTTTTTTCATGTGCCGCGAGGAACCTACGATAGATATATGGTTTTTGTAAAAAAAGAAAAACAAAAAAACCAAACATAGCAAGCGAGCCAGTGTGTATACTCGTCGCGTTTAGTGAAATGCATTTTTTCCCTCCCTTTTTTAACCCAATCTCATTCCGCCGTTTTGGCGCAGCGTCCGGCTTATTTACACGTTACATTCGGTCATCGCCGGATCGTGTAACTGTGCACGCTAATTCACCGGTTGCAGTTATTCTGACGTACATACCCCACTCGATCATAATCGGTCTACCGAAGCGCTGGTTGTCGATGTTATCGCGCACCTCCGCAGTCAAACCCAACAGCAATCTATATACGGTATCAGCATTATAGCGGAAACGGAATATTTCACATCAGTATGTGAATTCCACGTACAGTTATGTCCTAATAATAATAGTAATATCCTTCCGCTATCCTGTCCGTCTCCGCTTGCATCGGCGGTGTGCTCTGAACGCATAGTTCCACAGTATACGCAACCCCTAATAGCATTTCAACCCTTTCGCTGCCCCAGCGGCAATGTAGTTTTATACCGAGTCACTGCCGTATTTGCGAGCAGCAAAACATACCCGCGTGTAACCCATCAGCGTATTCGCTCCACCATCGACGCTGCAGCGAGTAGTTAATTATTTCCCTCCGCCACAGAAATATATATATATATGTATGTAATATGTATATTACATACATTTATATAGACACCTCATATGTAGGTGATTTCGCCGCCCGTTGATTCGCCCCGATAACGTGCCGCGAACGTCCGTCAAAATTTCGCGCACTCGCGATTTTTCGTCCGTGTCCTGTGTGTTTTTCGTTACGCCTCGGTACCCACCGCAATAACGCGCTCTCGCGATTCCAGCTCGGGAATGGACGGGATAATGGGCTTCGGTGACTGTCCACCGGCATTTATGTACGTGTTCGCCGTATACCGGATAAACTCGCGCGGGGAGTTATAGGTTTTAAATTGGCGAGCGCAATTTTTTGGCCCATCGCCGTCCGGCCACCGGTAAAGCGGCGATTTTTTTGACAGTTAAAGCAAACATATATATGTATATACGAGATTTATGTGACGAGAATTTCGTTGCGGACGTTGATCGCGCCCTCGGCACGGCCAGACTAGGGCAATCCGGGGGAATCCCCGGTACCGCACGGGTGACGGAATCGCTGCGGCCGAATGTTCTCGGGCTTATGCTCGGTTGGCTTCATTTTGTATCTGTACACTCAGCCGTCGTCGTTACCGATTCCCGGCGCGGCTCGTTAGCCGCTGCTCGTTGCATTCGTGAAATGATTGGCGAGAACGCGGGTGAGGGGGAGGGGGGAAGGGCTCCTCTGATAGTCCCGCAGTTGCTCCGACTCGATTCATTAGTCCCAATTATTAGAGGACTCTGGAGCTTGATGGTTACTCGAGCGCCGCTGGTTACTCGACCCTCCGCCTGTCGACCTCCATGCCGTCGTCGTATTCCCGCTCTACCATTAATACCCCAAGAACGAACCGTTTCTGTTGTTTCGTCGCGTGACGGAAACCGCGTGGAGGATGTTTTTTTCAGTATTACTATTTCAATATTACTATTATTGTTGATATTGATTGATAATGAAGCTCTAGGACGGGGTCCCTTGAGAACCATTTCAGGTACAAATGAGATCGTAAGAGAGACAAGGCCCAAAGCACAAGCGAAAACATTCATAGACAGCGTATTTAACATATTTAACATTCGATCGGATCTACAGAATAACGGATAAATATAAATATAAATATAAATATAAATATAAATATAAATATAAATATAAATATAAATATAAATATAAATATAAATATAAATATAAATATAAATATAAATATAAATATAAATATACATATAAATATACATATAAATATAAATATAAATATAAATATAAATATAGGTGTACTGAAGCTAATGTAGCTGAATCGCTTCACGTTCCTCCTCCACCATTAAGTACCGATGGTACAAAAGTACGGACAATGAAAAATGTCGACTTCCGGCCACGTAATTTGGCAAAACTGGCCCGTGCAATAATTGAATCAAAGACCAAAGCATCGTTCGTCCTCCCCGACCTGATTAACGAACGGCATCCACGAGAGGTACGCGCGATTTATAACCGCCCCGGCTGAATCTCGGCTTGATGAATCGAACAAGTGGTTGCACGAGCCGGAGCCTCCCTCGGTCGCTGCGGAAGATAATCCGTCGAGTTATGTTTTCATTGCCGCTCCTACGGGCGCGCTCGTTATAAAACATCTGACCGTGCCTCACAAGCGCCCGGGGATATGGGTGTTCGACTTAAGCACCGGGTACTACGGTGTTACAGGGTTTTTTGCTCCAACGTTTCTTTCCCGAGAGATTAATTTGAAGAATGGTGGGATGCTGTGCACTTGGGTCCACCAGAGGTTCCGGCTGGCCATCCGAGGGAAAACCTTAATAAGCGAGATAGATAAGCGAGAAAAGTTTATAGTTCTTTAAAAAATCTTCGAAACATACAAGCTTTATGATCTCCCAAACAACCGTTTTTTTTCATATCGTTTTAATATAAATATTTCCACAGTTGGCTGAAGGACTGCGGTCGATGGCCAATTGACAATATGCGATATAGGTGAACAGAGATAAGTTTATAAGGTATCAAAAACTGTTACACGTTATGTATTGACAATAAACTCACTAAAACTACTATTTACACAGAAACTCGTTCTGTTGAATTCGAGTATACTCATCGTTCCATTATTTCACTTCGTATTCATTTTTGATCTTTTAAAAATTACAGTATTGATTGAAAGAAAGAAATTCAAAAGGAATTGGTATTCATATTGGTAGTTTTATTATTCCCCAGTTAGATTATGGGACAATATATAGAGTAAATACAATGAGATGCAGTTGTTGTGGCGAAAACAAATAAACAGATAATAACGTTGCTAGAAAATATGAGGAGAAGAGTAGAAAACTAATAAAATGGTAACAGTATATAAGCTTTCAATTTGTCTTACATATCTTATGATACGTGAATAATAGATCTAAGAAGCATGTATTATGCGAGAAGGGTAGAATAGAAATGAGAATTGTGAAATTTCTTTATAAAAAAATAACTACATGTAAATGAAAATTTTGTAAGCTTTTTTTTTAGACGTAGGTGTTCGACTTAAGTATCGGGTATTACGGTGTTGCCGTGTTTTTGCTCCGGCCTTCCTTTCCCCGAGAGATTACATCCAAGGATGGTGGGATGCTGCGCGCTTGGATCCAGCGGAGTTTCCAGCCGGCCATCCGCGGGAAATCCTTAATATCTCAAATGAGCGAGTAGAGTTTATCGATTTTTAAAAATCATCGATAAATACTAGCTTTATGATTCCGGCTAAACAAGTACCGGCGTCCGACCCCGAAACAACAATTTATTTCCATGCTTTTGTAATCCGCATATTTCCACAGAAACTCGTCCTGCTGAATTGCGAGTTTACTCATCCATTCCATTATTTCAGTCCCTATTCATTTTTCACCGAGCTTTTAAAAAAATTCGACCCAATTGCGCCGCCCGGCGAAGAGCATAGGGAAATAAGCTTCGCATAGTCCCGGCTCGTTCCGGAATGAAACAGACCATGGTAGCCTTTTTCTCTCTCATTAAGTTGAGATTTTCGCGAGCTCGAAGCCCGTGTCGAGTCGGTACTGCTCCGAGCCTTTCAGAGGCGACGTTACAGCACAGCGGCAACGGCACTGCGAGCCCCCGCTTTCCCTTTGGCCTCCGGTAATTGTGTATTCGTCCCCTCGTCTTGCGTGTACGTAATATTAGCGTGCGTTGGCGTTGTTCGCGTTGGCGCCGTCCCCGACTTCGTTAGCCTGCTCGTACGTGCAACAGCGCAAGAGCGAGCCCGAGCTTACATCGGCGAGAGATGCCTCGATGGCCTCGTCGTTGGAAGAGCCGAAATACTATTAAAGAATTACTCGGTCCCTCGCAAGAACGCACAGTGGGACGGACGTGTGTACACTGTAGCTGAAGCTCCGGCTATTAAATTAATAAAACAAGAAGCTCGAATGTCGTGGAAGTCTTCGGTGTTTCCGACACAACGTTCGAGGACGTTAAATTCACCGTGCGATCTTTATTAAATCGCTTCGGCCATCAGTTGAATATTCGGTACCTCGCTGGGTTACTCGATTCCGCTGGTGCCGATCGACCGTTCAACTCGGTTATTAATTGGCATCGTTCTCCGCCGCGATCCTGATTCGCCGATCGTTGCTGGAGCTCTCGCGCTCTCTACGCCCTCGCGCGCCGCTACTCATCGGCCTCGTTGTCATTGCGCTTTATGACCGGGCCATTATTCTTCCCCCGTCGCTCTACAGATCGTAGCTCCACGCGCCATGAGTCATCCTGTTACGACAATAAATTCCTGAAAAATTTTCCTAACTCATAACGAGCCTGCGATCGATCGAGCTTTAATTCCCCAGAAGTTGTCGAACATTTCTTGTTCACAAAAGGCCATCATTTGTCTTCTACTTTACTTCGCTGACGAAAAAAAATGGTAAAATTAAGAAGAAATAAATTGTGGATTGTAAAAATGTCTGACGGAAGTAAACTGCTGTTAATGAATTCCTGATTCGTCTGGTTAGTCTGGCTGGATATCTTGCTTTATGTCGTAACCGGATCGAAGATATCAAGCGAGACATCTAGCAGGACTGGATGTCACTGTCGGCTTTGCTTGATATCTCCGAATGATATTTTCGATACTTGCGATGCGATTACAGTGGTCGATGAACATAAACGTTGTCATTTAACTGCGGCTGCGAGCGATCGATCGGCACATTAATTAACCATTAACCCTTCTCGGTAATCCTCGGTAAAATCCACCCGACGACCACCTTACCATATCTAAGGAGTATCAAGTTTAAATTTTATCCCAAAAATATTAAAAATTCACGGACTTATGATTTTTATTAGTGAAAAACTTTTTTTCTAGTTTTTCTTCTTTATGCATTTATTTGAATATGTTGCTATTGGATTTCTCATAGAAAATTTTTTCGTACATCAACTTGAATGTTTTCAAGGATGTTCTGTAATTTTTTGAGAATTTTCCGACCGATAGTTTGGTCACAATACTGGTTCAAAAATGGAGCGGGTAGAATCAGCCCAATGTGACCATCGAGATAGGTGAAATATGTCTGACCACGAACGGTTAATTAACATAAATATTCTATAAAAAAACAAAACTCTTTAGGATAAGCATTTGATTATGATATGGGATTATAGGAAGAAATAAATTTCTGAACAGAGCCAGCAATTTGGCCGAAAGGTTAAAATGGAGATGCAGAAGTACGCACATGATTGTCCACCTAATGAATGTGCCGATTGGTCGCCCACAGCCGCAGTTAAATTGCAACATTTCCGACATTGTTATCCAGGACACCGAGGCGTTCATGAACAGCACTGTGCAAATCTTAGTTTTTTTTAGGTGTATCCAAATGACGTCCAGCGCCCGTTCGTCCGTGAAATTTCCGCCACTCTGCGAATTCCAGCCCAGAATTCTCCCGCGTCTCGAGAACATCGCGGTATAAAGGACCTGCCGTTCACGCCGGGGGTAAACTCGCGTAAGCAATTATCCTGCGGTGGTTCGGTCGGGGTAGCTCCATGGTGGGTACCTACAGCACCATGGGGGCATGCCATTCCCCCGGAATACGTTACAGCAGTCGGAGCATTCCTTATTCGACTGGCTGATGTTGCGGAGTTCTCTCTCTCCTATCCCGCGGGATCGTTTCCGAATTAATGCATAGCCCGTGGCTGGAATACCGTTGCATTGTACGAGCGTTGGCCGGAGCAGCGATCGTGCGGTGGCGAGATGGTGGCTAGTCTCGAACCGACTTCGAGTTGACTTGAGAACCAATTATCGAACGATCCCTCCCCCTTCACCTCCGCAATGTCGCGTCCCTTCGCGGACCACCTGAGCTTGCCGGCTTGCCCGGCAACGCCGTTCAACGCCCGGCCACCCTCCGCGGCCACCCCCGGAGAACGAGAGCTCCGGGAGAGAGTTCTCCGCGATATACACCGAGATGACGCAGAAGCCTGGCCGAGGGGGAAGTCGAGAGCGCGAGGGGGATTCCCCGGTACGGAGAAGGCTCAGAAGGGAGGGACCTGCGAGGGCTGAGACAGCAAGTTGCGGCTGGGCGCGATTATCTAATCCTACGAGTCGCAGTTCCGAGGAGGCAAATCTAATTTTGCGAAGCTGCAAGGCGACCTCTCCACGTCGCGCTTCCAGTCGCGTCGGCTTAAGGCGTGTTTGCCGGTGGATACGAAACGACCGACTCACACACACTGGGGCCGGTTTCCGTATCGGCGGAATTCGATTCCCGACTCGGAAAGACAGCGATACTCTATCGGCGATAATTCATCGTGATGTTCGTTGCTATCGGGCGGATTTCGATGGGTTCGATTGGGATCGATGGAAATAGAGACACCGAATTCGCGACGGATGCGGGGTCGGTAACGAGTTAATACGAATTGGCTGAGAATCGGCCGGATAATCCAGTCTATTCTCCGCATGAATTATCAAGCAATTATCCGTCCGCATGTTCAATGACCCGATAACTCCGCGATAAAGGAATCCGCGAACGAACCGAGAGATCTCGGGTGAAAGAAACCAAGATATATATAATCTGGCGTCATCGGAGTTCCATAAAAGACACTTTGTACCCTCTCTATCCCGCGGGCGCATCCGCTGCGGTGGAGACGGGGCAAAACGGAACACCGGGGCAAAACGGACCCAAGACCACAATTACCGATGGTACTCTTTGTTTCATGTCCCAGCAAAAAAAAAAAAAAAGGTAAAAAGTAGAGTCCATTTTGTCCGCAGGCGTCCGTCTTGCCCCGTCTCCGGCTCCCGCGATCGGAACGGCGGATGAGAGGATGCGGCAACCATTCGATGTAGATAAAGGAGAGCCAGAAATTGAGGAAGGTAAATTTTTCGTTCGACTCTGCGAAAAATCGCTCGTAGGTCGAACGAGCTATTGTGATCAATGCACCGGATGGGAAGGAAGACGAGAAATAAGAGGAAAGAAGGAAAAAGTGGGACGTCGACGGTATAATGGAGCGATAAGGCAGTCCCGCTAGCTGCGGCTCGCTACTTCGATAGCTCTTCCCATCGTCCTCTGCTTTCCGAGTGCCACTGCCGACGTATGCGGTCTCCCCAGTAGTGTGGTCCATACCGACACCCTCCACACACACACACACACACAGCGTGTGGCTGCTTCCTAGCAGTCGAAGAGAAGAGACGCGAATTGAACAGAAGCGAAGCGAGGCGTTAGAGCGTGCGTTTACCCTCGCAGCCAATTTCACTCAATTGCGGTTGCACATGTTCCCCGCGTACCGACTATATCGCCTGGTGAATGTCGTCGGAGCGTTGTCTCTCCGACGTTGACGAGGATGAAGCCGAGGAGGAGGACGAGGAGACAAAGACGACGCACTCGCACGCACTTAGAAGATCAGCTCTTTCGTCACAAGCTCGCGTCTCGTTCTTTCCCTCACCCACATGCTCCACAATCGACTTCGTACATTGTGCCTCGAATGAAAGACCAAGAACGAGTGGCGACTGACCACTTGACTTCGTGACCCACCCACATATCCGACGCGGTCCCGAGACTCGGAGGAGCATCGGGCGGGAAGCGAGCCCGGGGAAAAGGGAATAACTGAGCAGCAGGCAAAGTGTACGAAAGAGCCGGCGATAAATAAACGAGAGGAGAGAGGATTGGAGTCTTTTTATGGGATAAAGGATAACGAGTCTCTCCACCTCGTTTAATATCTGCGATGCTTAAATTTACGGCAATTTGCGTCAATTTCTTCTAATTGCACGTTATAATTCAGCAAGTTGGTGAGGGGCGTTGGGCGAAATTGGGTTTGTTTTGTTCGATGCAATTTGCTGGCGCGGGGGGCGGTTTTCGGCTGCTCGCGGACGAAAGGTGAAACCGCGAAATGTAACGAACGAGCCCGGAGGGGTGGATGCGCGTGTGTGTTGCCCGTTGAAAATCGGCGAGGCGAGCGCGCGAGGAACGATGCAGCGGTGCACCTAACAGAAATATAAATAACCGGGGGTTAAAATATAAATTTCCGCGGTAGAATACAGTCTCAGGCTAGGTCGCACGCGCGGCCGGGCGTCCAGCGGGGCGGAGAGAAACGGTACGCGCGTTGCGGCGAGTCCGTCCGAATTTATCGCTCGCTTAATTAGCGTACAAATAACACGATTAATGGCGGCGGTCGGGATGGTATTGTCGTGTTTACCGTGACAGGGCACCCACCGGCTATCCGCAAAAGCTCCCGAACCCAGACCGTCCTTCTCCCGCGAGCTCTCCGCATCGTGACGTTCGCTCGCCACCGGTGTATGTGTGTAACGGCACAACCCCACGTCGCCTCGGTCGCCGCCTGTCCGGCTGGTTGACTGCTGCACGCTGGAAACGACGTGTCCCTCGACCTCTCGTACCTTTCGTCCCGCTCGATTCTACTGCTCGCGGTTGTGAATAAAAAATTACCATCGAGATCTACCGTTCTGTAATAAATTTTCTCGGGACATCGCTGTCTCGATCCCCTTGGAGAACAAACGTGAAGGCTCGAGCCACGAGTCACCGTTTTCCCAAAGTCCCGGCTACGACAATCTCTCGCTATCGAACGGAAGCTCGAGATTATTCAGCACTAGCAGGTTGTTGTGGCTCGGGAACTTCGCTGCCTCGCTATGGAATGTGAAATTTAGAAACTGGAAGTTCGCCAGAAACACTTCACTGCTGTTTCGAAAATCTGAATTTTCGAGCGGAAATAACGGCGCACCGGAAATACGTCACTTCCAGTTTGAAAATATCATTTTTCAACCGGAAGTGACGTCATGCCGGAAATACGTCACTTCCGGTGTGAAAATCTCATTTTCACGCTGTGACGTCACCTCTGGTCGAAACTTGAGATTTTCAAACCGGCTGTGACGTATTTCCGGTCCGAGGTCACTTCCGGTTGGAGAATGAGATTTTCAAACCGGAAGTGACGATTCGGTATTTTTTCGAGCTGAACACAAATCAGATAACGGTTTTCCTCTGCAGATCAATTACATAGTTATTTCTGCAATGCCCGAACTTTGCCTTATATTATTGTTTTCCCGTTCTTCTTTTATTTTATTTACTATGAATTGACGAGGCACGCCAGACGCAATTTTATATCCCTCGAGTATATCGCACGATCGCTACACGTTCGTTTCGGAAAAATTACCGGGAAGGATTTTTTAAAAATCCACGACCGAGAAAAACGCAGTGCTACGGGAGCGTCTGAGAGGCTCGTGCTACCTCGACAATGCCGAGCCGGTAGTCATTGTCTTGACTCCGGGCGGGCAGTCTGGTTCGCGGAGTGCAGCTAGCATACTCTGCCGTTACCACTCGCACTCGCCCTGCCTTCTAGCTTCTTACCCTCCTGCGTAACCAAGCCTTATTAATTAATCTGGTAATTATTAAACTAATTGCCGGCTTAATTGGCCCGACGGATACCGCCGACGTGAAACCAACGCGAAGCTATAAGGCCTGCATAACGAACACACCCTCCGCCCACCGGACTCTTTAACGCTCCTAACTCGAGTCTCGTGGTCTTTGCTTTTCTGCTTTTCTTTCGATTGCTCGACCAGACCCGGGCCGCGCAATTGTCGGAGAGCACGGCAGAGCCCAAGGTTTGGCGTTGGTACGGGCGTTTTGTGCACGACTGAAAAAAAGAGGAAAATAGAGCCACTCATTACACGTCTGCACAAATAATACGGAAAATTAAACAAAACGCACGCATTCCGCTCCCGAGGGATTTCATTATTTTCGCCTCTAGACACATGATTCAGCAGTTTTCTTTCTTCATTCGTTGTTTTTATTATTCGAGCGAGATTACCGGTGAAACGACATGTAATGTTTTTGGGACATTGGGGGAGAAACGTCGGGTAAGCCCCCGAAGGACGCAATATAAGAACCGGTGAGGGCTCGTAGGTTGCGACGCATGGAGTGAGGGTCGAGTCAACGAGGGTACGACCCGGTTGGGAAAGGGTTGTCCCATTGTACGACGGTTAAGTACTGCTTAACCGAATACAAAGGGTAGAAACTCGCCTAAAAGCAGCGTAGAATTATTTAAAAAGCTCCGGTTATTGCCGTCCCACGGTTTCCCCACCGGTGCGATCCTACGGCAGCATCCCCGACGCGGAGTCCGCCCGGCGAACCCTCCCGAGCGACCCAACTTTTCGCGAAACAGCCAGCCGGCCCCCGCAGAGCCCAGACAATACTCGAAACGAAAATGCGGGAGGTGAATGATTGAAGAAACAAAGGGAAGAGCGAGCCCCTCTTTGTGTCCTGCCCGGTACAGAAAATTCATCGGAATCCTTTCGCCTCTCTATCCGCGGGGAAAATGACGATAACGCTTCGTGAGACACGGCTGAAAGGCCAGGTCACGGCGACACCGGAGATCGATCGAGTGAGAAATTAAAAGGGATCAAGGGGAGATGTAAAAAAAAAACGAAATAAGAAAAACGAGAAAAAAAGAAACGAATAGATAATCACAAGAGATAAAAGATATCGATGCGACGGACAAACGGACGTACGAGACACCCTCACGCCGCGGCCCTTTCGCTCAGAGACTCGTGTTATGCGGGTTTGATATTCAACAGCGGGCCTCGCGGCCTTCTCTCCATGTAACCGAGAGCCGCTCTCAATAATTTTGCCTCGCTCTCTTTCCCGTTCGAACTCATCGATGTTCCTCGCTTCGACGATGCCAGGAAAGAGAGGCTCGAACCGTCACCCGGGGATCGAAGGCTTCCACTCGAATCTCGAGCAGCGAAGCCGCGAGTGGGACGGGGGGGGGGGGGGAGGGGGGAGCCTATTATGATTTTAGAGCGGAACGCTCTGAGGGCCGGGAATTATTTAGATGGAGTACAGAGACGTTCTCCTCTTACGAGGGGCGGGAAGGGGGGGGGGCTAAAAGGGACGAAACGAGCCGGAGAGATGAGGGAAACGCGCAGTTGGAGACAAAAGCTGGAGGGGGTCAGAGAGGGCACACACAGAGGCCGTCGACGCACGTGAAATTAGGAGGAATCGTCGGGGTGGATTTATTCAAGAGGATTGCGCGAGCGGTTTTCCCCGAGGGTGGTTGGATTGGAGGAACGGTGGTGAAGGGAAATTCTCGTGGACAATGGCTCCGAGCTCTGTGTGTCTCTTTCGCTTGATGGCCTCTCGTGTCCCGCGTCGTTGTTATAACACAACCTAGCGGGATACACGATACAAAATTCATGAAAATTCCAATGAGGGGGTATGCTCAACGACCCCCGGCAAATAATCATCGTTATTACATGAACCTCGTTACCGAACGCTATTAATCACATGAGCGAGGTACGGCGAGAGAGGGGCGCTGAGAGCCCGTTCCGTGACCGGAGGACGAAACGAAACTGCGGATAAATAAATTGATTCGCACACATTCGGCCGGAGACGAGAGCATTGTCGGCTAATTGCGAATGCTGATAGCTGGATACAATAAAAGCAAAAGAAAAATGTTGGGTATGTTTTAATGCGGGAGAAATATTGGCGGGGCATATCCGAGGCGGATATCGAGGCGAGGAATTGAATTTAATATTGGGGCGTTTAATAATTTATTGTATTAAAATAAGCGGTGGAGAATACAAATCAATAAATTTAACGAATGTGATCAGTTATTTATTGTATCAACGACGACATTTGGTATTAATGGTAACGTTACCGGGCTAAACAATTTATTACATTGATTTTATTTTAAGTAATTAAATATATGATGAAGCTTATCTGTTTCATTAATGATCGTCTCTTTTCCTGATCATTTTTTTAACAGGCGACATATCAGATCCGAGGACAATATTAAATAATTTTTTTTGTTCGTTGCAGGCGACTGTTTGAAGCTTCAGAGACTCGAGGTGCCGTCGGTCGTAGATCCGAGATGGGAAAAAATAGCTCTGCGATGCATTTACGATCTCGGCGATGAGGAATTGTACTCGGTTAAGTGGTACAAGAACGGCGACGAGTTTTTCACCTTCGTGCCATCCATGTCGCCTCCGGGCCGTCAATACGACGTCGAGGGCGTCCAGGTTGACGTTGGACGAAGCGACAGCAAGCAAGTCATACTGCTCGGACAAGTACACTCTCCAACAAGTAAATAGCACATTTTTTCTTCGATTTTTAACGATTCAAGACTTTCCATCCAAGTATTTATTTTCATGCTGAAAATTGATTTCTGCCACGCATGCATGAGAAGTGCGACTTTTCGTGCCTGTAAGGCGTAGCAAAATCTTCGTGTAAAGTCCGCTTTCTCGCACTAGTATCGCAAATTACTATTTTTTAGTAGTAGCAGTGAATTTATTGACGATACGTAATATGTAACAGTTCCTGATACTTAAAAGACTTAAATCTTATCACGTATATTGCATATTGGCAATTGGTCATTAACCGAAGTTCTCTAGCCAATTTTTTTTATATATGATACAAACTACGCCTGATTGTCCGCAGAGAGAATAGATTACGCAGGCAGTTACGGTTGCGAGGTTTCGGTCGAGGCTCCGAGTTACTCGACGGCATTTGATTCCGCGAATATGAGCGTCGCCGTACTGCCTCATCAGGATCCGGCCCTCGAAGGTATCAGATTGAGGACCCACTACGACGTCGGTGACATACTCAACGTGAACTGCACCTCCGCACCGAGTTACCCACCGGCTGTTCTGTCGTTCCTGCTCAACCACAAGGAGGTCTGCAAACATTATCAATATATATATATATATTTATTAATATATTAATTAATTAAAATGAACAACGTGAATTAATTAATTTACAGTTGGTTGAGCGTTAGTTGGATCGGGAATACTTTTCACTTTGCCACGGGCGATACAAATAACTGGGAGCGCTCATCATTCGCTCCCGAAGCGCTTGATGTTGATTACTCGATTAAATTTATCGCCAATATTTCGACGATAAATTTTAGTAAACAGGGTACGCGCGTCGAAAATCGTAAACGCATTAGTTACATAATTCGATGTTGAACGGAGCCAAACACCCACGAGGACAAAGAGCCGTTAGTTTTGATAATAGCTGAATAAACACGCGACTACGGTGGGTTTTAGCTTTATTCTGTCGGCTTCGCGATTTAACGAATGGGCTCGGGGATGTTATAGAATCGGGCGGGTTGCGTGAAATTTTGATCGGAAATTTACCTGTGTATTATAGTTTACACGGTGCGAAAGGGAGAGACCGGAGATGTATATAGAGAGTTTGATCAATTTCAATGGAGCGCAATTAATATAGTATAAACCGTTGAGGCAAGAGAATTCAATCGGAAAATCGAATCCCCAGGATAGCATGACTAGGTGACCGGAGATAGAAATTTGTTTTTTACTTTTCAACAACAAAGAGTGGTGAACCTCGGGGACGATGTACCGTCATCGTTGCGCGATATCGTATTATATATTCTATCGTGTACACCGCTTTTCATTGTTTTTGATTTAATCAAAGTGAATAACTGACGAGAAAGTTCTCGCGCTCGATAATAATTTGCGGTCTCGAGGACGGATCCGTTGAATATAGATTTTCCATGCTGCACCCTCGATAATGATTGACTGTATTAATCAGAAAAGTAATTGTCCCTTGTCCGAGAGTTTAATCGAGATTTTTATTTGAAAAATAAATTTATGGACGAACACTCGTTCATTTCATCACGTCATTTAGTTTCATCCCGTTAGGAAGTGCGCGATGAAAACACTCCAGTCCGATACGAGATGGATTCCAACAAAACTCTATCAGAAATCTCGATGTCGATACGTGTTACGGGCGAGTAGACTCGTCGATCTGATGGTATACGTGTCGAATATCACGGAAATGGGGTAAAAGTAACACGATTACTGTGATTTAACTGTTGTATGACAACATTGTGTAATCTATTCAAATTTATTTTACGAATTCTTCAGATAAAATACATATAATTATAAATTTTCTCCGAACATCTACTTTTGAAACATTGTAACGGTCGCATAATTCTTCAATTTGACTAGATTCGATAGACATTCTTTCACACGCCAGCAGCCGATTTTTCACTCATAATCATATTATATTCATTTTTAAGAGAACACGTCACAGGTGGCCATTTCAAAAATGTTAAAAAATTTTGTCCCTGAAATGTTTAAAAAACATTTAAACGAAATGTGAAAGATCGACAATCTAAATTGCGTATACAAACCCGCATAAACGCGGGAACATTCTTGGAAATATTTCGGTGAAAAATGAACCTAAAAATGTTCCAAAATATATTATCCCTATGTTTCAGAAATATTTCAGATATGTTGGAAGATTAAGTATGTTTCTTAAATATTTTAAAAATGTTCCGTTGAAAAATTTTTATAGTATATTTCCAAACATTATTTTCATATAATTTAGAAATGTTTCTTAAGGTTTGAAAGTTTGAAAATATTTCTAAAATTATTTCAAAATAATATTTTGTGTTATATCGGTACGTCGAGTCTACCTGGCAGGCTTTTACAATATTTTCTTCAATTTAATATATATTTTTTTAATGTTCGCATCTTTCATGTATATTGACAGATCAGCAAAGCCCTGACGAGGCCGCTGCCGAGCGTGGGACACATCGAGGGAAGCGTCGTCTCCACCACGCGTCTCGGTTTATCATTCAAGCTCGAGCGCGATCATTTTCCCGGTGGAAATCTGAGTCTGATATGTCGATCCAGTCTTCCCGGCGTGCCGGGTGCAGAGGTCCGGAAGTCGGAAGCAGTCATCACCCTCGCAGCCAATAACCAGAGACTCGCTCAGGAGCCACCCAAGGCCGCAGCTTCGACGAATCACGAACCTATCTTCCTTCGAATTTTCACACTCGCGATAACTCTCCTTCACCTTCCGGTTCCCGTCATGTCGTAAAGATTATTTCTGACCCAACCACGTGTGCGAAACGAACGAATAGAAAGCTGTACGTGAGAAAAAAAAATCTATGTTAAAACCGACGAGAGAGAAAATGCGATAGCAATACATACATAAATGTGAAGAAACAGAAACAAACGAAAGAAAAAACCAAACGAAAAACCAACTAGCAATGTAAGTTTCGAGATAATCGATGTGAAGAGCGTGCGAAAGAAGAGTCAAATATGAGAGAGAATATTATTCGCGGTGATGTACATAGTGTATGATTGGTCTAACTAGAATTGTGATTATGGATTATTAATAAAGATAATTGAAGTGATAAATGTTTCCATAAAATCAGGCTTGATCAATCAATTTTTATCAAGAATATATTATCAAGAAACATTTATATATATCTGATCAGTTCTGCTGGTGAAGACTCGACGGTAGCTTCGGGGTAAGTTAAAGATTTTCTTGGTACAAATCTAATTTTGTATTGGCTTTGCGGGATCGACGATTTCGATATATTTGCCGGGAGAATGTATGCTCGTTGAGCTTCTCAAGATTGAGAAATTCATTTGAACAGAAGAGGCAGGCTGGCTGCATAGGTGGCATCGACGAGGGTTTCAACTAGGTCGAGTACATTCGTTTGAAAAGCACGGAATAACGATCGTTGCTCGAACGGCCCACGACAAATCGATTCATCGGAAAACATCTTCGACGATTTCATCGAGCACAACTACGTCTCGAATGCTGCAGCAATGCTGATGATGCTGGATTCTCCGCGAGCTTTACAACGTTTCCGGTGCTTGTTATGGCACGTGTATTGTCATGCCCATCAGTACGAGAATGCGATTTCGTTTTGTGAACAATTCGCAAGAGTCTTGTCTGTTACTAGCCAAATTCGAGATAAATTCCGGAGAACATTTTTTTAAATTCAGTGAAACACAATTTTCGATTTGAAAATATCATGGTAAAAAAACGTCACTTTCGGTTGGAAAATCTAATTTTTCGATCAGAAGTGATCGGAAATACGTGGTTTCCGGTTGAAAAAAGAGATTTTCAAACCAGAAGTGACGTATTTCCGGTATGACGTTACTTCCAGACGAAAAATGAGATTTTCAAACCGGAAGTGGCGTCACAAAACCAAATTATCAGATATATTTTTCCAGAGGATATGCTTTTTTTTAATAACCTACGATGGTAGTCGGATTTTCGACGTTGATTGGCTGTTAACATAGCCGTTGCATGAATTCTCGCGTCATATATATGAGAGATGGGAGTACGAGTGATGTTAAGAGTGCTGGCGCTAAGGGTATATTCCTGCGTATGTATTATGCACGCCTCGTATTGTCCCGCTGCCGATGGGACACACGGTTCGGTACACAACGAGGAGTCGGCATACACAGCGGCCATGTATGCAGAGATAGGAGAGTACGGTTGCAACGCACGGTGCAATCGTATGCTGGATAACACACGGTCGCAAAGGCTTCTCTTCAGGCGCACCGCGGTTTCACGATGCTGCCACTCACGATTGTCCTCATTTCTGTGCCGTCGGGTGTACATACCGAAACTGCTCTCACCTTTGTGCGGGAGGGAGCGAAGGGACCCCGTTCTCCCGCTCACATCCACTCGTTTTCATAACCGGAGCGAGTATTCGCCCACAATGATGCGTCGTAAGCCCTCCCTCCGTAGCGCTCGCAGCACCCGACGAAATCTTTTTATTTTACGTTGCCGTTGACAACACGGCATATATTTCTGTAGAGAATGAATGAAGCAGAGATTTTTGTTACTCGAATTCGTAAAAAGACAATAAAAAAAAAGTTCCAAAAAATGGCACAGCATCCCAGATGGAAAAGGCACGAGTACCTGTGCATTGAATAAACTGTACTGTACATTACTGTACTGTACATTGAATTAAAAAAATAGCTCGCGGGCTGCCAAAGAAAAAATCTCATTTCAATTCTACTTTCAATTCTTACAATTCCACACGATATTGAAGCAACGACGGCAAAACTGCCAAAGTGACATGTCGTATGTAATTGTAAGAATTGAAAGTAGAATTGAAATAATATTTATTTTCTTTGGCAGCCCGCAAGCGAATTTTACTTGAGTCATTGATATTTTTTTTTCAGTGTAACTATACCATTGCATCCTACGGCAATTTCAGTAAATTACAAGAAACTGCGAATGATGAAAAAAATGAATTAAAATACAGAACTTTCCATCAACTAAAAGCGCGACGCAACAGATGGAGTGTACGGAACGACATCGATCCAGGAGACGCATAGCGACCGATTTACCCAAATCTCGTGCGATACAGTTCCAAGGGCTGAGTTATAAGGTATTTCCGATCTTTTCGTTTCGGAGCGAAGGGGGCCTCGGCGATAGATAAAACGTCTGTAGTCGGTATGACAGTGTAGGAGGATGTCAAGGGTCCCCGTCGCTCGTGGAGAGCGTAACAGGTGATCTACTTTACGGTGCGCCGTCAATCCCATCGAGGGGTTCGCAACCCGTGGCTTATTCCGCCGGAGCCGGTCCTCGGCACTTCTGGGTCGTGTCGCGTTTGTGCGGTCGTGCAAGAACCCCCGCAGTCAGCCAGCCGGCAGCGACATCGCGGATTCCCTCGTTCGTTCAATTTCGTCCCCGTGTCGCGTTCGCATTCCCACGTACAAGAGAATCCTTTCATGCGAATTGAGAGGGACCGGCGAGCAAATATATATATATATATATATATATATATATATATATATATATATATATATATATATATATATATGCGTACACATACATAGAAAGAGGCGTCAGGGAAGCGACAGAGTATTTCGATGAAACATCCGCCGGACGGAGAGTGAAAGCCGTGCGGTGCGGGCGCGATCGTACGGAAGAGGAAACAGTCGGAGCGGCAGAGCTGTCGTCTCCCCCCTTCGTGCAGCGCGTTCCATTGAAACGATGAAAAGTCGACCGAGTGACAATTACTCTCGCTGACCCTTCGAACGCTATCTCAACCCTGACGATTTCTCTCGCCTCCGTCCCCGTATCGTTCCGAAGATCGTGGAAAGTCATTCCGATTGCCCTCGACAGATGCGAACGACCCGCGCGGACCTTGGCCTCGATTAAACTTCCCCGCACTTCCGAATTTTGTAAATCGACAGCCGTCGGCCTCTAACAGATTCTCCCAATCAGGGCTCGACGAAGCGAGTATCGATGTATCACTGTAAGTCGGTTCTATCAATCGAATTAACTCCGCGGAGGAGAGAGAAAGTGGAAAGCTGATTGGGAGCGTCCGGCATTCGATCCTACGCAGTGCAGTGAACGCTTCCGGCAAGATTTTTATATATTTTTTTTAACGCACCTATCTTTTTCCCATCTAAAACTTTGTGTTATTGATTACTATCCAACCTACTGTATTTTTTTTTATCCCACTATCTATCGAGTGAATAACGCAATCGATGCGACCGCAACAGCCCAACAATCCGCGGATCACCTCGGACTCCTATCCAAGTCGCCTCCTCTTGCGCCGCTCCGGTTATAAACGCGTCCATCCATTCAATTAATTATCCAGTTGATTATCCCGTGTACTCTCCGTACGATACACTCTGTGTACCTTATCGCGTATCTCCCCCTTTTGGGTGTCCTGAGTATATAGTGTTCGGCAAACGCATCGGGGGAATAATCCTCGTTATTCCGTTAACAGGACACGAGTTCCATTTCATTATGATACAGGGGCGGTGCAGGAGTGCGCGGAGAGTTCGTCGGATGGCGAATGCCAAGAGTAGAAACGCATTACCGGCCGGATATGCGCGAGTGGGAGCGACGAACCTGCGCGGTAGATCCAGTGCAAGGACGAGGGAGACAAGTCGAGTGTGCCGAGAGTTTGCGAGTAACCTGGAAACAGGATATTCTCGCGTCCGATTCTCGGTGTGTGTGTCCTCGTGTATGGTCGTCGTTCCGCTGCGCCTCTGTTTCTGCTGTTTGCCGGCAGCGCGAAAACCTATGTGTACAGGGGGGGTTAGGATGTGCCAACGGTTGTACATAGACAGTCCCGAAACCGCCCCTTGCGGATCGCTTCGCTCTTATGATATGTAATTCCTAGTCGTCCAATCCTTCCGCATGTACACCTGCTCCGGGCCCACTCCGGAGATTATGTTCGCCCGTTTTTGGCCCCGATGCGCCGTGTGTTGCATCCGCGGCTCCCGTCGCATCTCTACCGAAGTCTCGGGGCTCGTGCATGTGCACATGATGGCGGAGAAGGCCAGAAAACGGGATCTAGTGCACGAAACAAAGAGAGAGAGTGTCCGGACCACTCGACTGAGAAGTCCGCGGCTGCTTTCCCTCCGGCTTGCACCCTGTCTAGTTTCACTCCCGAGGGCACACACGGAAAACCCCTCGCCGACAACACTCGCTGTGTCTCCCTCGGGCCTCCTTCTCCCTTCGGCCTTTAACATGTTAATAGGCGATCCTCCGTTCGGGAGTCGGATATGAACATACACGGGCAGGCATGGGAAGTTCGGAGACCGTTACTCTCGTTACAGTTGTTTGCACAGTCCGACGATAGTGTAGTTCAACGAGGGCGTATATACGAATCGATGCCTCCAGGCCTTAATTGTATATGCGCGGAATTGTGCGTATACCGTAACGCAATATCACGTAGACATTGGGGCGAAACGGTACAGTGGAGGAGCAAAACGGGACAGTGGGGCAGAAAATCCGGATCTATCAATGGGGCAAAATGGGGCATCCAAAACTATTGGAAAATTGAGTTAAGGCTCATTGTCCCATTTTGTCCGGCTATACTATATATGGCGCGTGTAGTATACGTGTTCAGTTGGAAATTAGACCTTAAGTTCTTTAGCTCATCGAATGGAATTCTAATTCTATTGTACATGGACTTTTTGTAATGGTTCAATTTCCGCTCATGGAATGGACTTTATTTAATTCCATGGGCTGAATATCAAACCATCTCTACTTACCGTACAAAAAAAAAAAAATTAAATGATACTCTCATCTTCCCTCGTTGCAATATTGGCTGCTACACGCGAGAGACTCAAAGGCATAGAGGCTCGTGAAACACGATGGAAACTGCCGGTAAGTTCGTACAGAGGTGAGCTTACCGTAATGTTTGCATAGACGAGAAGAGACAAGAAGATCGCCAGTGGCGCGTTATTTGAGCATGAAAATCGATACTGTACTTTGTTCTCTTAACACAGTAGGTGACAAATAAACCATAGGTGTACATCAGTATCAACAATGCAGACACGGAAGCTCGCGCCTGTGTACCGGCTCTTGATACCCGGCTTCGTGGCTGCAGCGTACTAAGAATAATTTAATTTCGCTGCCAGGCCAGCTCGTTCGGTACCCGATGCGTTATCCTGTCACTTTAATCTCTTTCGCGTACACGTTCGAATTTAATCCACCGACTCTGCTGTGGAGGGTGTCGGGCCGTGTGATCCTCAAACGACCGTGAAGGTGGATGTTTCGAATATTACGATACCGCTCGCGACTCTTCGTCCAACACAATTTCCACCATGATATTTTCCCCTTTGCGGGATATTTGTTTCCTCCGTTTCAACTCTCTCGCAGTAACGGCCGCGTAATTCTGTTGAACCTTGCCTTTCCGTTGAACCGCGAACATAGAGAGAATTCGCAACGGGATAAGAAGGGTGAAAGTGCTGAATATGGGCCGGTCCGTCTAGCATTGATAGCCCTGCTAGTCGCGCTGGTCCATATCAGCCACTCTCATTCCAGATTGTACCGGAAGATGCTCTGTTAATACTGTCTTCTCTGTATCGGTTCTCTTTATACCCCGTCTCTTCGCTCTCACTCGCGAAATGCCTTTCCGCAGCATCCCGTGAGCTTTGCTTCAACGCGGTGTTTACACCTACCGTCTACTGTTCCAACAACCCCGTGGCGATGGGAATACGTTCTCTCGCTGGTGTCCAATTCTCGAAGCGGCCATAGGCGGGCGCACAAAGGGCCGCGGGACACTCCTCGAAGCCTTTTTCACGCGTCGCAATAAAGGTGGCGCGAGTTGTTTGGCATCCACGTGCTCGGCGATAGCGGTGCACTTCCGTGCACTGACCTACCCCGTTTCACCCTCTGACGCTCGCGAGTACGTGCACAGCCTCGCGCTTCGCTCTTTTTATCTACGGTTCTATAGATCGAGCGGGTGGATACTATCGCTTTCTCTATGGCTCTTTTTTTGTTCACCACGTATCTCTCGCTCGTATTCGGCACCGGAATCAAGCCGTTCTCCTCCAGCTCTTTCTGTGTTCGCTTTATTCAACTCTTTCACTTCGCTACCATCCCCTCTCGTCTCATCCTCTTTCCGTCGGACGGTTTCTTTCTTTCTTTTTTTTTATCTCCTCGCTCCTCACACCGCAACGTCGGTCGCGGCAGTCAGGCCGCAAGTTAATTAGTACTTCGGAGCGGTAGCAGCCAGACCCTTCGCACATCCCGTGCCCGTTGAGGGGAAAAAAACTGGGGCGGAGGATGGGTGTCGGTTGAAAGGAGAGAATGACCGAGGGGTGCAGGGGAGCGCGAGACTCTCGGTCGGTGGTTGGTAGCCTCAATTTTTACGACGAGCAGGCGCTTATACGCGAAGTCGTTAACCCGCTCGTAAAGCCCATGGGAGATCGCGACTCACGGATAACCGGACGAAGCTCCGTTCTCCGGGTCCCACCCCCGATTCTCGCTTTTGCCAACCCGCCTCCGTCCAGCGGCTCTATTTAGCCCACCTCGTTCTCACTCTCTGCAACACTCGGCTGGCTGAGCTACTGGCGCAGCCCGGAATTCATCCTCGGGCCGTCGGGGATTCGTGAGTACCTCGCCAAACAGACCATTTGATACACGGTAAAAAATTTTTGTTTACATTCGGCAAACATTTCCTGGTCCAATATAATTTTCTTAATTTGACAATTTTTTATATTTGTTTGATAACGAATGATATTAATTTTTTATTTAGTTAAAAAGAAAATAGTGCACAAGAAATGTTTGTAAAATTTATCGCGAGTGTTGACAGAGAAGTCCCGGACTGAGAGGACAATTCGGAGCCTCGATAGTTCGCGACGGAGCGTGAGTGGGAAAACCCGCCCGTCCGTTACGCTTACTAATTGCGAGCGATCTGATAGAGTAGGCAGATAAACGGTCCGAGTACAAGGGATAATGGAGAGTCACCTTAGTGAGTTCAAAAGCAGTTCACGCCACCTCGAACGTGGAACAATGTACAAGCTCCGAGGCGAGACGACCGTGAAAGCTCGTTGTCCCGTCCGGCGCCAGAGCCGCTGGGTTCGCCGGGTAGATGAAGGTCGCGGACGTGCGGGTCGGCGTATGGCGTGTCTGAGCCTCACGGTGCGTATCCACTGGCCGCCCAGTCCTCCGCGATTCCCTCCACCCTCGCGTGCAATAGCTCAGTGAAATCTCTTCCCATCGGCTTTTCCAGCTGCGCATCCACGGATGCTGCGTTATCGCATCTCTGTCTATCAATCCTGCTTCGCGTCCATTCCTCGTCTCGCTTTAAGGCCAGGCTGTTTCATCTCCCCCCGCGGCGCTCCGAGGTGTCGGTGAAGCGAAATGGATAAGGGAACGGCTGCCTGCCGTGGCATTAATGTCGGGATTACGAGAACGTGGTGGCTCCTGCTGTTGCTGCTGCTGCTAGTGGCGCTTCCGATGCTGGTACCAAATTCACGTGATGGTGTGAGCCGATGCGGTGAGGCGAGAGTTGGTCCCACGCGATCTGCGCTCCAGCCTCACCGGCGAGTAGCAGCCCTGAAACCCCCTCATTCAGCCCTCGATCCTCTTCCTCCCTTGTTCACCGCTGACTCATACCAGTCCGGCTGTACCAACTCTACTCCAGTTCGGTCCTGCTTCGCACACTGGCACCGGCTTTTACGGCACGGTGGAAGCAGATTGAGAGTCCTTCTCACTCGGTTCTCCACCCGCTTTCCCGCTACCACTCTCTCTTTAAACAGTCTACGGTCGACGGGGTCGCCGGAATCCCGCGCCACCATCAAGGAGGCTTGGATGGACGCGATGCTCTGCGGCGACGGTGTATACGCGAGGGCTCGGAGAGAACCATCGGACGCTATGGACCGAGAGCGCGAGAGAACCCTCCCTAATGGGTTATCGATATATTCATGGAGCCTCATCTCCGGCAGTCTCCTTTTCCCAGCGCGCTAACACCGAGGGCGTTTACGTTGCCAACCGGGGGACTCGGCGGTGTCGTCGAAAGAGGAGCGGGCGCATGGGAACCTATCGTGAACAGATGCGCAAAAGTGCGCAAGTGCGATGGTTGGAACTCGTAGTTCCCAGAATATCGTTTCGCAGCCCCCTCGATCTTTAGAGACGAATTAACCATGCACAGTACAAAAAAAGCGATTTGACGTCATGGAGGAAAGGGTCACTCCTTTTTTGAAAATCTTATTTTTCGACCGGATGTGACGTCATACCCAAAATACGTCACATTCGGTTTGCAAATCTCATTTTTCGACCAGACATGAAGTCATCCAGGAAGTAACCGGAAATACGTCACTTCTTCTCGAAAACTAATATTCTCAACCTGGGCCGTGACGTATTTCCGGTATGACGTCACTTTTGGTGGTAAAGTGAGATTTTAACACCGGAAGTAATGTGTTTCCAGTATAACGTCACTTCCGGTCGAAAATCAGTACTTTCAAACCGCATGGTGATATGTTTCCGATATGACGTCCCTTCCGGTTTAGAAATGAGATTACCAAACCGGAAATAACATTGAAGACAAAAATGAAAAATTTTCGCTGGAATTTATCCCGGATACAGTCACTGACAGAGGCGTGTAAAAAAAATTTTAAATCGTTGAACCCGTCGGTGAGGCCAGCTCACGAATTCAACCGGGGGCCGGATCACTGCCACTGCTATTGCTACTCTGCTGGCTCGAGTTTTACGGCTTCGGGGATTTCGGGCTCGCGCGCCCGTGAGAGCCTTCCTCGCCAAATTGAAATCACGTCGTATCTCCGTTCCTTTACGATGTCCTGGATGAACGGGGGGGGCAAAGGGCATCGACGGGACTAGGCGCTCCGCTCAACTCATTTTACCATATAAATGTAATTCGCCCGATTCCTCGCACAGACGTCACACTGTGTTAAATCAGTGAACTATGATCTCGAGCGCACCATACGTGTATGCTACCGGACGAACTAGAGTTATACAAGATATACAAGATTTTTTGAATTTTTTTTTTTATCATTTTTTACCATATCTCCTCTTGTGTACATAGTAATTCGAGTTACTATATTTCCGATAACTGGTAACCCGACCCCCTCTCCCGTCGCCGTTTAAATATTCTCGACGAACGATGCGCCGCGCGCGATAGTAGCGGAAAAAAAAAGAATAAATGAATATCTCTTTTTTTTCCACGAACAATCGGTTCGCTATCCTATCCTCGATCGCGCTCACTTCTCGTCCCGCTGCACTGGCACAGGTCTGGCTACGTGACTGCGCATCCTTGCCATGGATTAGAGCGCGGGCTTCGAATGGATATAGAGGAAAGGACGAAGAAGATAAAAAGAATGAAAAAAAAGGATAACCTACCGGGAAGAGAATATGCAAAAACGCTTGGAACAAACCGCGTGTGTGCGGTACTTGGCTGACGGGTCTCCGGCGTATGCATATGCATACACGCATCGTGACTATCATACTACGTGCCATGACCATCCAAATTTTAGTGTGTTGAGCATAAGCTATGAAATGCTTCATCTGCTATTGCACAAAAAAAAGATATCCACTCTGAAACGAGTGATATGGTACAGGCTTTAATAAAACTGTAAATGATGAAAATCTTGTTACTTACGCGTAAATAAATCAAAATGAAAAAATACGTATACGAGACAATTTGCCGAATGGGACGCCGGTACGACTCATCGAGGTGTGTATCACGAACGCAGGATTGAAGCGACCCTACCAAAATTCATCCCTGTGCCGAACCCTCGCGTGTTCGCCGGCCCGCACATTGATCGTGCGCGCATGCGTGTGGGTGCGAGTGGGCGAATACCGGACGAGCCGATATTAAATAATTGAACAGTGACGTCCAAATGGGTCTTTACTTATATCGTTACGCACGCCAAAACCAAAACGTTTGAGTCTAATTTCATCCTTTCAGCCGTGCTAGGAAGTTTACAGTGCGATTTATAGATTTAGACTTTTTCCACTAATGTTCACTTTAATTAAATAAAAATTAATTTATCAGAGTACTCCTCAAGTAAATAATTTTTCTGAGTATACTCATCCACGGTAGAAAGTGGCACCTTTTTACCTAAGAAATTACAATTTTTACCGACACCTGATTCCACGACAAGGGTACTACGATTTTCCCCGGTTGGCCAGCGTCCTCGCCCACTCTCCCTCAGCAGTAGGCTGCATATGAACCGCACGCATTGTCGGAGAGCCGTATTCGAGGCCTGGCTTTACCTACATCGCCGATACCGCTCGGTGTGTCGTCGAGAAAGAAGGAGCCGGCTGCACATTGGCCAAGCTTGGATAGGTAGGTTAGGTGTATGCGTATGGTAGCGCGCTGCAGGCAGTTAGCAGCCAGGGAATTGGTAGCCCCGGGCTGTTTAACTCTTGGCTCTTGGCCTTCCATAGAATTTCGTGAAACCATCCACCACCACGACCGGCTGGCAGTATCCAGCAAGCTTCCCTGTTCTGGGGCAATCTACCGCCTTTCGTCCAACGCCCGCGATATTCCACCCCTGGTGTTATATAGCTGATTCTGGTGGCGCGGGCGCGACCCTCGCGCTCGCCACGTTACCTCTGGGAATTTATGGGACTTTTGAACGAGCCGCGGTCCACTCCATTATTCCTTGGGAATTACCCAACGAGATACGACGCCAACGGCTGGATCGTGTGCCCAAAGCCACCCTGGCAAGACTAGCCCTCTCGCTCTCTCGCCGAATCCCACGAACTACCCCCACCCCCCGCTCTATATACTTCCGGGTACCAGCAGCATTACTGGTTCGGTCAACAGAATCGCGAGGAAAAGCGAGAGATCCTCGACTCTGCTAGCGAGGACCACTTTGTTGTGGCTTGATTAAACGCTCAGGGGCACAGTGAAAAAAATATATATGTTTGGATTAACCGGGGCCGATGCGTTGAAGTGCGTTGTTTGTTGTTGGTGAAGTAAGAAAAAACACAACAAGCCTTTTGGGGACAGGCTGCGTTTTACGCCAATCTTAGCAACCCGGCGTGATATGGTTCGTACACAGTAAAACAGATTTGTACATTTAACAACCTTTTTCTGTTCACAAGCGTCAACAATTATTTTGTTGTTAATTTTTAAAAAATCGTAAAATTAATTGACATTTTTGAAAAATGGACAAGATTTTTTTGCAAAATTAACATGAAACTAATTGTGAACGTTTGTGGACAAGAAAGGTTAGTACCTATTTTATTGTGTACTGACACGCTTTACGTCCCTTCTTTTAGAACTACATTGTTCGAAAGGTCGTTCATTGTCATGGGTTCGATGTCCTGGAATTCGCTGCCTCGGGTGGTGAATCGTGTGTCTTCGCTAGAGGTTTTCCAGGCTATTGCTATCGGTATTTGATAGCGGTGGAGGGGCGCGAAGCGATTCAGCTATTGTGGGTTTTAGGCTGCGTATACTTATACTTACATGCACTCCGTTAGTGTGCTATCCCTGTCGAATATTGCAAATGTTACATATACGTTGCATGTGCTTTATTTGAGTGCGGTTTATTGTTTTATGCCCTTTTGGCATTGTTTCTTTGTTTGGATAATTTTTATCTTCGTGGTGGCCCTCAAGGAACGCTGTTCTAGAGTTACCTTTTAAAATAATAATAATAATAATAATAATAATAATAATAATAATAATAAGCTCACGCCGAATTAACTGTGATGCGAAACTCGCGAGTCGCGGTTGCGTAAATAACGAGTGAGACGCACTTTTAAAAAAAATATATATATATACTTTAGTGTGCAAGATTGGAATCCCGGTTCGGGGGTAAGGACGCCCGCGATAAAACTTGATCCGGACAACAGTGGAACGCCGGGTATGCGGGGGATGATTGTGAGCAATTCCCGCGGGCGTCGGGAAATGATATTTCACGAATCATTCCTTTACCTTCCCACGGTTACGCACACCCTTTTCGGGACGTCCCTGTGCGACGAGAATTCTCGGGAATCATGCAGCAGCTCTGGCCTCACTCCGCGTGGCTCCGGATTCTGGAAAATCGGCGAGAGATAGGAGGGAAAAAAAATACATGGAAAGAGATATTCGCGGGAGGGTAGAAGAGACCCGGGAGACAGAAGGAGAAGCGAGAAGGAAACGCGCCTGGCCAATAAACCATCTCACCCTCGTAAAATGTAATTTTATAGTTATTTCACCATTGCCTTTTTACCCCCTGGGGTATCCACACAGATACATATGTATATATCAAGTAAGGGAGAGCGGGGAAAGATGGACTAGCTTTAAAAAAATTCGACGGACATAAGAAAGAGCTCGTCATAAATGGACCATTTTGCCCCGGTGGTCCGTTTTCCCCCGTTCTTCGCTATACAAATACTCAGCCAATTCCACGGATATCGACGTCCATCTTCATCCAAGTATATCGTCGCCTCGCGTGCTATTCTCCATCTGCTCACTTCACGCCGCGTCTCACGCATTCCAACCTCCGGCGGATTCTCTCACGCGGATAAAAGGACCGTCATTCAATTCGAGAGGGACCAAGATTTTTTTATAAAGGGAATTTAACGGTTCGAAAAGAAATAAGTGAACTTGCGAGAAAGGAATGGACATAGGAAAAAAAAAACTGCTCTTCCCACCCAAGGAAAATTTTGAGCAAGTTTTGATAACAAAAAAAGGTAAAGGTATAAGACAGAAAAGGCAAAGGTAGAAAAGTCGCGAGTATCAGTGCAGGGTCATTGTTCCTTTGCGGCGGGGAGACTTCATTTTCCCAAATAACCTTTCGCCCTCGAGAATCCCTCGTTTGCCGAAAAACTTTTTACGATCGTTCCGATCTGATAAGAATAACCGGTGAGTGCCTCAGCGGCCATGATCTCTCTCGACATGAGCGACGCACGACGGCACAAGTCCCGCCAAGGCAACCCTCCCTCCCGCCCGAGCGATCCGATAAGTTCTTACCGCGGTCTTCTACGGCCACCGGGCAAGAAGAAGCTCAAGACGGACGAACGCGCGTCTTATCAAGCAGCCAGGGAGTATAGGTACGTGATAGCACGTTCGGGAAGGATCCGGCTCTCCTCGATGACGTACATTCCCGGTGACGTCGCGGAGGTAACACTCCCACGGCGCGCACCCCTCGACAAGAAACTTCTATTCCTCGATTAATCTCAGCTTTTCTTGTTTCACATCGTTCCGTCCAAACTCCGGATATTCGTTCAGACATTCGGAACACAAAATTTGAAACAGGAAACTATTCAGGATAGCATTTTTTTGTAAAAATGTTTGTGTGCCGTGTTACAAGATTCACCGAAAAAAATGCTTAAATGAAACGAATTTTTTCTTCACATTTTTTCTAATAAATCTCATACCGAGAAAATATGGTGTTTCAATAAAAAAATTGTTGAAATAAAAAAAATTTAACAATAAGGAAATGGTTCAATTAAAAAATTTGTCAATAATTTTATTAATCTGGTTTTCTCGGGGAAGATTTTTCTATCCGATTTGTTTTTTTGTACTTTGAGGGACGCGCTGGAATTTCCGGTCGGTGGAAGGAGATCGGGCGTCATCGTTGAATTTTCCATGGTTCGACAGGAGACTAACTGCGAGGGTGCCTCCGCGAGAGGAGCACAATATCAAGGAACAATTTTGTCCCGACGGAGACATCCGTCCGTCAAGAAGGCACTCTCGTGCAGGGAGCGAGGGAGGGTGCGCCGGGTGGGTCTTCAATATCCGTATTTCCAATATATACATTTGCGCAAAGAAAAAAGAGCGGGCGGATATAGGTACTCGATCGATGGAGGGAAAGCCTCCCGCCGGAGGGCAGCAAGCAGCCCCCGAGCCCGCCGACGACCTTATCCACCCTCACCGCGAATTACAATGCACTGCCGCTGTTGAATCCCGGCAGGGAATACCTCGAGAGGAAGATAACGTTATTGCATATCGCCAAGATTACGGACGCACATTTTATTTTACTCAATAATAATCTTTGTCGAAAGAGGAGAAAAGAAAATGCAATATTCACTGTAACATTTTTCTCCGATACGACGATGTCACCGAGTGAAACAAACTTGAAAATTTTAAACAATACATTTTTGAATGATTTTTAAAAATATATATATTTGTCCTTTCCATGGACATACTCGCATCAGAGTAATGTCGTCCCTCGTCCGAGATGTTACGATTCCTCTGAATAAAAAGTATATAACGAGGAAATACGCGTCTAAGATCGGTCGAGAGCCACACTGCTAAGAGTACAACAGATTGGCCCTACCCTCTCAAACTCAAACTTACACTTAACCTAACTCAAAACTAAACTTATTAGCCACTTATCAGAAACTTAGATTAGATTAGATTAGATTAGATTATAATTAGATTAGTACGCGTCACTGCGATAATATTAATATTTCACACTACTCTTACTCATGTGTATCCCAACGATTTGGCTACTATCCTGCCAAAACTACAATATTCTCACTGTAATTACTCATATTGACCCACAGTCTAACTCGGGTTTAATAAACGTACCAATGCCAATACCTTCCGCGTTCACTGTTAAAAAAATTCGTATGAAATTTAGTGTACCGGACTGGAAGGTATATTACAAAACTGGTACATTAAATTTCATGTATAATTGTGACGAACAGTTAATGTTCAGTGTATTAAAAACATTGGAAACACTTAATTTTGTATAATTTACTTTGATTTAAATGCTTTGATTTAATACTTTGATTTAATTATTAAATTTAATGTACCAGTTTTTGCATAAAAACTTCCAGACCGGTACATTAAATTTACAATTTTTTTTTTTCCGTCTTCGTGGAGCTTGGTGGGTCTCCCTCGACAAGTCGAATCCAGAATCGAGTTGGTGTTCAACTCAAAGTGGCTTCGATATCCGGCGGCTAGGGGAGCGGGGCGGGCACGCAAGGAGGGTATAAAGAGGACGTTGCGGAAGAGTGGGAGCTGAAAGCTAGAAGACAGTGCGCGACGTAGGAGATTGGAGAACAGAATTTGGTCTCTGGGCTTTATAGGTGAACGCCGTTGCGGAGGAGGCGAGAGAGGGTGCCGAGAGGGCACCTTCGGAAAGCGTCGAAGGCCTCCGACGCTTTCTGAAGGTGCTGCGGGAGCAATAGGTACGATGGAAAAATAAGAGAGAAATCGTGCGCTAGGACGAAACGGGCCGGAGGAAGAAAATCTCGGGTTAAATGGCGCCCGAGATTTAGTGGCACGATATAAATAAATAAGTCTGGAGAAACGGATTTTCTCGGCGAGGGCGAAGCCGGGAGGGTGGCGCGAGAAGTTGCCTCCTGTATTCATATCCTGGCCCTGCCTCGAGGCCATCCCGCGGCATTTCCGGCTTCGCCACTGGCCCGGAGAACGGCTTTTGCTCCTTTACCGAACGGCGCTTTCACTTCTGTTCGCCAGAATCCCGTTTTTTCCTGCTGAGAAAAGCACACGGGTCGCGATCCCTTCTTCGCTCTCCACGGGCTTAAAAAAGGGATAAACGAATAAATGAATTCTAGGCCCCCGGAGCCTCCTCCACTTTCCCCGATTATTTCGACCGGTGAATGAGAAAAAAATGGAAAAACAATCCCCCGCGTGTATACCGCGGGAAGTAAAATTTTTGCGAAGTGCTATCGTAAGGAGCAAAAAAAGGCAAAGTACCATACAGCAGGTTTTCCGGCGATCCTCGAGGGTCCTTTTCGAGAGAAATGCACCTCCGGCAAACTCCGGATTTGCGGTTGGGGCTATAGAATTTTAAACAATCACCGAACCACCCTCCGACTCTCTCTCGCGATTAGATTCTAATCTGAGATTAAGAAGCTATACGTCGGAAGGTGGAGGTTCTCGTTCACGTTCTGGCGCCTTCGACTTTGCCCCGCGGCTGGTATTCTGCGGGTCCTGTACAGTACGAACACGGTGTGCGTGCTCGTATACACCCCTACCGCTGAAAGCTCGCAGACGAGACGACGTCGCGCATCGGGACGCCTCAGTGATTTCGCGAGGGGTGCAAGAGCTACTGTAAGGAAGTGTGTATAGCGCACGAGGCACAGCGGATGGTAAAGGAGAGGAAGAGAGTGACTGAGTGAAAGTGGGGTTCCGGAGTCGAAGCGGAAATTGATTAGGGTCGCATCGCGCTTAAGCAAACGCGCGACGAGGAGGAGGAGGGGGGGGATGGTTTAGCTTGTGCTGATGCATGCCCTCTCGCTCGCTAGAACGCGGCACCCTGACGGTGTATACGTACGTGGCGCACTGGCAGCAATAAATGCCAGCCTGATGACAAAGTTGCTCGACCGAAGTGAATTCCAAACTCTGACGGTGAGACTCGCTATATCTCCTTCGCTTTGCACTTGCTGTTCCAAATGTTTCCGGACCCCTCCGGGACATCTAAATGAGCCTAGACATCGACCGAAAAGAGTTCAATACATCCGTACAAAGCCAATAAAAAAAATCTTCGTCGTGTGAAATAAATTACTGAGTGTCCCCGATGCCTGTAAGACGAACGGCGCGGGTCTGTGATATACAATGAGAATACTATGTACGGATGTAAATACGATAGTCTTTATCGGAAATAGATTCAGGAGCGCGTGTCGCATTGATCGTCGGTCGAAGCTGAATTGATTGAAGCGGGCGTGAAGCTGAGGGTTTCGCGCGCACTTCTGCAAAGGAACAAAGTCGCGACAGTGCTTTGATTATTGGTTGCGACGCGTGATAAGGAGCCACACACGGGGATCCAGCCGATGAATCCGGATGCTAGATAGCCGTCAGCTTCTCCGAAAGAGAACGCATTGAAAAAGAATTCTCTGACAATTAATGTTAATACACAGTAAAAAATAATTTCGTAAAATCTGAACGAAGTTTCGTAAAAATAATTTTGTTAAATAAGTGACAAACTCGTTTGTTAAGACTTGAATATACAAACCAATCCTTTTATTTTCCGTGTAATTAACAATTTTAGTTTGTACTTTTGTTTGTAAAACTAGAACCGGATGGCGGGATCGGAAAATAAACAAACAAAAAATTATGGAAATTTGTGGACAATAAATTGTTGTAAAAAGTACAAACTGTTTTACTGTGTACGTGAACATCAAAACGTCGGCAAAACAGTGTACAAACGTCGGCGTGCGATCAATTTTCGAAGGCGAGCCAATTTCCAATACTGGCAAAAGCTGTGCGCGCCGTTCTTGTCGTTCATTCGCAAAGAGTTCTTACTCGTAGAGGCGGGTGGAAAGTATTGTCGAGCGGTGCATCAGTGCCGACGGTGCATCTCTGTTCTCGGATGTGATGGAGAAAGATAAATAGGAGAAAGAGCTGGTATGAAGCTTTCAAAGGTGGTGCTTGGACTGTAAGGGGTGGTAGGGCGGGGGTGACCGGTAAGAGGATTCCTCTGTTTCCCCGCGAGCGACCACGAAAGGGTAGTCGATGAGGTTCGACCGAAAAAAGAAGAATCGAAGTGAGACAATGAGAATCGAAGCCGAAGAGGGAGGAGATTGTGGGAGGGCCCGGTGTGCAATGCGGAGTTGCAGCGGGAGATGCACTGAACGGAAGTGAAAGAGGAAGAAGAATCGAAGGTGGGCCGTGCTTGACGCTTCTGAGGACTACCGCCGGTCGTCCTCGATCGAATCTTAAAGACCCGAAGAAAGGTGCCGTTTGGTCGTCGGGGAGGTGCCCGAAGTGGCCAGGCCCGTTCACCGGGCTGTGCCGCTAATACTCGTCATTCCTGCGAACCGCGAGAGGGTTGAAAGCGTAGATGCAAGGGTCGTTGAAAGTCCGATAGGGGTGTCGGAGGATCGGAGAATCCTGGAAGGATAAACGAAATCGGCGATCTATATAGTGATGGCTACACTGTGAACGGTATATTTATAGGTATCCCCTGTCTGTCCGTCCGGTGTGTCGGTGCCCGAGTCTGTGTCCCTATCCTAGTTGCAATGAGAAAATGGAGCGGGTAGAGAACAGGGCGATGAAAACTGCGACGTTGAAGAGGAGACGAAGAGGAGGATGAGGAGGAGGAGCAAGGAGAATAAGGGAAGCCGAGAGGCTGCGAGAAGAGTGTAGAGAGCAACCCCTATCGCCGCTCGGGCAGAGGGCTAATTCCCCGCTGAGTGAGGGAGGGTGAGACCGCGCTCCGCGCGACGACGTTCTAAATATCGGAATAAATTGCGGGAGAGCTCCTTGGTGAACGTCTCACGGCCCCCCTGTCGATCCACCCTCGGAGACGTCGACCTGCACCCTCGCCTCGTATAGCATTAGCGGGAGGTGGGTGGTACCGCGCGAAGCTCTCTCGGTTTCGCTCCTCGGAATAAGGGAGGGTGGCCCTTATCGCGTGTACGCTCCGCTGCACTTCGGGAGGGCTGAAGGCGAGCCTTATACAGCTCGTCCTCGCGCCTAGGAGACCACCCTTCCCCTCACCTATTTCCAGCCAAGGTATCCTCTCGCCGCACTCCTCCTCAACGTAACGGGTGATCGAGAATCGCTCAACGTCATTCGTCAAATAAAAATAGTTGCAATAAAGTCTCGATGAAAAAGAAATGAAAATTCTAAACTCACCATGTCCCACGGTAAATTCGGCAATAAATAAATGTCAAGGTTCCTCGGAAAGAATCGTGAATAAATAAATTCTTTGTGGTATCAATTTTGTTATTCGTACACAATGGACGGATACATGTACAGGTTCGCCGGGGGAGGCTTTGGTACCGTAGGAAAATAAGAAGGATACGAAACCGGGCACAAGGTGGTCAATGGAAATTCGCGTTCACGGGAGTGGAAAGGACCCAGCTGCGCGACGGGCGAGGACAACGGCGAGGTGTATAGGTGGAGAACGCGGGGTGGAAGCTTTGGCATTGCGCTGCCACGGAGAATATCTGAATATCGGACGAAATCGAGCTGAAAGATACGAGCGAATACGTAATATCCACAGAGCGTGCAGAGAGCAGCCCGGAGCCGGACTCTCGGCTGGTCCCGGGTTCCTCGGGGTCGGGATGCCCCGCGATACCTTCTTCTTTTCTCGCCCGACGACCGAGGGGATGCAACGGCGTTCCTCTTTATCCTCCAACCGGGAGGAACGCCGGTGTCCGGGGAGGACACCCCGTAGACGACGATACCTAACGTTCCGTCAACCCGAAGCCCTCTCTTCCGATAGCTCGTAACTATAGCCTGGGAAATAAGAGCGCCGCGGAGATGGTGAGGCACGAGCTGTATAGACGAGGCCAATCCGCGAGAAGAAGCGGTCGAAGGAGAATGCGACGAGGCAGGCGAGGATCGCGGGAACGAGGCACAGGGCGAATAGTTCAAAAGACGGGGGTGCTCGCGGTGCCCGGAATGGGGTAAGCGGAGGAGAGACGATCGGTGAAAACTGGTGTACCCCGTCAACGCGGCGGGGTGCTCTCGACATCGATCTTTCTCTCCTCCGGGTGCAACGACGACGAGCCGCTGCACACGACCCCTTAAACCCTCGTCACGAGCTCGACTTATCTCGGTTTATAGAAATTTTCCCCACTTCAATCGATTTTACGTCGTTTCCTTCGGCGCAAATAAGAATCATCGTCGTACCTACAGGACCTCTCCAAGCTATTTTTTTCATACCGTAATAGTTCCGATTGACTGCTCCGGAGACTCTTTTATCCTCGAGTGTCGGCTGCAAAAAATTACGAGTCCGCGGGAACTAACCGTTAGCTGCGACAACTTATTTTTCGCACAAAAAAGATAGTTTTGCAATGCTTATCATTAAAGTCGATGAAACCCTAAAATTCGTATAACGGCATTGGATAATCCATTTTCGACTAAATCATCGAGTTCGATTGTCGGAAATATATACCGAATCGAGCGAGAACTTTGGAGGCCCGAGTACGAACGTACAGCTAAACTTTATGCTGAATTTTGAAGAACGTAAGTTGAGAGAAAGGTGAAAGAACATAGAGTTTCGGCAAGCTGCATGGGAAAAGGTCGCGGGAGCAAAGAGACGATGAATGCGACTATAATACGTCTACACGTGGATATATATATGAATATATATATATATATATATATATATATATATATATATATATATATGTATATATATATATATATATATATATGTATATATATTTACGTGTACGTTTAAAGTGATCCAACACGTCGATCTTCCTCTGCCAGTGGCAAATAAAAGGGTTTCTCTGGCATATTTCTGTATGCACGTATTTTAGCTGCTGCTGCTGGGCTACTTTCCCCGTCTCAACCTCCGTAGCGCTTCCTCTTCTTCAACCGTCTGCGAAGACGTGCCCACGTACCGGGGATTATGAAATTTCGCCTTGCACATCGAACTTCTTACTCTATGCTTCCTAGAGCCACTGCTGCCGCTGCTGCTGCTGCTGCTGCTGCTGTCAGCCCCCTTTTCACTATAGCGGATGAGGGAACTCGCTCCCATCCCTTCGTATACCACACCCTCGCTTATTCTCACCCCCACGACTCATCTTACCTCGGCCTCTTCGCAGCTCTATGCAAATGCATATTCGATCTCTTCGTCCCTGAGATGCTTCCCTTTGCAGTACATATACATATGTATATATGTATACGGCTCGTTATATACCTCCGATATATTACACAACCCCTCCTCCCCCCAAAGACATCGAGCTCTTAAGAAGTTCGAAGACGGTATGAGAAATATCGTATTAAGTGCTGAGAGGATTATCCAGTGGCTTCGAAGACTCGCCTTCAAAATCTGGAAGATTTTTCATGTTCTGTGCAATATCGAGAATGGTCAAATAAAAATTGGAAATCCAGTCTGAGTCAAGCGAAGTTTGGTTCTCGTGTCCAATCGACTAACAAATGAGTTGATTGGTCTAGGAAATTTTTTGGTCGACAACAAACCTGGCCGACTAGCCAATTAATCGATCGGTTGGTCCATACATTTTTCGATCTAACAAAACAAACCGCCCATATCCAACCACGCAGTCGTTGGGTCAACTAATTATTTTTCTTCGCGTACGGATGACTGATCCAGGAGCTCGGCCGGTTCAAAATCTGGCCGCATTGTTTTTTTATTTCTTTAATATCGACGATTGTAAAATAAAAATTTGAAATCCAATCGACTGCTGAGTCAAGCGAATCTTTGCTTCAGGTGATCGATTGACCAACAAATTAATTCGTTGGACCAAAAAACTATTAATCGATCGGTTAGTCCATTCAGCAAATCAAACCGCCGGTATCAAACCGCGTAGTTTATCGGCACAACTAATTATTTTCCTCCACGTACGGATGATTGGTCCAGAACTTCGGTCGGTAACATGAACACCGGTACTCGGCCCGTTCACCTCGTCCCCCTATATATCATAATTCATAATCATAAGCTCGGCAGGAAGACAATGGAAGCCTGAGGATATCGCGAACGTATTTATATCCCCGTTGGGACGAGCGTATGGATATGGATAAGGGACGTTTCGGAGAGGCGCTCGGAGCCATCCCGTGTCGCGTTAATAATGTATACCTCGTATTCTTTGACCCGGGCTCTAATGCTCATCGGGCAATATCTCGCCATACCCGCCGTTTCTCCTCGTTCAGCCCCCTTACTAAACATACCCATTCAGCCTCCTCACCGAGAACGATGGTCCAGCACACACTCTCTCTCTTCGTCCTAGCGATACACAGGCGATGCAACACCGAGAAGCGACACCAGCACCAGCCATTCAGCGGCAGTGGAAACAGCACCGACAGCTCAGCCCTACCGCCCTCCTCCCTCGTCGCATCCCAACCGAACGATATCCATTTCGAGCGGATATCCCATGGTAAATTCCGGGCACGGAAAAGCCAGGACCCCGCTTGCTCCCTCTCCCTCGAAATATCCCGTAGGGGGATGTCGGTAACGGGAAACGCGAAACGTCAAACGGGGATCCACGGGGCATACCTCCACTCCGGAAGGTGAATGGGAGTGGAGCGAAGGGTGCGAGAGGCAGGTTCCACGCAGTGGTGAAACGGGCTCGACAGGAGATGGAGAGAGAGCTTGCGGATCCAGGATATGAGGACCGAACGCGAGGTCGCGGGGCTTTCACTGTTCGAGTGAGGAAGATCGAGCCGAATACGCGCAACGGAGAGGGGCGCGGGGGAGGAGAAGGAAGGGGGTTGAGAGAGGGATGAAGAGCGCGAATCGCGCAGGGGTGCGAGGAGAGCCAGGGGTTCGTCAATCCTGCGGGAATCGAAAAGTATCGGGGCGTCGCGCGGAGAGCACGTGGGCACGGGGATTCTCTATTTCGTTTCTCTTTGACCAATGTCGTTGCCGAGCCCGCTCGCAAGGACAGCGACAGTGGAATCGATTTTTTTTGCCGTGTACAGGGACCGAGATCGGAACCGCTTTTTTCTTCTTTTTTTTACTATAGCCACATAGTGGTGTAGTCCAACAGTGCAGGGACAGCAGTCATCCATAGCGTAGAACCAACAGGACCTCGGGCAGTGGCTGTGCAGATGGCAAAATAAATTAACCGGCGAATTACGGCCGGGCTGTACGTACTACCCCCGTTTCCTCCCTGGCTATATGCAGCGTACGTATAACCGGAAACGGGAATGGAGTTTAGCCATGGGCGCTCGAATCGCGAAACGAGGGAAAGAGCCTGTGGGGGCCGCGTTGTTACAGTGCCTAACGACCCCCGGCGCCATGTCCATCGAGAGAACCGTCGAGGAACATCACCCCCGGCTCGCGTTTCAGCTACACACTATCCATAGCCCCTCGTCCTCTACCTCCCTCACACACACACGCACACTTCCGGCTTAATTGCAACGGTTGCGTCGGGCTCTGGCATCGAATCCCACGTGTCGGTGAGAACCTCGACCGGCGAAACTCTACCCATTCCGAAACTCTACCATACCGGTCTCTCGGAAAATTCGAATTTCCGATACATCATCGGTAGAGATCACGACGGAGTAAGTGGATTAGGTCGTTTCTCCACTCTGCGTAACTAGACTGAGGTTCGGCGAACATACAAATGGATATTGGGCAGGGTGGAGGGACGGAAAAAAATCGGATAGGTAAACCGTGGGATGAATCGGTTACGATTCAATCACGATTCTCGAAGTTCATTTATCGCTCTGACAGTCTCGAATGCGATGAATCAATTTTGGTCCGGAAGGAACTACAAAAAAAAACTTACGGGTAAAGCACGCTGAAAGACCCTTCGAAACTCGTTTCCGCAAAATTGTCGCGTACGATTTTAGCGAATCTAAAATTTTATTTTGTTTCTTTTTTAAAAATAAAAGTCGCGTTCATTTTAGTCCGAGCGATTCGTTTGTTTCACGGTATAAAGAGGTTTGCACAGGTAACGAACATTTCTCATCCACAAAGGTCAACAATCTTTTTTCTCGTTAATCCAACCATTTTATTTTTTTATGTTAGTTGACGAAAAAAATGGAAAAATAGAAAAATTCACGAGAAAAAAATAGAGGAGCTTTGTGAAAATTTGAGACTTTTTAAAATGTTTAAAAGTGTTATTCTTTCTATCTACATGCATCGATTCGCGTTTCACGTTGACCGAACTTGGAAAAATGCTGAGCGCACATATATCAGAAACAAGTACAGTAACTATTCGGGAGGGTCGCCAAGTGTTCCGTAATATATTAACAGCCCCGAGCAGACACCGGCTGTACATAGGGGGGTGTTTGACAGAATATAGCCCACTATCCGCTGAAACTACAAATTCTACCACGTAACCGTGTTACGTAACGCGCGTGTCCGGTACAGTCACTTCCTGCTTAATTACCGAGGATATACAGCTACTCTCGATCACCGGCCGATCGAGAGGGCCCTCGTATAATTTCGCCGAGTCATTGGGCGTGCTCTAGACACCCCTACGAGTGCCGGTTCTCCATTCAACTATGCACGTAAAAAAAAAAAATAGAATCGACGGACTCCTCGTTTCTTCTTTTTTTACCCACACGGAAATGATAGCGCAGATGCTAACGAGCCGTGCACGTTTCCTGCGTCATCGTGGAAATCGCTTTGACGATTAAAAAAAAAAGTTTTTTCACGACGAACAAACTTTGACTCTCGTAAGTCAGCGGAACTTTTTTTTCAACCCTCGACTGAGATTCCTCCTGCGCCGGTGGCCAATTGAGGGAGAGAAATCTACGACGTGTTCTACTCGGTGGAGTTTGAACGGGGCAGGATCAGTGGGAATTTCAAAGGTTGGACGTGGGTTTTACGCGCACCACCATCGAGAGGAATCTCGCACGCCCGGATCCGATATGAAGGGTACACATCGGGGGTTGGTATTGTGAGTCGTTGCTAGCCCCGCGTGGCCACCAGCCACTCTCGGCAACCCCCGACGAGCCTCCGCTCAGGCTTGGCTGCTGTGGCTGTACACGATTCATCCACCGAGGGCTTGACGAGGGATTGCACCGTGGGGAGTCGCGTGAGGAAAAATAATATACGAGGAGTGACCTCCCTGGTGATTACCGTTCGATCGATAGGCCAAGTCGACTCTCCGCCTGTGCCAACTGCGCGTGCAGTTGGCACAGTGGTGTCATCCTCTTCCGTGCTCCGTCCGAGCTGCACTCGGGAGAGTAGGTATTTATTACACTTACAGTAGGGGAAGGGGAGCGGGCCAAAACGGACTGGTGCCGTTCGTTTCGGATGAAACTTTCAATTTTACGCCTCCCCGAAAATGTTGTAAAATGGTCCATTTTGCCCCACTCGCCTCTTTCCGTTCAAACGCCGATACTATCCATCGCGGGATGTTTCGTATTTTCACATATGAATCCTCTCGCATTCCCTTTCGACCGGCGTCGGGCTCAACCGGCGGCGGGAATATATCCGACCGTATATTTATACAGTATACGGAGGGAGAGGCATGTGCATTCGCAAGACGACGTTTGCTTAAGGGAAAATTTACTCTGTCTCTACACGACGGCAAAGTTAATTAATCTTGAAGTCTCCTACGAGTTCGCTAAGGGTGTGCTTACGGAGTGAGAAGGATGCCGGGGGTATTGACACATCACAGGGAAATTCTGTCGGATTTCAAATTTTAAGGGCATGTTTCGACACTAATCTCTTAATTTCTTGGTTAAATGGAAACAAAAATAATAGGGTTACGGCTCTGAACAAAAAATGCGGCAAAAACCATAAGATGGAAATTTTAGTCCTGTTTTTGTCTGCATCGTAAATTATTTTAATTTATCAATTAGAATGATAACAATGATATTAATAATAAGTAAATTTTGATTTGTGTACAATTTCGTACGATTCGATGAGTCATTATCGACACAACGACAATAATAGATCATTTCCGGAGTCTGAAAACAGACGACGTTTTCCGGAAATTTCGAACGCATCAGTGCGTTGAAAGTCCTTCGGTTCCGAAACACGATCGGAAGATAGATCGCCGTGCTGTTCGAGCACCCAGTTCATAATACTCTGATTTCTGTAAAATTTCTAATTTCAGTTTTAAGTAATTCCTGATTTCTGTAAAATGTTGTACGATCCGCTGTCATAATGAGCATGAGGACAATAATAGATAATCTTTGGAGTCTGAAAACAGACGGCGTTTTCCGAGAATTTCGAACGCTTCAAAGCGTCAAATGTCGGGCGTGTTTCGAAGCACACCCGGGGGGTGAATCGATGCGTTGTTCGAGGACCCAGTTCTCAACGCTTGGCCGCGGGAATGTGCCAGGGCGACGAGGCCGCCGGGCAGTAACCGAGGGCAGGGTGGAGAGAGAGTGAAAAGCGAGCGAACGGTAGACCGTTGAAGCTTATGAAAAATTGAGAGAAAGCAAATATCCTGTGTGCGCGACGTCGAGTGCTCGGCGTCGACCTGCCGAATGCACCGGTGCTCGGTGCGGAAGCCTCCGGTTCGCCGGTGGAAGAGCTGACGATGGCTGTGTACGTGCGCCTCCGGTGCGGTCCGGAGAAATGCTTCGTCGATCCAACCATCCGGGAGAAATTGGAGAATCGTTGCCTCAAGTGGTTTCAATTTTTTTTCCTCCGGCAATATTCATACGCATCTCACGCTCTGTCTCCATCATTGGTCCATCGTCTGACTCGCGAATGCAATTGTCATTTGTTTGATCCACCAGTTCCTATCAATAACGAATTTTGCAAACTTCGTTATTGAGGTATTCGTATTGCAAAATGAGATGATAGCCATGAATGCTAATTCATGGCTATCATCTCATAATAATTCATGCACCGTGGATAATGTATATAAAAATAATTGTTTTCATTATTATTATTAATATTATTATATTATCAGTTTTCCACCTAAGTGGGATTTTCATATTAGGCTTACAAACGACCACACGTAAAAAAATACAAATTTTTTACCGTGGAATATATGTATTTTTTGCTCTTGTGTAAGACTCGAAACTCGTTACTACTGTAAAAAAAAAAAAAAAAAAAAAAAAAAAAAAATTGATCGACATAGCCATGTTGAGAGATATATCTCCGACGAGATGGTACGATACTTGCATAACTGTACAGCCATTCTCGACACTCGCCGTCGTTCCTCCCCGGGCGCGCTCGTATATTGGTATACGTCGCGCACTCGAGAAATGCAATATTTCACGTCAGATTATGGGGTTGCCTTCACTCCGGGATGCTCGGGTGGAGGAAGAGGAATCGGCTTCGATATATCGATTACGATATCCCGGGTGCCGTTCGAAGATTCACACAAACGCACATGTACACGCGGGACGTTGTACACGTCGGGGGATATCTCGGCGAAGATATCGAAGGAGAAGCGAGCTATGCGACGTCAAGGAATCGATCGCCCCAAGGATCGGTGAAAATCGGAGGAGACATCTTTCCCGCCGCGTTCGACCAAGCGGATGACGAGGGAGACCAGGAGAGAGAGAGAACTCCCTCTCGCTCGCGTCTCTTACCTGGTTATTCCGAGTACCGGCAGACCTGTGCACGGCACACCGGTCCTGGCCTTAACGTCGTCTCACGTATACCGAATAAATGCGATCGAAAAATACTCATGCATACCTTACTGTACAGGACGAACGTATGAAGATTGTCAGAGATACGTGGAATGAAATAATAATAATAATAATGATAATAATGGATATGAATGTACGCCAATTTCAAAGTTGTGAAGCTTGATAAAAAAACGTTGCTCGTGGAAGTGTAGAGAGACGAAAGAAGGCTCAGAGGTGATTTTATGGATTGAAGAATCGAGCCTTCACTTTTTTTTTAATCGGTGTTTTAGGAAAAAAATGAATAAACTGTTCGATCGTGGACAGTGCAAGGAAATTGTAAAAAAGAAAGTAATTAATTCTGATATCAGCGCGTTTACGTGCTTGGCACACCAGTTCTGGCCGTAACGTCGTCTCACGTATACCGAATAAGTGCGATCAAAAAATACTCATGCATACCGTACTGTACAAGACGAACGTATGAAGATTGTCAGAGATACGTGGAATGAAAAAAGAAAATAATAACAACAACAACAACAACAACAATAATAATAATAATAATAATAATAATAATAATAATAATAATAATAATAATAATAATAATAATAATAATAATAATAATAATAATAATAATAATAATAATAATAATAATAATAATAATAATAATAATAATAATAATAATAATAATAATAGATATTAATGTACGCGAATATCGAACTTATGAAGCTTGCAAACAAAACTAGCGCGTGGAAGTGCAGGAGACGAAAGGAATAAATCCAAGGCAATTCCATGGGATAAGAATTGAAAGCTGATTTTTTGTTTATTTTCTTATCGGTGTTCTAGCACAAAAAAATAATTACCTACTTGATCGTGAGCGACGTAATGAAATCGTAAAAAAATTAATTAATTTTTATACCTGCGCGTTTATGTGCGATATCTTTTGCTGCGAAACTGATCTACGGCTCGTTCCGGAGACAATGCGGAGACGGCCGTAGACAATACACTTTGCTTCGTATTAATTTCGTCCGCCAACATTTATTTCGCCGCGAATGAATAATCAAGCGATAAAATAGTGGGATTGTAAAATTAAAACAAAAATATCATTTACTCAATAAACACTGTACGCAACCAGCGGTAAATACGGTCGAGAGAGATTAATTTAAAACCAAGAGTATCTCGAGATATAACGAAATTAACGAAACTAAAAATAATAAGCGATTTAAATAAATGCAAATTCGGGGAAGTCAGCGAACTTCTCTGGTTCGAGAACTTCAGACCTATGTGTAAAAGTCCAGAATAATTTGTCCCGCAAGTAACACCCGAGGCGATTCGATGCGCCGCAGAAGTGACGATGTCGGCGACGGAGATAGAAAAAAAAGAAAAAAAAACCACAAAAAGAATAAAAGACAAAAAAATATCCAAGGAGGAATCGAGAGTTGAGATAAGAGGGTTAGAAGCGCCAGGATAGATAGAGCGTGGGTAACACGATAAAGAGATCTCTGTAAGAGAGCAGGCCGAGCGAGACCGGAGGTGTGGGTCGGACTATTCGAGGGATGGAATTTAAGTGGAATGGAGAACGAGAGAAAATAATAGAAAAAAAAGAAAAAGAATGAAAGCAGACGGCGAAGAAAAGGAAATGAAATAGAAAAGACCTGCCGCCGCTGCCGCTAACACTGCCCGTGTTGCAGAGCCTCCGCGAGAAGAGCCGTATGTCGATACAGGGCGAGTACCGTCGAAAGGGTGTGGAGAGGGTTTATCCGCGGCGATGAACGCGGGAAAGAGACGAGAGAATCCGCAACACCCTGAATTCCCCGAGGATTCCCTTTCGTCCTCTCGGCGTTCTACGCCCTCCCGTTTATCGGGTGTTCCGCAGCCCGCGGAGCAAACAATATTTCGCGAAGAGTCGATGTACCATGGAAACTGAGAGGGATAAAAATAAATAAGGGAAAGGTATAACGAGTTTAGAAAAGTCGGCAAAAACAAGAATAAAAGAAGATGCGGTGAGGAAACATCGAAACTCCAGAGGTCTCGTAACAGCTGCTCGGTGCGGGGGCGTCGACATCGAGACTTCTATTCCCTGCCCTCATACTCTCATCCTTCCTATCCTCGTACACTCCGAAGTGCACGTACGTGTATGTGTGCGCGCGCGTCTTATATACTTCTCCACTCTTCGTCTCGGCTCCTCGGCAAACTCCCGTGCTGGCTCGAAGGAGCGGCACCGAGCAGAACGGGATGAATCGTAGCTGGGGTGCCGTTGATTCGATTAGAAGTTCGGTTCGTGCACGCGAGGGACATCCCCGTTCTCTTCGAGTGAGGGGGATGTTGCGCTGCGGCGGAGCAGCTCCGCGGGTAGTTGGATCGTACGATGTTTTAGACGGAGAGTGTGAGAGATGAGGAGTCGGAGAATTCGTGAGAAGGAAAATACAGTGGGGAAAAGCTCGAGTCAGAGAGAACAAGAAAGTGCCGATAGGGAAGGTTCCTTCGGCGCGATCGGGCAAACCGGAAAGGGTCTCTCTTCCGACTGGCACGGTGAGCTTCTGTCGACCGGCTCGCGAGACCGTGGACGTAACGAAAAGTTAAGCGCCACCGAAGAGACGGGTGCGGGAAAATAGGAGATAGGTTGGAACAAAGTCTCGATGCTGCGAAAGGAAATCATTCGCAAGTGCTGTTCTTCAGCAATAAAAAAAAATTAGCAAGAGAAATATAGGAGTGAAGAAAGGACTGAAATACGCAAAATAAAGTGACGTAAACGGAGTACAAGAATAGCGTTCAACTTTCATTCCCACAGTGAAACTTCTTCGCGTTACCGGACGTTTTTTTACAATACCTCTATATTTATGTATACGTAACGCGTCTTTGCGCCTTTGTCGGGTGGCCTCGGTAGGCGAAGGCATTACGTTCACTTTTATGTAACTACCCGACGATTTATTCTGAAAAGGGGGGGGGGGGGGTTAGAGACCGAAGGGTGTGAAGGGACGCTGTGCGTTCGCCTTCGCTACTTTATTCTTGTTCTTCTTATCGGCGGAAGCCCGGATAGGCGAAAGAGGGGAAGCTATAGAAGAGCGGCGAAGGTACTTTCCGAGTCACTATATATACTCGTACAAGTTTATTCGATGGAGACGTAAATGGGAAAAACAAGAAAGTATTACGGCACGGTGTCGCCTGCGTGTGCACAGCGGAGAAGTGCGTGCATCCCTGAAAAGGACGACGTCGACGGGGCCGAGAGAAGAAGCAAAGAAAAGGGGGGGGGCAAAAGAAAACTATATAGCCGCTGCTCTCCGGTCGAGAACCTCGATGCCGTCGCTAGACTACGATTCCCTCGGGCGCTCTTCCTTCGCGACTTCCCATCATCGGGAACCAACCACCCCCAACCCTCCCCCACCGCGCCAGAGTTCTCCGCACACACTGGGAGCACCACTCTCATATAGCATTGTGTATACTACCCGGCACTTATTTGCTCTTTCTTTCGCGGTCGAGACGTTTTTCCCCCGCTCTCCGCACGAGAACTCCAACCTCTCATACCCTCGGTCACACTGACGCCTGCTGCTGCCGTTTCGCCAACTTTTCGCGAATTTTCAACACCGACTTGCCTTTGGGATATTCGCGATATCTACTTCGATGAAATTTTTCGATATGCTATAGTTTCATTACCATTGTGAAATTCATAAGAGAACAATGGTAGAATCAATGGCGGAATGTTAGGCAATACGTATCTTTTGAATTATTATTTTGAGGCAAAACGTTAGATACAATGTATATGAATGTTTGCGCGTGTGCTTTTGCCTCTGATTTGATCTCACCTGTATCTGGAGTTAGCTCTGAAGTACAAGATGATAACTGTGTAGCATTGGAAATAAATTCCTGTTGCGACTACTACCGGTCATTAAGATCTTAGCAATCTTTATATTTTTAATATTATCATAGTGGCTGTTAATATTTGAATTGTAAAATCAGCAATACGTATTGAACATTTTTCCCTGACTCGTACTATGCAGTACTATCCAAATAATAATGGCCAGTATCAAAATATTTAGAATGTGAAGATTTCTAAAATCGTGCTATCGATTTTTCTCTGTATTTCTGGTGCACCGGAAACCAAATTTCCATTTTTTTAAATATATAAATATTTACGATGCCAGCGTATTAGAAGATACAACAACATTTTCGTTGCCAATCCTATCCGGCTTAAAAGACAAAATTTCCGTAGCGCTATCTCCAGACCGTACGGCAAAGTTTCCTTATTGGGGTCTAGCTAGTGTGGGAGATGCACATCAGCCTCCGGCGAGCTCCTACATCTCTCGTGACGACGAGGCGGAGGGTTGTAACGCCTCGGAGGAAATCCGCTATCACCGTCGGATGTCCGCCGGGCCAATTGGCGGATTCACGTGGTGAGCACCCGGGGAGAACGATCGATAGATCTCGGCGAGCCCGAAGCGGATATACGTAGCAGGCGACGTTGAATGGAAGATCCCAGCGATTTCATCTCCCGCAAATTCTATCCCCCGAGCACGATGTGGTCCAGGGGCGAGCTCGTAACCCGTTTACTCAGTCTGGCTTCTTCTTTTTTAAATAATTTATTCGCATAGTTGTTTACTTGCAAAACGCGTCAAGTTTACCACTTCGTCGTCGCAGTGTTCTGGCGGTTGATAGCCGGCAGCCTCGGGATACATAGATATGCAACGCTCAGCCCTCCGTGCCACTAACCACCCCACACTGATTTTGCGAACGCCCCCGGGCAACAGCCACTGTACATAACGCCTCTGAGCTAAATTTCACACTCGCTGCGGGCAACGAGCGCATGTTTAGGAGCGCACCTACCCCTTCGAGCGTTTCCCGTTCGTTCTAATTGTTAATCCCACAGTAGATGAATGGGTACAAAGTTCGTACGAGTAATCACGAAAATACCATAAAAGATTACGCATTAGAGAAAAAAAATCAAACCGGACGAGCGATAGAGCGCAAAAAGATGGTAGAATAGTGGAAAACTAGGAATAAAAGAAGAAAACACTCACCGCATACTGTAGAGTCGAAATAAAAAAAATTATCCGCAGCCGCTCGAACGTGATATACACGTATAGTCGTATGGGAGAAAGGTATTCCGCGCGTGACGGGATTTTCGCGAGAGCCGGAGGTGGCTTCGACGCGATTCTCGTTCTCTCATCCTCGAGCCAACCTTCCCCCGACTCTGTATTCCACCGGTGCCTGGAAAATCTGAGGTTGGATCGTCGCTGAAAAATCCAACACTCGGGAGCGCAGGCGATTCTCATGGGTAAAGATTTTGCCTTGTTTTTTTCGGATCCACCATTAGAAGGTCAGTTCACTGGCGCTGTTGATCGAATAAGAAATAATTAATATACAAATATTAAAAATATGAATGTGCTTAAAGCCGATCCGTCCATTCGTTTCAATGTTTAGAATTTGTTCAATAAAAATTCTAATTAAACTCGACGCAGTATGAGGTACACAATAGTTCCACAAAAACAACAACAAAAATCACTCCTGTTCCTACTTTCTCGACGTGTCAAGCTTCGTGAAGGAATTTTGCTGGTCGTTCGGGGTGGCGGCGAAATAATTAATATACAAAAATTAAAAGTTTTAATTTGCTTAAATCGTATCCGTCTATTAACGTCAACGTTTGAAATTTCTTTTTATAAAAATTCTAATTATATTCGACGCAGTATGAGGTACAGAATCATTCCACAAAAACAAAAAACGAAAATAGAATTCTAAAAACGTAAAACCGACAGGATGGGATTTCGAACGCGGGACCAAAGTTTGTCGACCTGGCAAAAAAAAAAAATCACCCCTCTTACTACTTTCTCGACGTACCAAACTTCGCGAAGAAATTTTTCTGCTCGTTCGGCGGGGCTATATCACATTACGGTGTACTTCGGATGAGAGTGACCTAAGTGAGAAGTGAGATACTCACGTGCGATGATAATAACCGTAAATAACGTCAATAAAGCCGAGCAGCATCACCATTCAACTCCTCCTCCTCCTCCCGCTCATCCTCTTTCTTCTCCGGCGCTGTGGAGGGTAACACGCGGCGGTAACTTTGGCGAAAGTGTATCCTGATAAAGAGGGTGCGTGAGGACGTGGAGTCGTAAGGGGATAGACGTGCCGCCGTGCGTGAATCCGACAGACTGTGCAACCCTCGTGTGATAGGACATTGGGACCTAATCTAGATACGCGTGATAGAATGGAATGATTACATATCGACATTTAATATCAAAGCGAGAAGTATGTTATCAACAAATTTTCTAAAAATTTACCTCACGATAAACCTTGCTGTTTTCTCAAAATCTCCTTTCCACTGAAATGACACAGGCCCATTCCATTGATGTTCATTTTTTCACCGTCGGGCGATATCACATTAGGGCCTAATCGAGACACGCGTGATAGACGGAAATGATTACGTATCGACATTTAATATCAAAGCGACACATATTTTGTTAACAAATTTAATAAAAATGTACTTGACGGTAAGTCTCGCTGTTTTCTCGAATTCGCCTTTCCACCGAAATCGCAAGGTCCACTCCATTATTTTTTCTTTTTATTTATACGGGTATCAAAGCCGGGTTCGCCTCGCAGTCTGGTTTCAGAACTCGCTCGAACTGCCTGCCAGCTCTCTGACTGAATAAACATGAGCGCTACAAGCGTCACCCACAAATTCCTCCCTTTACAACGTCTCGCACACCGCGACACGCGCTGTACCTTGTTAAAACTGGAACCTCGCGTGCGCAGAAAAAAATTCCTTTATCATCGTTCCAGGGAGACCTCCGGGCTCGACTCGGTTTACGAGATCAACAACTCGTCAGGCAAACACGGTCCTTACAATCACGCGATTTTCATTAACGGACAACATGTTTAAAGTCGCAGCTGCAGACTATCTTACTTTGCGATTTTGAGGTCAGAATTACCCGGACTGTGATTTCAATTTAATTGTCTCGAAAATGTCCGCATCAATACCTCGTTAAAACTGGAACCTCGTGTACGCGTGTCCTTTCCTTCAATCGGTGCAAAAACGGCAGTTTTACGCATCGCGTGCGTAAATCCCAATTTTCGTAAAATAAGTAAAATTTGGTACGATACTTGTGCGAAAAACTTTTTCGTAACATGTGTAATTACAACATCCGCCTTCGGCTCGTGGTATTCACAATCGCCAAATAAAGTTTTATCGCACTAGTATCATGAATTACTATTATCACCGTTCCAGGGACACCGGGCTCGACTCGGTTTACGAGTTCAACAACTCGTCCAGCGAATACGGTCCTTATAATCAGGCGATTTTCATTATTCAAAAAAGGTGTTTAAAGTCGAAGTGGCAGACTATACTACTTCGCGATTTTGGTGTCGGAATTACCTGGACTGCGCTCGAAGGCTTGAATTTAATTGTCGCGAAAATTCCCTTGTTAAAACTGGAACCCTGCGTGCGAAAAAAATGCCTCTATCACCGTTCCAGGCAGACCTCTGGGCTCGACTCGGTTTATGATATCAACAGCTCGCCAAGCAAATGTGGTCGTTACAATCACGCGATTTTCATTGACCGAAAAACGTTCAAAATCGATGCCGCAGATTATACATAATACATTGCCATTTTGGGGTCGGAATTACCCGGACTGCGTTCGAAGGCTTGAGTTTAATTGATCCGAAAATTTCCTCATCAAATGTACTGGTCACATTAAAACGTTGCGCGAATACCTCAGCGAGACCCCCCGGCAGGCGAATTGGTCGTCGATATGTGCATCCGCGCATTCGATATCGACGGTATTTATACCAGCCGCACATTGGGCCATGTGGCGAGTATATTATACGGTGCGCGCCCCATTGCGTGTGACACTGGCGCGGATGGTTCCCGCTCACGAGCCAGTTCGTCCTCGTTCGAGCATCCCTCCGCAGTTGGGGCACGGAGCGAGTCACGCCGGAATTAGAGGGAAAGTCAGAGAGTGGATGGAGAGCCGAGGCGGCCGCGAGCGAGCGAACCCCGATCGTAGGCGGGGGTGGCTTTCGCGCGAGAGTGCGGTAACGCGATTACTCGAGTCATCGAGCGTGTATCGGGCAGGGGAGACCTGCATGCCCGTTGTACCGCTGCTGGCTCCTGCCACGGGTTAATTGACGTAGAGACAGCAATATCCGGAGGGACGATGCCAAACGCCGAAAAGAAAGATCTGTCGAATCCGATCGAAGGTGAAACGTGCCTGGGGAAAAAAAAAACAGAAGAAAAAAATTAGCTTCAAGGATCATCCTTCAATGTTTTTTTCAGTTATTTCTAAAGAGCCCCTGGGGCGATCGAGAGGGTAAAGAAATCAAACGGAAACCGACTCTCTCGTCCGGAGCCTCTTCGCCGCTTCCGGACGCGAAGGCCCAGTCAGGGGCTGTCCGATAGATGTCCGATCGACTGGCAGCGGTGTCACTCGCAGACGATCGGTTATAAGAGACGCGAGACGTTCCGCGGTTGTTCTCGGTAATCCGGACAACGGACGAGAAAGGGTTCGAGAGGGTGTACGGAGCGATGCGGAGGTAAGTACCACTCGGGCCGGGGTGTTGTCCGGAGGCGAGCTGAGAAATGGCGGGGGGATGGGAGGAACGCCGGTTTAACATGGCGAACGGTTCGGGGGAGTAAGCGAGAAGGAGGAAGTAATCCGAGGGACCGCAACTGACAGTGAGTAAAACAGAGCGGAGTCCTGGGGTTTGTCCCCGACGCGTCCCATTATTCCCGCGTTCGAGAGTTCGTTTGTGTCAGAGGTAACGGGGGCGGCGGCGGTGGCGGGTTCGCGACGAGGAAACAGGAGATAGAGGCGCTTTCGACGGGGTGCGAGCGTGTCCGGCGCCTATCAGTGCAATTACACGTCGGTTTACAGGGCAGAGCGGGAGGGATGGCGGGGTGGTCTCGGGTCCAATATATCGGAAACGCGTGCGAGGTACGGCGGACGAGAGACGGTGGTCGACAGCGGTATGCTGTGCGAGGGGTGAAGTTTATAGCGTGCGAGGGAGGACACGCGGCGAGTGTGGGCGAGGAGGACGAGAGGAAAGCTGACGGTATGGCTTGGCAGCGCGGCGACGAGGGTTGAAACGCCCGTGACCGCTATGTGTATGCTATATAGTATATAGTGTATTCGAGGTACCGCGAGAGTACAGCGGAGCGGAGAAACGTCGGTGAGAGGGAGAGACAGATAAAGCGAAAGAGAGCCAACTCGAACCCCCGGCAAAGCGGATCGGACTGTGGATGCCAATTATCGAAATGATTCCCATTGGCGTGTCGGGGCGAATTTCATACGGCCGAGTGACCCGAGACGGAAGGGAGAATCTTCCGGAGGGAGTTTGGTGATTTATATATATATATATATATATATATATATATATATATATATATATATATATATATATATATATATATATATATATATATCTTTTTCAGTCTGCTGGTTAATATCGAGAACCCAGCCGGGCTGTTTAGTGGTGCTTTATATACATTTATATATTTCAGAGCTGGGCAAAGTTCCAAAAAATACTTCAAGTACCAATTACAAAGCATCACTTGAAGTATCAAGTGATTTTTGTACTTGAAGTAGGAAGGAAGAGCGAGGCAAAATGTTGCAGTGTGGCAAAACGCAGTTTCCCAATAATTTTTGGATCCGAGATTGGAACTTATAGATTTAATTAGGATAATGCTACGTTCAATTTTCGAAAAAAAGGTGAAAAAATTAGAAATACGAAGTTTTTCAGGCATCGCGACGTTAATCGGAAGCCGAGGTTTATGGATAGGAGAGTATGTATAAACCCAACGAGGCGCGAGATACATTTTCCGATTATCCGCATCCCCTCTGCTTCGGAAAATTTACAGTCAGTGGACCCGGCGATATCCTTTTGTCTTCTGAATCTTCCGCATTAGCTTCATTCTCGAATGACCGTTGGGTTCTCGGGTGCGTCTGTAACTATAAAATGTTAGATTCGGTATATTATTACCGAGTCTTTGTTGATCTTGCCGGAGGCCCCGCGAAGGCTTAATCGAATTAGCAAAAGGGGAATGGAAGAGGCCGTGCTCACCTCCTCACGATCGTCGGACTTCTCGCCGTTAGCGGGATCGTGTAAAGAACGGACTTCGCCTCCGTTCCCGTTGCCGTTGCCGTTACCGCTCGTTAAGGAGTTTTGTCCGAAGTTTTTTTCTTCATCCAGCCTGATCCATCTCATCGTACCTCCGGTGTCTCGCCACTGTTGTAATAACTTCGAGATAAGTTTACTCGAGGTAAACAGCAAGCGCGAGAGTATGGGCAATGGAAAGAGTAAAAGCACAAAGAGCCAAGGATGGAAACACGGAAAGGCCATGCTGAAAAGCTCGTGGGCGAAGGCAAATACAAACGAATGAGAAAAGTAATAATATTCGTTGAGCCCGATGCTGGCTCCGGCTTTCCTCGGTCTCCGCTGCCTCTCTCCCGTCGTTAAAAACTAAACAGATTAAAACAAAAATTTCTATCGTCAGCGTAATGAAAGAATAATTACTCACTCAGAGTGTGCTACCGGTGAAGTTTGCGTGGGTTGGTACTTAAGTGGGCCCCAATTAAAGGCTCTAAAAGCTGATACTTTATCGCAGTAAAAGGGGCAGCGAAGGGTTCAGCCACTGAGCAGATCTCTGATGGTTCTCTCCGTCTTTATATATATATACATATATATATATATATACACATATATATGTCTTTCGATGCTGATAACGAGTCATCAGACGGAGTAAAACAGAAGCAGCAGCAGGTCGTCTCATGCAGTGAAAGCTTGTGGGGAAGCCCGAACGGCCCTCCTCGCAACGCAAAAATTAATAGGAGCCCGAATTAACGTTAACTCGGGCTAATCATAATCAGGCTGGGCTTTGATTAGAGGGTCTCCCAGCTCCGCTGCTCCTGCACTCATCGCTTCATTCATATATATCTATATCGGCGTGTATGAATGTATGTATATAGTGTATCGCACGTGGTGTGTGGCGAGCCGCCCTCAGCTCACGTCTCTCGAGCATGCAACACGTCCAGGATTTATCGAGTACAGAGGTGTTGGTACGTGTTAACGGGAATGACGGCGCGGTCTACCCAACGGGTGACTAAATATGAAACATCCTGTCTCGGTCGGGTCCACGCTGGTTCCGGTTCGTCCGCCGGACAGCCAATCCGTGGCGAATTCTAAACCCCACAATTACATTGCTTTTACGGTGCCTCGGGGGCTTCGATCTATTCAATTTCATGTATATAAATATTTTATCAATCGGAAATACCGAATATATCAATAGACATTTATTTGCTCGTAAAAAATTATTTGCAAAATTTATTTTTGTCAGCATTGGTCAATAACTTTTATAGTACAGAGTGTCAGATGACTATTGAGTCACGAAAGAAATTATTGTGTGGAGAATTTTGCTCAAAAGTATCTTTGGATAAAAGCGATAAATATGGACCACGGGCCTCTCCAATTAAATCAGAGTTGCACAGAACGGTCCATATTCGCCACTTTCGTCCTGAATCTATTAATTTTTTGTTATACTGTATAAGTCACATGACCGCAATGTTTTATCCGTTTCAGCGTTGTCTAGTCTGGCTCTCTATATCAAGGGCGTCAATACACGAGTGACAAAATTGTCTTCTTTAGTTCATTAAATTGTACAAATACATAAATATTTATCGCATCAGAAGTTTCGGTATCGATTGGAATTTCGTTGCTCGTAAAAAATGATTTCAAAAATGTATTTTTGTCAACATTTGTCAGTAACTTTTATAGTGAAGAGTGTCAGACGACATTTGAGTCACGAAAGAAATTATTGTGTGGAGGATTTTGCCCAAAAAGTAGCATTCGATAAACGTGGTCAATATGGACCACGTATATCTCCAATGAAATCAGCGTTGCACAGAATGGTCCATATTCACCACTTTCGCTCTGAATCTATTAAATTTTTTTGATACGTTATAAATCACATGAACGAGATTTTTCTATCTCTTTCAGCGTTGTCTAGTCTGGCTCGCTATATCAACGGCGTGAATACACGAGTGTCAGAATTATCGACCGACTACTCTTTCCCTCAGTGGGCTGGCTTGTACAGGAATTATCGAACGCGAGGATTATAATTATGAATGCGAAGATAATTCGATCAGAAAATTACTGCGGGCGCTTTACAGCTCGCGCTGCTGGAATATCTCACCAAGCGGGAAATCTGTTACCTCCCCACCGCCCCTCATCGCGGCGATTCTATTAAACCATTGGAGTTCGCCTGTCCGTCGGTTCCACTGCCGCTCGACGCCACGCCACCCGCGACTCAATAATTTTTCCTTTTAACGGCGTACAACGCTCGTCCACCGCCGGCGTCGATGATTCGGTTAATTAACACGCGAGACCCTTCAAATCGAGGCTCGTGCTGGATCGGCCGATTTTCGAGCTCCGGCTGTGCATCGGGCTCTGTAAGTGACGTTCATCGCTCGCTCTCCTGCACCGTCGTTATACGTATGTATATATGTATATATGTATATATGTATATATGTATATATGTATATATGTATATATGTATATATGTATATATGTATATATGTATATATGTATATATGTATATATGTATAAATGTATATATGTATATATGTAAATAGGCCGTACCTGTTCGCCTACGAGAATAACTGAGCCGATGATAAATCGCGATAATCGAAAACCACAGCAGCCTCGATTTCGTACAGTACCGCTCTGCCGAATGTCGATTATTAACCGTCCAACGGTAATATCGGTATGCAATATCGGCAGAAGAGATAGTAAAATTAAACGTCCGAAATTATCCGAACGAAGCTTCGGCCCTTTCTCATTTTTGCATCGACTGTTCGCAAAAAGAATTATCGAGGCGTTAAATGTAGCGGAGGCTGTTTTCAAAAAGGAAAAAAAACGCACGAGGTTATTAGTTGCCAGTCGGTGGAATCGGTGGAAAATATATCCTCGTGAAATCGGAGCGCTGACGAAGAGTCGTTCCGTTGGGAACAAACTTATTCGTGTATCGTGGAGAATCGATACGGATAATCCGAAATACTTCCGAGCCCTCTCGAAATCTCGATGCTTGCGATTTAAATATCTTTATTAATTCTGACGACCCAGTGACCCACATAAACCGTCGCCCCTCCCGAACCGCGCAGATCGCCGGCCAACGTAACCCATGGTGGAATAAAAAAGTATAAACCAACATCCCGTTGGTTTGCACTTTTTATTCACATAGAGACCAGTATACGCGACCCACGGTAAGGTCGAGCCGCGATGTGCAAAGTAAAACGCGAGTGAGGAAAGTTTCGAAAGAAGGAACGAGATATATAGAAGAAACTTTGTACCCTTCGTTCCTCTTTCGCCGCTGAGGGTGAGACGCGAACACGGGAGGCAGAGTCTCGTGACAAATGCAAGGCAAATAGGAAGAAGAACGAGGTGAGCGCGCGAGGACGAGGGGCAGGGAAGAAAAAGGAGAATCATGCCGAGCTCAAACGGGGATGGAAAGTCCGAGACGGAAACGGTGAAATAGAGATACGAGAACGTCGGGAACGAGGAGCGGAGAGAGAAAAAGCAAACCTGCAGAGAGGACACTGTAGCAGGGAATCTCGCGGTAAGACAGCTTAATGCCACCGATCCTAGTAGGTCGAAATAAATTAAACAAGGAAATCGTACCGCGTCAGGACCGAAGGCAATCCGCCTCGATCTCCTCCTCTTTCGTGGATGACTTTTGGAAAATCTCTAACCCCGCGCATCCGAGAAACGAGAGCGCGAAGGTGGGCACTCTCCCCGATATATACCGACTACCGAATTTCCCTCGTCGTCCCTCCAGGAGGAAGGGGAGACTCCATTCTTCATATATTTAATCAGCGTTTCGCAAACCTGCCCTGATCCTTTATCCCAATTTCGCCGTCTCATTTAACCGGGCTTCTTTCATATTGGCCGGAGTAACCCCTGTAGCTAGTCTCCTCAGCGCTGCCGTTCTCCACCCTGTAAATTAATAAGGCAGGACAAACACGGGAATGCCTCTATTTTCCGTAGCGTTTCTCCTGCCGCACCCTTGTACCGTACTCCTGTCCGTCTCTGCCACGGCCGTTGCGTCCATTCGCCCTCTCGCTTTTCCGCCATATTTTCCACCGAATTTCCTCGACAGAAGTACAGCCGAACCCTCGTCGGACGAAACGAAAATGCGGACTAAGCGCCGAGCGAGAACCTTCTCACGAAAAGTACATCGGCAAACGGGAACGCGCCCGAACTGACGTTGGATTCATGGATATGTATGACTCCGCGCGACGGGATTCTCGGCACGTGGACGGTACACTCGGGAGGCTAATAAAAATTAAATGATTTAACGGATGCTGAAACTCTGGTTGTTACGGAAATAGGATCCCGAGGGGAGGGGGCTAAAATTTTGAACGCCCGAAATGTAGGACTGCCCATATTTCGAATTTTCATCATCGTAAATATTAAAATATCGAAAAATGAGTGGTTCGAAAAGTCGAACAATCGTTTCACCGAAAGGCTATTTTTTCTAGCGCTCTTTTATTCGAAAAGGCCTTTTCTGAAGTTGGAGATCAACATTTTGAACTATTAGATTTAGAAAGACTGAAATTTTGAAGATGAAAACCGAGACAAGCCACTGGTTTAATAGCCTACATACTTACCCGAAATATGTCGACAATACAAATTTTGAATAACCAAAACTCATATGCGAGCAAATCGAAGGACCAAAACAGTCGGAATCGAAATAGCGAAAGTGAATAGCAAAAGGCAAGAATCACCGAAAATTACATAACAAGGGCTAGCAAATCTGAGTGCTGACATTTCTTAAGCTGTCGCTATTCTGACTGTTCGTCTTTCTGGTCTTTCCCTATTTTTACTGTTCGCCTTTTTGATTTTTCGCTATAATAAATTCGGTATTAAGAACAGTTTTAATATCCGCAATTTTTAATTTTCAGGGCACAAACTTTTTAGTATTCGAATTTCCGTCTATTCTAAGGTTCATCCCTTGCAATGTCGCCTATTCATATATTTATTCTCGATATAAGTTTATTGCCATATATTTATGTTTTCAATTTTTGTTTACTTCTTAACGACTCTCAGAAAACAGGTCGTTATACATTTGAACATTTGTTATTTTTCTGTTAGAAATATCGGCTGTACTCTATTTCGATCGTTCCAAATTTTTACCCGAACCCGAACGAGAAGCGGAATGTTTATTCGCCGAATAGGAAATCGCAATCTTTATGTAACAGTCAATACGTCTGTTCGTGTTAAAGTGCCGAAAAAAGCTGTCGATAAAATCTATCGGTGTGAAGTCGACCGTTTGTTCGTCCGTCAAATGTCATGCTGTTCGAGTGGCTCGTCGTGACCGGTCATCGATCGATAAACCGTCTATCGTATCGGGCGTACGATATTGTTACAATACTTTTAAAGAAATCCCATTACAGTATTTAATACCGACCGCAGCATTGATATTAAAGATGTAGCAAAAAAGAATGTTGCTACTTAAAATATCATGTCTTAGGGTAAGTCAGGGTGATATAAGCCGGCTTAGCCGGCTAAACTATTTTAGCCGGCTAATCCGTTTTAGCCGGCCTAACTATATTAGCCGGCTAAGCTAATAGGGTCTTGGCATTTTTTGAAGAATTTTTATTGATTTTTTTCTAATCTTACCTGCAACGTAGTCCGAAGTATTTTCGACCGCTGAACATGAATGCGCCAGCCTTTTTGGCCTAAAGTACAATGCTACATTAAAGAGCTCGATTTTATGCACGAAAAATCGTATTTTTGGGATTTAAATGGAAAATATTGGGTTTGAAGTAAAATAATTGTTATATTCGTGATCAGCGGGAAAAAATACATCGAATATAGCTTTGAAACAAAAAAAATCGAACGAACAACGATTTTTCAATGTTTCAGCCACCTTTGGGAAAACGTCGATTTTCGTGATTTTCAAACGTCGATATCTCGGCTCCCAATGGAGGTAGGGGAAATGCGAGGTGCCCATCGGGTTATGGGAAAAAACACAATATAGGGCCTTGTCCGAAGTTTTAGAATCGTTTTATTGTGCCGTTTGAGAACATTGAAAAACGCAAAAAATGGACTTGAAAGAGGCGAAAAATGGACTTGAAGGGAGAAGGGGGGAAGGGGTAGCCTTGCAATTTTTTGACATTTTTTTTCTTTTTTTTTTAATTAACTGCCACGTATTCCGACGTATTTTTGCGCGCTGAACACGAACCCGATGGCCTTTTTGGACTAAAGTACAATGCGACATTAAGGGGCTCGATTTTATGCACAATTTTAGGCACTCGGCCGGCTAAAACGGATTAGCCGGCTAAAATAGTTTAGCCGGATAAGATATTTTAGCCGGCTAGGCTGGCCTATCTGTACAGCCCTAATATGGTCACGAGGGTGATATCGCCATCCGTAATATCTTGTAACGTAACAAACTAATGGCGATGCCGTTTGCACATTTTTTAGTATATGTAGATACAATATGATACCAACGACAATGGTAAGATTGTATGTGCAAGGGTCAATATGATATTCAACGTGGTCATTCGTCCGCAATTTCCGGATGATATGGCTAATAAAACCGTTTTCTTTTTAGCTTGGTATCTGAAACATTTGACGGAGGTAATTATTCTCTTTCTGTAGTTCATGTAGACAACATAAAATATATACTAAGTATGTTTTCTGTAATCCCTCTATGCTTTCCTAGGCCTCATCGACTACCATTATTACTACGGCGATATCATCTGTAGTCTCCGGGTAATATGACCGATTACAAATATTTATTTATAGCGCTGCAATTTAAATCATGCACCGAAAATATCGAGGGCTCTGAGTGAATTACTTCAGTTCGATGTTTCTAGAGTCGGTTACGACCAACATTTTAAGGTTTTTTACGGTTTAAATTTGAAGGTTAAACGTCCAATTTTCATTGCGAAAAATCATGTCCTCATCACCCCAACTTACAGTAATTGCAATTACATATATCTAGGTGCATGGAAGGATCGAATCCAACGTACTTACTTCACTACCGCTTCAATGTGATTAAATGAAACCTATTTACTTCAGTGCCATCATTCCGGGTAGCGTCGAAGCATCCCGAGTTCGAATTTGATGAATCTTCAAATAGGTAAGGGGGGGGGGAGCACCAACGTTCGCCGAGTCCTTTGACGTAAGTGCGATTTCTCCTACGATTTCCCTCGTCGCAGAACCGAATGATTAAATCCCGAAACCAGTCCTGGAATGTTGAGATAGTCGTTATTCAGGGATAGAAAGGGATGCTTCAATGGGAAAACCACCGAAGCGTAAAGGAAACACGTATGCATATAGAAACGGTACGTAATAGTCGGTATACGGGAGGTGGGCAATAGGAAGGTGCTGAAGGAGCTCAGGCCCGACCCGATCCACCCACCCACACACACATAAGCAAACCCAGAGCTCCCACTTAAACGGAAGGCAAGCCGAAACACCAACTCCTCGGGAACAAGAACGACGACTGCGCCCCCCGTTCTTCCTCCCGCCCCGCTGTCATCTCCTTCCAAACTCTCGGCAAACCTAATCCCCAGGCAAGTCGGATGTCGTCGTCGTCGACGCCGTCGCGCCGGGTAACGAAGTGCTCTCGAAGTAACGGGTGTCGAAATATAACCGTTCGTACTTGTAGAAGTAACGTTACGCAGCGTTTGCAGTATGTAGGTAGATATAGGAGCAGGGATTTGAGGACTCGGAAGGACGGGAGAAATTCGAGATAGCGCGGTCCGGCTATCGAGAGTGGCGAAGCTGATCCGGGTGACCATGAGGAAAACAGAAGCTGACCGTTACGGTGTCCGACTACGAGAGGACCGTCTCTACTGGCCGACTGGCGATCGAGTTTCACTACTGTCGCCGGGCGAGGTATATGTACGTCGGCGCGGTAATACCTTGCATCACGCGTTCTACCAGGCTACCGTGCGACGAGCTCGACGTTGAAGCTGCTCCAACGCTTGCCAAAGTTAATCTTCGTACCGCTATTGAACGTCGACGTTGTCGTTGTCCAACCAATGTTCGCAGCAATCGGCGTCGGGACTCTGTGAGCTGCAGTTGTAACACACGGAAGAACATTAGTGTCTGACCATAACGATGGTATCTCTAACTAAACGGTATTGGGCTATTTACGGCACAGTACGGTGCAGTTCGAGTTTCCGTGGCGGGACTTTTTATCCTTCGGTTTTGTGTCTGCGTTAAAAGAAAAAAAAATCTTTTTTTAGTATAACTATCATCAATTCCGGTAGTTCAACAATAACAGCTAACTCGATTGATTCAACAGACTTTTTTAAAACATAAAACTCGTTCTTCTTTCGCCGGCGATTCTTGCAATTCCACGGTTTTCTTCTTACTTTTTTGTGGAAACTCCTCTATAAAAGCCCAAGTAAGATGGGTCTTCTCCTACAAGCCAGCGGTTTTAGCTACCGCTGCCCGCCGAAAGGGTTAATACCCCTTTCGTCGTGAGAGTAGCTCTATCAAAGCGTCCTCCATCCGTACGTTTCACCGTCTTTACTTAGGCGTCTCGGCCGTGGATAGCCATACGTGAATTTCCATCAGGCATGTGGGCACAGACATCGCATATACATACGTGCAGCGTGCATGCTCCGGTGTCATGGTGTAAGTACACTCCGTCCGAAGTATACGAGAGAGAGAGAAAACTATGGCCCTGCAGTGTATGCTCCTAAATGTTTAAACGCTGTCTCGTACGTTAAGACCGAAGAGTCGCGTGGGCTCGTATACAAGCCCAGGAGACTCGCTGTCCCGTACACCGAGCGAAGACCCGAAGAAGAGCCAAGCCAAGGAACCAAGTGCGAACCGTTGCTCTCGACTCTCGAAGCTTCCACCCTCCTGCACGAAGTCGAACGTCTTTACGATCCCTCGCTCCTCTCACGGAAAAGCGTACGAGGATATCCTCGCGGATCGAGAGAGACACCCTCCTCGCAAGGACCGAGTTCCTCTCATCCTTACCCGCTCTTGTCCTCTCCACCTGTGCGCTTACTATATCGCGCGCTTCGCTTCTTCGCATTCCTCCCTCGTTCGCTCTCAGTGCACTTCCATCCCGAGGCCTTTGTTCACAGCTCTATTTCGGTGCATTGCATTACTGAAGCACATTGCCACGTACGGTATGGGGTAAAATGGACCACCGGGGCAAAATAGACCAGTACCGACTATTCGAGATGGGAGTCGTTTTTTCGCGTCCTGTCCACGATCGGTAAAAATAGCTCTGTTTTACCCCGCTACCCCTCTATATACCGATAGGCGATAGCGATTAGCTCGGAGTAAGGTCGCATCGTGTGTAACAATATGTTCAAAGTGTTCTTACTATCGCAGCTTTCGACGCCAATCTCTCTAGGGGCGTTTTACACTTGTATGCGGCATTTATCCTTCGGTACCGTAGTTGGGAAGTACCCACAGGTAAACTCTACTATCGCTTTCTCGATATTCCCTCTGCACGTAACCTTCATCCCAAATACTTTGGTCACAGCTGTATTTCGATGCATTTCGTTACTGAAGCACATCGTGATGTACGGTAGGGGGTAAAATGGACCACGGGGCAAAATGGACCAATGCCGACTATTCGAGATGAGACTGCTTTGCTCGCGTCCTGTGCATAATCGGTAAAAAAAATGGATGCATTTTGCCCCGCTATCGCTCTATACACCAATACCGGATAGTGATTAGCTCGGACGCCGATCTCTCTAGGGGCTTTTACACTTGTATACTGCATTCATACTTTGGTACCGTAGTCGGGAAGTACCCACGAGTATATTTTACTGTCGCCCTCTTGATATTCCCTCTGCACGTAAACTCGTATAGCGTACCTCACGTTGGGCGTATTTTCCGTTCTGTCGTTTATGCAACGGCATATATATATATGTATATATAGCTATAACTATAGTCTGCAGGTGAAACGTACTGTAGATGTAGATATGTATATGCGACATTTCTCAGTCACCAGTGGATACATATACATATATACATATATATGTACATATGGGAAGCTCTTTTGCTGTGTAAAATTTCCCCTCGGCGTACCTCATCCCCGAGAGCGCCTTCTCGGAGGGCCAAGAGACGGTACTACGGGCAACGCGTGTCGCACGCGTGATCGTAACTCCGCGTCTCGTTCGGCCTCCGTGCCTCTCTGCCTCCCGCGGCTTCCTCGGGTACGCCCATTGGGAACGGACTTTACGATCAACCCTCGCACCCGTGCCCCGCACCGCCGGCCCACGAGAATACCCTCGACGTCCTGTCGAGACCCGGAAAATGTCGTTACTCAGCGAACGTCCCAAACGTCTGAGAGGTCCAACGTCTCAGAAGATTACTTTGCAGTAAATTTTGATATACGCCTAGACTCGCGTTCATATGCAATGCGCGACGATACAGCCGGAACGACCAGGCGCGCTAGGTCACCGGCTCTGGCGTAGTAGTTGGGATGGATGGCTGAAAGGAAATTGTTTTTTTAAGCTCGAGTACTCTCAATCGTCATTTTCGAGACAGTGCCTAAATTTTGCGAATAATAATAATAATAATAATAATAATAATAATAATAATAATAATAATAATAATAATAATAATAATAATAATAATAATAATAATACCTGTAGGCGGACGAATCCAGACAATGGCTATCCTTGAAATATTATAAGGAAAAGAAAGTGTACACATTATAATCATATTACTATCGCTGGCAGTAGTACATTACTATATATGATAATAGGAGCAGGAAACTCCTTAAAGGTTTGTTCATTGATGAGTCTTCACTCTGCCCGGGTACACCGACGGATGGGAGGTGATTTCCATTGATTAGAATTCCTCAGATGGCCGTATTGCAGGCTGTCCGGATCGAGGTAGATCCGAGATGAGGAATCCTCGAAACTCGGTGACCCGAATGATAGCCAAGTGGATACTCTCAGGATTCTAATACCATCGGCTCTCATCTGATTTTTCGGCGAACAGGGACCGAAAGAGAACGAAAAGGAGGATTTCGCCCCCCCCCCCCTCCCGGCTGCTGCTCTTTGGTCGTCGAATCGGGAAATGAATAAAAGAAAGTGGAACGCCATGGGGAATCGCGGGACCGAGTGAAACAGAGGAAAATCACTTTCGCATTTGAGAGTTAAATGGGCCGTGGATAAAATAAACACGGGTAAGACGAACTTTTTCGCGTTACCGTGCGTCTATCGAACGCCTAGCTACACGTTGAAAAACGAATGAAGAAAAAAAAGCAAAGAGAAAAGAAAAACGAGAAAAGTAACGCATACGAAGCGAAGCTAGAATGACTTGGTGGAAGAGAATAAAAAGAAACTTCCGAGCTATTCACTTTATCGTGTCCTATCCCTCGCGTCGATTTCCTTCGCGTCGTGGAATCTCGTTTCGGAAACAAAAAAATTTACCACCGCTCACAAATGTACGCAACGTACATAAGAAAATCAAAAAGAAAACATGCGAGCGGCAGAAATCGGATTGCAGCTTTCACTTTATCATCGTTATGTCATGATTAATGTATATTTTTCGTTCGATAACGTATTATCCGAAGTTCCTCGAATGCTTTCGTCGACGAGAGCGCAAGCTTTTTTATATATTCCGCGAATAATTTAGGTTCCATCATTATAATTCTCATCGTGCACAGAGAAAAAGCGTTGCGCGGGACTCTCTCTCTCTCTCTCTCTCTCTCTCTCTCTCTCGAAAAAAAAGAAACTCAACGATTCTGTTACAAGAGGAAATGGAGACGAGAGGCTCTTTGGTCGCCAGAGTTTCGCAAAGTCTCATCAGTTTTCCAAGATGGAAAGCAATCACTCCTCGAGACTTTTTTCCCGCCCCCTTCTCCGTTTGCGTTGGCAGTACAATGAAGCCCTGTTATCGCTGCTACGAACGAATGTCTTTTCCTCGTTGCAATCCACGAATCGTGTCTTTGATGGAACAAGCGAGTTGCGAGTGCGGCGGCTATGATGCTTCCGGGGTGTCTCCCGATGTTTTTCTTTCATAACGAGGTACTTTGCCAGCGCGCGAGCAAGCGACGACTAAAGACGCGCCCGGCGACCGTGGTGAGATGTAGCAGTGGAAAAAAAAACTTGTAATCTTCGAATCGGATCACGTTGCGAGGTTGGCAGTAAAACGAAGCAGTTTTTCCAGTTGTCTCTCCCACTCGGCAAACACAGCCGCCGGAGAGATTTTTTTTTCTTTTTCGTCCAAGCACCAAAGCAGCTGGCCGAGTCGGTGTAAGCCTAGGAACGGCTACACAGTAGCGAAGACGGAGCGACAGAGAAAAGAAATAAAGCAGAGAGGAAAATGCTCGCTGCGTCGTAAACGTAAGGGGGTTTGAGGGCGAGAGAGGAAGGTGAAAGGAATATAACGTGTACGCAATGTATATAGCGGAGCTCGAGGGTTACCGCCGACAATGGAAATTGCGGGAGGAGCTTGCCTCGTGAATGCACTCTCGAGAATCCGGGGAGAGAGAGAGAAAGAGCATTAACCTAATTAGATAGAGATACGGGTATTGTTGTCGCAGAGTACTGCTCGACGAAACGTTGGATGTTCACGGTAATAGGTTCAATGTATGGGGGAAACCTTACCAAACCGATGCGGTTTCGATTATTTCGTATGCCATTGTACTCCGCACTTGAACGCGATCTTTGTAATAACAAAATTAACTCGAGACAAAGTCCCTCGTGCTTTGCCAGTCCGTTCACCCACTGTCGGACTGCGGTCACAACTGTTAGTTCGAACTATCGCCGTCCGATAACTTATCGGAATTGGATGAAGTTTCGCGAGTCTACTGGTAACTCGCCACAGTCAATTTGAGGGCCAAGAATTTGCACACTGGTCAGCTGCGTTTGTATCATTTGATCGGTAAACTTGGAATCGCACAATTTGTCGACCGTATCGATGTGTCATTTCACTAATTGTAAATCTTCGATTTAACGTCTGCAACAACGTTAAAAAAAAGTTTTGAAAAATACCTTTGATCTTGGTTTTTTGCAACGGAAGGGGGGTACAGTAGAACCTCGATTTTTTCGAACCAACAGTTATGCGAACCGCCGCCGGTTCGGGTAAAGTTTATACTATCCGAGCTATTGCCCGAAATTCTTGTGTCCTTACATTGTTGCGCGCTACAAACAACAAGCCATTTCAAGCACTCTGGAACTTGCAGCCTCGCACAGCATTACCGTGCATGCACGTCAGTCGTCTGCGCAGTATTTATTAGTTCCTTAGACCGAGCCAATAGTACACACGTATTCAAAATTTGTTTCCGTTAATCTATTCGTCTCGTAGTTGAGTGCGTTATGGCCCAGTCCTTCCACCTCTAAGCGTAAGCACAATGTACTTACGGTGGAAAAAAAAGAAATTCTTTCGAAACTCGATAAGGGAGAGACCAGTACATCGTTAGCGCACTCGTATGATGTTGGCAAATCAACTATCTCTGACATTAAGAAAAATCGCGCAACGTTCGTGCGCTAAACAAAAATTGTTTATCATGACGAAGACGATTTTACGTTACCGTTCAATATTATAAATATACATGTATCGCCTTATTCCACAAATATATATCACAATTATTTAACATATATGCGTACTGTTACTTTTGTCTGTATGTATCGCTCTATATCGCTTAACACTGCTTCACAGGTCAGTTATCCGAATTTTCGTTAATCCGAACGAGCTCCGGTCCCAATTGATTCGGATAATCGAGGTTCTACTGTATTCGAAATAAATATTCAATGGTGGACGTGTAAAATTGTCATATATATATATTCAGTATCGTTTGATCAATAAAAAAAATTATCGATAAACTTCGTTAGCCTATAATACTACGTATCACGTACAGTTAAGTACCTATGTAATAAGATCTCGAGAATGCCTTACTAGAGTTATCACTCTTCGATGTATTCGCGCTGGAGATCACGGACGAAGTAAAAAAAAATACTCGTTTCGAGTAAAAATATACAGTTGTCTGTATAAATAGGGAATACATAAATATTTTAGCTTTAGTTGTGTCCGTATATATATAATATAAGCTATAATTCGAATAAATCATGGATTTTTTTTTGATAGAGTATATAATTTACCGAGTAATAATATTATTTTGTTTACATGCGTGCGCTTGAATAGCTAAGGGTCTTTGGTAATCGTCAATCGCCGAATGAAGCGATTTGTCACCGCGCGAAAGAACATCTTTTAATAATAATTACCGCCATACTATGAGAGGCGCGAGACGTTCGGTCAATCTCTGATAATTTCTCTCCAACTCTCGCTGATAATCTCGCTGATCGGGACCGATGAGATTTTTGTTACGACGCAGAGCGTCCAGGCATTTTTTCGAAAAATCCTTGAAACAGAGACGCAGCTTGTGCTGAAGTCGAGACGGTTGAGCGTTTTGCTCACGAACGCCGGAGAGAAAAACCACAGCGACCTCGGCCGGTCCTTGATTGACCGTCGTACCGATACAGCCTTGAAGAACCATTTGCAGCATCTTCGCGTCAGGCGGTTCCTGGGCGGTAGCAGCTGCGACTTCAGCAGTTTTCTTCTGTATGTCCTCAATGGCGACCTCTATCGGGCTCAGTACAATCTGCTTTCTCGCTACGACCCGTATTCTTGTCTTCAAATAGGGGAAATGCGTCGCGACAGTTAGAATCGTTTTGCGTTTGCACTGTTCCCGAAGTTCGCCGTGAGCTTTGCCGCCCGGTGTGAAGGGAGTTGCGTAAATAAATCGTTCTGCGAGAGAAAATCCGAGGACAAACAATTAGAGACACAAGTTTTCATGGTACGGATGACAATTAAGGTGTTACTCACTTATGTTGAAGTTTCGATGAAAAACGGCCGGTCGGTGCCTCAGTTCGTGAGGCTCGAAGTACGGCTCGACGTAAGTTATCTGCACGTAGGCTTTGTCGGTCTCGAGCTTGCTCGGATCAACGGGATTCGAATCTTTTATTATAACTATATTCTCCGTGCCGAATCTCTCGGCGTAAAAATTCTCCAGCCGAGAAAATATCTCCGGCAGCTTGGTCAATGTAGGCTCCTTGTAGACAAACTCCTCGCCGGCGAGATCGCCGAAGCGAGCGCCGTAAAAGCCTACCCTGAAGTACGTGCCGAAGACACGCTTGCCCGCGAGCTGATCGACGCGCGTGTAAGCCTCGTGAAGTTTTCTGCAACGTAAAGATTCACGAGACGATTACATCGGGGCTGATTCAAATATGGGAAAAAAATAAACCAATCGTACCCGTGAATATTCGCCAATTTTTTGTAATCGTGGGCAGCTTCAGCGATAGGCAATAGAACTCGATAAACATCCGGAATAGCTTCGTACATGCCGGCAGCGTGGAAAGAGCTTGCCGCGTGTTCGAGCAGGCCCGCTAAACCGCTCTCGGAAAAGTCGGGACCGAGACAGAGACCCTCCTCTCGTCTGGCCAGTACGTCATCGCCGACGGCACTTTCCTCGAGAGCGTTCGGTGATACCGGACTCAGAGCTACAGCGCCTATGGGACGCCCTCCACCACCGGGCTCCAAGAGATGCAAATATTCGGCAACGAGAGCTGCACTGTGGACCAAACACATTGCTGCTTCTGTGTGATTCTTTCGCTCCATGTGTTGCTGAGCCATATTTGCGAGCCATGTCAATCTCAGGTCTGGCGACCCTTGGTAACCCTTCGCGATTCTACGAAATGACAATAAGAGATACATTAATGAGCTACTCGAAAGTTGACCGAGTCGGTCGACGGAATATACTTGTAGTTTACCTGTACATGAGGTCGAGCAACATTTCGGGATCTTCCTGGAACTCCTTCATCTTTACGGTATCGGAAAGTATCATGTGAAGATTGAAAAGTAGATCTTTGACTTGTTCCGGAAAACTCGTATCAGCAAGTTCGGTGTCTCTCTCCGCGTAAACGAGAACAGTTTTCAGAGCCCGTCTGAGAGCTCCTTCGCTCGGAGCTCTGCCGCGTCCGACGAGAGCTGACAGCGAAGTCGTAACTTGCATCTTGACCCTCGCGAAATTCTGTAAATGCGAATCAGCCCAGTGGAATCATCGAATAGTAAAAAGTAAGATTCTTTGTTTCAGGTTTGAAGATCGACCAACTCACGTTGCCAATTTCAAAGTTCTGTCGCATAAGCAAATAGAGACTGGCGGCGGCGTGACTTCTGATCGCGCTCAGTGGCGAGCTGCAGCGTGTGAGCAGAGTGAGACAAAGATCGCCGCATCGTTCGCTCTCCTCGTCGAACAGCGCGCTGTGGTACTTGAAAACGAGAGCTCGCTGAGTGTTGAACATATGTTGCAGCACCGAGGTGCTCTGATTTCTCGCCAATGCCCGGAGAAGAACCTTGAGCACAGCGCCTACCACGGCTCCTGACAAATTTGGGTCAATTATAACCGCCCGATTAATAAGTACTCGCAAAGTTTACGTGCACAGTCGATACGGTACGTAGGTTTTCGGCTCACCTCCGCCACCGTCTGCCTGCACTACAGACTCCAAACTATCGAGAACCACTAGAGATGCCTCGGCCGCGAGGGCCCCCTCGATGTGCGCGTCCTGCTCCACGGCTCGACCCTCGGGTTGTTCGTTCGCTCTAATAACGAATTACAAAAAAAAAAAAAAATCAGCAAATCACATTCCTTTCCACGAGGCTACAAATTTGTCATACAGGAATTCTCCTCGATATCTAATTGTACCAAATCTCATCGGCCGAATTTATAGATAATAATTCAAATTCTTAGTTTACAAAAGCAGAAAAAGAATCATTAAATCATATTTCTTTCCACAAGGCTGCAAAGTTCATAAAGGTATTCTCGCCAATGTTCAAATTAACCGAACTTCATCAGCCGAATTCACAAACAATAATTAAAATTATTATAAAAAAGTTGTAAATTGAAATTTTCATATGGCTTTCTCACAATGTTCCATTATTCGCGAAGCTTCTTCTATGAGAAAGCATTTTCTGTACTTTTGGCTTCCTCATAGAGGAAGCTTCGCGAATAATGGAACATTGTGAGAAAGCCATATGAAAATTTCAATTTACAACTTTGATGAGGAAGCAATATGAAAATTTCAATTTTCAGCTTTTTTCAACATCAACGTCGTGTGTAACTTTAATGCAACACGACTGGTCGGTTGCATTAATATCCAAATTATATTACTGTTAGAACCACATTTGATGCAGAAACTCTCATCGACAGTAAAATAAACATTTTTTCGAAAAATTTCAAAATCTTATAAAATCTAAACGCTTCGATCCATCTTCGTCAAATTTAATACGAATCATTGTATAGTGTCAGTCCATTCCCGTATCAAATTTCAGCTCGATACCTCCATATTTACTCGAATTACACGGTTTTTAGTAATTTTTCAAAAAACTAAAAAAAAACTCAAAATCCCATAAAATCTTACCACTTCTATAGATTTCGACCAAATTTAATACCAAAGGTCTTTGATAAAAATAGTATACTTGAGTGCAGTTTTAAGACAATAGCTCAAAATTTACGCAAGTTAGAGCTACCACAGAGAATTATTGAAAAATTCAAAATTGCGTAAAATCTCCAATTGGGCCGCAATCTTCACGAAAATAGCACCGAACGAGGCGACGTGACCGCTCTACTGGTGTACCAAATTTGAATTGGCTATCTTAAACCGTTTCGGAGTTACAGTACTTTTAAATGAAGCAAGTCTGTCACACACACACACACACACACACACACACACACACACACACACACACACACACACACACACACACACACACACACACGCACACGCACACGCACACGCACACGCACACGCACACGCACACACACACACACACACACACACACACACACACACACACACACACACACACACACACACACACACACACACACACACACATCCGGACGCCAGCTAAAAATCACATTTCTCGACGTTTTAGACTATTTTAAGTACTCTGACATTAAAATCTCGAAATTTTTTTTTTTTACAAAAACAAAGCTTCCTCTATGAGGAAGCAAAAAAACAGACAAAAAAATCAGTAAATCACATTCCTTTCCGCGAGATTACAAATTCATCATACACGAATGCTTGTCAATGTTCAATTTTACCAAACCTCATCAGTCGAATTTATAGATAACAATTTAAATTATTATTAAAAAAATGGTGAAAGAAATACGACGACTCACCGATAAGGCATCTGATCTTTCCTCCACCTGAGTTTGTCACCAGTTATTCTCTCCTTCCTCCGCAGCATCATTTCGCTCCTGGCGCTCCCCTGTCCTAGAATAACATCCTCGAGTCTAGATCTAATGTCGCTTGTGGCCGCTGCTTGAGGCGGCAATCTCTTCAGTGCCTTTTTCCCCTTGTATTCGAAAGCCGCCGTCGCTATGTTGAGTACTTGCAGAAGACTCAGAACTCTTCGGGCGCTTAATTCGGAGCACCATTGAGCGAGCGCCGAGCGTTCGAGTCCTTTGAGTAGCCAGAGGAAACACATCAAAAGATGTCTCGTAGCTTCGGAACTAAGTGAAACGCGACACTGCGAGCCGGCTATTTCGGCCGAGGCTCCGCCGGCTATGGCCAATGCGACTGATTGCGTTATCGAGGCCGTCTCATCGGGATAAACGCTTTTGTCCTTCGAGTCCCAGTGATAGAGCTGCGGCAGGGCATCCATCAATATATTCAAGAGGGGCAGATACAGAGCGGCCACTCTCGCCTTTGCCGACGGGTCTGCATATCTGGGATCGACGTCGTGAGAGCCCATAAGATATCTGACCGTGCCAATAGCTTTGTTCTGCAACATGGCATTGGGTATCTCCAATGTGTTCGAGAGATCCGACAGAACCAAACCGACGAGGAAATGTTGCTGGCGAAATTCTTGACTCAATTCGGAAAATCTCGCCCGTTCGCCCGGTACGAGAGTCGATATTAAACTCCCTGAGCTACCGGTGGACGGGCTAGGGGAGACGGGAGCGGAACCGGAAGTGTAACCCGTGCCGAACGGAAGATTCAGAGCTACGTAGTGCTCGTGAGAGCAGACCGTACGCACGAGATCCAATTTCAATGCGAACAGAGCGGCCGAGTCTGGCACGTGCATCGAGGCATCGGCCAATGAGCAGCAAGTCGCTCGAACGAGAGACAACACGAAACCCCGGTCCATCACCGATAGCAAATCCGAGAGGAAGTTGCCGAGGCTCGAGATCAAATTTGACGCCACTCTGCCGTCCTTGCCGCAGCGATTTATCACTTCGGATGTGAGGGCCGCGGTCAGCGTCGCTACGTCGTCGCTGAATTGGGGCGAAAAACGTGACTTTCTCATCGATTCGAGGGCACCGATCTCCGACAGATGGACGACCATCGAGCGAACGATCAGTTCGAGAAAGAACCACGAATGAATTATGGCGAGTTCTCGTGCCTGGCCGGTCGACACGACCCAGTGCAAAGCGAGCTCCTCGTGCAGGAGCCTCCTTGCCGGTGAACTGTTTATCGACGGAGACTCCTGTCGCATTGAGGCGGTCCTGTCCAAGCCACGAGAATGAATCTCCATTTCCAAGTCCTCGACCGGTAAGTCGGGATTGCTCTGAGCGCGGATAACACCCGGCGTTTGGGACATCGTCGGTAGAGAGCATTGATAAGCCGTGTAGGTAGCGAGAAGAGCGTGACGACCGTGCGCGTCCAATTGACCGTCGGGCAAGTTAGTTATGTTTCGTACCAAAAGCCCGAGAGCTTCGAAAACTGTCGCCGCAACGTTCAATGGCTGGGAGGGTAACGTCGGCGGACGAACGAGCAGAGACACAAGCTGATCGAACAACTGCGGAAGCGAGCGAACGAGAGCACTGTGGGATGCTCTAGCGAGCTCCAGAAGGGCAGATTTTAACTCAGACTCCATACCAGCCTCGCCGATTCGAGGGGGTACCTGACCTGTTTCCAGTGAACCGCACAGCGATAGAAATCTGTGAATGAGAATTTTATGAGAAGTTCGTTATTTTATGTAACATAATTCGACTGAATGTTTATATTTCTTGTTTTGTTTTGTTTTTAGGGGAACGAGGATACAGTACCTGTCGATGTACTTGTCTTGGGCATGAACACTGGAGACCGGTTCCAGAATGACGGTAAAAACGCCTCTGTGTGCGTCAACCCATCTAGTTCCGGGCAACAGGACGTCAGGCGCGATATACGAATAATTTGCCGGTGGTGGATCGAGCATAGCCGGCAGATTGAATTCTCCGGATTGCAAATGACCGTCCCTCAGAAGTGGCAACCACTGATTTTAAATCAGAAAAGAATACATTACCGTGTGCATGATGATTCGATTGACGCGTATCGCGATTTGAGATATTTTACCGTGTAGGCAACTGCCGTCTCGACGTTCGGTTGCTCTGCTTTCTTCTGGCAGCTTATGTGGTAGAAGGTGAACAGCAAATGATGCTTGGCGCTCAGGTCAGCGGGAAGTCGCATCTTGACCTCGTCGTAAAAGCTCGGATTTTTGTTGTGATAAGAGACCGACGTAAAACTCTCGTGGGTCATTTCGGGACAGGACGATCTACCGAAAATAGCGGTGAGCGCGTCAGCTTCCTGCTCACCGCCCATCAACTGAATCCTCACAGCTATGTTACGAGCCGATCCGGTTCTCGAGCTGAAGTTCGCTTCTTTCGGATAGACGTACAGTAAATTCCTATAAGTCAGATCCGGCGACACCACTTCGCTTGGAAATTCAAGAATTTCCTTCACCGGTCGATTTTTCTCGTCTGGATAGGGCGAGAGTCTTCTCAAATCGGGATCCAAGCATCTCGGCAATTCGTCGGGTCTAGGACTGAGATCGAGCTTGAGGATACCGGGAAGGCACTTGAGTCGTTTCAGATTGGAGCCCGGCCGTCTCAGTTCAACCAAAAGCTTGTACAGATCCTCGTCCCTGAGACGTTCGCTCTCCTGCTTGAAGAAACTTGATACCGTCAAGGTTATCGGACGAAAGCTGTCGAGACAGTTTGCAAAATCGTCCGGCGACCAGCTTCGTCTCTTGTCGGAGCTTCGTCGTTCCAGTGAGCCCCTTCTCGTCGGTTGCTCGACTTTCTTTCGCCACTGTTCCAGACCACCCGATTTTCTATCCAGGGATCCGGCACTTCCGGTGCTATCCGTGTCACCGCCGCCTCCGATAACGCCCGAGAGGTGAATAGCCGTCCATGCCAGAGGCATTCTGTAACGACCCAGACGCTCGCAAGCCATAACCGCGGCAGCTTTTACCTGATGAATAATAAATTCTTAACTTACACGAATATATCGATAAATTTCGCTCGCCACAAACTCCCGTGAACATTGTAATATCTTACCTTATCCTTGTTCTTGTCGTCGCGAAGATAAGGCTCGGCGCACTCCGAAATATCGCCTTGAAGCACCTTCTCCAGCCTGACGACGAGAAAGAGGTCGGGGCTCGGCTTGCTGATGCTCAGGACGCAGCTACGCGCCAGCGTACTCGTGTCGCTGTACGCTATGTGAGTCTCGAGCATCCGCTTCAAGCCCTCGGGATTCATGTCAACGTAAAAATTTTCCGACACCTTCTTCTTCTCTTTCGCGTCGTAGAGAGCGAGGCAGGCGAAAATTGGCTCAACCTCCAAATCGAGCTTGAGCTGGAGGCACTTTACGAGGACTCGGTGAGCGAACGGCTCCGAAGGCTCCGGGGCGTGGTTTATCTCTTGCCACTCATCGTCCGGCGATGTTGGCGGAGCGTACAACGGAAATAGAGCTTCCTAAAATTCAATTACACGTTAATTATGTACGGCAAAATTTCGTTGTCATGTCGTTGACGTTAGGTAAACGTGCCTGACGATCCTCCAGACGTTTTTGCTCGTTCATCTGATCGATAGTCTCAGGACAGACGCGATCGAGGAGACCCGGGAGCAGCGGGTCGTGCTGGGAATGACGCAAGTCGAGACTAGCCCAGGAGCCTCGTGGCGTTTCTCCAGAATTCGACATATCCTCCTCTTCGTTCGGCGAACCGGAGCCATTTGTGTCCTCCTGGTCGACCTCGAAATCCTGCCTCGGTGTGTCTTGCAGCAACCTGTCTCTGGCTATGGGGGACGCTCTGCCTTTGAATTTTCTGTACACCACCACCCAATCAGAGGTGAAGGTTTCGATGCATCTTCTAACGTACGGCAATACAGTATCTCTGGGAGAAAAAAAGTTCTTTTAGCCAGCATTATGGACGATACATGCACAGCACTTCGGTAATCAATTCCAATTATGGGTACAATCGCCTTTTTATAGCTTGCACTACCTTAAGGTTTCAATATTGTGTGACAAAAAAATGTCTGCATTATGATAATAATACAGTAATATGGTAATAACTCTTTTGAAACGTTTAAGAGAATGGTAACTATAGCTATACAAAGATATGAGAAAGAGGGGGTTTGAAATAAGATATCAAAAAAGAGGTGTCCCGTCACATGCAAGTCTTATGCTATTGGTTAAATCAATTCAAAGCGTTGTAACTTTGAGTGTTTTTAACTTTTACAATTCTCGAGCTTAAGTTTTTTAAAACTTATAACTCGTTATTCAGGAGCTCTAATATTTATGATTTATTATATACTGATAGTAAAAGAAAAATCCGTCAAAGTAATACATTTAAAAAATATCAATAAAAATATTCACTCGGATTCATTGCAATAAACAGAACAATTTTTGTTAAAAAAATTCAAGATAATATGCGTGAAGATGTCTGAAAAAAGGTGACATAAGTTAATTAGCATTCGGCTAGACACTTGGAACATAGCATGTAATCCAGAAATTTTTGGTACTGCTTACAGTGACTCGAGTGGAACTACAGGTTCCTCGGTCCTAATTTTACGCTTTATGACTCGCAATTCCACATCTCCAGGAGGAAAGTCCAGGATTGTGCGCAACGGGTCTCTGTCCAGCACTGACTGGTGTTGAACCAGGAAGTCCTCGTAATCCAGGGGCTCCAATACTTCGCACAGCGACATCTGCAAAAAAAAAAGCTGCGTTAATAATCAGGCGAAATGATCATAATTGATAGCAGCAAATGAGGGTGTGGCAAGTAGTCGATAAAAATTAATTTTACGGTAGAGGAGAATCCTGAAACGCTGCTTCCGCTCTTGGACAGGTCTCTCGAATATGAAGTGGAATTGGCTATCTGTCGTCTGACATCGGCGGCATGCTGCTTGCTCAGCTTGTGAGCGAACGCGCGCTGCACCGACGACATTTTTCGGCCTTGGATATCCGTTCAAAGAATCTGTAAAAACGAAAAATAATAAACAGGCGAAAAATCTATCAAAAACAACAGCCGATTGTTCGAAGCTTTGACACGGCAGCACACGTCGTCGGGTCAATACTTTGACAGGATCGAAAATCGTACGTAACAAATACTGTATCGCTGGCGGCTTCGTCGAAATATTCAATGTCAAACTTACGATCTTTCTCAACGCACGGACATATTATTATTGGACGACAATCCTCCAAAAGAATCGTCGGACGCTCAACCCAACTTCACTGCGAGTCGGCCCGATAGCAGGGAGAGTCGTGCATTGAAATTCATTGAATACGATTGATAAATAAAAGATAAAGATAATAAAACTATACGGTAGCTCGTAGTCGGTGCGGTTATTACAGCCGACGAGTTATCTGATCGGGCAGCCCAAAGCTATCTAAGCCTAAGGGAAGCGCCAAGCGAGATAATTTTTTATCGAATAATGTGCAGTTCGTACGGAGAGCGAGTCGCTAAGATTCCAGATAATTTGTCCGTTGAAAAGTTGTACAGTTCGTGCACAGATAATGTCGGTGATTCGATTGGCCAAGCGCAATCTCGGCGCGAGGTAGCGCCACGATCGTCGAACCGCTCTCGTTCACGGCGGGTGACCTTGCGCGCAGCCAACTTCAAGCTACTCCAGTAAAGATCAATTATTCTCAGAGCGAGGTCCGTCCCGTTTGCGTCAACATCAGCTGTGTTGTTTCGCTCCCTCTCGCGCGAGTCGAAAATGACAGTTGTTAACATGTGTTTTATATGTAAATTACGTACGTGAGAGTGAGGTGAATAGAATCAGTGGGTTAGATCGCATAATAATTCACGATACATGTGTAACGATGAACGGAAGCATTGGAATACTTCGCGGTCCGGTGCAACATCCAACGAGATTCGCGGATTATTTTGTCATCTGCGGACTCGACAAGGATTCGGGTCTCGAGCCAGATAAATATTTTGGTGAGTTAGTAAAATACGATGCAAATTCATCGATGCACGCGCACGTGTCTGTTATTGTTGTCGCAGTATCGTGTTGCAAACTTTAACACGCGAAGAGATTATTTGTATTATGGATTTTATCCACGCGAGGTAGAAAGAGAAGTCATTGCATAATTTGCGAAACGAAGGGAGATTGCGCAAGAGAAGTTTGGCCGCGTACAGTAAGCCGAGCGTGGAAACCCGTAGAATTGGCATAGGCGTGATATGTTTTACGAAATTTCATTTAATAAAAAAAGTTTTAAATACGGAACTTGATCTTTTTTTTCTCATTCCAAATTCCTGCATAGAATGGGAATCCAAAAATTGCCCCTGGATCAATTTTTTGTTTACATCGTGTTAATTGTGCACACACAGATAGAAGCGCCTATCTACGTTCATTGTCGTTTCGTTGAGATAACAAAAAATTGTGGAATGTTTCACGCACGCATTTGTTTTTTATGTACCTAATCTCGGAGTTCGAAGTTGCATGACACATAACTATTGTAAATAATGTCACGTGTGCTGGGAGTCGGGTGACGGGAACTTGCGTATCGGGGAATTGCAACAATAATGCATTTTTGAACATTTTAATTATTCATTCATTCATTTTCACTTTGATTTTTCGTTATTTTCATTCTTTGATTTTCTTTTATTTTTTGCTACGTCAGTTTAATTGTTGGATTGTAATATAGTTTAATATGCCCCAGGACACGAATAAAACACAACACTATTCTAAATCAGTATCTATCCTCGATCCTAGCCGAATATTCGAATTTCCCGCTCATCGGTCGACCATTATTATTATCATTGTTTTATCGTGACGAGCGCGCGTATCGATTGGCCGCGTGTATCGTTCAACCGCAGTGGTCAAAACACTGGTGGCGTGTTTGAAAAGAATATTACCACGAGCATAATAGAGATTGTTAGCGAACGAATGGAGCTCTCTCGTACCCTTCGCGCTCGTCCTCGGCTTTCAATTAGCTCTTAATTGAAAGAACGCTGAGCGTACGGGCTTGTCCCGACTAAAACGTACACCCGTTGAAATAAATACTTCCACTAGTTACAGTTTATCGCGTCCATCCGTACAACGAAAAGAAATATAACCTTGGATTCTTTCACGAAGATTTCGTGATTTTCGGTTCCCGGTAAACCTCTACAAAACTATCGGCATCGACGCGGTACGTCTAACCTTGCAGAGCGCCGGTGCAAGGTCTTCTTTTTTTCTTTCTCTCTAGTTCGCTCGTACCAAAAAATCTTTTATCCACGAGTACCGCTGTGTCTGTCGGGGTCAGGGCTTTCTTCGAGAGCGCACAGAGAGGATCCTCGAGCCATGCGCGAACAATGATGCACAGGAAGCAACAGATCTTCCTGAGAAACTACGCCGCGGTGGTGTCGGGCGGCGGGCCCGAAGGGGCCGACATTTTTCAGAGTGAAAGAGGCTGAGGGAGAGAGAGGGAAGACGGGAGAGGAAAGAGAACAAGCTGTATACTGCAGACACGATGAAAAGATCGTTTTACAAACGTCGGACTGGCGGGGGCCAGCTTCACCCTCGTGAAAATTCTCGAGTGGCGTATCCAGTGGCCGTGCGGGCCACTGTGCTGCCGCTGCATATTCACGTGTCGAGAATTACATAGTTAGATAGATCCGTTTATTGCGTGCTCTGGGGCCTAAGCCCTCGAAGAACTCCGTGCCACAATAAGGTGAACGGCCCAGTTTCCGCCACTGTCCCAGTTACCGCCATTAATCGCAATTTATACTAATAATAAATAGGGTTTACGTTAAATACAAATTAAATTGACGGCATGTTGAAGAGCAGTTTACTCTTGGTTAATGCCATGATACGTATATTTTTTATAAAATGTTCCCTGTAACAATTAAAGATGGCGGAAACTGGGCCTAAAGGTGGCGGAAACCGGCCGTTTACCTTATACGATATCAGAACACCGGCATAGCCGATAGCGCAAAACTGGATACGCCGAAAAAAAATCAATAACTTAGTAAAATTCGCTTGCAGGCTGCCAAAGAAAAAAATTGTTATTTCAATGCTACTTTCAATTTTTACAGTTCCATACGGGCTTGAAACGATATCGTGACACCTTGAGAGTCTTACCGTCGTTGTTTTAATATCATATGGCATTGTAAGTATTGAAAGTAGAATTGAAATACAACTTTTTTTTGTTTAGCAGCCCGCGAGCGATTCTTTTAAGTGTACAAACCATAAAAACAATAAATACAAAGTGAAAAGAATATGAGAAGAAAAGGAAAAATGAGCAAAATAATATGAACAGAAAGGAACAATAAGAGAAAAAACTACAATACGTAACTACTCAAAATAAACACATCCATACATAGGTTGCAGGACAATTAGCAGCGTTGCACGCTGGGCTCATTCCTCCGTATAAAAGACGCTTCGGTGATGTAAATAACAGTCGAACCAGTTACCGTTACACGTTTAGCGGCACTGTCGCACAAATGACAATGTTTAGCAGGGACAAATAACTAGACGGTTGATTATAAAGGTAAGTACGAAATAGAAAATATACATACGTATATCAAAATTTCCACCCAGATTCTCGATACACAAAAACAATGATTCGAGGTTTGTGAGACTCGAATTCTTCGCTGTAGGGTTACATTGTTTTGAGCTCGGCTTTCATTTGGTTCGAGTGTCAATAGTTCTTATTTTTGAATGAAAAACGAGGTCGAGAGCCGTTGGGAAAGCGGATAAAGGAGAGCCTTGATCGAGTTGAGAAGCTTTGCATTATTTCATTGAGAGAGGACTCTGAGACTCTCGAATGTGTCATGCAACCGTATAATCTTCGTCTATGCAACGGAATAATAATTGAGAGGAGAAACCCTTTCAGCTTTTCGCTCGCAATAACAGCAAGTACACAGAGTTAAGTCGTTCCGGCTAGACTTAACATTGTAGCTTGCGAGAGACGAAACGAGGTCTATGGACTCCGCGGTTTGCCCTGTACAAAGAGCGTGCATTACAGTATGCCTAAATCTTTCGTGCGATGAAAAAAAAAAACAAACCTAAAAATAAACTCTTCATTTACACCGCCTACGGTTGGCGCGAAAAATAGGACTGCGTGACGACGAGAAGAAACCTTTCTCGCTTCGGGTATGAAAGCTCGCGACTGTCACAAAGAAACCGTGTTTGCCCGACGGGGACGTCACACGACGAAGCGGGGCGGCTCGGCGTAGTCTAAAGATACACTACTCGGTACAGCAGCTGCATACGCCGGTTCCTCGATCCCTTCGTCAACACACCCGGACCTATAGCATCTCGAAAACTTCCTCGATAAAGTTATCGCTCAACTTCGAACGGTCGTACCAAAATCATGTTTGCTCACGCCTCGGGACCTTATCCATTCCCGTGTTGTTTTTTTTTCATTCATGAGCTTAACGACTCACGCGCATGCAACAAACGCGATCCAACATTCATTTCCGCTCTCGGTCCGGATAATTCACGTAAAGCTGCAATCCAAGACAATGTTTGATTGATAATATTTTTTTTCATCGCGCTGAAAGGAAAATAATGATTGTAACTTTGACGAAAAACATTTTTGTCCAAACTTTTTTTTTGTCAAAAATCGGGATACAATTTTGCAAAGTAATTGTTACCTGTTTTATTCAAAATCATATATTTAATGAAAAACTGAACCACAAGAAACGGAAATTGATGATTTATTTTTAGAAACTTGTAAAAACCTAGTCAATCTCGGTAAGATGGTCTTAATTCTTATTTTTTAGACGAAACCACGTAATACTGTCCTACAGTATCTCGAAAACTTCCTACGTTATCTCGGAAACTTCCCTGATAAAGTTATCACTCAACTTCGAACGATCGTTCACAAAATCATGTTTGCACGTCCCGGAACCTTGTCCGTTTCCGTGTTGTTATTTTTTTTTTTTCATGAGCTTAACGATCCGTACTCACGCGCATGCAACACACACGATCCAGCAATCATTTCTGCTCTCGGAGCTGCAATGCAAGACAATGTATGATCAATCGTGTTTTTTCGAATCACTCTAAATAGAAAATAATGATTGTAAATTTCATGAAAAAAACTTTCTTGTCCAGATTGTTCTGGTCCAAAACCGATAAACAAAGGTAGAAATCATTGCCTGTTTTTATTCGAAGTCATATATTTATTGAAAAACCAATCCACAAGAAACGGAAATTGATGATTCGTTTTTACAAACTTGCAGAAACTTAGTAAATCTCGGTATGATAGTCTCAATTTTTTTTTTTTTTTTACGAAACCACGTGATAGTCATTGTCCCAAATTTCATCGCCCAGAGTCTCAGTCTAGACTCTGTCGCGTGCATTACCGCGACTATTCCGAGGAAGTGGTCGATGGCTTTGTCAGATACCCGGCCAGGGGTATATTTTTCACGCAGCAAATATTCTTTCGTCAACCCCGGAGACTTCCCAGCGCGATGTGCGGATCCTTTATCTCGCCCGGGGTACTTTCGGTCTTATGAATGTACCCGTCTTTCGGGGCTTTCACAGCCCCCTAGGCGTAGTCCCTTCGCTGGAGGGGTCGGTGAGAACAGTCGTTGGCCGGTTTCGACGGGTCTTCTCGTAAACTCGCTCTCGCCTCGTAACCCGTGGAGGGGGGAGTTTCGATAGCGAGCGTTGCCCCAGCTCGCTCGCACGACCCGTCGAGTCGAAAAACGTTCTCCTCAATATACGCAACTGTTCGGTCCTTCGTCGCTATCAATTTCTCGACTCTCAATTTCTACGAGATTGCATGACATAAATTTAACATAAATTTAACATAGAATTAACAGAAGACGCACAGTTAGCACAAAATTAACATACTCCTGCATTAATCCAGACTGCTGCGCGAGCGGATGAGGCGCGATATTGGTGGCGACTGACATCGGTTGATGTCGAGGGGCTTTCCGCGAGGGAAGTCTCGTTTATTTTTTCTAAAATTTCATTACTTTTGTCGCATATTCTAGTTCATATTTTTATTTCCATTCGATGTTTATTTTGTTTTATATTCTTTTCATATTGTTCTTTGTATTTGTCATTATTTTGTGGTTTGTAAATAATTGTTGCGCTGGCGCTTACGACTAGGTCGTGATCTAGTACCTCGTAGCGCGGTGTTCTTAGGAGGCTTGGGCTCTAGAACACGCATTGAACGAATCTATCGATCTACCTACACGGAAGATGGTAAAATCGAGAAGGTCACCGATAATAACGGATATCCACTCGTGAAAGGGCAGGTCGGAGGATTAAAGAGAAAAAAAAAAAAACAATGTTCCGGAGATGCATCCTCGGCTCGGAAGAATTAGCGACTAAAAATAGAGCACGTGCCGTAGATGAAAAGCGAGGAGCGTGGAACATAAAAAAAAAAGTCTCCGCGCTTTCGCTGACGGGAGATGAAATGCTCGAGGAAAAAAGGTAAAAGAAAAAAAAAGAAAATGGAGGTAAAAATTAAAAGAATAGCGAACGACATCGCTCGCAGTGTCTCCGGTGGGTTGGTTTGCGGGACTGCAATTAAGCTTATTAGAAACGCGTCTCACCGTAATTAACGTTCTCATAGCGACTGGATCGTTCGGGCGCGCGGAAGCGAGTTTTCGGCGTGGAGAATTCTCGGTTTCGGGATTTTATTGTTAAAAGTCGAGGAGATAAAGAACGAAGCGAGTCTGTGTGTGTTTTTTTCGAGCCGTCGTTCTCTCCCAGGGAAACCTCGTCGTTCGATGCATAGCTGATATTCCCGGGGCGGCCCGGCCGTCGAAAGTACCGCTGCGAATAATCGGCCCGGTTCATCGGAATATCGGAACAATGGACCGTGGGTAAAGCGGCACACGCTTAATATTCCGGAATCGGCGCGGAGCGGGACCGTGCGATAGGCGAACTGGCTCTCTTTCACGATGCATGAGCGACCGAGTTTCTTTTTTAATTCTTTTTTTCTTTTGTTTTTTTTTTTTTATTTTTTGTCTCCACGGCACGAAGAGAAGCGAGACCGCGGCATTGGCGGAATCTCGTATAGCGCATGCAGATAAAACCGGGTAAACGTGCGGAGCTCACGGCCCAGCTGATAAGCGGATAGGTCACCGTCGCGATCTCGCCGTTGGACGACTGTGGAAGAGTATGATTTTCAGTAACGGAAGACTATTTTATCTCGGTATGGAAAGTAAATAAAAATATTATAAAAATGGTGATGGATCGAGCGACGAAATTCGATCGAGCATCGAGCCATCCAAGTGTGTGCTCTCGCTCATAAGTGATAAGAGGATAGGTCACAGGCGCGACCTCTCCGTTGGACGACTGCGGGAGAATATAATTTTCAGTAACAGTAAACTATTTTATCTCGATATGGAAATTAATTTTTTGAATTATAAAAATGGAGGTGGATTGAGCGACGAAATTCGATCGAGAATCGATCCATCCAAGTGTGTGGTCTCGCTCATATGTAATACGTGGTTAGATCGCCGGCCGGATCGCGGCGTTGGACGACTGCGGGAAAATAAGATTTTTAGTACATCATAGAAAACGGTTTTACCTCGATATGGAAATTAATTTTTTTAATTATAAAAATAGAGGTGGAACTAGCGATGAAATTCGATCGAGCATCGATCCATCCGAGTGCATGCTTGCGCTCGAAAGAGACGACCCGGCCTCCTCACGCGTGGCGGCCTGCTCTAAATGTGCTAAACCTTCGAGACGCTCCGAGGCGCAAGTGGACTCCGGTTAAATGCTCGGCTGAGATTGCTGGACCTCTGGAGAGATTTTACGACGATCGCTGGAGGTCTGTGATTGCGTTGAAATTTTTCCGCAAACGGCGTCAGAGAAAATGATGTTTTTGGATTATCATTTTATAACGTGTAATTTTAGTGGCAAGATCTATGAATAATCATTGTTTCATTTCCGGTGACAATAACGAATTTTTTATCGAGTCACGGATCGCCAATTCCAGACGGATCAAATAGAAGGCTAAAAAAGAGTGACTCGTCGATCAGGGGAAAATTCCCGATGCCTAAGTCTCCCCCTCCAGATCTCGCCGTTTCCGTTGTATTTCCACCGTCATTTCAGCGGCTCGCTTACGTCAAACGGCTCGATAGTGCACACGACCCGATAGAACATTAACTCTTTCACTTTCGGTCAAAAAGTTTATGTTCTGCACCGCAAGTCATATATTTCCGGTATAACGTCACTTCTGGTCGAAACGCAGGATTTTCAAACCGTAAGTAGTGTATTTCCGGTATGACGTCACTTCCGGTTGAAACGTAAGATTTTTCAAACCAGAAGTAACGTATTTCCGTTATGACGTCACTTCCGATCAAAAAAGTGCCATTTTAAAACCGGAACTAACGCATGTCTGGGGAATCTACCAAAATCTAAACTTCCGGTTTGTAAATTCCATAGTCCGTAGGCCAGGGCGCGAACATTTATATACATATGTATATACATATGCAGCAAGCAAGAAGCGCGGGAGAGAAATATCGAGATAGGTGACCTATTCTCTCCCTCCGGTACAGTAAGTCGGGGAGCGTGGGCCAGAATGGACCATTTGTACCATTTCTCACGAAACAAAAAAAAATAACAATGGTTCATTTGAAATGGAACTGGTTCGTTTTGCCTCCTCTCCCCTGTACGAAAATCGCCGGTCACAGAACGTATGAGCGACACAAGTAGGAAGCCAGAGCTGCCTCTGACTCACTCGTCCAACGCATACGCGTACGCGTATGCTTTGGTCCGTTCGACCAAAGCCCACTCCTCGTGTAAAAAAAAAAAACCACATATTAGTCGGCGAGGTAAAAGTGCGCGTACTCGAGGAACACGTGCGTTTAATACGTTACCCGCGAATATGTATACGCGTATTGGGTTCCAAGCCGAAAGTATATCGCGTGCGGTTTCAAAGCTACACAGACTCGGGTACGCTAAAGCGGATCACGGGCGTACTTAACGTTCGTAGAAAATGTTTGTCCCGCCGTCTCGGTGCGTGCAATGCCCCAAATCAATACCCTCGGCCCGCGTGTCCCGACGAGCGCGGTCGTACCGCCTTACAGCGTGATTCAGAATCGAAGGAATCACCTGTTAAAAATTAAACTCGAGCCTGGCAAACGAAGATTAATTTTTACTTAACGTTGCCGGACTTTCATTTGATTTACGTAAGATAGAAAGACTCACGGACGTAAGTCTTTCTATCTTACGTAAAAGATAATTAAGATTAGAAATGAAAAATGTAGTTATTATTATTAAAGGTAATGCTCAAAATTACAATTAACTCTTTACAAAGCAGACATCGAAGGTTGACACAAAAATCTCATTCAGGCCAGCCTTGAAAAAAATGGAAAAAGTAAAAAAAAAATGTACGACCGAGCGTGGCGGATAAGTGCTGTCTTACCGACTTACAGAGTGATTCAGAATCGAAGGAATCAACTGTTAAAGATTAAGCTCGAGTCTCTCAAACGAAGATAGATTTTTATTTAACGCTATCAGAGTTCCAGGTGTTTGTGGACATAAAATAGACGTAATCGAAAAAATTTAATTTACGTGAGATATTAAGACGTACGGTACGTAAACGTATCATTAAAATTAAAAATTAAAAATGTAGTGATTATTATTGAATTTATGGCTCGATATTACCAATTGACAATTTATTCGACGGACCGAAATTTGACCTAAAAATATCATTTAGGCTAGGCTTGCGTGAGATGAAAAAAGGAAGAACACATTAGCAAGGGTCGTTCATTAACTTTTTTTTCAACGGAGTGAGTAGAAAAGCCCTTTGATGATGATTCTGAATCATCCTGTATTATTCGGAAGCAGTGGCCGTGTCGGACCGCCCTTGCTGAGGGCCTCTTCGGTCGATTAGTTCTTTCCGCGGGTTTCATTTACCCCCTCGGTCCGAACGCACGGCAGCGCCATTGACGATGACGAATACACGAAGTCTGGACTAAAAAGTAGTGCTTCGCACAATTTCGCCACGGTGAACATCCTATATGTTTTTCGTTTTGCATGCAGAAAAACATCCTGAGTCGCAGCCGCATTGATATCAATCGCTCGATCTGGTACGCACAGTTGGATTATATTTTTAGCATTACCGGCAGTGCCGGCGCGCCAGCTCCGGATTCTTTCGCGAACGGTAAACACCGGGAATAATATTATTCTCGCATCTGCAGCGGATTTTCAGTAAATCCAATACCTTCGATATATTCGAGATCTTTCCAAACTTTCATTTTCTTAAGGTAAAAGTTAGAATTATAAAAAAAGGTACTGACAAATTAGTCAACAAAGAAGACGAAAAATAAGACGAAGAAAAAATGAAACTTAGTATAGCCGAGCGATGTCGATCTGCGTCGCAGTTCAACGAGTACTTTGCGAGATGCCTCCAGTCAGTCCCGAGCCCCGTCTCGTCGACAAGTGGAGGGCGTCGTGGAATCGTCCCCGACGGCGAGTGTTACAAGCTGCAGTTGCTTGTCCGTCGGGGAACCCGAGCCGCGATCAGAGACACGTGTGAGCAGCGTGGTGCTTCGTGGGTGTGGGATTTTCATCTCCTTCGGGTCTCTCCCAGCCTCCGCGCAGGCATCTCGGAGCGCGAAAGCTTAACGTTTGTTTATGGTCGGTCCTCTAAGGCCACGAGAAAATTCTGCGCTCCGGCCCGTGGCCGCCGCCTCCAGACGCCTCCGGAGCATCCCTCGAGGCACGCTCTGGCCCTCTCACGCTCCACGACTTTTACCCCGAAGCACGGAACCGAGATAAGAGTCCCTCAACTGCGTTTTACGCCGCGTGACGAAAGGCAAGGATAAGCAAGGGGTGCGATTTTCGCTCGTGATATATCGTAGGTGTGTATATATATATTTTTTTTTACGGGGCCATCGAACCCTCGAAATGAACTCGGGCTCAGTTTGCTTTTCTGTACAGCTTCGCTCCATCTATATAGGAATTCTACCGATAGCCGTCGAATCGACAAGGCTGATTGAAAAAAAAAAAAAAACGCACAAATATTACGCTTGTTATATACATGTTTGATGTTGTCTCGTGGACCCGAGGCGTACCACTCCCTGTTGGAGCTCTGTATTCCATTAGAAAAATTCGAAACGATGCGGCAGCGCTATACACGCATATAGGTATAGAAGCGTAGCGACGCCGGGTGATCGAACGTCGATGTCAATTCCCATCGGATGTACCGTGCCTCTCTATAAAAAAATAAAGAATATTCGATCAAGTCCCCCTTCTCTGGAACGTCGGAGTCGTCCCTCGTAAACGCGTTAACGTCGGGATGCTGACACGAGCGAATATTCGTAACAGACACCGAGCGTTTTGCGATAAGAGAGAGTGGCTCGTTGGTTTGGAACACTATGGTCGTAGCCGGTAGATCCGCAAGCGCTGCTTAACTCACACGGATATTTTGTTTTCGCTTTTTAATGATCTGCCAGTAACAATGGATCTTTATAATAATAATTTTATTTTCTTATTTTATTTTTTATCATTTAATTTTCTTTCATAACAGAACTTTATTAGATTAATTAGCAGGTTGTTGTGGCTCGGGCGCTTCGCGTCCTCGCTATCGACTGTGGAATTTAGAAACCGGCAATGTAGATTTCCAGAGGTTTACCGGAAATACGTTACTTCTAGTTTGAAAATCTCATGTTTCGACCGGAAGTGACGTCATACCGTCAATACGTGTTTCCGGTATGACGTCAATCCGGTATGAATTTCGAAATCCATATGGTATGAAAACCGGCGTGCCGAAATGATGGCATATGAAATGGAATTTCCTACTTTCGAAATCCATTCCGCATGCTATGAAAACGGACCTGCCGAAACTTATAGCATATTGAATGGAATTCCGGAATTTCGAAATCCATTCCATATGCCATGGAAACCGAATTTTTGAAAATTTTTTATGGAATTTTGGAAAAACAATAGACACTAAAAACCGAGTAGCGGCTCGGAGGTCATGGATGACCTTGAGACTTTATTATATAGAATTTCCTTATATTCTTAGTAAATACTTATCTCGAAGAGTCTCGTAAACGTGTGCAGTCTCCGAGGTGTCGGCGCAATAAATTCGTTCGCTGGACGACCCTCGGCCGCGATACTCATGCTCTCCAATCTGTCCTGCCCTCTTCCTTCCATTATGTCCCGACGAGTGCGCCGAAGGTATTATTATAAAGTAACGACAATCCTTATAGCCGCATAGATCGTTTAACTCGTCAAGAAATTCCATCACAATTCGCGACGGTCAATTAAACACGTTGAGCAGAGTAATTTGTCTCGGGGCGAAGAGGAGGCGTCGGGGGAGAGGGGTACACGAAGTTGAGCCATTTTCGCTACGGTGTGAACACCGTAGCGAACTTGCAGACACTCGTGTGTGGAGATTGTACTCCAATCCCCTCCCCTCCACATCCCTTTCGCATTAGGTAACTCAGCCAGAAATGAATTCTTTAAATCATAATAAAAAAAAAGGTTTCTGCCGAATCTCGAAAGCTGCGTAGCAGCTTTCGGGCGAATTGCTCCATGCAACATTTATCTCTACAAAACAGGTTTATGTATATAAACCTGTTGGATGGAAATATATATATATATATTTATGTGACTCGTGCATGAAAGTGCTATAATTCGCGCCTGCCCAGAGTAGCGTAAGTGGCGCTACTCTGGGCCCAACTCGTACTTTACGCACGCTCCTCGTACTTTACGCACGCTCCTTGTACTTTACGCACGCTCCTTGTACTTTACGCACGCTTCTCGTACTTCACGCACGCTCCTTGTACTTTACGCACGCTTCTCGTACTTCACGCACGTTCCTCGTACTTTACGCACGCTGACTGTACAGCACCACAATCAGCAGGCACGGAGTAGCACTTCTCCCGCATTCGTTACAGAAAATATGCGATACTAGTGTGGTGCAACGAACATCATACGCGGATTTTGAAGCGAGTATAAAGTTCGCTTTACCGCACTTGTATCGCAAATGACTATTTGTTTTACTACATAGCCGAAATCGTTCTATCGCTACCGTAGATATTCCAGAAATCGTTATCTCTCCGAGTTCCACTGCTAACCTCGTCCGCGACATTATTCGATCAACAGCCAATGGCTCTTACGACTCAATTATCAAGAGGAAATTGACCTCCGCGCTCTCGGCCGATAGAACCGAGAATATTCCAGCGTTCGAACGAGTAGTAATTAAAGTCCGCGAGTTGGCTTTTCCCGAATTCGGTATAATTCGCTATCGATCGACGATTCAACGCGATCGACGACCCCGCACACGACTCCGCGTTGCCGCTGCGCAATGTCGCGGATATCACCCGATGACCGAAGACCTCGGACGCCGAAGAGATCAAAATGCGGGCTCGTCACGGTTCGATGAATTATGGAAAGCGGATCCGCACGACGATACACAAGTTTCTTCACACTCGCGGACTTCCTCGCTCGAACCGATTCGCTCAATAATTCGTGCGGTAATTTTATTTACGAGGCCACAGGGCAGATCGGGGTAAAACGGACTAGCCTCGGGATTTGGAATTAAACTTTTTTTTCACCCGACGATTTTGAGAAAATGGTGCACTAGATGCATCCGGGCTAAGAGCGGGGCAAAACGGACCGGTGTCATCCATCGAAGATGAGACTTTCTTTCGTCGCCCGAAGAATTGCTGATAACCCGTTTTGCCCCGCTCAGTCACTATGCGGCAGTTTCCCGGACGCGTTTCTTCGAAAAGTAAATTCTCGCCAGGCTGATCGCCAGCAAGGAATTGATTAAATGCTGAGAGATTTCTGGTGTAAGATATCCGCGGTGTTTTACTTGGTAAAACCCTCGGCGCGTGCCAGACATCTGATGCGGGGCGCTGTTCGCAAGGAAAATAAAGATAATAAAAATAATTCTCCGTACCCCAATGCGGCGAGTTTCTCTTAAGGGTATTGTTCGGATATAGATATACGCTAAAGCATTCCTCGGTAAATGCTTTTTATTCGACCATGACTGGGTACATAGAAAAAGAGTGGAGTGGACGACGATCAATCTTGCTTCCGGTTGCAAGCTGCCACCCTTTTTTTCGGTTCTCTTTCTCTCGAGGCAATTTCTCCACCCATAAAAAGTTGGTGCGTCGCATGTATATCGACTTTCGAAATTTTTATAGCGCAGCATATCACACCCACTGTTGTCATTCTGTTCGTGCCGTAATTGGTCGCCGACGAGGTGGCCGAGTGAAGAACACAATGAGGTCGCTGTTCACAAGAAAAATGAAGATAATAAAAATAATTCATCGTACTCCAACGCAGCGAGTTTCACGTGAGGGCTCGGATATAGATATACGCAAAAGCATTCGTCGGGAAATTCTTTTTCTATGTACTATGGCTGTGTACATGGTACATAGAAAAAGAGTGGCGTGGACGACGATCAATCTTGCTTCCGGTTGCAAGCTACTACCGTTTTTTTAACTGCTCTCTTTCTTTCGAGGCAATTCCTTCACTCGTAAAAAGTTGGTGTGCCACGATATAAATCGACTTTCGAAATTTTTATATTGTAGCATATTCCATTATTGTCGCTTCATTCGTGTCGTAATTGGTCGCCGATGACGAGGTAGCTGAGTGAAGAACGCAATGAAGCGAGTGACTTTGATCTAACATGGTCATATGTTATAATAGTTTATTGTATGGCAAGGACGCAGAAAGGGAGTTCTTGACGAGTGTGAAATGACGGCATTCGCACGCGTCAGGACTCACCTTTCTACGAACATGTCATTCACATAATTTTTCCTAACACATGCACGTTAAATCCCGCTTTCCGTTTCTGTGAAGTGTGCGCAGAAAGGCACTTTGTCGCATCACGTGCGGGAAAAATACTGCGCGTGCGTACAAACCCTATATGGTCTTGTTGTCCAGCACTAGCGCGGAAAAGTGCCTTTCTACGCAAACTTCACGGGAACGAAAAGCGTGATTTTCGTGAATTTGTTAGTAAAAATTATGTGAATGGCATGGAAGTAGAAAAGGGAGTTCTGACTCGTCAAGAACTTCCTTTCTACGCCCGTGCCATACAAATAACTATTTCCTAACACATTCGTGAAAATAACGCTTTTTGTTTTTGGGAAGTGTGCGCAGAAAGGCACTTTCTCGCACTAGTGCGAGAAAATATATCGTATTGCGTTTGTACGTATGCACAGTATTTTCTCGCACTAGTGCGAGAAAGTGCTTTTCTGCGCTCGCTTCTTCACGGGAACGAAAAGCGGGATTTTAGGCGCATATCTTGGGGAAAAAAATCATGTAGTTTAGTGGGAAACTTTTTAGTTCAACTATCCCGCAATACGTTTATACCTGTGAAATGAGCATTACAGCGCTACTGAAATTCAGCTCGGGCGCGCGAACGGCCGACATTGCTCCCAGTGCCAATAAAATGTCCGTTTCTTGTGCCTTTTCTGGGCACGGGTGCGGGTGAGTGTGTGCATAACGACTCTGAACCCGCATTGGCGAGGGATCCATTTAATCAAGCCAGTAACGCACACCGGTGCCAAGTGTGAAAGAATGCGGACCATCCAGAGTTTCGCGGAGCTTGGAATAAATGAATGCAGGGTATAGATAAAAAGGCACAGTTGCGTTTGGCGCAGTTGCGATTGATTAAGAGCCTCATCGCCCCCCTCCGTCCTCCCCGCGCCAAGGATATACAACGGCGTGTAATTTTCTGTTACTCGAATAATTAAAACTCGTAAATCAGTCCGCTCACTTAACGTCTCACTTTTTTTTCTATATACATTTTTTTTTCTCGACTCCTTGCTTGCCAGTGCAATTTTCACCTAGGCGCAGCGGTAAAAAGGTTTACACATTTAATAAGTGTTTCAGTTGAAAAATGTTCTAAACACATTTCTTACTCATTTTACAAATATTCTGTGTGTTTCTTTTACAATTATGCATTTCACAATTAATACAGTTCGGGCATTTCACAATTAATACAATTCGGGCATTTCACAATTTCTTTTCTTCATCGAAACAATTATTTTTCGTGTTCATTTAAACAATTATTTTTCTTGTTTATTTAAACAATTATTGTTCGTTTGCATTTAAACCATTTTTCCTTGTCCATTTAAACAATTATTTTGCTCATTCTCTTTGCAATCCTTTTCCCGTTAATTTCGCAATTCTCGTCTTGTTGACTGTGCAAAGCTTTTGTTTTACCGTGATAGTGCGACACGAATTCCCGTCGAGAAATTCGATATTCCATTATCGGTATAGGGGTGAATAAATTCCGCTGGAGTTTGAATTTTTGAGATCCGCTGATCGGCGCGATCCGCGCCGTATATCTGGCTCTAGCAGCTTTCCAATAGTCGAACGATTAACTCGACAGAGCGAAGGACACTTGTGTTTCTCCCATCGCGGATACGCTCGTGGATGGGAAACTAGGAATACGGTGCTCCGGGCTTTCGAGGCTCGGTTGAGCGTTGCCAAGACTACAATAGTTTCATTGAGGTCGCGAGCTTCGAGATACCACACGGGTTCCCTCAATAACAAACCACTTGCCAACGTCGCACCGATTCTTGACTCACATTTTTTTTTCGTTTTTACTCTTCGCTTCTCCACTCCTCTTATCATGTACTTCTCTGTTTCGTGATTCAGGCGACTCGTTGCAATGCACACCATTGGATCGAGCTTACAAGAGCAAAGTTCTCGGACACTATCCGGACTCCGTGCCATGGAATCCATTCGACGAACATGCCGTTTGCATGGTAAATACTATTCAGCTAAAAAAGATAATCATAAAGTATTCAAACCTACCTGTAATATTTTTTTTTCGAGATGTCGATGAAAATTTTCGGAATCGAAAAGAAATTAAATTATAATGTGTGCGTTCGGAGCTGAACAGAAATCGGGGTAATGACGATTAAAGTATTTGAATTTTAGATACAAGGATAACGCAATTTTTGTCAAATATATTTAACTCGTGACTAACGAAGGTTCAACCTGTTTTATTAATCGGCTTACGGTGTCAGGGGTTAATTTTTTTTCCCGCATACACTGATAAAAACATGCGGTTGCATTAACTAAAGATTCGGGCGGGGACGTTCAAATAAATATTTAATTGGTCGAACAAAATATTTTAATGCCTCTGAAATACTTAGATGAAATAATCAAAACAATGATTGAACTAATCAATCTTTTAGCTGTACCAACAAAATATCTGTTTGAACGGCCCGAATGTTTCGTTGATTCAACCGTATTTTTTTATCAGTGTATGGAGAGTCGATACGATTCTCATCGATAACATTTATTTCGGTGATTGTAGCTGTGTCTGCCGAGCGGTCTGCGATTTCGTACGCAGAAGCACTCAGTGGAGCCGTCTTTTCACTCGTTCGTGCTGACGAAAGAGGATGGCCACAGGACGTACGGCTTCAGTTTGGTGTTCTACGAGGAGTGCCGGAATCGGAAAATATGCGCAGCGATGCAAACTCTTCAGGCGATGTTCATCACGGAACTGAGCAGCGGACAGAACGGCACACCACCGGCGTAAGTTTTTTAAAAATAATTATCATTGCGTAAAACATTGCTGGAAACCGTTCAGTCTTAACTACAGAAGTTTCATTTTTTTCAGTCCACGCAGAGGCCAGGATGGACACAGCACGAGATCCTTGCCGAGGCACTTCAAGCTATCGGCACATTCACCCGGGGCCGCGTTGGCCTACTACGATTCTACCAAAGACAAACTCCTAGTGACCAAATCGATATCTCTGCTATGCCAACAACCGTACCTCCACGCGGCACGAACGTTCCTCACGAATCTTTACAAGTGAGTTTGATAAGGAAGCCGCCCGCTACCCCCGAGTCGTTGAACTCGAACGGTTTTTTTTTGGCCTTCATCGATTGCATTTATTCGCCTTTGATCTCGTCTACGTTTCCATTTTACACGGTAAAACGAGGCTTGTATATTCAGTAAACCTTTCTTCTTCACGAGGATACATAATTTCTATTCCTTATTAATTTCAAAATTATTTCTTTAAAAAAAATGCAGGGAAACATAGAGATTGACTCTTTTTTAATCTTTGCAGATGTGTTCCTAGACACCCCGGACCCGGTTTAAGCCTGGAATCCTACGTGTACAATTTACTATACAACGTGCCGGTCCCTCTGCCCGGCAAATCTCTAAAATTCTTCGTGCCGAACGACGAGCCAGCCAAGCAGCCACTGGAACTGGTCATACTTCATCCAAATCCCGCGCTGGAACTGCCGATGTTGGACTACGCACTCAGAGACGTTTTCACCTGGCTCGGTGCCGAGACGGTCATACAATTGTTCACCTGCGTTTTACTCGAGAATCAGGTTCTTCTAAGAAGCACCGATTTTCACAAATTGATGGTAGTCGCCGAGTGCATAACGGCTCTGCTGTTTCCATTCTCGTGGCAACACGTCTACGTACCTATACTACCCGCGAGCCTTCATCATTTTTTGGACGCACCGGTGCCTTTCATAATGGGCCTGCACGCCAACAGTGAAGGGGGCAATTTGAAAATTGCCAGCGAAGTAAGTGCCCACTGTTTCCACGAGGAAAATTTAAAGAATTTCAGTTCGTTTCATGAATTTTTTGTTTTCAGGCGAATCTCTGTTACGTAGATATAGATAAGCAAAGTAGTCAGTTTCCCGAGGAGTTACCAGTGTTTCCCCACAAAATGCAGTTCATCGCTGAACTCAGAAGTCTCTTAAACAAGTACAAAGTACCGCAATCAGAGAAGTGAGTAAAAATGAAAAATTTATCGGATCTCGAAGGACGTTGCGACTTTGCGTCGCGGATTTTTTTTTTTTTTTCGGTGACTAACATCATTTTTTTTTAAGAAACGAAACTCATTACAGGACTGACAATATGGTCATCAATTATCTAAACGGTGATATAATGTCGACCAGCTTGACACTTCCTGGTTCGGGATTTCACCTTGGACGAAGAAAACATTCTTTGCACGATGTTCTCGATTGGGACCGACCCGAAGCATTGCCCCAATCCGACGCTCTTCAGAGAATCGTAGACATTGTTAAAAAAACAGGTATGGTAATTAGAAATACCTTTTCTTGTGTTCAGTAAAAAGTAATCGCCTGACCATAATTGATAAATGGGTGTTTCAGGTATAAGTTTGGACGATATCGACTCGGTGGAGAACGTGACGAAAGACAAAATACTTACGACTCAGGAGGAATATCAGGACACACTTGTATTCAACAACGCCGTTCGAGAGATCTTTCTGAATCGTTTTGTACAACTTTTCTCTGGCTACGATCATTTCGTTATTCATCCCAGTCAGGTAGACTTTTATAAGATATATTTTTTTACTTTAACTTTAGTACATCAATACTGACATTAATGCGATATTTGCCTCACAGGATAAAGACGAGTGGTTAAACAATCGAGACAGCATGCACGTATTCGACAAAGCGACATTCTTATCCGATCAGCCAGCTCAACATTTGCCCTTTCTATCGAGATTCCTCGAGACCCAAATGTTCGCATCACTCGTCGATAACAAGGTCATGTCATCGTGGAGCGAATTGGACTTCAATATCAAAGTTTTCGACCAGAGAATCGCGCAAATAAAGTGAGTCACCTTCGGCATAGCAACGTAAATTAATCCTGTATTTTCTTTAATACATCCGTTTCTGTCGCTGTGGCTACCTTTGAGATGAATTCCAAATATTTTTCGACCGGAAGTTATGTAATTCCGAAAATCTTATTTTTTTTATCGAAAGTAACTTCATATTCAAAATACGTCACTGCCGGTCGAGATGTGAGGTTTTCGAACCGGAAGTGATGGTACAGAGAACATTATTACTTTCTCTGGAATGCCAGTAATAGAGACGTATGAATTCAGTGAACGTATGAACACACGGATTATATTTGTGTTATTATAATGAGATATCTCTCGGACTTATTTTTAATGAACGCTGCAGGAAAAAAGTTGGCGAGGGAATTATTCGATCGACGCGCTACGAAGTATCGAACAACGTTGTCGAATCTCAAAAGGCTTTGGAAAATAAGCTGAACAACGTGGATTTCGAAGCTAATCCGCCGACGGAGATCGTACCGCATCGAGCAGCATATTTCCGAAGCTTTCCCCTCTTGGACACCGTCGCTATGAACAAAGAACCGGCTCAAAGGTAAATTTCATAAATTCTTGACAGTCAGTTCCATCGAAGCGCAGATACGTTTTTCTAACTTCAATTTCTTACATTTTGTGCTTGACCAAAAGTATGCTACGGTAAGAATCGACGAAAATTTTATGTCACATCCGATGTCATGTGCCTTATAATCGTGACTATATGTATGAATAATCAACAACTCGTAAATTTGAATTATTGTATCGTCTGCAGTAGTCGAAGAGGCCAAACTCAGTGGAAATACAAGATGAAATCACTCGAGGCGAATGGTAAACCACCCATGCCCCAAGAAACTCAATCGCCGAGGCCACAGACGAAGCTTTCAGCTGATATGAGCCCTGCGCTGATAGCCCAGGCTAATTGGACATTCGTCGAGAAATTGCTCAAGGTAATTTTATTTTATTTTTTATTACATTTTATTAAAGGAGTAACGCATTTACACAGAACTCAAAGTTGTCAATAAAAAGCACGAGTCATATCAAATTTGAATGTACAATACTACATAATACCAACTAAATTTTTTCGTTAAAAAAACGTTATCAAATATCTGTAATTAATCGATAAAAAAAGTGTATCAGAAACGTCGTTTCTGTGAAGAGCTTAGAATGAGTTACTAATGTTTCACGTTGTTTCAGGACTGCAAGTCTAAAACGAAACGAATGTTGGTGGAAAAAATGGGCTCGGAGGCCGTGGCTTTGGGTCACGGAACTGAATCACTTTCGGATGTCGAGGAGAACACGCTTGTCGCGAGTCTCTGCGATTTGCTCGAACGAGTTTGGAGTCACGGACTGCAGAACAAGCAGGGAAAGAGCGCTCTGTGGTCGCATCTTACAATGTACCAAGAGTTGGAGGAGTGTAACGACTCGGCCAAATCTATCGATCCTAATTTCCTATCGCCCGGTAAGATCACCAACCTAGATATCGCCTACTAACTGTATGGATCGGAAAGTATCACGATGCCATCCGCAAATGTCGATCGAAACTGCTTATCACGCCAGATTAACATAATTATTTCTCGATAATCCGCTAGAGGCGACTCGCCGCGTCTCCGATAACTATTCACGTACTGCGGTATTAAAAAAAGGCTTATACTATTTCTCAACTTGGTTATTGGTTGGTGTGGATAAGCTATTGCGGCTGCGTATGTTGATGCGCAGCCGAAACGTGGATTATAAATGACAATACTAATTCGATAAAATTTCGTCACGTAAATCGTTATTAATAGTGCCATTGTTATTTTTGGAAACGCAGCGCTAGCTTGGTGCGTGCTACGGAAGCGACTCGATTGTACGTCAAATATTTCATCTCACATAAATAATTTCGTGTCTGATGTATTAGCACTCTGTCGTTGTTGTTGAACCGCACATTTTAAGTTTTTACGAGCACACTTGCAATGTCAGCCGCACACCCGAGTAGATGAAAATTATTCAATTGATTTTATTCGCGTTTATTTATTTTCATTGTTAGAATAACTTTTCATTGGCATGAGAGTCAGTAGCGTTACATTTATTTTTTACACGTTCTTTTATTTACTTTTATGTTTCAATAGCCAAGAAACCGTCGAGTAATAAATCGTACGGCTTTTCGGATCGGTTGATCGCAACCATAAAGATCCGAAACATTTATGAAATAGCTTCCTATATCAAGGACAACTTCAACGGTAAGCCTCACACTTGGCTTGCCGGATCTTTTCGTTTATCCTTTAAACTAACAAAATGGGATTATTTTTTCGTTTTTTTCTTAACTTCGTAAAAGTGACTGTGAGTTTAAAAAAGAATTGCATGAGGCATGATAAATTCCATGTATGAATTAGGGCTGTACAGATAGGCTGGCTTAGCCGGCTAAAATATCTTATCCGGCTAATGGATTTTATAGTTTGGCTGACTGAGCCGTCTTAGCCGGCTAAAATATCTTATCCGGCTAATGGATTTTATAGTTTGGCTGACTGAGCCGTCTCAGCCGGCTAAACTATTTTAGCCGGCTAATCCGTTTTAGCCGGCCACGGGCATAAAATCGAGCCCCTTAATGTCACATTGTACTTAAGTCCAAAAAGGCTGGCGGATTCATGTTCAGCGGGCGAAAATACTTCGGAATACGTTGCAGATAACATTAGAAAAAGAACATAAAAATTCGTCAAAAAATTTCAAGACTGTATGAGCTTAGCCGGCCAAACTATAAAATCCATTAGTCGGATAAGATGTTTTAGCCGGTTAGGCTGGCCTATCTGTACAGCCCTAGGATTCATACTATGAATCCTTCCCACAATCTGAAAGCTAAATAGCGTAGGATCTCGCTTTTCTTAACTTTCCCTTTTCGCCCATTTAAGAATAGCGTGGACCTTCTGTATACCCTCGATTGAGCTTGCATATGTAGTCGGCTTTGTAATGTTTCGAAGATATACACTGTTATAATAAATTGTAAATTGAATGTATTGAAATTTGACATTTGCTTACATTACCTGCATTAATTGAACCTCCATGTACTTTTTTTGCAAAACAAAAAACCAGATATTAAAATTAGGAGTCTTGTGCCTGACATTTACAAAAATTTGCATAAAAAATAAAAATTTTACTGTAAAATTGCAACGCACATGTGTTTGACATTTCAGAAACTTTTTATGTAAAAAAGCTTTCAATACCATTAATTTTTTTCCATACAGAATTTTTTTTCAGTGTATCTGCCTTGAGCTTTAGATTGTGTTTGGGTGAATATTTCTTCGGTGATGTTGAACAGGACCTATAAAGTTGTTATCTCGACAGATTTGTCAAATTTGGCGTTGGAAACCGATGTTTCTCCAACTCGAGGAACCGAAAGACACAGATCTATGGGAGAACGTAAATCCATCGGTCCCGAGCATCTCAGACCCTTGCCGGATTCTCTTACGTTCGACATAAGAAACGTTCAAGCCATGACCGACATCAAAACTCATATCGGTTACGCGAGGGCGTGGGTTCGATTGGCTCTCGAAAAGAAATTGCTCTCCCGACATCTGAAAACGCTGCTGTCCGATACTGCACTGCTGAGGTATCGTATACATCAATTTAAGACTGTAGTTCCGGAGGATGACGATATTGTAGGAAAGCCTGTAAAAAATGTATCATTTTCTAAATTTATCTTCAGGAGCCAATACAAGAGATCTGCATTCCTTCGATGCGAGGAAGAAAAGGAGCAATTCTTGTACCATCTTCTGACTCTGAACGCGGTCGACTATTTCTGCTTCACGAATAACTATCCGACGACGAAGTTGCCCTACCGAGTTATCATATTCCCGAGTAGGAAAGCGAGCGCCGCAACAACGTCGGCGAACAGCTGGGTGGCTATTTCCGGTACGCTTTGCGAAACTAATCCGGTTCCCATACCAAAAGGAGCATTGGAATTTGTATTCCACGTAAGTTAATTTCCGTAAATACGAAGATGCTCTTCCGTAATAATTTGCTAAGACGGTGGTGTGTTTTTCTTCTTTTCAGCACAAAAATCTTGGAGTCTTGTCGACGTTGCGGATAGGTCACGACAATACGGGTCTCTCACCGAAATGGATGGTGGAACACGTTGTTGTAAGGAACGAAGTTACCGGACATACGTTCAAGTTTCCTTGCGGACGATGGCTTGGAAGAGGAATAGACGATAGCTCGACAGAAAGATTGTTGGTCGGTGGACTTGTGCCCCGAAGTATCGATAGCGAAGAATTGGTCGAAACTTGTTCCACTCCTCCGAGATGCAGATCGCCAAGTATACCGAGGAAACCAACGCTGTCGCAAGTTGAACTGCAACATATGCTGGGTGCGTGAAAAATTGAAAATTGAAGAACCTACCCAGGTAGCAAAAAATATCCGGTGTGCAAAAGTGCACTGTAAAAAAAATGGAGCTCATTGAGATCACTTTTCGATAACTAATTTTTTGTACTCCCTGGGTGTACACAAGTTTTGGAGTATATTATTCTCAGTTTACTTTCACGACGGTGCAGTCTTTTGCGTATTAATTTTGATGTTAATTTTTTATATTAGGTGAGGCAGTCAACGCGATCGTCAAGTTCCATTACAGACGAGAGCCTCTGGACGGTTCGTTAACGGCTCTTCTATGCGGAGAGGGTGGATTGGTACCTTCGTTGGAACAAACATTTTTGTATGGTTTCAAGAACCAAAGGATATTCGGTCGTAATTTTTACGTTTGGGACTATTTCCGTAAGTTGATGGAGGATTTGTGTAAATAATTGCTTCTTCATTCTGTTCTGTTCGAATAATTCCTAACAATTGGCTTGCATTGTTTTAGTTCGGGTAAAAGAAAACTTCGAAATGTCGCTTTTGGAAGAAATGGACGGTTACTCTCAACGACTGAATAGGGATCGTAGAGCACACGCGGAGAGTAATCAAAGGTTCTCCATTCTTCGATGTTATTGCCATTTAATCGACCAAATCAATACGTTCAGTCAGACACTGGGCAAGGATGGAAAGTTTCAGTTGTTCATCTGTTTAGCAGCAAGGTATATTATCTAAACTTCATTTTCTTTTTCTTTGAATATTGCATTCACGAAAAAATGTGCAGATACTGAAGAAAGTAGAAAGAACTACTTGAAGTCAACAGCATTACATATTTGTCTTCCCGAAGTAATTTCTCCCATGAATGATGATTTTTAGAGAACAACTTCTTCATCCGATGTTGCGACCAATGAGTGAGGCGCGATCCACCACCGAAATGTACGAGGAAGCTTCGTTCCTCAGAAATCCCGGACTTCAAAATTTTCTCATACACATTCTCGAACCGCTGAGCGAGTTTCATATCGTCCTAGAGAAGAGTTTGACACATGGAATATCTAGTATATGTTAAAAGAAAATCGAGTACATTCCTCGAATCCGACAAAACGCGCGCCGGTGAGTATTGCTGATGCGTCAGAGAGATTCTAGCCGATATTTCTCCTATTCGTGACTCAAGACTGTCCAGTGAAATGTAAACATACAAAACAAATACATGTTGCTAGGTTGAAGTTTGGGAAATTAGAGGAACGATAGAATAGGCGATTGCGTTGCTGTTTAGAGGGTTACGCGAAAAAAATTTCCGGCCGATCTTGCCACGATTATTCGTATAGAAGATATGAGATAACGTTTGTTGACTCTTTAGCAGACGGTGTGAATCGTGTACCAAAGATATTTATATTCCCAATTTATTCTCATCATAAATTTTATAATTAAGCTCCTATTTTTTTCTTTCTTTTTTGCGATTGTGATCTGCGGAATCTAGACATGACATTAGTTATAATTTATACGATCTTTCGAATTTCTTTAATTGTATATATTACATGTAGGTAGGAAACCTTGAAATTGTATACGTTGTCATTTCGATATATGTACGTAGTCGGTTTTTACCGTGATTCAGCGAATCGTTTCATAATTATCGTTCTGTGATGTCCAATTTTACACAGTTTTAATATATAAGAACGTCCGTGGGAAAAAATACCATTTGCATGCTTTATCGTTAAAAGTCGAGTGTTCAGTCGATCAAATATTGAACTGTGTCGTCAACCCGTGTTTTTCCATAAATTCGTTGACTGCAGGTAGAATTCGGGGAAGTCATAACGATATATAATTAAAAAAAGAGAATCTCGAAGCTTAGATTTTAATGACGAAGTTGCCACTTTTCGGCAGAATGGATTTGCAAGAGAAAAAAGAAAGCAGAATCGTTACTCGAGTCGTAGAAATTGTAATGAGTTTCTAGCAATAAAATAAGACGAACTTGTGATTGTCATATTTGGGTATGTTGAAAAAAAAGAAAACTGTGTGACGTGTGAAACGATAGTTTCTCCGATTACGACGAACATACACGATCGATAAACATATAACGCAGGATTCACGAGATTATTCCTAAAGTACCGTATCGCTTACCAAATAAGAGGACGTGATCAAAGCCATATGTACAATATCCCGATCTATATCACGAGGAAGTAGAGATCGAAAGAAAAAATGAATAATCGCGCGAATTGTACATACGACGCGTCAAAGTGCACAACATATGTATAATCTATAATAACTCTACATATAGTTGCCCTGTTGAGATTAGAAAGTATATACGGCAACTCTTCACGTACAGAGAATTTTTCGCGGTACCTTAAAGCCATTGGGTTGGGTATTATTTATGCTAGACTCATTTCAGCCAAAAATCACTAGGCTGGAAAGTCTGGTCACCAGCTTCCGGTTTGACAATTGTCAGTTCTCAATCGGACATGACGTCATACCAGAAGTACGTTACTTCCGGTTTAATAATCACATTTTTCGAACCAGAGGTGAGGTGAAAACTGACCCGTTTGAAACCGGAGGTGGAGTATCTCTGGTAACTTCCGATTGAAAGATGAGATTTTCAACCCGAAAGTAACATTTCCAGCCTAAAATTACTTTTAGGTGGAAATGGTTTTTGTCGTAAATGATACCCTACCAAGCCGTTTTGTGCGTTGGTCTCGATAGCTCGTTTTTTCCCGATACGAAAAAGTTATTTCTTAACTCACTTTTTACATTCTATAAAAAAATTAAAGAAACAACATTGTAAGCTCTTCGAAAGAATCTATAGACACAACATTTTGTAAAACCGTGGCCAAATATTGCACTTTTTCATCGAAGCTCGTATAAAATGTGAATTTTACCCAGTATACAATTTTCTGCAAGTTGAAGCCAAACTCCCCTACTGCTAGAGAATTAATCGAACATTCTTTTTAGCTGCAACAATACTCATGCGCCTATTACGTAAGTCACTATGCTTCAAACATGAAACAAGAATAATTCTCCGAATTAGTAATCTCTATTGAAAAAATCGCACACGTGACGTTTCTCAGCCCACCGTACCCGCCAATCTATAGAATGTATATATAAGAAAGATCTGTAACTCGAGATAATATACGTAGGATCTTTTACAAAAACGACTAATAGAATATATATGTATATACGATAAGTCATAGGCGACTATTGTACAGTAGAGTAAAAAAAACTATGATAAAATATATTAAGTGAAAAAATACACGATGTCTTTCATTCGAGTTTTTTTCTCGAAATCCACCACTTACTTAGCTTTAAAGGAAAGGGTCAAAAGTTATCTGCAGACTTTGGTTGATTGTATAAAATACCAATACTTTATTTTCAATCGACTATGCGTCTCTCGACGCACAATATATTTACAGAGGTGTTGGGCATTTACATACTACAAGTTGCAGTTATCGTTAAAAAAACATTATGAATATGCTAAATTTAAAAGTAACTGTGTAAGAGTGATTCCAAGATCTAAAACTATAAGTCGGTATGGGAATCGAGTGAAAATTGTGTGTGTATGTGTGTGATCTGAGGTATATCAGCGGTTTATTATTTACCATTTTTTTTCTTCTCAATTACTATTGCATTCAATTTTCTTTTGTTCACAAACGCCGTGATCTGTATTTTGAATTCAAACGATAATTATACAATATTATAACGTGGTGTTGAAAATTAACAAAAACTATATAAGCGCATCGTCCACGCCGCTTTCTCGTATTTTACGAGATCGCGGGTGGAATCGGTACTTTTGGTGGACCACACTCGAATATGTCGACAAACGAAAGCACGAAAAAAATTAAAGATTCGATCACCGCGTTATTTACAATATCGCGTATGAAAAGAGCTAACCCGGCGCTTGACGAGAGAAAAAATATAAACAAAAGTATGGTACTTATATATGATATAAAAAAATTATGAAAAGATACAGTCAAGTGTGTGTGTTTCGTGGATCGATGAAACGACTGTGGTCCGATTAGGTATGGTGCCGGTGTAATCGTTCACCGTTCGTGCCCTCTGCATAAAATAATCGTTAAAACAAATGTAAGATACGCTGCGCACAAATCGAGAACTCGCGGAGCATCCTTGTACCAAGGCACTTTTTCGTCTCTTCATCGACTATCATACATCGCGTTTATTACACAAAAAAAATATCCTTTCAGCACGTTGCGGAATATAAAAAAACGAATTCTTGACAGAAATGTGCTGATACATTTTTTCCATTCATTCAGACTTCGATATCAAAACACACTTACGTGCTAGTCGGGCGCGCTTGTTCAGATAAACACATCGGTTATCTCGCGCTTTCTTACATTCATCATTTCATTTCGCTATCCAGCCTCAAACGGATACCACGTTAGTAACACGCGCATCTCTACGAAACAGTGACATCGAACACGACTTCTATTGGCAGTTTTATCGTCAAGCCCACGATATGTAAGACATTATTGTAAGACAACAACAACTACATCGTAACGAGATGCTTTCGGTTAAAAATAATAGTTATTAATATTCGGCAGTGCGTGTCTCGCTTGGTTCCCAATGTTTATTATTTTATATTATTACTCGCTCTCCCTTGATTGTACTACAATTTGGTTATGACGTTGTAAAGTAACTAGTTTGCTGTGGCACTGAGCTTTCCGATGTCTCGGAAAACGTTCATTTTCGCTTTTTTTATTTTCATGTATTTCAACTCGCGTCCTTTCCCCTTTAAGTACTAAACCCGGTTTTATTTTTTTTTGTTTTCTTGTGGATATCTCTGATTTCACTTCATTCCTGCCCAACAAACTACTCCTTCAGATCTCGCCGGCTTACGTTCTAATTTCTCATTCTTCGCAATCTCGCAAATCATTCGCGACACCAGTCTTCTTAATACGTTCGTGATCCATCCAACTTAGCGCACGGCCACCATAATAATTATACTCTTAAAAAACGATTAAATCTTATACCTATCGAACGAGCCTTAAAAAAAAACTATACTATTTACAAACGGACATATAAAAATATCCAACGTTTCTTACTTCCTCTTTTTTCCGCTGTTTCTTCCGCTTCATTTTTTTTGCTTCAAAAATATATTATATAAACGTAATAGTAATATAAAAAAACTGCAAAAGAAAAGTTTCTGTTCTCGCAAAACGGCAAAAAATAAATTTTGGTTCCTCTCTCTTTTTTTTCATCAATCGATTTTTCTCTCTTATCTTGATTTTTTACTCCCCCCTAACACATGCTTTTGTTTTTATTTTTATTTTTCGTTCTTCTTACACACGCTCGCTTTTCTCACTCACACTTTTTTACGCGGCTTACTCCCGGGTCGGCGTCGTTCGCTGCAGGAACCGAATGGAATATACAAAGCGTCGAAGGCACCGATGCCCGTTAGAAGAAAAAACCCACTGCTTAAACGCGTTTCAACCAGTTATTTAAACATTATTCAGCTCTAGGTAAATATCGAACTAACTATATATATCCATTGCTTCTTCGTAAACTCACGTATATACAGACGCTAAATGACTCGATATGACTATATTTCTTTTTTTTTGTTATTTCATGTTTAGGTGTTTTGTGCTTTTTTTCTTTTTAATCATTCCATAACATAATAGTATCCGTCAGCTAAAATTTAAGTTTACTTAAACAATAATGCGTAAAGCGTATTGCATTGCCTTCCCCCACGCACGCCCCCCTACATCATCGCGATAGTTCTTTGTTTACAATTTCCAAAAATCTATTGAAAAAAAATAAAAAAAAGAAACAGTAAATACTACGAGGTGAATTTATCGTTTTCGCCTCACCGTCGATTCTCGCGTTGATTCGACGGTTCTACACTTCGGTTCGCTGATGAAGCGTTGCGTCTTCTCAGCGCGTTCTCTTCCACGTTGACGTACGCCGGTTCGAGCCGAAGAAATTCTTGTTCGAGGCTATCGATCCTCGGTGACCAGCCGTCGATCGTGTGACACACCACGATCTTCCTCGTGTATTTTTGTCGATCGAAACGCGTACACGTACGTCGCATGCTTTTCGTCGTAGATGAAGAAAAAAAAACAACTCTCTTCGATATCGAGGATCCCCGAGCCAGGTTCAGAAATGTACATCCCTCACGTCGGTGGGTGTGCCAGCTTTCTCATGTTCCATTATCTTGTCCTGGCTCGTGTTCTGTTCCCCCAGCGGCCTCTGAGGAGCGCTTGCGATATTTGACGTAGCTTGATGTCCGCCGCCGGTTCGCGCTTGCGATACCATCTCTTCGATCTGCTCCAGGCAGCCTTGCAGATAATCCTGAAAATATAATAAAAAAACATTCGGTAATAAAAAGAAATTCAAAATTTCATTTGTCTGGGCAGTCGAAGCTTTGAGATGGTTTGTTTTAAATATAAAATCGTCATGATAGTCTACGATACATAATTTTTTTAAATGATTACTTAATAAAAAGGAATTCGCAAATTCATTTTCCTCTCCAGTCGAGTATTATTTTGAGCTTTGAGATGGTTTCTTAAAAAAAAAGTGTACGATCGTCTCGACAATCTGCGAGGATTGGGTTTTATGAATGAAGAGAGTGGGAAGTCTGGATTCAGTGATTCTTCCTGTTCTCTCTAAGCGCAGATGTCTCGGAGGGCAGAAAAATATTGCGCGTACAGAGGGCATGGACCCCATGCCGAGCCATTCATGCACTCCGTGCTCCGAGAGTCTGTGGTCCCTCTCTCGGCATCTGACCTATCGTTACACTATATTAGACGGGATACCGTTGCGCCGAGAACTTTCTTGCTTAAACATGTGTCCGGCACCTGCTGCTGCCTCCTTTCCGTTCTCCCTCTCCGAGCATTCGCGGAGTCTCGTGAGCTTTTTGCGATGCGTCGGAGAGGACGTTTCGGAATGGGGGTCCGGCAGCACTTCCTGCGGATGCGAGACGGAGAAAGACAGTCCAACATAACGATATCAAAGAAATCCTGTGGCTCTTTCTTCGGCCGCCCCCCATGGCCGTTCTCGCCGTGCGCTCCGCAATTGGAAATCGCTGAGAAAAGGGGAGATCGGTAGAGAAACCTTGAAGCTCCTATGGTCAGGATAATCGAGTTTCTTATTAGCAAGAAACTCCGGTGGATCGGATGGGTAATTGAGCTGGTCTGCGGCTGGCGGACTGATCGCGATACACTTGTCTAATTGCCATTTCAAAGCTTCGATATCATTCGAGATTACATATATTTTGCATCGGGATTAAGAAAAAAATAATAACAAGAACACATTGATTTAATTAACAAACCTGTTCAATGGCGGTAATGCGAGTGAGCTCATCGAGGAGACCGGAAAGCCCGTACCCACTCTTTCCCGTCCAGTCGAGACCGTGAAGAGCCGCCGCCACACTCGCCGCTGCGATCATGCTCGGTGTGTACATCGAAAATTTGTATTCTGTAACAAAGAAAGCAGCGAAAAAAACGTTAGTTTGTCGTAAATCAAATATGTATGCTGCCGAAAGAGATGGTGTTTTATTATCTGAGGATAGATAAATGGCGCTCGGGGGGAACGACTTCGATTCGGTCTCGCGTGGGACTCGACTTAGTCACGCTCAAGGAAAGAAAAACCTTTGCGAGATAGCGGAGGAATGTGATAAGGCTCGGGAGAAAAAGATTTCGAGACGTTACCGAGATAGATGAAAGTTTACCGCCCAACCGGAAGCAAGCAGAGAGCAGAGCCAAGTATCGCTCCAAAGGCCTCTTTCATCTTCCCAATTGCTTCAATTCTTCTTTCTCCTTAATTGCAGGACTTGAAGGTAATGCAATAATCGTAAAACTCCGGTGACGTTCTGGGAGACGCAAGGAAAAAAAGTACCGTCTGGAAGACCGTCTGAGTTTTTCGCTCGACGATCTTCCAGGAATTGGAACGAAAAAAAGGAAAAACAGTAAAACCGCAGCAGACGGAGCAAAATGAATCATCGTACTACATTTTTTTGTTTCACCCCGGAATTGCGGTCCTCGGCGGTAATGCAATGATCGTGAAAGTTTGAGGATAATTTCGGACGGTCCACTGAAATAACGTTTCTCTTATTGGCCGTGGAGCGGCGGCGTCTCGTCGAGGAGTAGCAGCGCCTGGTTTGGGCCCCTGAGAAGCAATCATCTCGAAGCTCGCGGGTTGTCTCAGGAGCGTTCCGACGAACGGAAGGGCTCCGAACCTCGTACACTCGGCGTTGTTTTTGCGATCGTACGCTGTAATAACAACCGTCGGGCAAACACCGTCCGCACGATGGCGATGGCGGGTGGTGTAAGGAGGCGAAGCGGCAAGGGTGAAAGGGGGAAATACGCGAAGGAGAAATGTCGGTGGCCATGGTTGCCCCGCAGACGTCCAGGTATTTAAGCGCGACGTTGCGCTGCCTCTGCGATAGCCCTTCAGGCCGCTCTCCGTTCTCGATCGTGCCAGACTGCGGCGCGTCGCGGACTTTTTCAAGGATAAATATCTTCAGCCGTGCCCACGACGCCTCACGAGCACACAGTTTAAATCGATAATGGTATACTATTCCATCAGATTCTCATCACTCCCAGTAAAGATTACAATGGCAATGGCAATGGCAATGGCAATGGCAATGGCAATGGCAATGGCAATGGCAATGGCAATGGCAATGGCAATGGCAATGGCAATGGCAATGGCAATGGCAATGGCAAAGGCAATGGCAATGGCAATGGCAATGGCAATGGCAATGGCAATGGCAATGGCAATGGCAATGGCAATGGCAATGGCAATGGCAATGGCAATGGCAATGGCAATGGCAATGGCAATGGCAATGGCAATGGCAATGGCAATGGCAATGGCAATGGCAATGGCAATGGCAATGGCAATGGCAATGGCAATGGCAATGGCAATGGCAATGGCAATGGCAATGGCAATGGCAATGGCAATGGCAATGGCAATGGCAATGGCAATGGCAATGGCAATGGCAATGGCAATGGCAATGGCAATGGCAATGGCAATAGCAGTGGCAATAATACTGTTATTAAAAGGTCGTAAAATGAAAAGGTATATCCGAAATTGAGGTGGTTACTGGCGCTGCGTAAAATACGTATGAACTTGGCTCACCTCTCGCGCTGAGAGCGATGAAGGTCTGGGCGTGTCTCCTGACCATCAGCGAGTCCCATGCCCGTGGATCGACCGGTAGACGACTGAGTATGTGAAGAAGAAAGTCGCCCGGTGTCACAGCCGACAATTCCCATTTCAGTTTCGAGACAACGAGTTGTTCCCACCTCTGCAACAATCGAAAAAAGAATAAAAATAAGATCTCCATTAATATTTAACAAAGTACATAATTTAACGAGATTATTCATAGACGGTGGTAATCCGACGGGTCGTTGATTGGCGAAATGAGAAAATATAACGAGCCGCGTATTATAAATATAACGAGCGGCATATTATAAATGTATGTAAGTTAAGACGATCAGATCGGCGTTACGCGTGCGTACGCACCGTACCGTGGGCACGCTGCCTGCGTCAGGGGCGACGACGACGAGGCACCGTTGTCCCGAGCGTGACGAAGCCGTAATATACTCGAGCGTGTAGTAAAAACGCTCTTTGTTTCATTCAACCGACGAGACTGGAACTCTCTCGGTTTTACGCACTCCCCGATTACCTGGGCCTTCTACAATGCGCCGCTTTCGCTTATGGCAAATGCCCGATCTCCGCGAAAGCGACACTCCGGTGCACTTACGCACGGAGAGTACAACTCGAACGCCCACGGACGCGTAACGAGGTCGAAATACGGCGAGCGTAGTAAATCGTAGTAAGAGGGAGAAGGAAAAGAAATTCAACGAAAGAATGCGATGGAAGGAGACAGAGAGAGAGAGAGAGAGAGAGAGAGAGAGGGGGGAGAAGGAATATGGTTTATTAGCTACGCGCCGTGGGATACACGCCGGAGGACAGGTGCGACAGAGCCATCCGCCGTTCATCGCTGCGAGAGTCTCCCAAGGGCAAGCTGGAGAGAACCGGGGCGGGGAAGCTGATGCAGAAGAGAAGGGTGCGTTTATTGTAAAGGCAATCGTGGTACCACTTGCTTATATCGGTTCGCACGCACTCATACAACCTTTCTACAATGGTCTCGAGAATTATCCGGTAATCTAATATCGTTTCAACTCTTCTGCACTTCCTACACGGTTGAAAAATATCTGTAGGGTTGAGAAACATTTCTCACACGCGGACGTCGATAATTTCTTTTCGACGATTTTCTTGAGTAACGAAAATTTCATTTTTCTACCCGAAGTTGACGTCATACCGGAAATACGTTACTTCCGGTTTAACGTCACTTTCGGAATTTTCGACCCGAGGTGACGTATTTCCGGTAAAAAATACTCCACGGATTTTAAACCGAAAGTGATGCTCGTTGATAGTAAAAAAGAACAATAAATCGGATGCAGATCGATGACGAACCGATCGATTCGAAAGTCCGCAAGGAGAGCGAATGAAAATTGACTCGTTCGCGAAAAAAATCATGGGCACGTGCGTGGCCAAGGCAGCTGGATCGAGGCCACGTCGTTGGAGGGTTCTTTCGGCCACTTTTGCAACTCGGAATAAGAAGAGAAGAAGAACAAGAGAAGAAACTCGCGGTAGAGTAAAAGGCAGGGGGTCGGAAGGGGAAATTTACGAGACTGACCTTCCTCCAACGCCGCTGCTGGTGGTATAATACTCTCGTACAGTAGACACGTGGGCGGCTCACTCGCGGGAGAGAGACGATTACCCTCAGCGATCTCGTCTCATCGTCTCCGCGTGTGGGTAGCTTCGACAGACGCACGGACGACAGTAGGAACGTCGCGAAATGAGGAAGCGAAAGAGAGATGACTCGGAGATTGGTAACGCAATACGCGAAAGTGAATCACGGCGGTTCATTTTTAGATTTCTTTTTTTTCCTCCGGACAAATAGACACGTTCATCCGTAGGAATGAAGAGGCACGGAGACGTTTACGTTAATTCGCTGAAACGGCGAATAAAATTCGAGATTTTTGAGGGTAACAAATTCTCGTCAAATTTAAAAATATTTTTTTTCTAGATCGATTTCTTTTTTTTCATTGTGGATCGAACTGCAATGGGAGAGCTCGCTGGTTCGAGGTCCATCGAGGCCTCTATTTCTGGGTCCTGCCAGCCGCCCGAGAAGCTGAGAATCCTTCGCCGGGCCGCGGTTATTCCGAGAAGCGAGACTCTCGAATTTATCGTGTGTATCCTCGACCAGCGAAAACGATAGAAATCCGGGTGGGTCGAAACTTTCTCGTTGCATCTCATTCCCTCCGTTATCCCCGAGTCCGTCGAAGGCTGTTGTTACACATACGTGCGCGCGACTGCTCGCGATCCGCGCAAGGACCAAAGGAATGGGGAAGAAACGGCCCAGGGAGCTCCGGGGCCAGAAGAAAAGCAGGAATCGCGAGAGAGGAAGGTGGACCGGGACGAAGGAGAGGAGCAGAAAGGACCCGCAGGGCGGCGCCTGTGAGCAAGGTGTTTACCATTCCGCCCAAAAATAAAGTACAAAGCGGAGAACGAGAAGGAGAGAAATTGACGACGAGAGGGCAGAGGAAGGAAGGGACTCTGCCGAGCGGCATAGTTGGCAACAAAAACCAGAATCACCGTCGCCGTCCGCCCAGCGCGCATTCCTGGCGCATTGGCGCGGTCTTTAACGTCCCTTATTCAATGTATATATACATGTATATTATATACATGTATTATATATATATATGTGTATACTAGTATGCGTGAATGCATGGTTCGGGCGAGCTTATGTACCTTGCCGGGAAGCGTGAGACGACGGCGCTGAACGCGATCCTGGCCGCCCCCGCGCTTGATCTTCACCCTCGGGATCTACTGTACCGACAGAGCGGTGCACGACACACGGTATACCTGCTCGCAGCTTCTGGTACACAATGCTCTCACCGTTCCTATACTTCGGAGACTCGTGCTTCCAGGAACTAGCTTTCCGGAACATCTGCTCCGGTTGAAGGGGCATTCCGACCTTTCATCCGAATATCGGGAGTACATAGCGGTGGTAGAGGACGAGGGGAAGGCGGGAAGAAGTACAAATTCGAAGACAATTTGCAAAATGTGGATGATTTTTTAATCTCAATTTTCCAAATAGTTTAATTTTTTTTAGACTACCTATGCCTTTGGCCATTTTCCAGGACTAAATTTCCGGTACATTTGCTCCGGTTGAAGGGGCATTCTGGTCTTTCATCCGAATATCGGATGTACATGGCGGTGAAAGAGGGACTACAAATTCGAAGACAATTTGCAATGTGTGATTGAATTTTTGATCTCACTTTTTCAAATTCTTTAATTCTTTTTTTTAGACTACCTATGCGTGTGGTCATTTTCCAGGACTAACATTCCGCTACATCTGCTCCGCTTGAAGGGTCATTTCCGTCTTTCATCCGAATATCGGATGTACATGGTAGTGAGAGAGGGACTACAAATTTGCAATGTGTGATTGAATCCTGAATCTCAATTTTCCAAATTATTTAATTTTTTTTTAGATTACCAATGCATTCGGCCGTTTCGGCGGGAGCGCAGGCCGGATGCGGATAATTGACGATAAAGACCCGCTGATTGGATCGGAGATATTATATTTTTGGGAGGCTGCGCTCGGTGTGCGATAGAGATAATCTGGTTGCGAGAGGACCCCGGTCCGGATATCTTCGAAGATATATTGGTAGTAGGTGTCCTTCGAGGATTAACAACTACTTTGGGACGCCGACGGGAGCGCGATACGGGGGCGATGCTTCGGTGGTGGTGCTAAGTGAAACGGTATTATTTCGGAGGCCTTTTTCGCCATTGGCGTAGAAACGCTTCAGCCTCAGTGTGAGAAAAAAAGGTACCAGAGGCAGTCCCGATGATTCGGCTCCCCTGTGCTCCTGGAGCCTTCCGAGAACTTCGGTTACCGCGTTATATACCTCCGGCTCCTTTCGAGCCACATCTGCCAGCGTCATCGACACGGCGAGGCAACGCTCCGTCTTCGGCTTTTTCATCGCTTTTCTCCCGATCGCCGAACCAAATTTTCCCAGAGAGAGAGTGAGAGAGAGGAGGAGGGCGAGAGACGCCGGAGAGATAACGTAACGTCATCGTGCTCGAGCGAACCGTATTCTCACTTCTCGTTCGTGGAACGATCTCTCGGAAATCGGCTGATCGCTTTGCCCAGCGAAGCCTCCGATGAGTCCGCAACGATGAGGAGATCGCAATAAATTCTCTTCTTTTTCTTCTTTTTTTTTTTTAAGCTCGCCCACCGCCGTCATCGTCGTTCGCGAATTCGCGAGTCCCGAAGCTCGCGGCCAACGCGTATGTTTCTGCGTCGTGTTTTCTGCTCGTCGAGGTCATCGCCGGCTCCGAAGACACCTATGCGGGGCTGCCGGTACCGACCAGCCTTACCGCTCGCCTTCCCAAACCGCACGAGCGTTTTTGGCCACCGCGCGCCGTTGGGCATTCGTCGCTGCTACGTCACATCCGCGTTCGGCCATCGAGCCCGGTACACGCGAGGCTATCGCAGTTTTAGAAGTTAGAAAGCGTTCCGTCGCGCTTCGGTTTCTTCGGTTCGCGAATGTCGGAGGTTCCCCGTGAAACGCCGGAGCCGCGCTTCTGCCGCCGCTGCTCGATGGCCTCGAGTCGGTCACCGCCCCCACCACCGTCATCGTCATCATCATCGGCGAACTCTCTTGTGTGTGCCCGACGTTTCGGCAAACGAAACATAACGAAGGAAATATAAAATGTACACGCTCCCGTATGCTGACTCGCTCGCTCCGTCCGCCTCGCATGGACGGCCTCATGGCCGAACTATTTCTAATGCCGACACAAAAATCGCCTGGTTACCGATGCGGTTTGGACTCTGGTGCGATTTCGGACAATCGAGCGCACAATCTTACAGCAGCAGTGCAACATTGACCGATCAATGGGAAATAGTGTTCTCGGTTCGAGTTTGGAAAAAAAACTACTGTATATGAAAATAAACTCAAAACAGTGCACGGAGTTAGTCAACATTCGGTCGCTGGCAGCTCCGAATGTATGACTATTAAGCCGTGCTTTTTTTTGGTGCGGCGTCATCGCTAAACGAGGCTAGAAACACACGCAGAGTATCGGTGATCGACCCTGAGAATCACCAGCTGCTGTAACGACTCTCTCTCCCTCGCTTGATATATACATATGTGCAGCCAGATCACCGATAAGCCGAGGCTTATCGAGGATGAGAGAATGTACGGAAAAAAATCGGGCGAATAAAGAGTTTTCGGGACCTTGTAAAAATTTTAGGGAAGATTTTTTTTTTTTTTTTTTTTTTTTTTTTTTTTTTTTTTTTTTTTTTTTTTTTTTTTTTTTTGGAATTCCGAACGGGTAAGCGGCAATCGTTCTAACGCCGTGTTTCTTTCTTCGTGGTTTCTGTACACCGGCCGCTTTCGCCACGTCGTGGATACGCGAGAGCGCGCTTAACACCACTCGATTCACGATGTTCGTGGTGTGTGTCCTGAATTTCGTAAGGTGGCTTGCGAAACCGTTGCCTTTTCGGTGCTCGCGCTCGGGTTCCATCTATCGCCTCGTCGGCAAGGCCTCGTTCAAACGACCGTCCAAACGTTTTCTATGCTGAATACATGGGACCGTTGCTCGCGCACAAGCACATCGCCCCGGGCTCGGTTCATATACCTGCGACTCCTCCTCTTCCTTCTCTCCTCGTACACCAAACTCTGTACGACTGTTGCGAATCTAACGTTTAGGCACCCGAAAAAAAAAGAAAAAATAAACTTTGTTATTGTCCGGTCATAAAGTAAAATGAGGGGTGTATAGTTTGATTTACGGTGTTAAATGAATAAATGGAGCGAATTGAAGTTATTGTTTTATTTGTGACGTATAAAAAATAATGAGAGGAGCTGTAAAAGATTGCTTAATCTTTTAAAGCTCCTCTCATGTTGTGGACGATGTGACTTACTGTGTTAAAAGAATAAATTGGATGAATAGAAGTTATTCTTTATTTATGGCAGATAAAGAAAATGGAAGGAGCTTTAAATTATTGCTTATTCCGCAATAATAAATTCGCAGTAAAGCAAAGGGCGCGCGGTGTGATTTACGGTGTTGAAAGAATAAATGGGACGAATGGAAGTTTTTTTTTATTTATGGCGTATAAAAAAGTATTAGGGGAGCTTTGAATTATTGCTTAATCCGGTCCGCATAAAGTGGTCTCAATTTTTTACGGTAAATGTGAGATAATACGCTCAACTTACAGATGCCTTCGAATGGTTTTTTTACCCGACTCGTAAAGGTCGAAAGTCTGTAGGATTCCTAAAGTGGTGTATTCCGGCCGCCATATGCCTCGTGCACGCGAATTGCAGAAGGCGTTCGGTAAAACGCGATGCACCGGTAAGGATCGCGGGATGAGTGAGGTTGATGCACCTGTATCGGTGAATTGCGCCACTAACTTTTGTTTCTCGACAGGTGGTTCGCATCGAATCGCCTCGGATGTGTGAGTTTCATAGCGCGAGGCTGATTCACGAAAGAACAAGATCAATATTTCATTCTCTCTTCTCTAATCACCGTGAAAATTATAACGTGACCCATAAAGATTTTTAAAAAACCCGTTAAGGGGTGGTCCATCGATTTCGGGCAACAAAAACGAGTTCTATTTTTTCCCCACTAATAAAACAATTCCATGCGCCTTCCTGCTGCACCGACAGGCTGCCAGTCTCGATCTCCTGACATGTGGTCTGCATTATCCTGGCGGTGGTCGTGAGTCGTACATGTCGGCTGTTGTTATTATCGCCGGTATCGAAAGTTGCCCGCACCGGACGCAGTAATAAGAAAGTAGACGGATGGCGCAAAGGGGGAGGGGAGGGAGAGTCGTAAGAAGTGAAGATCGTGGAAACGTGGATGCGCGACGGGCGGGCTGGAAGCAGGTGGAAAGCGAACGGTGCGAAGAAGCGATATCGCGGTGTTTCCAAATTAGACCGAGATGCTCGCGGGTTCCGCGGGGTAACACTGTGAATATGCATGGGGGTCACGTGTGCCGGACCCACCCTCGTTAATTGCGAGGGCAGGTGGTCGGCAATACTATATTACTACGTCCCGGTCCGTTCTTCGGTACTTATTTTTTTTTTTCTTCTCCTTCAGTTGTCCCGGCTCGGCACAAATCGTCTTCTAGCCGGCACCTCGTTCGTTCCGAGACTCGTTTGGCGCGGGAGGCCCCGAGGCGGCGATGCCCCGGTGCAGGGAATCACCAGCTGCCCTGACTCTGCCCACGGCCACGGTTTCGAGAGCCTCGGAAGATTCCTCGCGCAAGGATGCGGGCTCTGAGTCTGCATTACACCGCAATGAAAATTCGTACATGCGCCGAGTCGCACCTGCTCGGCACGTACTCGACTTCTTGACCCTGCCGAGGCTCTGTACCTCCTTGAGATCATCGAATGTATCAATATATATATATATATATATATATAATATATATATATACATTGTTTATTTTTTCTAAAGGCTTGACTGCTAAAAACTGCACCGAGGATTTCCTCCCGTCCATCGCATGTGCAGTCACGAATATCAAATTTATCGCCTTATCTGCCTCGGGAATCGAGTTCTTCGGGATTCCGCGCGGTCCGATTAACTCCCATCTTTGATGCTCCCGAGTTCGAGGCAGCTGCTCTTATAAAACTGGCGATAAGTCCGAGGACTTCCGAGGTGTGTCCCTGCATCGGCACGCTTCGAGTTCTCATAGTCGTAGCGATCCTCGCCCTCCGCTCTCTCTTTATACGCGCGGTTCCTGCTTCCTTCTGCTTTGTCCGCCGTTGGAGGGGATTGTGTTATTTCCTTCGCTCTTTCTTGCGTACCGAGAGAAGAAAGGGGTGGAGGGTATTATAGGGCGACGGGGTCGTCGGCGACGTCGGGATGCAGCAGCAACGGCAGCTGGCCCGGTCGAGCACGGGCCCGGTGCACACACACCCTTCGTTTCAGGGACACCACCTGGCTATCACCTGCTTTCCCGGTGCGACCGCTTGTTGCTCCCGCTTACCCGGCTCCTGTGGATCAGCGCGAGCCAAGAACGATCACGCACACGCAATGCACTTTTTTTCTTTCCTTCTTCGCATTCGCGTTGCATTTATTACACCCGGCCGGAACATACCGGACTCCTCGGTGCGGATACACCGGAAGGTGTTATTGCATCGTGGGCGTGCGTGTATGCGTTATATTGTGCGATCTAATATCGCGGGACAATTACATCCACCGGAATTCGATGCAGCCTGCGAACTCCGATCGAAGGTCAACCCTCCACTTCCCTTCATAGCGATTAGCGCACGCAGAAGCTCGACAATCCTATCGACCCTAATCTCCCGAATTTTACTGCACGATTTTAGCTTTTTCCGCCCTCAACAGGTTTCGAGCGCGGTTGGCGACGAACCCGTGGGGTGTCGAGGGAACGCACCTTGCAGTTTACGGTAACTAAGTGAAAAGTAGCTTGATGCAGCGGAAGTAGCAATTGTTGCCAAAATGCGCAGGATGCTAATTTATTCCGTTGGTGTAGCCGTTTTTGCAGGTGAGACGGGCATTTTTTTTTTTTGAACGCGTTCGAACGGTTTAAAAATTGTAGCGGGAGATTTAGGGAGGAAAGACACTTCGAAGGGGGATTTGCTGAAACGGGGAGTATTTTCCGACATTCGCCGACCTGTGACTCCGTCGCTATCACTTTCGCGTTTCAACTATTAATAATCTCGTGTGGCTGTTCTTCACCAGCCTCTCTCTCTCTCTCTCTTTCTCCGTATCTATGGATATTAAATAATACGTTACCGCTCCGTATCAGTCGCGTTATCTGTTCAGGCTCTCGCACTCGGGCTATTATCGCTTGTTTGCCCGAAACTCTCGAGTTGCTCTTTAAAAAAAATTCTCAACAAAAATTGTTCCAACGCTAACACCGTCTCTGCCGTACGGATTTTTTAATGAATTTTTTATTATTTTTAATTAGACTGTATTGCGCGTGATTCGTGCGTCGCACCTCGTGTTCCTTAATTTATCCGTTTCTGTCGCTGGCTGCATTGGAGATACATTACAGAAAAAAAATTAAAAATGGCTCCGTAATGTATTTTCCGGTTTGAAAATCTCCGTTTTTGACCGGAAGTGACGTTTTTTGGGAAAACATCACTTCCGGTTTGAAATAGGCCACTTCGGGTTTAAAAATCTCACTTATCTACCGGCAGATACGTCACATCGGAAATATATCACTTCTAGTTTAAAATAGTACATTACACCAGGAGGGCGAAAAGTCACAAGAGTTAGAAAAAGTGTTTCGCACGAGAGATGTACGAAATTTTTCATCACAAGGTGCGAAAATGGCGGTTTTACGAGTGCGAAACGGGCGGAAGAGTGGCCATTTCCGCACCCAGTGATGAAAATATATTTTTCCGAACGGAAGAAACGTCCTCCTGAAAATACGTCAACTCCTCCATGAAAATCTCATTTTTCAACCGGAACTAACGTCATACCGAAAATACGTCACCTTTGCTTCTAAAATCTCATTTTTCGAGCAGTAGTAACGAATTTATGAGTGCAGCACATCGAAGGGTCGTGCCTCTCTCTCTCCCAAAAGAAAGAGAGAGAGAGAGGTTATTGTAGCTGATGCTGTTCTCGTGTTCATTCAACAAAACAGCTTAAACAGAAAGGAGGAAAGGTACATTCTCGGTTTCTCGACAGTCGCATTGTACGCACGGGCGTAATTGCCTCGCTCGTACCCACGCGTTTGCGAGCGCACGTAATAGTACTATAGTGTAGTAACATAGTAAACCGGCTCTCAGCATCGCCTCGACACCGAGAGCGCGGTATAGAATTCACCCGCCGGCTCTAGCTATTTCGGGGTCAACGAATCGTTCGACTATGATAAAAATCTTTCTCTTTTTTTCCTCTCTTTTGGCGTGGGGTGAATAGCGAAAAAGTACCGCAAAACGGTGAGATTCTTGCAGATCCGTATCAGGCACGTAGAACATTGTACGGCTGACTTTCGTTTCGCCAGTTACACAGATGAGCTCGCGGGTATGCTGGAAGCGCCTTTGTGGCGTTCGCTGAAGTCGAGGAGGGGTTATTGGATCGAAGAAATTTCTTCGATCCAGACTCTGTCCCACTTCGATCTTGTCTCGAAGCGCGGATAAAAGCGGCAGACTCGTTAACCGAAGTTACCTTTACGCGTATGGATGCTGTGTACCGGTTCTTCTCGTCGTCCTCGTCGGCGCTCCGGGTAGCAAAGAAACTCACGAGAGATGCTCGAGAGCGGTATTTAATGGAGGCGGTCGAGAGAGATCGAAGAAATTTTCGTGTTCAGGCTTAAGGAGGTTGTTTGAGCTGATTTCTTCGATTTTTCTTTCCATTTCGTTCGAATAAAATATAAAAATGTTCCACCGATTTTTAAATATCATTTCTCCTAATTGCTAAGTTCGCTTTGGAGTTTAAATTAATCGTAATTAAAAATCGAGTTTACTCACGCAGAGGTCGTCGAGCGTGATGGAGTTGTCCGTGTAGAATACGAGAATTTCAGCGGTGAGCGGCCTGGGTTCGCGCAGCTTCGACGCCAACAGCAGACAAGCCGTTCCGAGCAATTGGAGCTGCGACTTTCTTATCGGACAGATCGACAAGAATCTGTCGAGGTAGTTCATCGATAGTGGGAAAACTTCGTCCTGGCACTTTTGTTCCTCGCACACCTGTACATGACCAAATGAGAATATTTAATAAAAAAGAGCCATAAAAAAGGTTCAAACATGTGAATAATAAAAGTTTATTACATTATGTACGGGAACGCGAGCCGGTGCGAGCCTCGGGCTTAGGTGCCATAATCGTTACCGGATTTCCTTCGGTCTCGTTCTACCGGTGCGGTAGTTCGCGGCCGGCCAACGTGGAAACTCCGCCTCGTGAACTACTTTTTTTCTCATAGTTCCAATTTAGATAAACGACAATTTTTTTTTATTTATTTTTTATTTATTGCTTTTTTTCATACAATCGACATTCACGTATTGCCGAATGAAAATATCGTGCGCGCCTCTGGTATTTGTTTTTTTATTACTTTTCTTTTCCTCGCATGCAGTAAACACATTTGAGACTTATTTTTCACGCTATACTTTGCCGACTAATTTGAGCGTTGAGCGAAGTATGTATTTTAAGACTCTCGTAAGTTCGCGGGCAGTCTCGACCTCGGTTGCTCAAAGGAGCGTAGCTAAACCGGCTACTGCATCGTAGTAAATACCGTACTCCGTAGTATACTACACGGATCCGGGAGAGCGACGGAGTGTTTCTTCTCGTTCGAAGGCACACCCGCGTGTCTGGCGGCTGTGAGTGAAGCCTTCGTCCTCGAGACCGGGCGAAGCACCGAAGAAGCCGAGTTAAAACACCTCGCAACGAGGCAGCTGCACGAGCAGGACAATGTAAAGGAAGTCGAAACTGCAATAAATCGCAGCGCGAGAGGATAGTCCGTCACCGGCACTGTAACACCGTTCGCGAAACAGAATTCGTCACTCTCGATTTCTTTCCCAAGGACAGCTTCGGCCCTCGTCTAGTTCCTGAGACCTTATTTCTATTTTCGCTTATTTTTTTAAACGATTAATTTTTCTATATTATCAGTAGTAGTAAAAGACATTTATTGATCTCCCTTACAATGCGAGTTCTATTTTTTCCTTTCCTTTTTTTTATACATTATTATACAATGCCTTAGGACGGGCCAATTGGCCATTGACCAATGTCTTTCAGCATAGTCGGAATTATAAATAAAAACAGATGATTAATTATTATTTTTTTTTTTAATTTTTCTCTACATCTTTTTTATTGCCCCTCGAAGCTCATTTACGATCGGCGGAGACACGTGACCATCGAAAATATAAACAAGGGGTCACGCTCGAGGGGGATGCAGGTGGTCGCGTGGCCCGTGAGCATCGTTAAATTATACTTCGTCGATTGGTGTTTTTGGATCGAAGTAACAAAACAGTAGTATAGATATTTGCGGTCCGATGAGGGGGAGGGGGGGGGGGGGGGTGTATGAAAACATAGTTCCACATGATATATATCGCTACGTATAGGCACGGCGTTCGTGCACTTATCGGCGAGCCAACGCGCAAGGCACTCGTGAAATAATGAAAGGGTGTTTAATGAGCGTGACCAAGCTATGCCCACCTCCTCGTTTCTCCTCGTCCCTCGGTACGCTCCTCGAACCTTCCGACGTTACTCTAACACCCTTCGTAATTACTCGACAAAAATACATTCGCTGCCAATTAGCGATGCCTTCTGTATTAAAAAACGCCTGTGCGTAGGGCGAGTCCGAGGTCACGCCGATCAAAGTTGATTATCATTAGTTGATTTGCAAATTTTTTTTGTTAAATTTAATTGTTTTCTCGCCAAGGAGAAATCTGAACATATTTCGGTATCGCAGGTGTTTTTCGTTTTCAATTTTTTAAAATATTTTATCACCAAAATTTATGATAGGAATTAAAAAAAAATTAAATCGCCTGCGCGTGGAATAGTTCGAGTTTGCGCCTATCAAAGTTGATTATCGTTAGTCGATTTGCAATTTTTTTTGTTAAATTTAGTTGATTTCTCGCCAGCGATTAATCTTACCATTTTTGGGTCTCGAAGCTATTTTTTAAGAATGTTAGAATTTATGAAACTAGATTTTTATTTTTTTTTAATTATATTATAGCAGTGAAATTAAAAAGCATGATTTTTCGTCATCGAAAAGCAACGTGGTTAACAGTACAGCGAGGGTTCCGATTCGCGTATGGAGATAAGCCGGTGCGCGATACCGGGGACGAGCGATCGGCAGGCCTGACCCGATATATTCGCAGCTTTCGTATCAGCTGTCTGGAGGCTGATTACACTGTGATCGATACGAGGCGGGGAGATACGCGGAGAGCGAGAGAGTTATCGGGCTCGGTGTGCGAGCCGCCCGAGGACGTTTCACAGTGTCCCCACTGTGGCGACGCGATACTCGAGAGACTCACAAAAGACCCGTTCGAAGACAGAACGAAACCGATGTGTCCTTCGCCGAAAAAAATAAAAATCAAAAAATGTACACGCATGCATTCGATAACGATACATCATCGATATAAATCTAGCCGGTGGCGTGATTTTTGTCTTTCATCATTATCTCCCGACTGCGGCGCGTCGAGGAGGTATTTAAACCTCCTCGACTCGCAGATTGCGTGGAATGCCTTTGAAAATTAATATCTGTGGAGGATCGAGGCTGCGCGGAGGCAAAGTGGACAGTCTCGGCCGTCTGCCCTGGAACGTCAAGAATTGAAGCCAATAAACTCTCACATGTATCCTCCTCTCTCCATCTCACGAAAGCGAGAGAGAGTCTCTCGTTCGAAGAGTCGAGTCACGTTTGCGTTCGTGTATGCTCGTCTATCTCCCCGATATGCCTCTCGCACAACGTCCCGAGGCCTCTTCTTTACTTCTTTACGAGATGTATATAACTAACGCCCGTGCGCCAAGGTCATCATTACAAATCCCCCGACGAGCCCGACGACCGGAGAGACCCCGCTCGTACGGGGTTACAATTACGTGCGAAAATATCGACGGCGGATCGGCGCTGGAAATTTCGGCAAACTACGACTGTCGGGTGTGTGTACGTGCAAACCGGCCGAGCCACACTCTGACCGAGCGCTCATACGCTACTTTCACGCTGCCGGCTCGTGCAATCCAGAAACGCGTTTGTCCCGGCAAACGGCAACGAAGCACGATTTCGCATACTCTTACGCGATAAAGGAAAAAAAACAAAAAGATTAAATTAATTGGCCGGATGAAAATTTTACAAATTTATTTATTTGTATTCATGTTTATTTGTTATTAGTAGTAATTGTATTTATTGACATTAGTGTTTACGATATTGATGGTGAGACATTTACGAACGGTATGCAATAGATATAATGTCGATGGGTCATCGCTCTTCCTTCAGCCTAGGGTAATTTGGTATTAAGTGTAGCATTTTTTATCCTTTTCATGATGAAGGTTTTGATTTGTATTTTTTTCTGGTGTGTGCAGGTGTATTATTCTTGATTAAATTAAACGTCAATTAACATTTCTTCGAAGGTTTAAAATATTCTGTGTGTATGAAATGTATGTTGTGGTGTGTTATGCGGCGTTCGCTTTATGCAAGGACTTTTTCTTTATTTATATATTAATTATTTAATTTTATTTACCGGATTATTTTTTCGACCGAGGCAGAGGTGTGGATTTCGGAGGGCGAGGCAACGGGTCGATGTGGTAACAGGGTTTCGAAGATTTTTTTTTCTTTTTTAGACGTCGAGCGAGTGTTCGCCGTGGCTAATGGTCGGTCCGGAAACGGGCGACGCGAGGACGACTCATTACCATAGCCGGCAGAGAAGGAAGTCTGGCACGGGCTGATTGCCGGGCTCGTTGTACTCGTGTCTACCAATGAAACGCGAAAGCTCTCTTCTCTTCTCCGCGGCGCAGAACGGCGTTGTCGTCGCGATGGTAGTTGGCCTCGCGCGGGTAGGTGGATTATACACACCTCTGCGATACAGCGAAAAAAGTATCCTACTCAGTTAGGTGTATACGCTATATAACTGCCTGTCGGCTTTGCAGGTGGGGGGAGGGAACGAGAAATTCAAACTCGCTTTTTGCCACGGCACCGCTGACTCGGCGAAAGACTCGTTTTCGCGCAACTCGATTCGGGCATAACGTACCCGGTTAATACCTAAAATCAGTTCGTTTAATAATATCGACGAGAAAACTCGCGTTTCGTGTTTATTCCGAGCGAAAAGTTGTGTATAAGCGTTGTCAGAAAAAACGATAAAAAATACAATAAAATCGGTTGCGTGACGCAAATTTTGCTAGCGGTCGGGTATAGCCAGAGTCTCGAGTCTTGCCCTGTGAACGAGAGCGTGCGGTTTATAAGACGAGCCGGGAAGACGAATGTATATCGTCCAAGTCAGGAAAAAAAAAAAAATCGAATTGAAAAAAATTAACACGAAGGTAGGTTCGGGGTTACTTTTGCGCAGTTCTCGCCGTCCGAAGGACTCAACGACGAGGAGAGAAACTGTGGACGAAGATTCTCCCGTAGCCTCGATTGAAGCCGGAATCGCGACTATTAATCTCAAACGCTCGCGCGCGCACCCTCGTTACACAACGGCGCACACGATAAAGAGAATTTCAGGGATAAGCGCAGGGAAGGGGGGAGAAGGAGGAGGGAAGTGTGTGCGTGCGTAGCGATTTCACGTTGAGGGAATCGAGGGAGAGACAGAAAGAGATCCGGGAAAGAGAGTACGTGGCAATGGGCGAAATACGATTCGGTCGGCCTCCTCGTAACTGCTTTGCCGGGCCTTGATACGATAAATAAATAAAATTACTTAAATAGGTCGGTTGATTAATTATCAAAAATTAATGTTTGGTGTATTAAAAACATTGGAAATACTGTATTTTTAATCATTTACTTTAATTTCAATGAAAAAGTATAGTCATTTTTCATCCCAGTTGTACATTACATTTAATGTACCAATTTTTGTATAAAAACTTCCAGTCCGATACATTACATTTACAATTTGTTTTTATAGTGTATAATTATCTTTAGGTAAAAAATTTAGTGTAAGATAATAAATGTAAAAGACAGGGCATAGCATCGTCAACAAATTTTCTTTTACAACTACCGCTAAGTTGGATCGCCGATTAAAAAAACGGTGAAAATTTGTCGACAACTTTCTTTTTTTTAATTTTTTACTTCCTTCACAGGCAAATTAATTATTTTATCGTCATTATTACGAAGCAGTAGCTCGAGCTCGTGCGCCTTTCGTTCCGGACCTTCAAAATAAATTGATCGAGGGAGTTACTCTTTACGTGTGAAATTATCTTTGTCGACACCCTTTATCTCACTCTCGTCCCCCTCCCCTCCTCCTACTCCTCGCCTACCTTCTCGCATTCTCCGCTATAATAAGAGTGTCTCGATCGTCACGGACACGGGCAGAGACCTCCCCCGGCCAACTATGCGACCGGTTAGTCTCTCAGTTACTCTCAGAGTACATTATACTGCTATATATATATATATATAAAATATGTATAAGGTATATCCACGTATATACCGAGCATATAATATTATTTGCGGGATACCCGAGACTCGAGAATCGCGAGTATAGGGAAAAGGAGTCGCCCGTCGAAGCAACAGGTCTCTTCGTCTTTCACTGCCGTTTTGCATAAATTTCGTACTCTAGAATTTTATAGACGATAAATGATTTTTTTTTTTATCAACTATCGCGACCGGATTTTCTTTTTTCTGTTTATTTGTTCGGAAAAAGAAAGACGGGAAAATCTTGTCCGCGTGGAATCGACAAAAAATATGTAATAGGTCGATAATCGGCAGTTAGTTAAAGTGTCACCGTCCGAGGTTGGACAGCGACGAACGGTGCAGCGAGCGCGACACGTGGACCGGAAATGGGACTCACCTCCAACATCCACTCGGCGACGATCTTGCGCATGAGCGGCGATATGTCTCTCTGAACGCACTCGAAGTACGAGCTGCTAGGTGCGTAACGTTCCTCGGTCTTGAGTAGATTTTGCAGGACTCTCTCGTCACCGAGCAGCGCCGGATCCGGATAAGCTCGGCACTCGTTGCTCTCCGTCGTTTCGCAGCACAGCAGATCCATCGTGAATATTCGTATTTATCGTTTTTCCGATTGTTACAATGGATCGAGAGGACAGAGGGCGATCGATCGAAGATTCGACGAGGCACGTTGGAGGCAGCGAAGAGGAGAGCACGAGGAGTCGTGGGATTTTAAATAACTGCGTTGTGGGGTAACCGACGTCACGGCTGGAGCGCTGCCGGCTGACCTCTGGTGCCTCACACTCTCTTCGCCTATTCGCACTCCACGTGGCTACCGACTTGCTCGCTCGACGCCTCTCGATCGCTCGACCAATTACGATGGCCCTTTTATTATTATTTTTTTTTTATACTCGCTGCACTTGAGGTTTTACTGGACGAGTCGCCGGGACTCTTTTCCAGGACACACGCGCAATTATTATTGCGAGCTACGACAATAGGATAGAGAGTTCACTGACAGGAACGACTTTTGACACTTTCGAAGGGCGAGTCACCAGCGCGCACCTCACACTTCTTCACCAACGTACGAAAAAAAAGAACCTCTCTGGTCGTCGACCCGGGGCACTCACCTCCCTCTCCGGCTCTTTCGACGTTTCTTACAATATTATACTCGCCGGTATCGGGGAATCGAAAATACAATGTACCGAAACGAGCGTAAGTAAGGGGAGTCTCTCGGATTCACCACGTGCACAAAAACACTAAGTTTCTTTTTTGCTCTCTCTCTCTCGATATGTCGAGTTAAATACGTGTCCTCTGCTTGTTTCCCGTCGAAATTTCAGTTTCTTCTGACGCGAGCGAAGAAGTATCCGTTCTCGTTGATTCTCGAGGCTCGTCGATTCGTTCTCTTTGTTTGTTACAGTCGTTAACGTTATACTTTGTTTGATCACTAGAGAAATAAATTATAGTTGCTTTGTAGTTTAATTAATTAATTTTTTTCTTTCCGTTCTTTCCTTCTGCCTTCCCCGTTCCTTTTTTTCTCGATAATAAATAAGCGTAATAATTTGGATCCTTTGGAGAGATTGTTTGCGAGTATCGCTTGTGTGTGTGTGTGTTTTTGTTTAACTTAAAGTCTTTCTTCCTTAATGAATTTTAATCGACGAGAGTTCAAACGCGAAGGGTCAACGAGATCGTGGAGGATTCCTGGTTTTATCCTCGGTTACCTCTTACACCACGTTTACAGCGTTCGTTCTTTTTCTGCACGACATACAAAGTTCGTCTTTAAACGTGCGGCTCGAGTTTCACTCCTTGGTTTATTCCTCGAATTCGTGATTGTATCCTTTTTGCCTCGTGTTTGCCGATTGATTCGCGACTTTCGTGGGTTTCTTGTATGTGTATGTGTGCGTGTGTGTATGTGTGTGTGTGTGTGTGAAGTGTGTGCGCATGAGAGGAGTGTTTGTGTGTGTGTTCCTGTCTTATTTTTATGTGTCGGCAGATTCTCGCGCAGGCGCAGAACCTTTCACTTTCTCACGATCCGACGCTGGCGGCTTACCAGGTCAGAATGCCGTCGTAGCTCGTCTCGTTCGAGGCACGGAGTGGAACAGAAGGTTCGTCGAGCTGGTCGGGGCGACACTCCCACCAGTTCGGCGCCAGGCGTATTGCCACGTGATGGCCCCTTCATCCCCACCCTACCCGGCCACTTTCGGCATGTCTTAGCCCCCGTCAATGCTGCTCTGCAGTACGGTACAGCATAGTCCGGACTCTCCGTCGCTCCTTCGGCGGTCGTCGGGGCGCCGGTGCCCCCTCCTGCCGGCCGAACACCGGTCTGCCACCATAGATGTCGCCGTGGTGGGGGAAAAATTATTGCCTCGTGTAACACAGCCTCTCGTGGAATCGTGCCCTCGGGAGGGCTGACTTCTCTCGTCCGACTCTGTTCCACTCGGACTCGCGAGCTGTGACGGTCGGACGTCGAACCGCTCCGGCCGTTCTCCGGTAAATCTGTAAATAGACTATATTCATACCGTTGCCATTTCAAATCGTTGTTGAATGGAAAACCATGGGAAAAAGTCATTTTTATTATTGTTTTTTCTTATACGGAAACGTGAGATACTTTCGATGCTGGGGATTATTATTTTTTTTCGCTCGCGCTGTTCCGAGAAGAGAGGTTTTTTGACGATTCGACAAGTGGATCTCTGGTCGGCAGGTCGATGAGGCAGGCTTCTCGCGACTTAGAAACGGTTGTATTTACAGTGTTGCTCGATCGAGCACATTTTTGTTTAGTTTTATTTTATTTTTTTTTCTATACGCATAGACGAGAGCGGGCGTTTAGGGCGTATCCAGAGGTTACGCGTGAACGATCGAAAAGCGGTGAAAGCCCATTGATGTCCAGCGCTCACAGACAATGGAACGAGAATTCTTGGCAATGAAGGCCCGACGCGGGTCCGCCTCGCTGATGCGGCAGTTTTCGTAGGGCTTCGAGAAATCAGCATCCGTTCGGTACAACTACTATCAAAATATTCGAGCCCCCGCATAGATATTATGTTTCGTACAGTCATTGCCACATTACCGATCAGAGGCAATTTCCGACTTAAGGCTCACACAAAAACTATCCATTTTCGTCGTGAGCAACGTTCAGAAATTGAGAAAAAAATTTTGTCATTAAAATAGTCTCATCCGATGTGGTGATTCGTTTTGCCCCACATTTTCCCCGAAAACCAGTGAGAGCCTATTCATGTCCAGCGCTCACAGACAATAGAACGAGAATCCTTGGCAAAGAAGGCCCGACGAAGGACAGCCTCGCTGATGCAGCAGTTTTCGTAGGGCTTCGAGAAATGAACATTCGTTCAGAACAACGAATATTAAAATATTCGACAGATATATGACTCGCATAGAACACACTAAGAAAAATGTGTACATTTAACAAACCTTTTTGTCCACAGACTCCACAATTATTTTGTTGTTAATTTTACAAAAATATTCGTAAAATTAACAGATTTTTTTTTGTAAAGTGGACGACATTTTTTTGTACAATAACATGAAAAGAATTGTTGTCGTTTGTGGACAAGAAGCGTCGGTACATTTTTACTGCGCAGTTGCCACACTGCCGATCAGATGCGACTCCCGATTTAGGCCAGGTCATACAAAAACAATCCATTTTCGTGGTGAAAAAATCTTGAAACTTGAGAAAATCAATTTTAGACATTAAAATTGTCTTATCCGATGTGGTGATCCGTTTTGCCCCACAGTTTTCTCTGAAAACCAGTTTATCTTTTACTTCTTTACGGAGGCCAAAATATAATTTAAAAAATTTCACAAAGTTACGAACATAGTCAATTTAGGCTCGACCGACCCCTGAATTATTCTTTCGATTCGCCAATTCTGAAACCCCTCCGTGCTTCGAACAATTCCTGAAACGTTCTCGTTGCGCTGACCGTCACAGACCGACGATTCGGGTCATCCTCGACGCTGTTTATTATTTTCTTTTATTCCTTTTTCGCATCACTCTCGAGATCCAAGGTTCCTCGGCTCGGCGATTCGTGATACTACGCTTGTTTCACCTCCTACATAGTACGGGCCGACTCGGACAGGCGAGGGAAATCGGTCCTTCCGTCGGGTAATTTTTGCCCTTTATTTTTTTTTCTTCTTTTCATATCATGCACTGTACGAGAGACTCCATTAACATGCCCGTGACGCGCTCGGCAGAATTCAGCGATGATCGGGCGAGCCGACAGCATCGAGAGAGCTTCGCGTCGGAGCGGGAGAACAAAAAAATTGGTTTGATGCGCGAGAGAATGAGAGCTCGGGGCGAAGGAGAGTGAAGCGGAGCGCTGAACCGATGCAGCCGCAAATGAGAGGGAGAGTGATGTGCGCGCACGGAGCCCTGTCCCGTACTACCGGCCAGGTACTTCTCCTGCACCGTGCAGCAGTAGTAAAACTCATAGTATGTAGTACGACGAGGCTATACGGTGGACTGCCGTTTTGTCTCCGCCCGCGCGCACGTAGCGTACGCGGCGGGCGCACGCACGTCGAGATCCCGAGAGAGGCACCGAGACCGGATGCTCATCGCCGCCCGGGTTGAGGTACCGTCGCGTGCGATGCGTGTCCCCGATTCCCTTCCACCATAATGTAATTGTAAATACACTGGAAAAACAACGACAGAAAACGCGCAGAGGTATGAACCGTAACAGCGTTACCGCGCGTAGTAAGTAAGAGTAGAGCGCCCCTATTATCGCAATGACGACGCAACGAAGGAGCGCGCATGCGCGCGGACGGACGCTCGTCTTTTGGGTGACGATAGAGTCAGAGTCAATTAAACAAAGAACGAGGGAGAGAATACACACGAATTGGTTCGAAACCTTCTTTTCTCAGCAAAGCAAAGTCTCCACGATGATTTTTTTTAATCATATTTTTCTCGGGCGATTAACCCTGCGTGTGTCCACTGGGTTTTTTAAGGAACAGTCGAAATTGAAGGAATAGTCGTTTTTCCCACCTTTTCGACTATTCTTCAATCTTTATTAACAACGGTTTTTTACTTTTGACTCTGACAACTTCTGGGTTATGTAGTAGGAACTTCAAGAAGAAACCCACAATTTTTTCAAGATTTTTTTGAAACCCTAGAAAACTTTGACAACCCGACTATTCCCTAAAAGACCCAGTGTGCACACCGTGTCTCTGAAAATATAGTGTACACACGCTGGGTTAAAAATGGAAGCAGTGGCGACGCGGAGAGGGAGATGGCGCCGATAGCCGGAAAGACCAAAATGGCCCTTACCGATATGTCCGCGGTGCGTTACTGTGTCCGGAGTGCATAAAAATGTCGAGGGTCATCTGTGGCGGTTGAACAGGTTAGAAAACGACAGAAAACGCGGAGAGGTAAGAACCGTAACGGCGTTACCGCGCGTAGTAAATAAGAGTAGAGAGCCTCTATTATTGCAATGCGCATGCGCACGGTTGGACGCTCGTCTTTTGGGAGAGGATAGAGTCAAGGTCAAGTAAACAAAGAACGGGAGTGAGAATACACACGAATTGGTTCTAAACCTTCTTTTCCCAGCAAACCGAACTTACCACCATGATTTTTATTTATTTATATTTTTCTCGGGCGATTGAAGTAAAAGCGGCGGCGACTCGGAGAGAGAGATGGCGCCGATAGCCGGAATGGTTCTTACCGATATGTCCGTAGTGTGTTACTGTGTCCGGAGTGCATAAAAGTGTCGAAGGTCATCCGTGGCGGTGGAACCGTTTTATTCGGCTCCACGAAAGAGTTCCAGATTCGTCGGATAAAATCGGTTTTCTGTTATTTAAATGTCCCTCTTGTGGTACACCGGTGCCGTAGTGGCGCAGAGACGGGGGAGATACCGGGGGGGAATTTACGCTCTCTCGTATTTAATTCCACTGGTGCATGAAGCGTTCTGGCCGGTGCTCGTGGCTCCGACGCTACTACGTACACACGTATTCTCGTCGGCCGAGACACGCTTGGCAAAGCCCTTCCTCGCGTTGGCTCCGTTCAAGGAAGTCCTTTCGTTATGCCGCGTGATCATCTCTCGGCTATACACCGTGGGCAACGTCTCGAATGAGAGCGGCACGTCGAGCTTGAAATCGGTTTACTCATCGTGATTTAATTCTAGACACCCTGTAGAAAAATCACGGCGGTGTGAACGATCTCGCATTACGAGGTGGTGAAACCTTGTTCGATGGTTGACCGTAGCTTGAAAATTATTATTATTATTGTTACGATTATTATTGTTATTTTATCTCAGCTGACGAAAATGAATTAAATCTTTACGAGGATGTCAACGGGCGTATAATAACATATCAATCGTGAAAACGTGCAAATTCGAAGCTTCAACAAGATACATTGTTGTTGGGCAGCAGGAAAATAAAAAAAATCTCTCGCCTTTTCGCTTTCAGGAACACGTCGCGACGTTCGTATCTCGTTGGGTCGTAAAATACAAATTTCTCAAATCCATGCCGCTCTCGCGGGTACACGCGCGAAAAATTTTTATGGCCTCGGCACGCAACGGCTGTGCGAGTGTAACGATCGGATAATTGGTGAAAAAATTATTTCCCGAAGATTCGTGACGACGTCGAACGTGAAATAATCGACGAACTGTTACATTTCGTATGATTTTGCAACTCAAACATCGACCAGGTGAGCCGACTCGAGTCAGACATGCATAAGTGCGCGAATTATTCGAGAGGTGAGTAGTGTGTGAGGACAGAAATAAATCGTACGATCTTTGGCGATCGTACAGTAAAGAAAGGTTTGCAATTCTAATAAGTATCTCTTATCCACAAACGGGAAAACGTTGCTTCCCATTTGAAAATATCATTTTTCAACCGGAAGTGACGTCATACCGGAAATACGTCACTTCCGGTTTGAAAATCTCATTTTCGGACTGGAAATGACGTCGTCCCGGAAATATGTTACTTCCGGTTTGAAAATAACATTTTTCAACCGAAAGTGAAGTTACAGAGAATATTGTAAAAGCTTTTCTGAAATGTATCTCGGATACAGCCAGCGGAAGGAAAAGGATGAATTGAGGAACACACAGTGATCACTCGAGCGCCAACCTCCACGGCGCGCAATATATTCTAGTAAAAAATAAAATAACTGTGGAGCTTCATGGATGAGAAATGTTTGCAAAATGTACAAACTCTTCTTTTTATTACTGTGTACGAAACGATGGCGTGCAGCCTCGCGAATATCGAACTGCTAGCGTGTCAGAGATAATGAAATCTCGCACCAGTGCGCATTTGCGCCCGTCGAGAGTCAGTGGAAAAAAAGCCGGCTTTATATGATTTGGCCGGAGGCGTATAACGATATTGCTGCTCTCGTGTGTGCGCGCTCTTCGCTCCTCAATCTCGAGCAGCGTTACTCACGACCCTGGAGACACATTACGTTCGAGGGGCGTCAATTTGTAAAAACGATTGCGCTCTCAACATAGTTGCAGTCTTATTGCTGCTGTGAGTTGTCCAACATTTGATTATGGACATGAAATTTAGAGAAAAAAAAATTTCGTCATCTTTATCGATGCATTTCCGGCTGAGAAATGAATCGGAGTTTCGAGTTCGATGATCCTACGAGGGAAACGCTACGCGCGGATGAGCCGTGTTCGATGATCCGAGATATCGTCTGGTACAGCTCGCGTATAGAATGGCTCACGGACCGATTGTGTATATTAAATCCAGCGGAAGCGGGCATGTACGCGAGGTCGCAGGCCAAGAGCTGATAATGACATCATTAGACGGCCGGGAGAACTTGTTAACTCTTATTTTATCGTGACGTTATCGGATTGAAGAAAAGGCAGACATGCTACGAACCTCGGAGACACTGAGTCAATTTGATAAATCGCCTTAATTGCGATAATCGTCATAGGCTCGAAAAGTCGTCCCAATTCGCCGATACTTCTATAATGTACATCTAACATTTTTTTATAGCTCACACGCGACTTCGACGAAACGAGCTGCGGAGGAAACGTAGAGTTATTACACTAGCAATAAGCCGTGGTAATTAGACAAGTTGTAATTAATCACTAGCAACGCAGGCGTGAAAATATAACGAGTAAAACAACACGCGAAGTGATTATTAATGGGGTATTTCGGTTATTAAAGACCCGACGAGAAATAATGTAAAATCTGTATGTAATTGATTTTAATTCTCGATCTCGAATGGTCTTCGGAGATGTGAAAAGACTCGGTTGGTAAAAAAAAGTGTAAATGACTTTTTTTAACGTGCGGTTGATAAAAATCACTGACCGGTGCGGCTTCCCTGTATTTTTACGGACGTAATAATCGGCTCCGATCTTCCGGGAACGATTGCTTTCTGGCCTCTGGCATCAATTCGGCGTATGCAACATTGTACAAGACTCGAAAGAGAACAGGTCCATCCTACTCATTGATATTCCGAACTTTATGCAGTGTGGCCATGCTCCTGTTTCGCAGAAACTGCCAATTTTATTCATACCCGACTGTATCGAAGGATATACAATGTATCCGTGTAATATAAATAGCAAACACGATGATCCGCGTTAGGGAGCGAGGAAGCAATAAATAGACTTCTGTGGGGTTTTACCCGAAAAGCAGCCGCTCCGTGTGCAGGTAAGATAGGAAGGTCCGGGGCGTCACGGATAATTAAGCAGGTCATAATAACGATGACCGATCGGTTGGTTTATTGCCTGCGATACCGTTCTGGGGTCGAAGAACCAACTTTGGTTTCCCAGCGATTTTCCAATGCACCGAACGTGTCTTCGCTGTTCAGGCACATTATTGATTTTAACCCTTCCAATTGCGTGATGACGGGACCAATGAATTACCGAGCGCAGAGTCCTGAGCTCCGCTGGCGCTGGACACGTGCTCGAGCACTTGATCGTGGGTCAACGAAATCTATTAAATTGAGGCATGAGATAAATTTTAGCGGATTTTTGGGCAACCGATTTTTTTTTTGTCAAATTAGTCTCAAGATTAGCATTGTAAGTTGAGAATGGTAAATTGCATTTATCGCCATTAAACCGGTTATATTTACCGATCCAGATCACTCGCTACTTCGAGGCTCAAGAATCCGGCAGCGATCGGCGAACGGTAGATCTGCGTTTGCTCCGTCACTGCCGCAATAACTTTTAGCACTCTCGCTTCGGTTTTCGAAGTATCGAGCGAAGCGACCTCGCCGCTTCCATATCCGCTACCGAAATGTTACACTTTCTGCGGGAAATAAAACTCGCTGCGGCGAACGCTAAGACGAGGACGATTATCGATGGCCATCGAACGTGGCACGGTTGCAGCGGCGAAAGCGGAGCGCCGAAATTTCGGCCGATTTTTTATTTTTATTTTTTATTTTTTTTTATCCGCAACCGTTATATGCAACTCATATAATGGCACATAATACGGCTAACACGTCGAAAAACCGTAAATCCACTTTTGAAAACGGCTTTGCTGTTCTCGTTATCGGTAACAATTTTCGTCAATAATATCTCTCGCCGGTTTTTATTATAGTTAATCTTTCGTTCTTGTTTTTTAATGTTCTTCCGAATCTGGGATACCGACGTTACTCAATTCTCGACAAAAAATTATTCAATTATGTACCTCAATTTTCCTTTCGACATTTTCACAAAGCTCTCGACAAATGGTCATCCTCCGCAATGTTCTTGGGGCACAATACGAGACTCTCCACTTTAGCGGACACGTGTTTCAACATCTGAATAAAGTTAATTTTACGATTGTTCCCGGAATCCGCGGAGTAATCGGAGAAGTCGATTTTTCTTTTGGTTTTATTCAACCGTGGCGTGCCCGAGTCATAACATTGTAGAAGGCTCGCGAGAAAACAGGTCCCGCAAGAAAAAGCGGTGGTTCCTCGGATGCCATTTCCAAGAGCGCGGTAGGTGAATTCCGCACTCCCGAAGTGGCATAAGCAGTTGAAGACTCGATCCGATTTTTTACATCATTATCCACGCATAGTTCAACATTTTCGACCTGATTTCCGATGATGAAATTATTAATAAAATAAAAAATATTACCCAGAAAAGGTTAATCCTATAAAAAAAAAAAAAAAATTGCTGTCGTGCAATTTCTACTGCAAGACGATTGTCCCCAATAATTCGATTAACTTCTGTACGGAGCTTAACTCAACTCTTCGAGGACACCGCGGAGGTGAGTTTAATACTCGATCTCACATCGCGATCGCGAAGTTAGCCTTCTTCGTATCCATCGAGCGCGAGTGCCTGCTCTCTCGGTCGGTTCGCTTCGCTGTTGGAGAAGGCCGTGGCTTTGCACACTTGACAAAAAGTGCCTCGCAGGCACGAGGAGAGTAATACCAGCATCGGAGCAAAGCTAAGCGAGTCCCGGCGTTGCTGGCGCGGGGCCGGGTCCTTCCTCTTTCCGCGGAGGGTCCAGCCTCTGTATTTGGTCATGAGAGGACGATCTCGCGGGTCTTTAGGTCTCAAGGGTGGGAACTGTCGTCTGAACCCACGGACGCGAGTCTCTCCTTCCTCTCCCCCCTTCCCGGTTATGCGAAGTCGCGAGCTTCGACTTTTGCGCGCTCTCGCACGCGCCCGGACACGCAACGTGTGTAGGCACGCACTCGCTAACTACGAGAAAATACAGGCAGAGCGGGGCAAAATGGTTACCTAGATTAAATGTTTATTTAACAGTCCGTTTTGCCCCACGGGCATTTATTTCATTTCTACATCCATGAAACGAAATTCCAAAGGGTTTTATGATAACAGTTATTTTCCTGTTGCTGATTCTCGCCAAATCAGCAATATTTTGTCGAAAATTTGGCTCGATGTCTTTTCGACAAAACATTTCCGGGAAATGGCCAAAGCTTCGTCACGTTTGTGACACGTGTATGTCCCACGGGTCGTTCGGTCGCTGGCGCGGTAATTTTTACGATGAGATTTATTGGTTTTAAACTGGCTATTCCTTTTTTTCCGCGCGGCACAGAGTGGCGGTATTGGGAAATCCTTCCCCCGGCCAGATGAAAGAGTCGGGACGAGGGTAGGAGTTTCACAGGAAGCTCTCGAGCCGCGGGCTTTGAGGATGCGAACTGCGCACAGTTACGGTCCAAAGACCATTGTGCTGACGGGAACGTAATGAATATAGGTTAACCTTTGAACCCGACAGATTTTATTATCTTCGCCGCTTTTCCCGGCCCTTGCTCTCTTCCTCCCTCTTCGAAAACAGAAGACACCGCGGGGGTGAATCCTCGAGAGGGCTTAAGGAGGACGAGCCCGAACGCGAGTACCGTCAGGTAAGTGTGCGCATTCCTAAGTGTACTTCTGTCTCTCCTGCGGTGATCGCACAGTTTTTCCTTCCGCTTTCTTCGGGACTCTTGTCCCTGCGGCCCACCCAAGGGAATATATCATCCCCGCAGAAGTCCGCAAGGTTCCCGGGGGCTTAAGCTCTTCTTACGACGGCTCCAACCGATGGCCGGCAGACACTTCGTCAATTACTCGAAATTATGGTCGCAACTCTCGCCCGGCTTCGAGTTCCACAGGACGCGCCGAATCGCTGAAAGCGGCGAGTTACTCACCAAGAGCTTCCGAGGAACATTGAAGTTCCGGATTATTGTAATATTGTCGTTGCACGCCCTTCGACCCGGGGCTCCTTTGCTTTCAGCCGGGCTTTCTCGCGCCCGCACCTCCAGACAGGTGTCTTTCTTTCGTTTGAAAATGACCGATCTTCGGCAAGCCCTCGTCTATTGTTTTCCGGGTACAACGCCGAAGAGATATTTCGCAAATACCTAGCTGGATGGCTCGGGAGCAAAGTTTGTCGGCGACTTTGTTCGAGCCGTTTCGGGGTCCTGTCGCCAACTTTGGGATTATGACTAGTTTTAGTTATTACCACCATAGATCGGAGCAATACGGACTGTTTATTTTGCTCATTTATCGTCGTACGGAAAAAGAACCAAACGAGCCTGAGCCCAACTTCAAAGTTGCATGGTTTACCTCCTTTTGAGTCTCTGCCATGCGAGCGAACGCGACCGATTGACCCCCACGAAAAACCTATATCCGTGGAAACATTCGTGCCTTCCCGGTAACGGATAAACACTCGTAAATGATTTTGTGAAGCGAAACCAGAGCGAAGTAGAGAGGAGAGAAACCTCCGGATCGATGTATACTACGAGTGAAGAAATAGAGGCCGATCCGGCGGACAAGCTCGGCCACATTTGGTCCGAGACCGGAATGTCGCCGCGAATTCAATACGAACTCCTTACTACGTGTATATCTCTTCTCCGCGAGCTCCTCTCTCCTTCGCGATTTCTCAGTCTCGAACCTCTCCGTCTCTCGGCATCTCTCTTTCTCGCGAGTTCGCTCGGATGGGCTCTTTAATTGTAGTTTAGTTCGCCCGGGTCGATTCCCTTCTTTTTGCGTGTCGTCGACCGCGGGCGGTCTCGCGGAATTCCAAACACTCAATTTCCAAAATTCCACCACTCGCGCGGTACTTAATTGAAAATGCGGAAACACGCGCTCACCTCCCCTCCTTCCGCTCGGCTTTGAGCCTCGCGTTTCCATGAATCCGCATGAAATCTGGATCGCGCTCGGTTCTTCGAAATGAATTTTCCAAAAATGCTCGACGATAGTAGGGCTGTACAGATAAACCGGCCTAGCCGGCTAAAATATCTTATCCGGCTGATGAATTTTATAATTTGGCCGGCTAAGCCGTCTCAGCCGGCTAAACTATTTTAGCCGGCTAACCTATTTTAGCCTGCTAAACTATTTTAGCCGGTTAAACTATTTTAGCCGGCTAATCCGTTTTAGTCGGCCAAACTCTTTTCGCCAGCCAAGCTATACTGGCCGGCCAAGTGCATAAAATCGAGCCCCTTAATGTCGTATTGTACTTTATTCCAAAAAGGCCGGCGGAGTCGTGTTCAGCGCGCAAAAATAAGTCGGAATACATGGCAGTTAATTTTTAAAAAAGAAAAAAAAACGAATTCGTCAGAAAGTTACAGGGTTTTCGAGTCAATTTTTTGCGTTTTTCAACGTCCTCAAACGGCACGAAAAAACGATTCGAAAAACGTTGCACGAGGCCCTATATTGTGTATTTATTCCTGTAGAACACGATGGGCACCTCGGATTTTCCCTACCTCCATTGGCAGCCGAGATATCGACGTTTGAAAATCACGAAAATCGACGTTTTTCCAAAAGTGGCTCAAACATTAAAAAATCGTTGTTCATCCGATTTTTTTTTGTTTCCAAGCTATATTGGATGTATTTTTCCCGTTGATCACGAATATAACAATTATTTTATTCCCAACCCAATATTTTCCATTTAAATCCCAAAAATACGATTTGTCGTGAATAAAATCGAGTCCCTCAATGTAGCATTGTACTTTAGACCAAAAAGGCCGGCTGATTCATGTTCGGCGAGCGAAAATACTTCGGAATACGTTGCAGGTAACATTAGAAAAAAAAAATCGTCAAAAAATTCCAAGACTGTATTAGCTTAGCCAGCAAACAAAGCTTAGCCGGCTAAAACGGATTAGCCGGCTAAAATAGATTAGCCGGCTGAGACTGCTTAGCCGGCTAACCTATAAAACCATTAGCCGGATAAGATATTTTAGCCGGTTAGGCCGGCCTATCTGTACAGCCCTAGACGATAGGATGGATATTTCGAGCGGAGGAGAATCTTACACGCAATATTCCTCGAATCCTCGTCCGTCCTCGTTGACATTTAAACGTACAGCCGGGTCACTTAATCAGACGTATTCGTTTAAGGAAATTTGGTCTTCTTTCTTTTGTCATACGAAGAATGCAATTGTTGGTTGTTGCATGGTTAATGGCTCTTCGAGAGTGCAAGTCGCCAGACGCGACAAGGTCGTTATCGATAAGTCAAACAAATTCTTCGTTCGAGCTCCCGGACGGGGAGCTCTTTATATTCATTAATCGAATCGAAAGTCCGACAGAGGATCGCACTTCGGTTATTTTCGGTTACGTCGCAACGTGTCTTCTATCGAGAAAACACGTTGCGATGTACATATAGACATGGATGGACATATAGATCTTTTATCGAAAGTCTTTGATTTCGTCCGTCTCTCCGTCTGTCTGCGCGATCGTCTTTAATACGCCTACAGTAGAATTTATGACGTGCCAATTTCAATGTAGATTTTTCGTAATCGCTCGTCCCCGTCTCTAAAGTCGAAACGGATCCGCCCGATGTATAAACAGAGTTCGAACAATCTTATCGAGCAAATAATCGTATGGAAATTTTTCACGATCATTTCGGGTTATTGCTGCAAGGCCTCCGCAAGTTATTATCATTTTCGACGTACGGTCCAGGCTTCGCCACAATTCGTGTGTGCGAAAAATGAAAAAAAAATAAAAAAGGAGTGAGTCGCGTGAAAGCCCTCTCTTGCTCGAAGGGACGAGAACGAGAGGCAGCATCCAGCGTGCAGCATGCAGAGACGGGAGCGAGCGAGGCGGAGGGATCGGAAGGGGTGAGAGAGTCTCGTCATCAAAGCTGCCGCGCGTTCTCTCGTGTCTAAATGATGCTGTGAAGCAAATGAGTTTTTGGTGGGCCTGCTTGGGATGCAGGCCGGCGTCCTCCTCGGAATCTCGTTTTCAGACAACGCGCGCTTCTGCAACGAGCTCGCTCGGCTCGGGGAGAGCATAAGAGTGTAGTCCAACTCGCCGATCTTTTCTCTCGTATATGCCAAAGGGACTTGACGAACCGGCGAGACAGTGCCGCGATTAAATGCACACCGCTTTCTCTATATCCCTCGAACTACCCTCTTCTTTATACCGTCTTAAAAAAAACCGACAATAAGCATTTATCGTCGTTCCGCACTGAAAAATTCCACGTCTTTGTTATTCCGAGTATCGGCATGGCACTCGCACGCAACGGATTTAAAACGCTCTTTGAGCATCTGTTCGGTAACGAAATAATGTACGGTTGTATATCGTCGATAAGTGAAGTTCCTCCTGGGGAGAGTTAGTTCCAATTATCGAATCGTCCAATCTGTTATGTACACGTTAATACTTGACTCCATATCATTATTAAAAAAAAATTAACCGCCATTTTTTTTTCGAACAAATGGGTTTATTCCGTTCAGTTGTGAAATTTTGCTCGGTGTTATCGAGTTTTATCGCTTATCGGATAAAATTGACGATACATGAAATGACTTCGAGTTTTCGTGCTATTCGGATTTAAATGACCACGCCCTTGTTTTAAACGAAAGAATCGGCCGTCTTTCACTATCGAACCATCCGGAGGGCTTATCGCGCGATAACTGCTTCCGTTTCTCGTCGATAAAAGCTATAGCGTGTTCCGTACGATTCTATACGTTTTTCAGGGAAGCGAATCGCGTGTAAGCATACATTTTTTTTAAGCCTGTCGCGGAAGGACAGTCCGATTACGTAATAACGTGGATGCATCGTGTATTTAAAAAAAAAGAAATTAAAAAGAATTCAGTCAACGCTATCGTCTTATCAAAAGCGGTACCGTCGAATCGGATGGCACGGTCTCAGGGTCGATCGATTCGTCATCGCGACGTTGAACTCGCGAAATTGTCGCGATCAAAGAACCGTTACCACAAGCGCGCCCAGCCTCGAGATAGCGATCGATAATAAAATGATGCACCGATCATAAAAAATTAAGAAGAAGTGAACAATGTTATTAAAGAATGGAAAATAAAAAACAATCGAATTCCATCGGCAAACATCGATAGTACCTTCGCGGATGGTACGAAATGATTTCTCGGTAACACAGAGCCGGGTAATTATCGTCTGACGACCGAGAAGCTCGCTCGGCAATCCGCGTCTCGCTCGAGCGTCTCTCGGTGTCGAACCCGCGTGCGGCTGGATGATAATTAGCGAGAAAAGGCGGTCGGAAGAGTCGCGAGAGTGCAGCGAGCCAGTAAATTCCGTTAAACCGCAGACTCGTAGAAAAGCGTGTCGGAGATGGGCGAGCGAGCGAGAGAGCCTCTGCTTCATCATTCTCTTACGCAACGTTTATTGCACATAAATGACACGCCGAGTGCATTATGAGATTACCCCCCGAGCTTTGGGGCATCGCAGTGTGCGTGAAAGTTACTCGCACATGCAATGACAATGAGAAGAGCCGCTGATGCTGGCGCCAGTCTCACAGCCTCGTTCCCTCCTCCTCCTCCTCCTGCTGTTGCTTCTTCGCTATTATATCTATATTATTGTACCGCAAACTACAGCGGTGCGCGATGAACCGCGTCAGCAAAGTCCGATAGTTGGACGATAACCTGACTGTTCGTAACGCGCATACCGCGGTCGGTGCTTCTGCATAAATTAGACTGCTAAATGTTTCAGCAACATTGTACACGATAATTTTGAAGACGTCGCACGGAGATAGGAATACTGAATTTAAGGTCCGATATTGATCGATCGGTGTGCTAAGTTCATTTTTAATAAAAAGATCGGTAAAATCTGACGATCTTTTTTTATTCTCGCTGGAGGGCGTTGAAATTTCGAAGTCACCTTTTGGAGCAGTAATTATACAGACTTGTTAAAGTTAATTAATAAATGTAGCGACATTTCTCCAATCATCATAAATTCTTCGTACGATCGCCCGCATACTCCGCAACGCTCCTGCTGCTGATGCTTCGACGCTATCATATCTATATTATCGTACCGCAAACTACAGCGGAGCACGATGAATCGCGTCGGCGAAGTTCGATAGTTGGACGATAACCTGCTGTTCGTACCGCGCAAACCGCGGTCAATGCTTCTGCATAAATTTGACTGCCAAATTTTTCAGCAAAATTGTACACGATAATTGTGAAGTCTTTACACAGAGAACGGAATATTGAATTTAACGTCGGAAATTTGATAAAATCTATCTTTTTTTTCTCTTTGGGAGGACCTTGAAATTTTGAACTCACCTTTTGGAGTACTGGAGCAATTAACTTGTGGAAGTAAATTGATAAATGTAGCAATATTTCTCCAATTATCATCAATTCTTCGTGCGATAGCCCGCATAGCCCTTAACGCTCGATGACCCAGCTTGAAAAAAGTCCCGTTAGTTTTTATCCCTTAGTCGAGAGGCACCCGCCCGAATGTTTCTGTTTGCGCGATGGTATGCCAAGTGTTCAGGGGGAAAACAGGCAGGTTATTGGTCGATGCGGGCGGGAGACCGTCGAGGGTGAGACTAGCCCAATCTTGCTAGCCCTGGGGGTCATCCGTTCGTCGGATCTGCCGAACGAACGAGGCTGATTGGGTCAGTCGAGTTAGAAGGTTTAGGAGGAAGAGCGAGAAGAGAGTTACCAGTTCTCGGTGGCTACACTTTACGACAAGCTAAAGCAAACGCGAGACGGTCCGGGCGTTCGACGCTCCGCAGTTGGAAGGAACGGAGGCTCCTCTCGGACTTCCACCATCCTAGTGGCACGGCCAAAGTTTTCGGGTGGCTTTGGTTCCGAGAACTCGTCAGGGACCCGCGAGAGCGTCCGGCCAAAGGCCAAGTTGGCCGGCGAACCGACGACGACCACGACGACGAGGAAACCAACATCAACCTCCTCCTCGTTCGGCTACTTTTTGCTCCTTTTCTTCATTGCCCTCGGTAGCTCGAACTCCCCTCGCTAAACTAGGTCCACTTTACGCTCTTCAGAGATGTTTGATACACTATCGCGACAATTACTCTCGGTTCGTTAATTACCGGGGGAAAGCCGGGCAAAATGGACTATTATTTTTTAACAAATTTTCTAGCGGGACGAATGAGAAGGTGCCATTTCGAAGGAAGGCACCGTTTTGCGCAGCTCTCCACCAATCAGCGGAAATTGTAATTCGAAGCTCCCGGAGATGGATTTTCGGGCACGATGTGTCGACCTCCTTTTACCTTTGCTCCGGTGGTGAAAGCTCCGGAATCTTTGTTTTGTACCGCAACATCTTTAACGCATGAAACTTTCATTTTACGGAAGATCAAATCTTGGTGAATGATCGAAGCGTCGTTCTAAGCTTCAATTCTATTCCTAAAAAAAAGAAAATAAAACTATCCCGCCCGCGACTTGATAAATATTAATAGCGGCGCGTCGAATTTCTTTCTCTATCTTCGAGAAATCAAGGAACATTACGAAACTACGTGAATACTGGAACTCGAGATATAACACTGAGAATCACGAATTGGTTGGTTTCTTTTTTTTCCTATTTGTTTGTTTTTCTCTAAAATTTGCAGCAGTTTTGGTTGTACGTGAGGCACGATTGGTCTGAGACGTTACGAGAAATGTGTTTGCTAATTTTGACCCGTGTGTCGTATTTCGCCCGGTCTCTTCGGTAGTCCCGCGATATGTATGTACGCGGACGTGACAACTTCGAGGCCGGGGGCCTCCGCGTCTGCGCATGTTAACGAACGCGTATACCGCCATGACAGCCATTCCCAACCGGCCAATTTCGATTCCAATCAGTTAAAGCCAAACCGGTACAGACACAAAAGCCATCGATCGATGGGGCACGGTTTAGTCGTTTCTATCCGTTGCTCAGCGAACGCATGAACATGTTTCATCGACACGGCAGCGAGTCGAGGATTCGTCGTACCGATATCTACATACTACTTACGTACGCTTATACGCTCCATTGTTCCGATCTCTGTTCATTCACCTCCATGTGACTCGTCATAGGAACTCATTATGCAGGAATACATCGTCGTAGTTCAATATCGTACGCGTGTTATTCGTCATTGCGATTCGTTAATGAACGGACATGACCTGCATCTTCGACTGAAGTTCGCGCCGCAAAGCTCAACGTCGCAGTTGCATGGGAATATCGCATTGAACCGCTTCGGACCGCTTCGAACGGGTGCAGACTTCGCAACACTCTATTTTATCCGCTTTACCGCGCGGAGCTCGTTCGTTATTGTTATCAGTAAACAAGCAGATGTGACTCTCACATTCGATTGAACATCGCGCTACGGTATTGATCGCAGTGATTGCGATAGTCCCAATCGGTCCGCTTCGGACATTCACGAAAAAGCACACGGCGCGTTATTTATACGAGCTTCATGGAACGGATATTATACCACAGTGCAGTATTAAAAATATGTCGTAGTTCAATATCGTACGAGTGTTATTCGTCATTGCGATTTGTTAATGAACGATCCCGACCTGCATCTTCGACTGAAGTTCGCGCCGCAAAGCTCAATGTCGCAGTTTCATGGGAATATCGCATTGTACCGCTTCGGACTGCTTCGAACGGGTGCAGACTTCGCAAAGCTCTATTTTATCGTTATTGTTCGTCATTGTTATCGGTAAACAAGCAGATGTGACCCACATATTCGATTGAACTTCGCGCTACGGCGTTTATCGCAGTAATCGCGATAGTTATAATCGGACTGCCTCGGACCGCTTCAGACAGGTACGAAAAAGCACCCGGCGTGTTATTTTGGTCTCACAACGCTCAGCTAAAGCGTGCATTGTATGAGCTTCATGGAACAGAGATTATAACACGGTGCGGTATCAAAAAAATGTGACCAAGAGGAGTGTCGGCTCACATACGCGGGGGAGGAGGATGTTGGGTAGGACCAGAGCACAGCATAACTTGACGCGATCCTTTCTTAGTCGTTGCGCGAATACTGTGCACTCCAAAAACATGAGGCTGCCACGTGCGGGCACGTGCAACTCTCCCTGTATATACAAAAACTGTCATTGATACCTGACACACACATATACATGTATACATATATATATATATGTATACATATATATATATACATAAAGGCATCTATCTCGTCCCCGATGGCGATAAGATAAAATTCTTTAATTGGCTGCCCCGTAGGAAGTGCGGTTGATATAGAACAGCGTAACAAAGTCCGCTATTTTCATTCAAGCCATTGACGGGGAAATAAAAATTCATAAGTAATATTTTCGCTCATAAACGTATCCCGGAAGTCTGGTGTTGTTGAAATCGTGAACGACGCTAGATTGCGGTCTACCGACAAACTTCAATCAGCCGCGGAGCGAAATATCCGAGAGAACAATAACGTTTAATTTATAAGAATGATCTTGCGCTCATTTATGCGTTAAAAGAAAAAATTTAAAAAATTCAATGATTATAGTTCGCTATGGAAGGAGGAGTCGGCGGGCCGTCGAAGAATACATTATCGAGGAAACGTGATATCAGCGAAGTGGATGTATGTGCGAGACAGACTCAAGTCATCGCTCGCAACGGCGCCGGGCTTCGTCCAGACCTGTGTACGTCGCGTATACGCAATTAGGCAGGGAAACGATGCTCGCTTCATCAAGCCTCGCAACAAAGATGATTCCGGCTCGATAAGCGACCGATGTGCCTACGAGGTTGTAATATGGCATGCATACGCGGAGCCCCCACAGCGACTGCCTATCTGAAGTCGCGGCCCTGTTATCCGTACGTAGACAAGAGCGGCGTGTGTTAATCGACGCGAGCGTTACTATTACGACAGGTTCACCGCGACAGGATGTACCCGCATTTCCATAAAATCGTATATTAATATAAGAGAATTGGTAATTTTCCTTGGCGCACTGAAAAATTACGTTCTCAATTTTCATAAAAATAATAATGAAACATTTTTTGCCAATACCGGTGCACTACAAATTTGAAAAATCTGTACAAATTTTCGGCAAGAAAAAGTGTCTGGTGGATGAGAAAATTCATATTTTTTAAGGGTATAGAGTTTCGGTAGTTAAAGGGCTAAAATAAATGATTTCCTCGAGCTCGGCTTCAACAGGCCCGGGTATGGTGTTTTTATATTTAAGGTAATTATCCGTTATCCGGTGTTATCCGTACGTAGACAAGAGCGACGTGTGTTAATCGACGCGAGCGTTACTATTGCGACAGGTTCACCACGACAGGATGTACCCGCATTTCCATAAAATCGTATATTAATATACGGGAATTGATAATTTTACTGGCCTCGCTGAAAATTCACGTTCTCAATTTTCCTCAAAATAATAGTGGAACATCTTTGTGCCAATAGCAGTGCACTAAAAAGTAAAAACATTTGGACAAATTTTCAGCAAGAAAAAGTGTCGGGCGCTCGAGAAAATGAATATTTTTTAAGGGGAACGAGTTTCGGCAGTCAAAGGGTTAAAATAAAAGATTTTCTTGAGCTCGGCTCCGACCGGTCCGTGTATGGTGTTTCTAGATTTAAGGTCCCGCCTTCCAGCTGTAGCGGTCGCCGTTGTCGAGGAGTGTTCGAGGAGTGTTCGATGTCGAATCGCTGGTATATATAATACATTGTGCGGTATATATTATATACAGTACCCACATAATACATGTACCGACGAAGGGCCGGTCCCGCCTGCCGCCGCTATCGTTCGAACGCGGAGTTACGGTCGCGTCGCCTTCCCGGTGGCGTGCGAAAGTGCGTGCAAATCGTATATACATACATATGTCCACGTACTCTCATGATATACCTTCGAGGAGTGGAGTGCCCCGGCGTCGCGAGCTGCAAGTTGTCGACATTGTTCTCCGGCAGAGAAGCAATTCTCTTCCTTCGGTTCGAAAATCCATCCGGTCAATTTTAAATCCCTATCAAATCTTTCTTTCAATTCATCTGTCAATTCTCCAATTCAAAGAGCAATTGAAAATTTTTACAAAATAATAACTCCCAATTAGTGAATATTCGCTTCCTACCCAGTTGGATTTTTTTTTAAACTAAAAAAATGTTTTTTTTAAATACTTTTTGTCTTTTTTTTAACGATAACTTGCGTATTCGAACAGAGGGCATGTGTCTATGTCGGTAGCCCGTCGATCCGTGCGGTTTGCGTGATCTCCGCCGGTGACTTACAAGCGCACTCGTGCAGTGCCACACGTCTACGTGGGTGCGCTGGCTGCAGGAATAAAACCCCTTTCGGGGGCAGGGGGGGGGGCAATATCGCCATTGCTTCCCACACCCACTGCAGCGGTCCCGGTTCACCCGCGCGAGTTCTTCGACGAGAGAACTCTGCGTTGGCGCGCGGTCCATCGATCCTCTCGCTCTTTCGTTGTTCGGAAGAGCCTTTCTTTCTTTCCTTCCTTCTATCATACTTTCTCTGGCTACGCGCAGTTCTTTTGTTTCTCTCTTTCCGCAGTAGGTATGCGTATACATAAGACCGTGTATACACGAACGCGGCGCGCACATGCAGTGCCATAACACAAGAGCCGTACGTAGCGCGAGCCACGTATATGGCGGAACGATTCTTTCGCGGTGGCCCAGTGCGTTGCCTCCGAGACTGCGAGAAAGACGATCGACGAATTGCAAAAGCGCGAAAGAGATGCTGCCTGGAGAGGTATAGGTGTACCGTATAATACTCGGGAAGCCCTCCCCTCCGCCCCCCGACAACACCGTCAGCAGGATAAATATATAGGGGGCCGCACATGGCGTCACGAATTCCATTCGCCCGGAGAGCGAACCCCACCGATTCTCCTCCCGATGCCGCTGATGCTGAGGCTCCTCTCCGCGACCGGGACGTAATCTTAATCACCCTGTGCATGTTACATTTTTGCCGGAGATCCGCGTCCGGCAAGGCTTGCAGGGGGCACGCGTCGAACACTCTGCAGGGCACAGATTTATTCTATTCAAAAAATGAAATTCACTCGAATCAGGGTGAGGTAATTCGACCACCTATAGCAATACTAATTCTTGCGCTCTTGTGCCGAGTTGCGCTCTTGTACTTGCGGCTCTTGTGCCGAGGCAATACTAATTCCTGCACACTTTGAAGGTACGATTTTTTTTTGGTTTTGTTATTTTTTTTCTATCATTTTTATCACTGCGTTGACGATTTTTAAAAAATTCAAGCATGGTTCAGTAGTAAACGAAGAATAATAAAATTGGCAAGAAGAAAAATGGTAGTCCTTTCGGGGATTAATGAATCCGAATGAATTTCTTAATGCGGTGGATATCAATTATCTAACAGCCTTAGCTCCTCGATTCCACTCAGCAAAGTCAGCCCATATGCAGATAGCTCCGGTGAGCCTCCGGTAAGGCTTGCGGGATACGCATCTCACACTCTGCAGGGCGCAGATTTATTTAATTTAAAAAATAAAAATCACTCGGATCAAAGTAAGGTGATTCGATTACCCTAGATCTACAGCAATGCTGATTCTTACCTCGAGGCTCGGTAATTTCTGTACGGTGAAAAAATACAAGCATTTCGTTTCTTATTTCTGTAAATAATTTTGAGCATCAATTTGACTTTAATTTAAGTTGAGGCATGGTTTGTTAGCAAACAAAGAATTATAAAAATGGCGAAAAAATACACGGTGGTTCTTTATGGAGAAAATTATTGCATGTCCAAACGTTTTGCTTCAACTGTACGTACGAATGAATTTCTTAATGCGATATATCAATTATCTAACAGACTTATCTTCCCGTCCTCACTTAGCCGAGTCAGCCGATATGTAGAAAGCTCCGGGTCACGTCCACGCCGATAATATTTATGCACTAAAGAAGCTATATAGACGTCGGTGCACAAACGCGGTGAGCGAATAAATGTTTCTCGCTCTGCCTTGCGCTCCCCCTCGCCTCCCTCTTTATTCTTTCGTTCTTTATCCTCCATTCGCTCTTTGCTCGCGGCCACAACATACGCTCGCGAATGATGTCACATCCGGCGTCTCGTTTTTCGCGGCGTGCACTTATCATGGGACGACCGCCGCCGTCGTCGCCGTCGTCGTCGTTTCTCCTCGCTGTTATATACTGCGGTGTAACTGGCTTTACGCGCCGCGAAATTCTTCGGCCGCCCCCGACCTCCGAGTGACAACGGGTGGTGCGTGCGTAGGAATAAACCGAAAGTGCGTCGGTATACGTTAAAGGTACACAGTATGAATTGTTCCGGATCTTTTGTATCCCGGCGCGAAGGCAAACAATGATTTAGCTCTAAGAAATCGCTCACCGGGTTTCCGGAGTGGGAGAATTTCCTCTCCCGCTGAATGAATGAAATTTGTAGTGCGTATTATAATTCCCAAGACTAATGCTGTTAGGATAAGTGCGACGAGAATTTCGAATTTATTTAACACTCCGTTAAAAAAATAATGTCCTTTTATTCGAGTTCTGAGACAAGCCGTGCGCAAACATAGAACGACGAATAACAAACACAAGGCGCAACAAGAAATGAATAAGAAATAAAAATTAATAAACTATGTAACAAAAATTTCAGAAAAGTAATTAAATATCAGAAAAAAATGAAAAAATGATTACGCTTTTTTAAATTATTAGGCTCCGCTCTCCGTTCAGCTCTCATTACTCCCACGGAAATAAAATACGTTCGATCAGCCGCGCAGCAAGAACGATCGATCCGATTCATTCGATATTAATCTTCTCGCGCACGACTTCCAGCCTCGTCATAAGCTCGCTTGCGCAACTGCTCGGGCGTATCATCTGGATGCGTCATATCAATAACTGGCTATAACGCCGAGGGGAATCTGTACTTTAACCTGTCGTCAATTCGTTTCGTACTCGTTTCGTATTTTCACTGTAAATAATGCCTCCCCCCGATTTCGCCATAACAATGTTTGTCGGTGAAATGATCAACGGTGGGTCTTTGGGGGTAGGAAAAAAAAAAAATTAAACATTCGTCGAATGAAATGGCGGGTTATTATGGATTCGACGAGTAATCGCAATTCGGGGCGTCCGGTTTCTTACCACGGAATTCCATCGGGAGGCGCGGCTGCAAAGCAGTGTCCTCGATGCCGGAATGCCGCGGAGGTGCTGGGGGTGGGGAGGGGGGGGGGTTGATGGGGTGTACCGTGCGAGCTGCTGCAACCTGGCCAGGATGAATTCGCCGTGGTGCGGTAACAACCAGCGGCGAGAAACGAGGATGGAATGAGAAGGAATGGAAGTGTGTGGAAGAGTGTCGGCAAAGCTTAAGGTGGTTTAGAGGCGTACGGGCCGTGAATACCTTGCGTTGGAACTGTAGAGTCAGAAAGTCGGGCGAATAAAAAAAATGTCTAACACAATAGGTAATGATTGTTTTGTCACGGGGGATGAAACTGGAAATCCGTCACGGACGATGTTTGTGACCGGCGAGGATCGTCGACCGATCTTTGCACTATGGTGCAGCAGACGGGGGAAGCTGGAGCGGGTAGGGGAGCGGATCGACTGGATGGAAGGATGACGGAATGAGGGAGTAAAGAAGAAGATCGAGCAGAAGGAGAAGAAGAAGGAGGAGAAGACGTCAAAGAGTCGAATTAAAAAAATGTCTAACATAGCTAATAATGATTCTTTTCATTGGAAATGAAATGGGAAATCCATTTATGCCGTCACGGCCGATGTTTGCGATCGGCAAGGATCTATGAACCATCTTGAGACTATCGTGCAACAGACTGGAGAAGTCGGAGCAGAGAGGGGGGGGGGGGGCGAAGTGAAACGGCTGGATGGAAGGATGATGGAATGAGTGAGTAAAGAAGAAGATGAAGCAGCAGGAGAAGAAGAAGATGAAGAAGAGGGAGAAGAACGGGCGAATGGGGAGAAGGAGGAGAAGAGTCGAAAGGCAAGCGCAGCAGCAGGGACAGTGCAGCAACGCGCCGGTTAGTGGAGGCGAGCGGGGATACTGTCTCGCTCGGTTACAGGCGCATCCATTGACGCCTCGGCTGAGAGCGTTTATGAATGAAGCCCCTTCCAGGCCCTTCGGCTTCTCTCTTCTTCTCCCAACTCCCTCTCGCCGTCACTCTCGCGTTCTCCGCTGTGCAGGACCGTTCTTTCTAACGCCACAGTGCAGGCAACGGGAGGACACCGAGCGGAGAGCGCACATATTACTAATACACGCAGTAGTACGCGCACATACAAATGTACATATCTGCACACATAGGACAGAGTTAACGTATAGAGGGAATGTCAGAAACTTAGCCGAAACCGACAATGCGTAAACGGCGATAAGGCCCCGGGCGCACGTCCGGTTGCTAATAATAAATCTGTTGTCCGAGCCAATCATCCTTGACTGCGATTTCGCCGTAATCGCGCGAATGGAAAAATGAATGGACCAACGAATGTACGAACGAACGAATGAATGAATGAATCTGTGATGCTGGAGCTCGAGAGCGAGCGAGATTGCAGGATTGTTACTTAAAATGTTATCTCTATTTTATCATCGATGTGCCACGTCTACACGGAGAGAAGGATCCGATAGAAATCACCAATCAAATTTATTTTACGTATACACACGTTAAAAAAATTTGATTGCCGCAATTCTCAGACATTATCCACGAAATTATCAGTTTAAATCCACGAAATTCTTAGCCAGATACACAATATTTTCCTGACCCGTCTTCTGGAAAAAAGTACCATACGGGTTGGGTAAAAAATGCTATGGCCCCTGTGAACATTTTACATATCAGTTGTATGGTTTACTGTTCAGTTTATTTCATTATCATCATTATATTTTTGTTATTGGCTTATTTTCCTTATATTATTATTACGCGGTTTATGTGCAGCGCGTTAGTTGTGTAGTGTATTATATTTTTTGGATTTATTCGGTTTGGTCGTTGGTTGGGTGATGTTCCTAGAGGACCCCTGGTCCTAATGTACAATCAATGCATACTTATCTATCTATCTATATCGCTACCACCTATCTACATCTATCTACATCGCACACCAGCGGTGGCGCTGGTGTGCCATGTCATCTAGTCGAAATTTACCATAGAACTTGGTAGATTTTCCGAGATGTTTCTTTTAGTATACTTTTTTTTTGGTTTAGCGCGGCTACTTCGTAGTATGGGTAGCCGCCGTACTGCTATCTGAGAATAAGTGAAAAGAAAATAAATATACATATATATATATATATATATATATATATGTATATATATATATACATATGTATATATGTATATATATATATATATATATATATAGATACATATAAAGAGGGGTAAGGGTGGTTTGTAAAACACTCGTGGGGAGAGGATCCGATTGCAAAACGTATCTCGGTTAACAACAGGTTCCACACATAGAATGTGCTGGAATGCGTTTTGTACGTACACCGTCCCGTGGGTCTCCCGAGAGGAGCAGCGGCTGAGCGCAACGTTGGTCGTTTTCACTGTAGCCACCGTCTAGGCTTCTTTTATTTATTTTATTTCTTTAATTTTATTTCTCTCTCAATCTCACCGGGAGGAGCGGACCGGTGAGCTCTCGGGTAGAGAGAAGAGACGCAAATCTGTGAAATCGTTCTCTTTGTGTGGTAAGACAGGTAATAAATACCGGGACCGGCTATTACTTAACGTCAAACGGCTCGTCGGTAGAGGCCCGGTTTCGAATTTTAGCACTCACCCGACTCGCGCCGCGCGAGTCGAACGTGCCCGAGGCTTCTTCGGAAATCCTCATTCTCCGTCCCGCTCCTTTATCTCCTCACTCCTGCGGCCACGAGCCTCTTCCAGGACTTCGCCTGTCTCAAACAATTTAATTACCACGCGTTTCCAACGGGGGATCCTTTGTGTCGCCGACTTCTTATGAGCCTAAGCAATGGACAATGCAAGCATGTAAAAAAAACGTCACCGGCTAACCCCGACCTCGCTTCATCTATAGATCGATGAGCATTGCGGAAGATGAAAAACAGCAACTAAACGACGTTGCTTTTCAGTCAATACAAAAAGCATTGCGATATTGAAAAGATTTTTTTGAATTACCAATAGCTTGAATTTAGGCAAAAACTACTATCGGATTCGAAATATGTGGTCCGAAAGATTTTTTGAAAACATTTCATTTTTTTTTTAAATGCAATTTCCAATTTGAAAAATTATTTTTGTCGACTACGTGTTTAAAAAAAATGTTATCGACTATTATTGAATGAGTTTCTCGAATCAGCGAGCCGGCTAGTTTTCATTCACCGTTCGAGCACGTTCTATAATTACCCATGAAGTAAGAAATCGCGAGAAAAAGAAGAAACGAAGTGTCACGCGGCGGGAGGAAATGCCGCCGCGCGTCACGGTTTCCTCTCGCGATTTCTTACCGAGCCCATACTCGGGCGAATTTAACGTAACGAATGTGCATATGTGCCGCCGTACACGCTCCATATATCCACATATATATACGTACATTATAAACGTTACAATATGGGCGTTGCGCCACTGATATTTCTTGCAATAACGATTAAAAAAGAGTTCGTCGGGTTGCATTTTTGTGAGTCTGGACACGTGTGCTTCTGGGGAATAGCGTGTGTCTCAGCGTTGGTCCCGTCGATCGTTGGGGATGCTGGTGGAAGCTGCAGGTCGCTCGTGCATCGGGACCGTCATGCCCTCGCGCACAGACGTTAACGCACATGCTCTGTAATCCCTTCTGTTCGACAAACACCTAAACCACTTCATAAAAAAAAAAAAAAAAAAAAAAAAAAAATACTTGCCATCGAATCCGAAACAAGTGAAATCTATTGAGAAACATGAATGTCCTCCGGGTTCGACTACCGAATCCTTGACGATCCTCTCGACCCACAGTCGCTCACGTGAGTGTGTTGTTTGGATGTCTAGGGGCAACAGATGTCGAGAAAAATAGCAAGAGCTCTTACACTCTATCGCTATATCCGTCTCTCCTTATTCTCCCTATCCCTGGTTTGTCCGGAGTCTCGAGTGTCTTCGGCTCTGCTGGAGATAAAGTCGGAGAGAAGCCAGCGAGGGTTTAACTTGGGAGTCTTCTCGCGACGACGGCATCGTCCCACGCACCCAAAGTGCCGGGCCCTTTAAACGCCCCGGGGACGAGAGTGTAAGCAAAAAAAAAATCTCTCGCGTTTCTGTCGTTCACCTCATAATTTCCTTTTTTTTATCCGTTTTTTTTTGTTTCTCCATACCGAAAAGATTCTGGGATCTCCTTCGAGCGGGATTTCTACTGTGGAGGACGGGCGCGCTGTTCGTGATTAGACAAATTTTCGGAGCTTTGCTCGAATCTACTCGAACGAAATACGTGTTCCTGGGTGGATTTCTCCGAGAAGCCTCTGGTGGAAGAAGCTCGTGAAGAAGAAGGAAAAAAGATGATCCTCTCACGGTTCGAACGAGCCGCGGATATAAAAGGTTTCGGGAATGTTCGGTGGTTCTCTCTCATGCCTCGCCCAAAAAACCGAAGTTTCTCACCCTCCTCGCTCCGCGGGGGTGAGAATTCGGTGAAGCCGAAGACCGGCGATTACATGCGCTATGCCCCGAAGACGATGCAAGCAAGAGCGCAAGAACCTGGTGGCTTGTTTCAATATTTTAAGCGCATTCCAGGATATCACCCGTACTCACGAGTGGACGGCCAATATTTGAGGTAGCGCTGGGCAAACAGAGCGGCTTCTGCTGTTTCTGCTGCTGCCTCGATCCTAGCCGGTCCGATTCGTGTCGCCAATGTCGAAACTTAAGATACCGAAAACGGAAGAGCATCTTAGCCGAGTTAACCGATCGATCCATCTTAATTAATGTCGACAAATTTATAGTTAATTTTTTATTTTATTTTTTCACCGAGGAATTCTCGACACAGGTGGATTCTGTCGATGCCCACGCGGCGTGTGAAAGTCTCGCGAGCTCGTTAACGCCATCCTGGCATCCAGCGGTTGTATACCGTATACATATATAGACGTCGGAGTCGTCCGAGGTTTAACGAGAAGACGCTGTCGAGAAGAAAAAGAAGAAGAAGAAGAAGAAGAACGGAGTGAAGTAAGCAGGGATAAGAGGAGGAAGAAGCTAGGTCCCGAACAGGTCCAGCATGTAGGTATGCAGATGTAATACCGTATACACGTTAAATCAGGTCGATTGCGTGAGGTTGACCACCTCGGTACAAGATCTGGTTGGAGTTGCAGTAAGCCGATCAATTTAAAGTTTGATTGGTTGCAAACGCCGTTGGTAAAACAGTTGTCATCTTCCATCGTGTTGCTCTTCCATCCATTAACGGATACCCTGCTAAGACCTGCCAATACTGTATACAAGTTAAATCAGGACCATTGCGTGAGGTCGATTAGCTCGGTACAAGATCTGGTTGGAGTTGCAGCAAGCTGATCAATTACACATCATGGAATCTGCCTGTAAGCGGCAAGGATGAAGTTCCCAGGGGTTGGTTGCTAACACAGTCAGTAAAACAGTTATTGTCATCTTCCATCCTATCGCTCTTCTATCCATTCGATACACGCCAAATCAGGGCCATTGCGTGAGGTTGACCAGCTCGGTACAAGATCGGGTTGGAGTTGCAGTAAGCCGATCAGTCTCACATCATGGATTCGGCGTGTACCGGCAAGCATGAACTTTTCAGCGATTGGCTGTTACCCCAGTCGGTAGAACAGTTCCATCCATTATCGGATACCCCGCTGAGGGCTGCCAAGAGCTGATCTTCGGCCTATGTATAACTCAAGCTCTACGGGACTAGACCAACGAGATTCCGTGGTCGCGATCCCAAGGCCTCCCGAAGATCCGAAACTGGAGGGAGGAGGGAGAGGCGCCGAGGCGAAAACTCCGAAACTGCCGTCCTACAGCGCGGTCCAGAAGAACCGAAGGAGACGGATAGAGCTCGAGAAGATCAGAGGAGCTCGGCACAGCGTCCGTAAGCAGAGAAACCTCTCTCGCGGCTCGCCGAGAGAACGAAGAAAAATAAATGAACGGTCGGTCTGCAATTTGGCCGATCTATCAGAGGATCGCCGTCTTCTCTCCTCCGCCGACACTGCATATACCGATGTTGGTGCTCTCTCGCCACTTCGCGCGCGGCCTCGACGCCGCGGCGTCTTATCCGTTAACCAGATCCTCTCGCACCCCCTTCCGCGGCACGAAGGATCATCGCCGCCAGTCTCCGTACTCCCCGCAGTGGACCAACGATATCTTTATTTATTTTCATTTATTTTCTTTAGAACCGAATGGACAAACACTTGCCGAACCTTTTCCATCTTTCGCTCTCTCATCCCGGCGATTCTCCGGAGAATCGATCACGATTTGTGCCTCTTCTCTAGCTCTCCGTATCCCGGCGAGTCTCGAAAATTCCTCGAGCCGGTATTTATACACTAGGAATAGCCTTCATATTTTTCGAAGGGAGAGCGAGGCGAAACGGATCGTTTTAACTAATTTTTCTTTTCCCGGCGTATGAAAAACAAAACGAGGACGTCTTAGGAACGGAGTGAAATGTAATGTTTTTATGTACCAATGTGACCGTCGATAGTCTTCACAGACGTCGGGTCTGTATAGTCATTGACGGCTCCGAGGTCTCGAAAATGCGGTCAGTCGGCGAATAATAAGAAAAAAAGAAACAACATTAGCGCATATAGAAAAGAGTATAAGACCGTCGAGGCTTCTGTGTGCGGTTCGATCGTCGGGACGAACATGACTCAGAGGCTAATAAAATCGAGTCTCTGTACTGTGCGGGTGAGCCACGGGAGGGTCCGCAAGGGAGGACGAATGACGCTCGAGCTGGGAGGGGCGGCGGCGGGGGGGGGGGTTTAGGGAGATGCGAGCACGGAGACAAGGAAACTGCAAGAGACGACGTCGGGAACGTGAGTACGACGAGAATCGTCCGGAGCTCGTGCTCGCTCTTCGGTCGTCGCGTCTCGCCTCCACGGGCATGGGAAAAGGCCAGCAGATTCATTGACTCTCGGGTCCGAGTTGGTGCGAAGGTCCCTCTTACCCCCCTCCCCCCTCGTCCGGCAAACCACCGCGCGTCTTCGTTCCATTGTTCCATTAAAGTTCTCGCCGAGGCGAACTCGCGTCTCCGCTGCTGTTTTATGGGGCCTTAAACAAATCGTTTCCCTTCCACCGAGTGCTATGCGCCTCCTTCCCTCCCCCTTCACTTGAGTTCCACATCGAGCTGCGGTACGGCAATGCCACCATATCGCGTGACTGTAAGCAGAATGGCGCAATTTTTTGTGCTCTCGGAGAACAGATGCGCCCTTCTGATTTTCATGCACGCGATACGCTGGTAATCTTGGTCTCGTAGCGGGCTCTCTGTGTTCCGCGTGTAACTCGCGCCCACTCGCGGGAGTCGCGGGAAGAGTCTGCGGAGAAGAGCTCTTCTTCGTCGGGGTCCGCCTCACCCTCTCCTCTGGCCTTTCCAGCCGTTCCGAGACGAGCGCAACGGCCACGGACGACGGATTAAGTAATTATGCCGACGACTTATTTCGGGCGCTTGCTCATTTTCGCATCCCCGGACGCGGTTTCCGTCGCTCCTTTAATCCTAGTCATTCTCCGCGAGCGAGCGAGCTCTCCGGCATTCGGCCTCTTAAGTATGCACACCCGGCAAAAATTACTATGAGAACACGAACTCCGTGGCCTCTCGATAATTGACTGTGTAAGCTCTCTTTTAACGCTTTTGCATATATGTGTTTATATTTATGCACAGACATAAATACGCGTGTGCGGTATGAAACTTTATTGCGAAATAAGAGGCGATGAGCTTGATATAGTTTCGCAGGAAGTTGCCAAGGGACGTCTTTAATGTGCTGGGACGCGCTTAATTCGGTACTTGTCGTCCAGACGTAGGATCACTGGACGATGTACTTAAGGTATTAGAAGAAAAATGGGGATTGAATCTGTGATCTTGGACGTGTGAGAAATTAACCGGAGGAAAATTGATAAATATGAACCTTGATGGACATCAAAGCATATTCATCACTCTAAAGCTTTGTCTTTTGAACAACGACGATGAGCTTAATATAGTTTCGCAGGAAGTTCCCAAGAGACATCTTCAATGCACTGGAACGCGCTAAAATTATGATGAAGGACTTGAGGTGATCGAGGAAATTTGTAATACGAAACTCTGATCTTGCATGTATGAAAAATTGATCGGAGGAAAATTGATAAATATGGACCTTTTTGGAGTTCGAAGCGTATCAACGTCGCTAAAGCCTCGTCTTTCGATCAACGGCGACAGAGGACAAACCTTCGCCCGGATGTAAAAATGGAAAAAGTTGTTGCCGGGTCGAATAATGACAAAGCTTCCACCGTGTGCCCGACGATGCCCGGAGGAGAGGACGAGCCTTCTCGCCGGAGAGACCACATTGGCGAGCAGCCGAGAAGAAAACAAGAGGCAGAGAGAAGAGGAGATCGCGAGGGCACGACCGTGCGAAGAATCGCCGCGCGCGGGACGTGAAAGAGAGCGGAGACCCGGGAGTGGCCCCGAAAGTGCCCGGTGGTCCAAAAAGCCGACGTAGCCGAGAAGTCGCTCCTCCGCGCCGCTCGCTCATCGGCCCTCGTATCGCCACGGGCTCCGCACGCGATATTCATTCTCCTTCAGCATCCTCGCCGGGGTAATCTTCCCTCAAGCTCTCTCTGGCACCGACAACCCCCTTTATTTTTTTACCGGGCCCCAGACGGACCGCTCTGCGGCTTATTCGCATGATTTTTAGGCGGCAGGCCCGGCATAACCGAAAACAATTGTTATTATTCATGAGATGCAGTGACGAGTATACAATACCCACGAAGATACGTGTATATCTATATGGAGGAAGAGCGGGTAAAAATGGACCACTTCGATAAACTCTGAGCGGAGTCCCGTTCAGAAAGGCTGAGGCTGGACCGTTTTGCCCCGCTCTCCCCCTACCCGCGATATTATGCCGAGTGAAATGGAAAGCTTTTTTTTCATCCTTTCGACGAAGAATGACCATACAAATACGAGATAATTACATTATCCGCGTAATACGATAACGATAACGTTCCCAAACGCACCGACTGGCCTACACGCGACCTCTTTTCTCCGCGGCTCCTGTCTGTCCGGCCGCCCGCACAAGAGAAACTTTGAACCCATAAGGCGCACACACACACGCTGTACGAACGGTCGAGCGGTAAAACTATAACTTCCCGTATCGTAATCGCTGTCGCGACGCCGCATGTACAACCGCGAATTGCCCGTAGGCAACTCCGCTCCAACGTGTTTACATCCGGGTATGATACGAAGTAATTGCGCCTTACTTCGCGAAACGATTTTCCCTTTGATCCGTCTCTCTATTATGTAGGGCCCCGCCGTGCTTGCGGCAAACGCGGGTAGAGCTCTGCAACCGCGCAATATCGGAGAGAACAATCGTGGGAATTTCGTCCAAGAATTAAAGGTTGCTCTCTCTCGCGATATAGTGCGCGCACACACACATGATACGGGCACGATCGATGGAGATAAGAAACTTTCGATCGTTCTCCCGACCGCAGTCAAATGGGGGATAAGAAGGATACGCGAGAACGGTCCGTCTGTGCGTCGTGTCGGCGAGCCCTTGGAAATATCAGAACCCTTCGGCGAGGAGTAAAAATTGTTCTCGGCTCCCTGCCCGGCGATCCTTCACGGCCCTTCTCTATCGCGAGCTTCTTTTTGGCTGCTCCTCTTCGGGAGTCCGACGGAGAGCTGCTGCATTGCTCAGGCGGGATCCTTGGGATGAAGTGGAGGGAGTCGGAGGGCTCGTGTGCGAGCCTCCGGATTTCGGCCTCGAAGGACCTCCCTGGACCGGGCCGCGAGACGGCGGAGGTCCCGTTCAATCCCTTTTCCTTGACTATAACGAAACTGTACGTCCATACCGCTTGTGTGTATACGAACGACGATACCCTATCTATGTGTCGAAGATGGCTCGCACCGTTGGGACTCCCGAGGGAGGGCTGGGGTGGAAGTCTCGGCATCCTCTTCCTCTCCCTCCGCCCTTCGGCGGAGAGTACACAGACATTGTCTTTTTCTTTCTCGTCCTGAACTCTCGGCGTCTCGCTGCGTTCCTCGCTCCTCCGTTGCGCACTCTGGACGCGGGGCACCGCACCTCCGGGCAGCGGCGGCGGACCACAGCATCACTACCACCAGCACCTCCGAGCGCACGATCACAGGACCACGCAACCCCGTGCTCGGGCCTTGTGGAACCGCATTCCAACTCGGCTCGATCCTTTTCTCGTGAATGCGCACTGTGTCTCAGAGGAGGATCGGAGCGGAGGCCACCACTCCGGGAGCGAAGAGGTCCTGCGGAGGACTTTGCTGGCAGAAACATCTCTCGCAGGAGCGACGTTCGAAGTTGCAAGGAGATTGAGGATGGCATTTTCTGTTCGGTTAATTTTCCGAGATGTTGGACAGCTATTGTGTTTCGATTAATTCATTATTGAAAAACTGTTTTGTTGACATTTTTCTTTCAATTTTATTTGGGTATTTGGGAAGAAGTATGAAACCTAAAATTCTAAGTTCGTAAAGAGTCTGAGACTTGGACAAAGTGAGTAAAGGTAAGAAGTTATACGTTGATGATATGTACTTCGAAATTGCTGGGTCTTATTTTTAAGGCAAATGTAGATAATCTTGCAGAAAGTTCAGCTGGATTGAAAAGTTAAAGCTCCGATTTAATCGAGTACTTTTTTCCATTCTCTCCACCGGATCATTGAGACTTCGTCAGCAAAAACTTCTCTCGCGCGAGCGATGTACGGAGTTGCAAGGAGATTGAGGATAGTTTTTTTTTATTGATTGAGATATTGGACAACAATTGTGTTTCGATTAGTTGATAATTAAAATATTGTCTTGTTGACGTTAAAACGAAATTGATTTGGATATTTTGAAAAAAGTGTGAAACCTAAAATCCTGAGTTTATAAAAAGTCTTAGAGTTGCAAAAATTAATTGAAGGAAAAAACTTATACGTTGATAATAACTGCGAAATTGCTGTGGCTTGCTTAAGGCAAATGTACTTTTGCAGATAGTTGGGCTGGGCAGAACAATTAAATCTCCGGCCAAATCGAGTACATTTATTTTTCCATTCCCTCCACTGGATCCTTGAGAACGAATCCTTGAGACATCGCCGGCAGAAACTTCTCTCGCACAAGTGATGTACGAAGTTACAAGGAGATGGAGGATATAATTTATTTAATTGTCCGAGATACTGGACAACAATTGTGTTTCGATTAATCGATAATAAAAAAATGGTTTTATTGATATTTTTTTTCTTATTTGTATTTGGCCATTTGGGAATAGTATAAAACCTAAGATTCTGAGTTCATAAAAAGCCTGAGACTTGGGAAAATTAATTAAAGGAATAAACCTTCACATTGATAATAACAACTTCGAAATTATTGTGTGCGGACGGTTGGGCTGCGTGAAATAATTAAACCTCCGGCCAAATCGAATAAATTTTTATTTCCATTCCCTCCACCGGATCCTTGAGAAAGAGATTACTCTACGGAGTGAAGGGACCTCAAATGGTATAGATTCCCAAGTTTGCCGGTCCCGTCAGCCTCCGCGGCCTTGCCCGGGCTTCGATATCGCACGCGCAATTAAGATCTTTATTAAAGGAAATCCCAAGGAGTCATTCCTCGGGCTGTCGCGTTTCGGCGGCGCGCATTTCGAACCCTATATACGCGTCCGATTTAATGACCCGATGCGTAAATCAAGTCTCGCTTCTTTTCATTTTACACGTGTGTGCTCGCGTCTCCTTCTCATCTCGTTCGTCTTCGCGGCGGACGCGAGTTCTTTGCCTATTTTTTTTCTCAATTCTTTTTTTTCATCGTCAGCTCTCATTCCTCTCGTTCGGCCATCGCGCCGAGCCCCCGCGGATCTTTTCCTCTTTAAAGAGCTCGCTGCGCGCCGCGTTTGTGCGCGCCAGTTGGGCTGATACATGACGTTTCTCACGCCGATAATTATCACTGCACGGTCTGTCCCCCGTCCCGAACCTTCGGGCCGCCCTCGACGACGGCGGCCGCTGAGGTTCTGCATTATGCTCCGGAGGACACGAGGGACTGCGAAGTTTGCAGCTCACGGTGTCTGGCAGACGAGCGAGAAAGGAATCGGAGGGAAGGGTGGAGAATCGCGCGAGACCGGCGAGCGCACACCGATAACAGGTGATCATTGTCGGGGCCGCACAATGCACCGGCACTTCTTCCTTCTCTCGTTGCCTCGTTCGATTTCGCTCCTCTCTCACGTTCTCTCGCGTTCTCTCGTTAATGGGATGCCCGGTGCTCAGTCTCGTGCAATTAACGAGCCGCGCACGGCAAGCACATCGGCGGACGGGAACAGAGCCGGAGAGTCGTAAGTGGCACTGTAAACACGTGGCTGGTGCGAGGAGGATTACCAATCGGAGAGAAACAATAAAGGACACTACCGAGGAGATATACGAGAGAGAATTTTTTAAAAATCGAGCTCTGCCGAGTGTAGGAAATGATAAAGAAAAGTCAGCGATGACAAAAAATGAAAGGGTTTCGAAAAAATGTTGCAGACATCTTTTTTGCCACAAACCCACATGGGGCATTGCCAATTAAGGAATGTCAACGACTTCTTTAGATGAGAAGTTCCCCTCGGGATTTAAAAAAAAATTCTTATCGCAGAAAAAAAAACATCGCGCATTACCGCAGGATACATCGCAGTGAGATTTCTGGTGCGTGCGATCAGCGAGTTTCGTTTCTCACCGGTGGCTCGCGCATTGTAAAGCGACGGAAAGAAAAAATAAAGGAAAATTGACTATAATTAATCGCAACCGAATGTTGGAAACGGTAGGGGAAAGTCAGCGACGATAAAAAATTGGAAGGCTTTCAAAAAACAGCTCCAGACATCTTTTTTGTCACAAACTCACCTGGAGCATTGCCAATTAAAAAATGTCAACGACTTCTTTAGATGAGAAGTTCCCCACGGGATTTTTTTTTATTCTTATCGCAGAAAAAAAATAACATCGCGCATTACCGCAGGATACATCGCAGAGAGATTTCTGGTGCGCGCGATCGGCGAGTCTCGTTTCTCATCGGTGGCTCGCGTGGCTCGACGACTGCAGTCCGGGCCGCGGAGTGGTGTGTTGTAAAGCTTCGGAGTGTACCGTTGCACACGAAGACGGGGATGTATGGTGTGTGTGGAAGAGAGTCGGCAATGCAGGGATCCGCAGTGGTGTTGGTGACAGCAAAGGTGGGTCCTCTCGGCGGGCACGTTCGCGAAATCAGTTCGCGGTGTTTTGGAGCAGGGTGGTTTGTTGGTGGATGGGCGCGCGCGAGGCCGAACGTTCGAATAAATTAAATCCTTACCAGGAATCCACTAACGACCGCGATACCGCTGCTGTTGCTGCCGCCGAATCCTTTCCCGTCTCTCGCTCGCTCCCACTCCCTAATCGTCCCGACTCTCTCACCTTCTCGAAGGACCTTCCATCGGCAGCACCGGCACTCCGGCACGATATACCTGTGGCTTACTGTACGGGCTTTTTAACAGGACGAGAAGGATCCGCGGCGAGAGGTCCCCGCTGCGAGCGGCCAGCTCTGACGGTGCTTTATAATCACTCCGGACTCGCAGCGACGACCCGATAGCCGGAGCAACACCGACTACCAAATATTCAATTTAAAATCCGCGCACCGATGTATCGTCGATGATCTTGACAATTTGATCGTAATCGCGATTTTTGTTTTTCATTCTTTTTCGTACCCCTGTTAATTCTGCCGTTTTTCTTAAGTGATGAAAAATGTCAGAAAAATTTGATTTTTTTGGGCAGAAAATATTGTAAAGAATGTCTAAACAATTTTGGGAACCGGGTAAGGGGAGTCAAGAGCGCTATGAAAAAATTGTTTCATCACTCTGTGCGGAAATAGCCACTTTTCCGCCCGCTTCGCGTGCGTAAGACCGCCATTTTAGCACCTTGTGAGGAAACATTTCGTACATCCCTCGTGCGAAACACTTTTTCTAATTAGTCACATTAGCCGAAGGTGACAGCGGTCACCTTCGGCTCGTGCTGCAAACTCACACTCGTTAGAAAAACGTTTTTCGTCTTCTTGGAGTAATGTACTAATTTTTTCCTGACTACACTAAAAAGACCCTATTCCATGCCTGCAACGGGGGTAGAAAGTGGCCGATTCTTGACTAGCGGGAGGAAAACCAATTTAGCCAGAGGAAAAGTGATTTGCCGGGAGGAAAAGTTCACTTCTCCCTCCCGCTAAATCACTTTTCCTCCGGCTTGTCAAGAATCGGCCACTTTCCACCCCCGTTGCAGGCATAGAAATATGGCCACTTTTTCGCACAGTCGGGAAAAAAATAGCGTATGCCACTCAGGAGGAAGTGCCTTTTCACCTCGTGTGAATTTCTTCAATTAAACTTCAGACTCGGTGAAAAGACGCACTTTCATCCGTAGTAGCATAATATACTAATTTCGTCTGGTAACACGGTTTAGAGCTCGGGACTCGCATACCGATCCGATAGTCAGAGCAACACCGACTACCATACATGAATTTAAAAACCGTGCACCTATTTATCATCGATGATCTTAACAATTCGACCGCAACAGCAATTTTTGTTTTCATTCCTTTTGCTGGCCCTGTTAATTGTACCATTTTTTCATGGATTAGATAAATTTGATTTTTTTTAAACGAAATATTTTTCAAAACGTCTAAACAATTTTGGGTATCGGGCAAGGGAAGTGAAGAGGAGAAGCGCTATAAAAGATTTTTTTTCGTCTGGTCATACGGTTGAGAGCCTCCTCGCAGGGTGCACTGACACGCTCCGGGCGGTTCCCATGTTCCTTCTTCTCCGTCTCTACACCCTCCCGCTATCGCGTCCAGCATGTATATAGTCCTGTGTGCACTGTCGTAGAGACATATATGTATATATGCATATATGTATATATGTACCCGAGAAACGCCAACGCTCGACCGGGCGTCCGTGCCTCCTTCCGGGGGACGGGGGTGGCGGTGAGAAAGAAAGCCCGATCCCATTGGCAGTGAGAAAGGGAGATCGAAAGAAACGATCAAAATATATACAACCGGCCCTGGGCGAAGCTCGTTTGCGTCCCACGAGCTTCGCTCCTCTCCCGCACGACAACCTGAGATATTTCACCCGAGTACTCTCTTTCTCCGTCTTTTGCTTCTCCTCTCTTTAATGTTTTTTTTCTCTTTCATTTCCGTACGAAATATGCACTCGGCAGAGTAGCCGATCAAACGAGCAATCAATGCGCAAATGACAAAACGCGTATCGATAAAGCAGTTAATCCGGATACACACGAGCCGCGTTCGGGCTTTGAATGTCGATCAAGGCCGCGCCGGCGAGCCTCGGACAGGGACCGGAAGTTCTCCATCCCGGGGCGAGGGATTGATCTCGAGAGCGTCATCCTTCACTGTACCAATGTAATTTCGTGTCGCGTGAGATGATACCGCTCCGTGTCTATTGCTCGTGCGATCGTTCCGAGGGCACACTAAAGAGCCTATCGCAGACGGACGCGGAGATGGATAAATGGAGGGGGGAGGGGGAGGGCGCAGAGAGAGAGAGAGAGAGAGAGAGAGAGAGAGAGAGAGAGAGAGAGAGGCAGAACGCAGGAGGACACAGATAGAAGAGAGGAGGCTGTGCACATCGGTCGCAGTGAATCACCTTGCGAAGGTGGGTCCTACCGGTTCACCGGGCGTCGGTTCCACGGTTACGTATACGTTGGTCCCTCCGCAGCGCAGACACACAAGCCCGACCGATTCATCTCTCCTGCCCCGTCGTACGTGTAAATATTCGTGTGAGGACGCACTTACGCACACACAGTGAGGTAGAAAAAAAAGAAATCCGCGCCGAGCGGACGGCATACCTTCGGTCCCCCACGGTTCTTCGCTCCCACCGCCTTCATCCCCCTTTCGCGCGCTTCTCCTCATCGCTCCCTCTCGCTCGCCCTCGTCTTTTCTCAACCGAATACTCGACACGCCCGGCATGCCGACGGTGACCAGACCTTTAATCCAATCTCTCCGGGCACGACCACTGATACCACTACCAACCAAAGCCCCGCTGTGTGTACAAAGTACCCGCAGCATCAGCGCCCTTTAAAGCCGACCAAAACGATCCTGAATTTCCGTTGCCGGACGGAGCTTGGCTCGGCGGAGCCGCGTTTACGTGCGATTTATAAGATCGATCCTACACACGATGCGGGATCGACTGGGCTGTTGGGATCGATGCTGAAAGATCGAAAATTGATGGGAAAGGAAATTTGCGTCGATAACGAATGGTAGGTGTGTTTTAGATTTTTTTTTGCTTTTCTTTTAGTTTGTTTTTTCATCAGCTGCGTCGCGGAGATTGGAACTGGAGGTAGGGGGTATATGCGTGTCGAACGGGTTAGCGAAGAAACGGCTCGGTCTACACGCGATCCCTAACTCGTCGCAGTAGGTTTAATGCTTCGGGACCTCATACGCTATCGCTCAATGCCGAGCGTGCTATAATAGAGTGAAATAGTCGAGATTGTTCGCTCCCTGTAACGTTGCATTATGCGCCACGAACGTTTTTCATTCACGTACGTGCGACGTAAGTGGTTACGTCTATGCCGCGTCTGGACCGCGAGGGAACGTCCGGGCGTGGTCCAGTCACGACAGGGAACCCGCCGGGAGTAATCGAGCTACGATACAGTAGAGTCTCGATTATTGGGGCGCGGCTGAGACTGGATCTCTCGTTCGATCACGAAGCCGTGATATTTAAAAAATGAATAACACGGGCGCAAAGTTACGATCCAAGATTCCATCCAACTTCTTGTCCGAGATAAAATTCAATTAAATGTTGACGTCGCTGTAACGAGTTTCGACTGTAATTTCAATCCGCTGCGAGGAATTCGCCACATTTGAGATAAAATTATATGTGCGACCTGCCCAATTGCGGTCCAGTCCGCTTTTCGGGTTTCCCGACAATGAGAAGACGGAGAGGTGGCCGGGAGAGTGCAGCAGGGAAGACCGGGGCAAAATGGACCGGTTTTATCCATTTTTACCGAGTCCGTCTTAAATGGAGGTCCATTTTGCACCCAGCCTCCCCCCCCCCCAACATAGCGGTTTCGATTCCGAGACACGCGGTGCCCCAAAGTCCCACTCGCTCTCCCGCGTTACAGTATCTCGTATAGCTGAGCGAAGCTGCGAGTCCCAAGGTGGGCCGGAGGTGGAACAGACCACGGCGGAGACCTACCAACGCCACGGGATACTTCTCCTTTTCACTCTCTCGATGCTCTTCGCGCACTCTTTCCATCCTCTACCTCTCGGTCTTGCGCTTCTCGCTTCTATAAACCGGGCGCAACGTCGGCGCAGCATCCTTTAATATCTCTCGCCGGTCCGGCTCGCCCCCTCCTCCTCCTCGCCCTGCGCCCTCGATAGCATCTTGATGGAATGCCTGCAGGATAGGTACCTGCCGCATTGTCGGCGCTCTCTCACTCCCTTTCTTTCTTATTTCACCTTTCTATTCCGCGTTCTTTCTTTTCCACCGCGCTTCTCTCTACCGCTCTTTCGCCAGGAGAGTGGTGGTCCATCTTCCCCCCTTCGCGTCTCCTGCAGGTCTCACTGTTGCACGACTTCGAGTTTGTCCTTACTATGCGCTCGCGAATGCAACCGACCGCCAGTACGCGACTCTTTTCGAAGAGGTCTCTGGAAGAGGTCGCTTACAATTCGACCTCTTCCAGATTTACTTTTACTTGTGCATGATTTCGTGCATAAAATCGAGCCCCTTAATGTCGCATTGTGCTTTAGTCCAAAAAGGCTGGCGGATTCGAGTACAGCGCGCAAAAATACGTCGGAATACGCGACAGTTAATTTTAAAAAAAGAAAAAAATTTCGTCAAAAAATTGTAAGGACCCCTTTTCAGTCCATTTTTTGCGGTTTTCAACGTCCCCAAACGGCACGATAAAGCGATTCTAAAACTTCGGACAAGGTCTTATATTGTGTATTTTTCCCCGTAGAACGCGATGGGTACCTCGGATTTTCCCTACCTCGAGTGGGAGCCGAGATATCGACGTTTGAAAATCACGAAAATCGACGTTTTTCCAAAAGTGGCTCAAACATTGAAAAATCGTCGTTCATTCGATTTTTCTTGTTTCAAAGCTATATTCGATGTATTTTTTCCCGCCGATCACGAATACAATCATTATTTTATTCCCAACCCAATAATTTCTATTTAAATCCCAAAAATACAATTTTTGGTGAATAAAATCGAGCTTCTTAATGTCGCATTGTACTTTAGTCCAAAAAGGCTGGCGGATTCGTTTTCAGCGGGCGAACATACTACGGAATACGTTGCAAGTAACATTAAAAAAAAAATAAATAAAAATTTGTAAACAAATTCCAAGACTGTATTAACTCTGCCGGCTAATATAGCTGAGCCGGCTAAATCGGATTAGCCAGCTAAAATAGTTTCGCCGGTCAAACTATAAAATCCATTAGCCGGGTATGATATTTTAGAGACGGGCTACCCTTAAATTGTTCACTTTTTTTTAAGCCCGCCTGTACTATCCATACATCTTGAGTTTTCCTACTTCTATCTATCAATCATAAAGTTCTTAATGCAGTGACGTCATCTACGGGATACACGACTTCCGGTTCCGAGAATCTAATTTTTTTGTAAGACAGTCAGACATGTATAATAATAAAGCAATACAATAATTTTTTGGATACTCCATTTTGCCCTGCTTCCCTATTCTCTTAATGCCTACAAAAGGTTTTTATCTTTTGTAGGCATCGAGATAGGCTAGTGAGAAATCAGACCCGCGTCGGCCTGAGTATCCACTAGCCCATCTCGCGCCGGTCTTCCCTACTTGTCCCAAGATTAAAGTATCTGCAGATCGTTGGATTTTTTCACTATATGTACACCCACTCTTTTAGACGTTTGATTACGGAATAGAAAATAAGCTAATACTAATAGTGAACGATCAGTGAAGTGCTACACATAGAATTTCCTTACTTCACACCGATCCGAAGGACTGGATGGATCATACATAGGAATCATTGGTCGTTCACCTCAGTCCTTCAAAAAAAAAAAAAAAAAAAATCTTTTTTGTTTGTCATCGACACGACAACAGGTGCATAGGAACGATCGATGGGCCAAGCAACAACGTGTTTCCGATCGTCCGAGCTCCGAGTCAAAGTGCAGTGCACCTGTGTCTTCAATATCTTTTCCATTTTTTTCACGCACGAGGCGCCAACTTTACTCGTTGAATATATATATATATATATATACTCACTGAGTCGTGATCTAGGGTCTGTAGAGCTGTGCATCCTCTAAGGTTGTCCCCTTGGTGCTTGCTTCTCGTCGCCCGGTCGGAAAACCAATGCCGTGCCGGTCTGCGCGAGGGCGTCACGCACGGTTGTAATATCTCGTTGAGAAGCTCGGGTTGGGCTCTCTCATCGGACCGACGTTTCCCGCATCCGTGTACGCGATCAGATCGTGGAGGAAGGGGAGAGACGAGCATGTAGTCGACTACGGATAGAGTACTCCGGGGGCCGAGAATCGTGGCCGCGGTTCTTCCACGAATGCGGGAGGCCACGGTGGAAAAAAAAGGAAAGGGAGGGAAAGGGATCATCCGAGAAGGCACTTGACTGGATAGCCGTAGCGGTATCAACAGCATAGTGGTAGTACCAGCGGCGGGGGAGACAAGTCAGGAGAGAGAGAAACTTGAAATCGTAAAGGGCTTGCGAGTGGGGAGAGAAACTTTTCGACCCGGACCTTTCAATTTCGTTGTGCGTTGGCCGGCAGGGGTTCACGCATCGGGGCCCTTCGTCTCTAACGCCGTGGCAAACAGTTAATGGGCCGGTTAGATGAAAATAGAAATTCCTCGTGATGCGCCCAGCGGCAGCCCTTTCCCTTTCGACAGTCTCGCTGCTCTATGAGAGAATCCCCGTCTTAAATCACTGGGCTGACCAAAAGATTGGGACATTTGAAACCGGTAACTCTGATTTATCTCTCCACTTTCACGCGTAACTGTAAGGTTATTGGATATTGTGGCCATCGATCGGTGTGTTCTGGAGACCAGAAGTCACCAATTTTACCCTGGTGAAAGTAGTTTTAAAAAATGCTTAAAACTCATCGAATCTTGGGATATTGATCTTCACCACCCAAACGTCGGCACCTTTGCCTCAAGCCTCGTTTTAGTTTCTTCCGAGCTACGATTAAAATTCATTCGATACCATCCTTTTGTAGTTCCGACCACATCGGCAACGAGGATTCTCTCGCTCCAGTGAAGCTAAACGGATCCGAACGCGAGGCATCCAAAAAAAGGACCAAGAGAAGAAGAAGAATAAGAAGAATCTCAGAATGATCCAGCGTCCAGAGCGCGATGTTCGGATTGTTGTATCAATCCGTGTTATCCCATGGTAGTTCTTGACCTAGGACGATAAAAGCGCGAGAAGGCGGCGGCGCATCGACGTTGCGCCGCAGGAGAGTGGCTCAGGACGAAAGACGGCGGGGGAGAACCGGATGACACCCAGGCAGCAGCATCAGCAGCACAACCCGACCACACTGTGATACCTGTTCGCGCCTCGCTGCCAAGGAGACCGCATTCCTTTCAGAGCTCTCGACTCTGTCGCGACTCCCTCTCCTGGAGGAAGACCTCCAGCTGATATCTTCATTCCCTATTCCTGTACGGAATCCACTCGCTCCGTCCCGACGCTCCCTACCAAACTATCCTCGCTCCGTTATCCCCAACTCCGATTAGTCAGATATCAACGAAGCTGATCAACATCCGCAGGTCACAGCCAGCGCGTTTTCCTCGCAAACTTCTAGGGACCGAGCAACAAAATACTTAATGAATGAGTTACCGGACTGGCGGCTTTGCGGAGGAAACGAGAAATTATCCCTAGGTCTCCGAGCAATCTTCGTGACTCCGGTGCGTTGTCGTGACACGGTGACAACCTCGACGACACACCGCAGGGACGAGTTTTACCTGGAGAAAATACATCAACGGCTGAGAAGCAAAGTGGCGCAAATACCATGTTTGGGTAACATGGGTTACGACCTTTTGATTCCTGGATGCACAAACGCGAAAGCACGATCCGTGAAGCAGTCGCGCTCACGTCGTTGATTATAGTTATAGTTCCAGTCTCAGGAGGGACGCGGGAAATTCATCCGCGGTTGAGTAACGTAAGGACTCAAGTCGCGTTTCATTACGCGGTGGATTAAGGGACTTGGGCCCTTCCGGTGCCAGATTGACGACACACCTAGACCAGTGGGACATACTAGCCTGAGGAGGAAGAAACTTACGGCTAACCCCTCGGGGCACTCGCCGACAGATCCGGAGCAACGAGGTTCTCCTTCTAAAGTTTTGTGACCCCGACCTGCTATTTGCATGTTACGTTCTCACCCGTGTTTGTGTCACGGAATTTTCCCTCGAGCTATCCGGAGACGGGAGCACTATATCTCCGAGGTGTATACTCCTACTTCCTTTCATCGGTCTTACTCATTTTCCCTTTCTCGAGCTCCCTCGGGTTTTATATGCGCCAGGAATATTGTACGGACTACATGTGCGTACGGCGGAGGAATTAACGAGTGTGTTCCTTAACCGTGACTCCAAATGGGGAGGGGGGGGAGTCCCTAACTACAGCCGACGATCTCGTGTAGGGCGACTAACACGTGGCCGGTACAGTGGAACCTCGATTAAACGGGGATCCCACCGAAGCTTCCACGGATAACTGGAATCACGGTTAACACTTAAGAATCGCAACTTTTTTGTTGGTGTCGTCAAATTTGACTTACTCCATATCGTCTGATACTTGACTTTCGATTTATATAAATAAATGACAAAGATAAATTATAAATTACTTGGTTATTATTAATAGTTAGTTCATTTATTATTATTTATTTATAGTGAAGCTCTAAGAAGAGGACCCTTGAAAGCCAACTGCAGCTGAGATAAAAAAATAGGCAACGCAAAAGCACCAGCGATAACACTTAAGCTTATTTAACATATTTAACAGTCGACTGGAACTGGCAGAATAACGGGACAAATATAAATAAAAATACACGTATAAGAGAATGAACCTAAAGTAGGTAAATCGCTTCAAGCTTTAGTTCGTTTTCGACTTCCGCTGTGGTTGTATTCTGTCGCGTGTCTTAATCGTTCCGGAAGTCAAAGGCGCGGCGGAGGAGTTCAGTGATCGTGATTCGACGCGGTTAATTGAGGTTCTACTGTATCTCTTTCTTAAAAAATATTCGATGTCGAATTAAGCTGGGTGGCTCGGTGAAAACTTTTTCTACACTTTACCATTAGTCTACGTGCGGTGGTAGCGAAAGGGTCGAAAGTCTCTGGAAGGGAAAGGGGCATAAAATTAATTTACAACCCTTCCGGAGAGAGCGTCAAGCTTCGTGAGCGGATATAGGTATACCGAAGAAGCCGGCGTCCGAGAGTATTAAAAAAATCCTTCGGCCTCCCGACTGATTATAGTGCAAACGAGGGAGGCCGAGGAGCCCGCGAGGAAGCTGAATAGCTGAAGGGCGCCTCTCACTCTCTCGCGGAGAGCGGCGACGCTCCGAAAGGATTCAGGTTGGTCCAGCGCGGTTCGGTGCAGCGGCAGCAGCGAGCAGAAGGGCTGAAGTTATTTTGCTCCTTTGCCCCATTCTCTCGTAGGCAGTAAATCCCCCGGGGAATGATTAGAGGTCGGCGTCGGGACGAGCCTTGTTACTACGACATGGTTATTTCATTGCCAAGGTGGAAATAACTGAAAAGTATCCCTTCGAACCGTTCAGTCTTTTCCGCTATGACCGTTTTTTTTTTACTTCGTTATTACACCCGGTCTGACTAATTTTTAGCGTAATTACTCATATCGAAGCTGATCCAGCTATAGATCTAGCGTGTCGAACGAAACGACACCTGTTGGACCAATATGTTTTTTTTTTTTTTTTTTTTCATCGGATAAGTGTATCGATATGGCCGAGTTTCAGCAAGCCTTCCCAAGTAGCTTATTTGTATTCTTACTTTTCGAATTAAAAAAAAAAAAATCAAAAAATGTCTACGTGAAACATCGACCTGGTATCCCGTATGTTTGCAAGCTCGGCGCATTTGCGACATACAATGAAGTAGAAAAAAGGAAAGAAAAAAAATGCATCGAGAAGCAAATTCCCCGACGATGTGCGACGTAGATTGGCCACGGTGCGCTTAGAGTTACAGCTGCACGAGTGCTGGTCGAGCAGGCTTGTGCGAAAAAAAAACTGTTGAGATCGACCTGTAGTACGAAGAGGTATTTAATTTTGTTTTCAATGAGACTGTGCCCTACTTCTAGCAGATCGAGTTGCCGATTGTTCCAAAGATTCCCATTTTTGTTTTGTTTTTCAGGAATGTCAGCGTAGGATTTTTTTTTATTCATGCGACACACCCCGCATCCGTTTCTTCCCCCCCCCCCCCGTTCTGGGGACGAGGGCAAGGACTGAGGTATGCGCGACGAGGTACACGACATTTTTCGGCCATGCACGCTTAGAGCGAGCAGACAGCGAGAAAGTGGGAGGGAGAATTCTCGGTAATATGGCCCGAGAGATTCGAAGAGCCTCGTGTCCCTTCGAAAAACCCGGATAATTAGAATGCGCGTAACGTTTATGGAAATTTACTGTCGTTGAAATGCTAAACTATCTCGCACACTCGAGTTTGAGCGCTCGAGTGGATGGAGAATCGTTTGTGACGAACTAACACGAAAATTACAAGAGAGGCAAAAAAGAAAAAGTAAACAAATAAAATTCACTAACATTTTTTTCAATTTAAATGACACAACAAAATTATGTGCCATACTCGAACACTGGATTCATTGGGTAAATTAAAAAATAATAAATATCGATAAAACGTTACAAAGTTATGTTTTTTTATTTAATGCTGAAAAGACATAAAAAAAATATTCTGTTCGCAAGATTGCTTGCAATTTGCAGCACCGCCATTTTAGTAATTTCCGACTTCGGCTGACAGGCAGCGCCTGAAAGCGCCGATGGATTCGCGAATGCGATTTGATTGAACAGTCGTTCAATAATCCCAATGCAAACCGAATATATATATATATATATGTCTATACATATAAATTATTTTCGCCTGCACAAAAGGGATACCTTCATACATCGCACCGTCCTTTACATTCTTCCCTGTCAAGGCCACAACAACCCGGACGATTAACTCTCAACGATGTAAAATTGCGACTGCACCGAGCGGGTTAAAAAAATGAATAAATAAAAAGAATAAAAAAAAATTGAAAAAGTAAGCAAGACGAGCGAGATTCGCGGAGAGGTTCATTGTGCGAGAGCTGTTGCTAAATAATAACGGTGCAAGGGTAGAGTCACGGGGAGCATCGAGCTCGTTGCCGCCCGGCCATATGGCGTGCATTTGATTAATTGCTTCAACGATGCATCAAGCTCACCTGTGCGATCGCCGACACAGACGCCTCGGTGTGCTCGCCTCGCTGCTGCAGCTTTATTATTCGCTGCGCCAACTTTCGAATAGCTTCGCTAATCGCCCCGTTCGAATTAAACACGACTCAACACTCCCCCTCTCTCGAGGCTCCGCAAGACACGTATGTGCACATGCATATGTGCCGCATTACTGGAGAAGCGATGGCTTATTAATTTTTATTTCATTTTTTTTCCGGTTATATAAATTTCTTCGACAAACCCCGCCGGTCGTTGGTTGGAGCGGTCGATCGTGTGAAAATTCAACACCAATCTGCATCAAGCTTTGAGATTACGGGACGGAGATACGAGCGAAATTAGTTCCGAGTGACATTATTTCAGGGACGGGGCGGTCGCGACGCAAATGTCGTTCGCTCATCGATGTTGCGTTATTCTGTGGGAACGAAAAAATGAAGTAAAAAAAAAGAGTAACGTACAATTATTTTTTAAGCTTGCTGTCGAGCCGGTCGCTCTGGGACCCAGCTGTGTGGTTACCCGTTCACCCCCATTCGTTCGGTAATTACTCGGGGATAGCGAGAGGAGGCGCGGGAACGCAGCGTAATCAGTTTCGTGGTAGACTGCGCGGAGCAACTGCATCAGCAGCAGCAGCCACTGCATTGCTAACCTCTATAGCATTGCTAACCTCGCTATATATCTTCATGGTCTCCGTTCGGAACACCCACGGGTATATAATAATATCACCATGGAGAGATATTATGAATGAAAGAGTTGCAGTCATCGAAGTGTTTTTTCCTGATTTTTTTCAAGGAATTTCCACGAAGTACTATAAATACCGATCTCCCCTCGAACGGTGACGATCCCTTTCGTTGATAAGGCCGGGCGAACGGAAAAGACGGATTCTAAAAAAAATTGACCTCACTTCCGTCCAGTCGATTCACAATCAATTTTTTTTCTCTCTTCTTTTTTTCATTGGAAGAAGTACGTATTGAGATAAAAATAAAGTGTATCCGGTCGAGAGCCGTTGAGAAACAAAACAAAAAAAAATCGTTGTCTCGCATGGGAAGGGGAGAGCGAGATAAATGAAATTTGTTAGAGTTGTTGAATCCAGGGACCACCGAGGAAGCGTCGCAGGCAGATCGAATGAAGATCGGGCCAGGTGGCGGCGTGGAGAATAAGGAAAGCAATGGCTAGAGATGATTTTTTTTGCTCCATTACGACATCGAACAACCGAGTGGCAAGCGAGTGCACACAGACGGAGCGGGGAGAGGGCAAAGGAGATTTCGTTAAGGGTAGTTTGGAGACCGGCTCGCGCGCCGAGCGCCCTTCTTCTCGCTCCCTTGACGAAAACCTCGAGCTCGTGCCAAGCAGATGTCTCATTGTCATGCTAAGGGATCTCGCTCCTCGGTGCTCGCGACCCGTAACGTCTAACGTCTTTTGGCCCTATCGACGATGCCTTTTTTCTTGTGGACTCGGTTTGAAATTTGGGGGAGGGCGGATCGCGCATTGTAAATCTATAATAATAATGGTAATAATAATAGCACCCAGGTGCTCTACGACGTCATTTCTTCGCGGCCTCGACTCGCCTATCTGGCATTACACAAAGCATAGTTACAGAATTGGTTTTAAACCAACAATAGTGGTAAATATTATGGAAAAAATATTATTGCCCGTTTCATATATATTTATTAAAAAAATTATTTTTTAAAACTAATATTGAAGAATATATTTCATGAAAAATTGCTATATTACCAATTCAGCAAATATGCTGCAGTTAATGATAGATCATTTTTATTGGGTACTGGAATAAATCCATTAAGTACCAAGCATTACAAAAAGTACCAGTGTTCTGTAGATATTTTTTTATAACTAAGACATGAGTAGTACAGAAAATCATAAATCAGAACATGCGCCCTGTGAAAGGTTTTTACAAAACTTTTAACTTTTTTTTAAGGGTTAGATAGGTTGGACAAAAGAGGACTAAGTCTCGAAAGGCTCGATCGCTTTAAAATCTGCGATGATTATTTTTTAATTATTTTTTCGTAATCTGGACAAGACGGTGACTCGAAGCTGTAGAAATATTATTTTAGGTGCTCGGCTCTGCGGTCTCGGATCAAAAGAGATGTGATTACGTGGAGTCACGGCGCGGCGGAGAGAGGATGAAGAGCCTCGATCCTTGAGATTCCTGCTGCTGCAGCTCGGAGATCTCGCCCTCGAAGACTTTTCCTTCTCGTCTTTGCTTCGTGCACGAGAGAGAAGGCGCAAAGGGACGAACATATCTTGAATATAAAAATTCGCAGCTGCCCGCCGTTTCGTTTTTTCCTCCCCTGTGCTTGTCGCGCGCGCGCGATCCGGCGTTCAAGACCCGAGTAGTCAGCGAGCATTATTCTTCGGGGCACGGGCTAGACTTTTGTTCGGGGCGCATTGTTATAAACACACTGCGAGAGTCGTCTCGTGCACCAACGACGGCGGGTGACTTCCGATTGGAAGAAATCTACACGACTGTTCGGACTCAAGATTTTGATGAACTGGTCGAGGGTGGCCGAGTTCGGGCAGTCTCTAGGCCGTTCATAATAAAAATTACCATAATTCCAGGGTTTCATCTTCTCCCGCCTTTCTTCAGATTAAAAAACAAGGACCAGTACATTTTTAATGTTAGTTTTCAATCATATTTCAATTATAATTCGTTTACCCGGTAAACGCGATTCGTGCGTTCAACCCACCACAATTTCTTCTCTTGATCATTTTACAAAATTGTAACATAAAAAAGTATTGTAAAACTAACAAGACAAAATCTGCATGTCTTCTTTCCGTTCACCGTATTTAAAGTACTACCAAAAAATTGCATTCCCCAATAAAGCCGGTTATTGAGACCCCGATAAAAAAAGATTTTCCGGTACGGAAAACACAATCTCTCAAAAAATGCGTTGATCGATCTAGCTCGATTGTATTCCGGTAGCACGCGACCGCTCCCGTCGTCGATCCGCAGCTGCGCTCTGGTTGCAGGCACCGTCTTGCTTTCCCGTTGATCCGTTGTGGCACGATGGCGTGTGCCAGGTGTCTCCCGAGCTACTGCATAATCGCGGTCCTCGCTTCCTTTCGTCTACGAGCCGTTTAATGACTCTCCGGATCGTCGTCGCTCCGTGCCATTTACTCTTTTCATCGCGCGAGAGTTTTGACCGTTCCACCCTAACGCGGTGTTACGCGCCGCGGCGACCCTCCGTCTCTTTCATCGTCTCTGCGCGCCTCCTCGCTGCTTCCAATTTTTTTTTCTTCTTTTCCTTTCTTTGCCTTTTCCTTTCGACCGAGGGGGGAACGAGCTCTCGTACCTTTCTACTTGCGCTCTACGAGCATCGAAATGTTATTGCGTCGTGGCCGCGGGGCCCCGCAGCCAGGTGCGTTCTCCGGACTTCAAGATCCTTAAGCAACAGCAGCGGCGGCATAACGCAACGAAAGTACACGGCTCACGGGCGTACGAGAGCCACCCCTCCGCGTCCGAGAAGGAGGAGCAGACTCGTGCTCCTTGAGCTCGAGCAGGTGTGCTCGGCACGCGCTCGCAGCTCGAGCACTGCCGTACTTCGCCTGCCCGCACCCGCCCCAGAGCCCTCTTTAATTGTAAGTAAGACCCGTAAGTGAAACTCGGCGGGCCAAAGAGTTGTGTTGCCCAAAGTGCCTCGTACCTCGGGGCTGCACGGCAGTTGGAACGCCGATTCGAATCTCCTCCGAAGTCACTCCGGAGAGCACCGAGAACTTCAGACCGAAAATTTACCGGCGAATTAAAACTGTCGCGTTTGAAGAAACAAAATTTATAGGACACATATCTTGAAAGTAACCTTTTTATTTTGAATGAATATCTAACATTGCGAGTTTTTTCTGGCAATAAAAAAAATATGAGATATTTTCTGTACGAGATATTTATAATGCACCGAGCTGTCACCGGTGTGATTTTATTTTGCGACGAAAAGAACAAAAAATTGGAGCTTCTTACTGCGGGAAAGTGCTTCTCCAGAGAGATCCGAGTACTCAAGACCTAAAATTTACCGACAAATTAATACCGTCGGGTTGGAAGAAACTAAACTTATAGGCCTCGTATCTTGAAATTTCAATTTTAACTTTAAGGAGTTGTGAAACGACTCAGTCGGTAACCAGAAAATGTAATGAATGCGATTCAGAGACCGTAGACTTTTCGGGAAAAAGCAAAGGATCTGCGGATGAATAATTTAATACCGCGACCGATGATGCTTCCGTTTTATCCGAAACGTCAACCGGTTTTAAATGGCACTGATTCGAAAAATGCATCTCTCTCGCACGCATATGTCACGTGGTACATCTTTCACATGGCTTTAAGTTAATCACTAACGTTGCGAATTTCTTCTGATAATGAAAAATGTACGAGATGTTTTCCGTACGACGGATCAATAATGCACCGAACCGTGACCAGTGCGATTTTATTTCCCGATGAAAAAAAATAGAGCATTTTACTGCGTAAAAATTCTTCTCACGAGCCGTTGACCCTCGACAAGCCTTACGACGGTAACGCTACTGCGCATAATATGTACATATACAAAAAAAAACCCGATAAAAATCAACCGCGCCATTTGAAAGAACCCTAAAAGATCCCTCGCAGGCGAAACAATTTACGGGTTTGCCTACGGTCGTTGCACGAGCCCATCCCTCCTGTTGCATCCGAATAACTGTTTTCAGGTGGCGACCGAACGTTATTGATTTTAGTGTCCATTGTGTCGCGGGAACCGGCTTCTTGCACCGGAGCGACTTATCGTTGAGCCACCGGTTCCTCATCGCAAGCTGGTTCTCTTGATACACTACCAAAAAAAAAAAAACACCTATGCATCCCCGTACACACGCTTGCCTACTCGACTCGCTCGTCCGGCCGGCATTCAGCTTGCCCGTCAGTGCAAGGAACCCCGCTAGCCTGCTCGAGGGTAGTTCTTCTCGTCCCTCCACGACGCAGTTCTTTCCTTTCATTCGACACACTCGAGGTCGTAATCGCGTTTTCTCCCTTCAAATTCGTACGGTGAAGTTGACCCGTTCTCGGCAAAGTCCCTCACGAGCCTCCCAACGGAAACGATCGGATAACCGGTCAGCTTCACCCAGAAGAGCCGATGTCGTGCATCCCTACTCCGAACGACCCCTCTTTGACGCGAGCTGCCGTGGATCGGGGAACATCGGCTTGCCGTTGAACGGTTCTCTTTCCGAGGTGGAATTAGCCCAGCCAAAAGCTCGCCGATCGCGACAACCGTCTTCGACATAAGGCGTTTCAGTTCGCCCGTTCCGGGCAACGCAACAACGAGCGACTTCGGCCGCGGGGTGCATATAATACCTCACAAATATACGGATAGTACGGCGGATACGTACGAGGAAGTGTCGTTACGAGAGGTGGCGAAACGGGACATAAGGGCGCGTGCGGTGCGCGTGCGCACGGGAGGAACCTACGAGCTCAAGAACCCACGAATTATTCTTCAACACCCGTTTATCCTCCGTCCTTCCGTCGTTCGTCCAGCCGTCTTGCCAGAAGCCAGATGTCCCGCCACGCGTTTTACACAAGTAACGGCGGCTCTAATTCAATTACGGTAATTATCGTACGATAATAGCGGCGGATCGACGAGTACACGCACACGCATGCGCACCACTCAAAGAATCAACGACTCGTGGTTAACTGTCTTGGCATAAATTCGTCACGCTTCGACGACAAGGATCGTTACGTTTTTTTTGACGCTTCGTTACCAATGTTTGTCGATGTTTGCATGCTCGGCCAGCTGAGATGACAACGCTGTTTGGATGCGCTCACGGAAGATCGGAGGAATCGAAAATATTGAGAGACCTAAATTAAGGAAACTTTGATGGTTTTCTTTTCAATGGATTCCCGGTATTTCTTCAGTGTCTAGAGACGGAGTAACGGGGGGGGGGGGGCGACAAGTGTCCCCGTGTGTTTTCGACAGGCCCACCCAGCATGTGTCTTCGCCGTCTCGTTTCTTCTGACTCTCGGGCAAACAGCGGCGGAGCCAGTGTCATACAATTTTTTTCGGCTTTCCCCGCACGCCCCTTATTCACACACTAGGCTTTCCGCTCTTGAACGGGGACCGAGGGCTGTTTCGCAGAAACGAGCGAATAAACTTTGGGATTGCCGGACGAAAGATTAACACATAACAAAAAATTTAATTGCAAGAATCTGCGGTACAGCTGAAACTATCGGAGGATTGCTCCGAGATGTGTTTCTGCAACTTGTCGTAGGCAGAAAAAAAAGTTGAAAGTTGAAAGTTGAAAGTTGACATTTTTATATCACTTTCTCATAATGGCCCTTTATTCGCAAAGCTCCTTTTATGAGAAAGCATTTACTATATTGGTTTCCTCATAGAGGAAGCTTTGCGAATAAAGAGCCATTATGAGAAAGTGATATAAAAATGTCAACTTTCAACTTTCAACTTTCAACTTTCAACTTTCAACTTTCAACTTTCAACTTTCAACTTTCAACTTTCAACTTTCAACTTTCAACTTTCAACTTTCAACTTTCAACTTTCAACTTTCAACTTTCAACTTTCAACTTTCAACTTTCAACTTTCAACTTTCAACTTTCAACTTTCAACTTTCAACTTTCAACTTTCAACTTTCAACTTTCAACTTTCAACTTTCAACTTTCAACTTTCAACTTTCAACTTTCAACTTTCAACTTTCAACTTTCAACTTTCAACTTTCAACTTTCAACTTTCAACTTTCAACTTTCAACTTTCAACTTTCAACTTTCAACTTTCAACTTTCAACTTTCAACTTTCAACTTTCAACTTTCAACTTTCAACTTTCAACTTTCAACTTTCTACTTTCAACTTTCAACTTTCAACTTTTATGAGGAAGCGATATGAAAATTTCAATTTTCAGGTTTTTTGACATCAACGTCGTATTTAACTTTTAAGTAAAAATACTGGTCGACTGAGGTTTAGCGCGAAAAAATACACCAACCTTGCGCTTTTGGTCAAAACGGCTGTGGAATCTGTACTCGAGGCGAAAGAATACATACAGTATCCATCGGGAAGCAAAGAAATCGCTGTTTGAAAATACGCAAAATCACCGATTTTTGTAATTTTGGCTATACAAATGTCCGATAAACTTTTTCGTTAGTCGTCACTCCGGGATTGTATTATATGTATTTTTTCACGCTAATCATAAATCTGACAGTTCTTTTATCCATAAATGGATATTTAGTGAGGAAAATTGCATCTAAAGTAAAGTACACATTTTTCAAAAAATTCGAAAAATTCAAAATGGCATAAAATTTAAACGTGTAGATCGATTCTCTTGAAGTTTTATTGCGATCGTCGGGTGATCATATTCCATCTGTGTACGCGTTTTTAGCCCGACAGCTAAAAAATTGCAAGCGCTAGAGCGCGAACGAACATTTTTGAAGAAATTAAAAATTGCATACAAAAAAAACAACTGAACATTTTTGGATGAAATTTTGCACGGACATTGACTATTAACCACACTTACTGTGTCTAAAATTTCAGCTCGATCGGTCGAGGCATTCTTGAGTTATACCCGTATAAATTTTTCACGTCCGTTTCACACACACACACACATACATCCAGACATTTTTTCTAAATGTGATTTTTCGATGTTTTAGAACATTCTGAACATGTTTTCATTAAAATCTCGAAAATTTTTTTTTACCAAAACAAAGCTTTGTCTATGAGGAAGCAAAAACTTAAAAAAATTTTGTACACACATGACATTCGAGGCCGTCGAATGGCCGCTCGGCGACCGAATCTTATCGGCGCGCAGACTCAGCTGTTCGCCCCCCCTTTCCCCCCCCCCCCCCGCGCAGTGTCACCGATTCTCGGAAGTTCTCTATAAAAAATATCACAAACACAGGATGTAACCGCCTGTTGTGCCAAAACGAGAGCAGCATCTCGTTCATTAGTCTGCGTTGTGCCCAAACCGAGTCAAGGGGAAGTGCGTTAAAAAAAAGCCCTAAATATTTTACTATTATTTAAAAAAATCAATGTCGCGCGATGTGACTAAGCGGCCCAACGAAGTATATCATTGACCGTCAGCAAGGACAATCGATGCGGTGCCTTTTTCAAGAACTTCCGTGAATCGTTCACATACATGGGATCAACGAGCTCCCGTGCCTACCATAGGGGTGCCCTGAGGCCCACATTCGAACCGTATCGCATTAGTTTTTCGGCTCTATGACCTCGTCATTCGGCTCTTCCTCCTCCTACGCTTCGAGCAATCGACAGGGATAACGGGGCAATGACGATCACCTGGGGGTCGCACAGCGTCCGGTCGCCCACGAAGATTTATCGTTTTCCCAGATAACAACAGATGGCATCGATCGAAGTTAATTCATTTCCGTGCAAAATCTTTTATCTTATTTTTTTTCCAGAACGGATGCAGAAATTCTCTCGTTGCCTCTGGCGAAGGAAGCGGAGAATTTCTTTTTATCATACTCGTACTCGTAATGATCGAATTTACATACAATATCCGCGATTCTTTTCGGAGTAAGCCAGTCAAGATTCGCCTTGCAGCGTGTGGCATGCTCGTAATGACTGCAGAACGAATTTCGTTCAAACGTAATTGGCCAGTCGCATCGAACGCGACGCCTTACAAAGTAACAATCGTCATAATTTGTGGTTGTTCCGAACGATGTACAGCCTTTGCGGGAACGCTTCTTTACTACCGGCGACTCGTCGGGCCGGAATAAGAAAAATATCAATACTCAAACGCCCTGTAGTTTACTTTAAAATGATACCCGAAACTTCTCGGCTCACTGTGAGAGAGGAGACGCGAAGTTCACGCCCGGCACGCGGATGCGCGCACACATGGACACACACACGCACGCGCATGCGCGAAATCGGCAACGATTGGTCTCCCTATATACCCCCATCAGCGAATGAATAATTTTCATACGCTCTTGAAAGTTCGTGCGAAACGCGATTTTGGATCTCGATGTTATACCAGAGCGGGCCTTCTCTCCTCTCGCCAGGAGCGACCGGACGACCGCAGATTTTCGGTCCGGTCATTATATATATTTCAAACTTCCCCCGGGATTCGGGAGTTGCCGCGTCGTTATGCGTATCTTCTCTCACGCGTCGGATTCCCGGCCGAGAATTTTCTCTTACGATCTCTTTGCGCGATCCAACACTTATCCCCGTCTGTATGGCAATTCCGCCGATCCCGGGTTGCCCGGATACGAGCCCGCAGTGACATTCCAGCCGGACCGGCGCGATTTCAATGCCGAACAGTACTTGGAGCAATTTTGCCATATCCCTCAGAACATCACCACCCACGGCGCACGAGCGATATAGTTGGATGATACTTTTTTTTAAATATCGCCGCTGCTACGTCACTCATAAAATCCTTCCAATATTCTGCGTTAAATGCTCAACGTTAACTTTTATGGAACTGCTTTCAGACATATTTTTAAAAATTTGAGCATGATAAAATCTAGCCAATAGCCTGTATTGCCCTATTCCTTTTTATCATTCTATGTCACCCATAGGTGAACGTCGCCAGACCCATGTATCATTGACTGACAACCTAATCGGATTAGGCCCTATTTGCCTCTTTTACCCAGCGATAATAAAATAGGTCTCCGAAAATATATCGATACCGGTTGTGAATTGGGATTTTCACGGATAGATGAGTAGTCGATACATCTTACCCAAACTTACATCCCGCTTCTGATTCTGCCAATATTCTATTGATTCTTTCAATATTCTGCGTTAAATACGCAACGTCCATGTTTTCGGAGTAACTTTTAAAAATGCAATTTTTCATCGAAAAAATTTAGCTATATAGTCCGTATTACCCTATAACTTTTCCATCTTTGTATGTCACCTACATAGGCCAAAAATGGTGAACATTGCCCGGTCCATGCATCATTGATTCGCATGCTAATCGGGTTGGGTCGCATTCGCCCTTTTTACCCTACCAGTGATAATAAAATAAAAGTCCCGAGATATATCGATTACTGTTGTGACTCGGGATTTTCGCGAATCGATGAATCAGTCGATACTTCTTATCCGAATTTACATCCCGCGATTCGTTTGATTCCGTGCGACAGCCGCTTACGCGTTCGCAGTTCCCGGTCGTTCCGTAGCCGATTCTTTTTTTTTTTTTTTGGGGGGGGGGCTTATGGAACAAGTTCTCAGCTGCAGGTCCCCGGAGACGAGGCGAGGAGAGAGCTTTCGTGTTTCTCGCTCTTCGCTCCTTCTCGCTTTCGAGATCGGGCTACTCCAAGTCCAAAGACCCCCCAGGCGAGATCACCGGTCTCTTTCTTCCACGGCTTTCATCCTTGCCATCCTCTTCCTCTCCCCCCCCCCCGCCCCCACCGCATAACTCGCACGGCTTCCTCCATCTCCTCTCTCCTCTCTGCGCCTTCGTTTCTCTCGAGTTCGACCCTCACACCCGCGTCCTCTCTCGCCGTTCGCTCATCCTCTTGATGGCCGAACATCCGCACGAATTACAAACGTCGAGCTCTCTTTCTCTCGGGCCAACTACCACTCGCTCTCCTCGAGCTTCTCGTCCCTTCGCGAGAAGCCGCGATATCGCCCGCCCGCGCCGAGCCTCCCATCCAACGGATTCGCCCTACTCTCTTTTTCTCCGACACGCGTGTACGTGTGCGTCCATGTGAGTGCAAGTAAAGCAAGGTAAGAGAAATCAGCGAGAGGTCTCTCGGCGGGGAGAACGAGGCAACTTGGTAGCTGTGCCCCGGACCCGCGCGGCCGGGTATCATCATCCCTCGCCGGGTTCAACGGGGTCAACGAGTTCTCGATAATTTTGCTCGATTCCCCGCTCCGACTTACCACTAAAGCCGAGTACTCTTGAGAGAGAGAGAGAGAGACGAGATTGAATTCCGTGACCCATCTAGCCGTCCGGATCGTCAATGCGTGGCTGGATAATACATTGTCTGTTATTACACAGCTTGCGCTGTTTCAAGACTGCATGACCGACTCCGGGTGATTGATTTACGATCCACCGATACGTTGATTTTTATTAATTTTTTATTTCATGCTTTCTCAGTAGAAATATTCAAACTCGTTGTAAACCTTACCAGTGGTACGATAAAATTAAACCGAAAAAAAAACCTTGATTTTTTGTTTCGCACGTAGATAAGATGTTCCTAAAATAGCGAGCGCCGGATAGAGAGGAGAAAATTGTACGTCGCCGGGGTTCAAGTTTAGCGCTCGAGTAGCTTTCAGTCGGTGATGCACAGGAATGCCTTGTGACCGCATAACCCCCGTAAAGCGTTCTAGTAGCTTGAACTGACCGCAACTGTTATGCCTGTGAACGGAAGACGCCCGGGCGGTACCCAATGAATTCGTCTGCGACCGAATGTAATGTTACTGCGTGCGGTCCTTATGTCGATGAAGTGAGACCCGGCCGGGGGAGGGAAGGGTGGTGGGGGGAGGTGGTGTACACGTACGTACACCAAGATAATAAAAGAATTGCCAAGTACCCCCGAGGACCCGAGACACTACTCTATCGCCGTTACGTGCGTAACGCAAACGTTTGCAATTTATCGTCTGGGCTCCAATTTGCCAAGTGAGTGGCCGTGGGCGCGCGCAATGCCGCTTCCGACGGATATTCGGCGTCGAAAATTGCCAATTGTCTCCAATGGGACACGATTCGTATATTGTGAACCAACACCGCGGACTCACGGGACAAAGCGTCGAAAGGGCATCATCTCTGTACGACTCGTTTCGCCGTACAGCGCGCCATCCACGATTCCTCCGGAGACCAAACGGGGCTTGGATCGAGAGTTTAAAAAGATGAAAAAATGTTCAATACTCCCACAAGTTGGGCCAACATCTATTCCCGGAAAGAGCAGCTGAGATAAATTCAGAAGTACTTCAGGGGAAAAATTTTTTTAAAAATAAAAAGGTCACACTCTCGTGCATCGTTATCTGGAGCAGTTATCGTTGGGACACATCATCGTTAATTATACAGTAGTTTGGAGGCGTTGGGCCCTTATCTGGAGCGCGAGAGAGGGAGGCAGGTGGTGCTAATGTTCGATTGACTCATCCCCCCTGCCGATGTGTGGTAAAAACCGATGACGGAGCATCGAAACTCGAACAAGTTGGAATTCCCATGGTGTTATTGGATGAGCGGGGTTGGGTCCGCCGGGGGAAAAGGGAGGTTCGGAAAGTACGTCTATTGATATCCGACCGAGTGGATTCTCACCGATGCAACAGATCCGGCCTCACACCGGACTGCCATTAGGGCCGAGTACGACAGTGTCGCATCTGCCCTGCCGTCCTCCCCGGTTGCTCCGACTTCATGCGCAATTACTCGCGACTGCAGCTCGTCGGGTACCAGCAACATCCACCCCGCAGCTCTTCGGCGGCGAGCGAAGTCGGGACTGTAGGCGCGTACGTACCCCACTGGAAGATCACGTCAACTCGGGACGAGATGAGAACCAACCGCATCACGCTCTACCTGCCTGCCTTGCCTATCTGATTCATGGGGGTTCCTCTCTTTCGTGACCCTAGGTGGATCTTGTGGGAATTTCTGCCGGTCGGGGACGCGAAGGGATGCTGGTTGCGCGGGATGGAGCAGCCTCCGGCACTTCAGTATGCTCCGACAATATGGATGTTACAGATTTTTTTTTCTAAGCATCGGGTATGACCCGCATTGACGTGGAGTTTCTCGGCTTCCCGGACTGAGGACTTTCACACGGGGCGATCGAACATACATTTGGCGCAGGATAGACGCATGCTCGATGATACTGGGGAAATTTTTAATGGGTTTTCGGGTTGTAAATGGTTCAATTTATATGCGAGGGCTACAATGAAAATACTTATATAGCAGATTGTGAAGAATTTGTGATAGGTGGACCGCACATTGGACAAACTGCTCTCGCTGTAGAAAACGTTTCAGACAGATAGATTCATCCTCGATGATACGGGGGACAGTTAAAAAAAAAATTATTACTATTTTGTTTAATGAGTTTTCTGGGCGTAAGCAGTTAAAATTATTTGTAAGGGTTAAAATGAAAAATGTGTATGGCATTTTTTTGAAAAATTTGTGATAGGTGGTCTACACATTTGCGGCGCTGCTTTCGGTGTATGAACTGTTTCGTGTAAATATTATTACAGTAGTTGAGAGCAGCTCATAAGTGTTCCGACTTTCATCTCCCGGCGACGCACACATACATGGCGCCGACCAGCGTTGTCTCTCCCATTTTCCTTTTTTTTCGGGGCTTATCCCTCTCGACCTTACAACCCTCTCGACGGCAACGTCACAGTCTCGGATTCAGAAGCGACGAGGGTGTTTTCGTAAAACACGAGGCGACCCTTTTTTTCAACGTTCGCAAGTTATGGCTCGGAGAAAACATGTTTTTCCCATGAGATCGGGGACGAAGGAGCCTCACAGGCTAATTGGAATACCAAAACCCCTCTGATGGCCTCTCGTATTATTATTACTGTTATTATTATGTCATGGAGAGTCAGCTATGCGCACCCCTATGTCCATGTTTACGTCATGCCAGGTTCAACGTAATCTTTCCATAAATCTATTTGCTCCCCATTAAAGTACATAATATTTATGCTGTCCTTGCTTCTTGCGTTTCCACTACTATTTTTTTTTTTCGTGAGATTTTTTCGTAAGTTTTGGTCGTGAGAAGAATAACGAAGATTAAACATCCCTCTGTTAAGAACACACTCGGGCGGTATAATCCGCGGAGTCATTGCAGCCACGAGCGATGGGTGCGCCGGTCACATCCGCCTCAATCAGCGCAAACGTCGTTATATGCAAATTTTGTAACAGGCACATAAAAATTCATGTGTCTCGACCGGTGCGAACCCGAGTGGGCAACAAAGTCAAACTGCACGGTTAAAAAGGTTTGAAAATTTAACAAGCAATTCTTGTTCGCGAATGCCCACAATTTTGTATCCAAAAAAAAACTTCGTAATTTTACCGTGTGGGCTTCGTCGTCATTTCCTTACGAAACTTTCATAAAAAATTCAAGCACCGCGATATTTCAAAAATGCGGAAAAAAAAACAAATCGGTGGTTCCTTAGGAGCAAAAATAAAATAAAAATAATGGTCGGAATAGATTTTGGCGGATCCAAGCAAATAAATATCGAATTACACGTCCGAGTTGCGAGAAACCTTCTCGGAGGAGACACCATGATGGCAACATGGCGAAGAATTTCTCAGGCTGACAACAAAGTGCAGAGAACGAAATTGAATGGCGGGGAGAGATTATATTCCCACGTACTTCTGAGACTTCATCCGTCTGGATGCTTCACAGGACTTCAATCAAGGCGGTGGAGAGGAGCGTATGTGCGCATACAGTTTAAAAACGACCTATAGTCCGCGCACGAAAGCGAGGAAGAGGGTTTGCTGGACGGCAAATGAAAACTGCTACGGATTCGGGCACATCGGAGCCAGACCCACCTGGAAGACTATAGAAAAATCAGCGTCTCCGCGTCGTGAGAAGACGCGAGTTTGGTCTCTCCATGGGTGCTCCCGGACTCGCGCGTGGGAGAGTCCTTGAAGTGAAGTGAGCTTATGCCCCAGAAGACTCCATTGAAATTCCTTCCGGTCTTCTCTCTTCATCGGGTACAGGTATATAATGGCACATATATATTGTGCTGCGCTCGGTATTATACACGTCACGGGAACTGTGTCACCGAGGGAATCCTTGATGTACCCCCCCACCCCCACCCCATGGCGGGGAGATAAATTCGCTATTTAATTTATTTCACATCATCGGTAAACGAGACGGTGAACGATAAAAACATACGTAGATGGTTGCGGCAATAAAGTTTCCTAAAATGGCTAAAACCACTTAACGTTAGGGTTCTACTCGGAAAGTTAATTTCTGTTGTTCAGTTGATCAGTAAAAGAAATCGTGTTCGTCGTTTGATGGGAGAACGTCTTGGCCGTAGCTGTCTAATAGTATATTAGGCTGCAAGGGAGGGAAATGCGCGTTTTTTGCCGAGTATGAAGTTTGCTGCCCGAGCAAAGCGAGGGCGGAAATCAGACGAGGTGAAAATCCGCTGCCTCTCGTGTAGCATACGATACTTTTTCCGCCTTCATTAAAATAAGTACTTTTCTTACATCGCAAAATCAGCATCTACGCCAATGATCATGTATTCCCTCGAGAGTTACAGGACTTCCAGACGGAGCAAAGAGCGTTATTACTTCCTGGGGAGTAACAGTACATGCGCTCGCGCGCACGTTAATAATGATCATTGGTCAATAATAGATAAGATTTTTTGCCCGCCTTGCACTTAAGGAATGTGGTTATGTTAGCGAAGACGGGCAAAAAGTTATTTTCTTTTAGTCAATTTAAGTTTCGTTGTCTAGCCCGTGTATTAAAAAAAATTAGTAATAATATCGTTTTTGTTATTTGGTGAGAGAACGTCTTGGCCGTACGACTATAAATATATTTATTATTCCATATCCTCGCAATGTATTCCGAACAAATTTATCATTTAATGACGCATCGTAAAGAGCCAGCAGTTCGCTTTTGTGCATGAACCGTTTCCCCGAACGCTCCGTTATTTCGAAAAGCCCTCGAGAACAACGGCGGTCACGCGTATTCTAGAACTGTAAAACATTTTGGCATCCACACAGTCAAAGGGAAAACTCTTGGCGGGAGGAAGAAGAAGAGGAAAAAAAAATTCCCGGAAAACGGTTGTGTGGCGCATCGTAGGCGGCTGGACGAAGAGTCCTGCGCATTAGTGGGCCCGAACTGTGCACCTCTGGTCCTCCAATGGCCCGTCTTGGCCCTGACCGGCTTCCGGGAATCTGCTTGTTTTTCAAAGTCGAGGAACAAAAACGAGGAAAAGCGAGAGCCAAGAAACCGACGAGCGAACCATAAAACTCCGTTCTCTGGCTAGCCGGAGCTCCCATGGGACTGCAACGATAATCTCTTCTCGCAATGTTCGCCCGCGCTTTACCGACCCATCTTGCCTCCGCGAACATCCTCCATTTTTCTGACTGCCCCAGACGCACAAAAGTTTACCTTTCTCGATACCAGATGTCCCAAAGGCTCTCGAAGGCGTCCTTCATGTTTGTTTGAACGTATATTAAAAATTTCAAAATTTCAAACAAAAAAAAAGAAGAAAAAAAAATTCTATAGCTGTTTGTGTCTTCCCGGGCTGAGACATTCCCGAGTTCCGCTCTGAGGAAGTATCGTGGAACACCCCGCCGTCCTCGAGGATGTCCCGTTCCTCGATAGCATCGCGACTTCCCTTTTCCTTCCCCGAGAAACACTAGTGGCCATGTAATTGAACGCCATATGGCGTCTCGTTGTTTCGAGAATGCCCAACGATGATACATGCGCGAGTAGGGAGGGAGGTCTCTCGAGCCACTTTTATTGAATTACACATCCTCCTCGGAAAAGCAATAAAGTCACGAGAGTTCTCCGGCTGGCTCCCTAGACCGCAGAAACGTTCCCCACCGACCACGAAACAATACCCCGCTGACGATTCCCGTACAATGAGAAAAAAAAAATTAAATCAAATTAATTTTAATCGACCGAGCAGTTGGTTTTTTTTGTCACCGGTAGATCCAAAGTTTGTGTTCCCTCGATTGATGAGAAAACGAGCGGAAGTCCCGGAACGCACGATCTCGAGAGGTCATCAAGGAAGGAGCTTCACGCAAGACCGCAGCTGTCTTAGGTAGGGAAAGAGTTGGTTAAAAAAAAGAAGAAAGGTGAGGGAGGATTTCCTTAAGCCTACCTTGCGGTTGGGAGTTCTGTCCACGTGTTTCCATTCCACGTATCCATCCGATATCCCCGTACGGTTAATTTCGTCTTTCGTCCGAACCCGACGAGGAAGTTGCTGCCCCGCGCGACATAGGAAGCGTGGCTACTTGCCTGCTAATTTCTTCAGCCCCATATCTCTTTCTCTCTTGAGAAAGGAAGGAGCCGAGTTAACCCCAAGAAATTCCGGTGGGCGAATGAGGTGCGGTGGTACACCTGTTACATCGCCGTGATTGCTTCGAGGGTGCCGGCGAGAGTTCGAGTATCGGGTGGTGGGGTATTATGCTCGAGCTCTATAGTAACGGAAGAGGGGTACGGTGTGTGCACACACGAGATCCTCGATTGCCGGCTCCTTTACCGAACCGATCGTATGCGATCGCTGACCTTCGCGTCTGCACGTGAACAGACGAGATGAGAGCCAAGAGTGTACGTAGAGCGACGGCTGAGAATCAGAAGGGCGCAACTACTGGGCTTAAGCATACGAGTCAGGCCCTTTTCATTCTCGGCCGTCGATTCGAGAGCTCCGAGTATATACGTATATAGATATACATGAATATATATATATATATATGCTCTACCAATGTGGTTATGCTTGGTCTCTCGCTGCAGAGAGAGGAAGCGGAGATTCCACTGAATACCCGCACCTGTTTACCATGCACGCTCATATTCTAACCGGCGCACGGCATTCCCCATTCTTACAGTCCTCTCACCCTACCCTCCCCCACCCCCCGCTCCCTCTCGCGGGACAACAACGCGACACATTACTACGAAGACGTGCGACGAGACACCGGCTCCTCCTCGTCCTCTTTTACACGAAGGAAGTTGCGAACATTCCTGAGTTAAAAAATTTCGACGTAGGCGTCGCACTGCACCGAGCCGGGGAACGAAAAGCTCGGCGCATCTTAATCCGCGGCCCGACAGCCGATCGAGCCGCAGATGGTACGCGCTTCCTTCTCGTCGATCTCTCGTTCGCAATTGTCTTTCGATGAATGAAAATGAGATGTAATCGGTTTTGATTAATGACATTGAAATAAAATCAATTTTGATCAATGAGACTGAAATGAAATCAATTTTAATTAATGATCGACACGAAGGCAATTTTGATCAATGTAATTGAACATGAAATTAATTTTGATGAATTAAGCTGAAATAAAAAAAAGAAAAATTTGCAAAGAATCCTTTGCGAAAATGTATCGTTGAACCGGTCGTTGCGCAAAGCAAGTTCTCCGGCTCCCGCGAGGCGAATTGGACGGGACAACTTCGTTCGTTGGCAAACTTGAGCCTTGAACTCTGGTGCGCGCGAAAGCCGCGGCGCGCGCGTTCGGGGTATTATGATTTAAGGCCCGATCCCTTCGTAAGTACACGACATCATTCTCCGGGCGTACAACCGACTTTTCTCCTTTCACTCCCTTTCTCTCCTTTTCTCCCTCGGCATCGCGCGAGCATGCATGCGTCCTGGCGCATTCCTCTCGCGCGCGCGGCAACGAACCACACGTAATCTCAGAGAAACATACGGACCGCGAGCAAGCCTACATACACAAACCGATTCGTCCTCTCGCGTGCAACGCTCTTCGCGAAATTTCATATTATTATTCCTCGGAAAAAAAAACGAGACGAAATACGTTTTTCGGTATACGAGGGTTTACTAACACAGCCGGCGATCTTAAAGAAATCATAAAGAATCACCAATTTTGAGTTGACGCCTTAATGCACCGTATTTGACCACTTTGGTGAAAAACAACATTTTTTTTTTAATACATCTTTTTCAATTTCAAACGTAAAAAGAATTCTCGAGTCTCAATGCACCCAAAGGAAGTTGTTTTTCGATCACATTTCCGTTTCTTTTTTTCTTCTCCTTTCTTCTTGGCTCTAACAATTGAAAGAGTTTAAGTCTTTCATGAATTCCGATACGAGAAATAATTTTTAAAACTTTACTTTATTTTTCAATCCGAAAGAGGCTTCGGATTTAAAAGGGATCGATAATCACGCGTTATCTCGGTTGAATTCCGAAACAACTCCGAGCCCGATGCCATCGAGCTTGTCGGGCTCCCGGCGTAAATCATAAATAGTATCCCAGCGAGTGCTTATGTCACGCGAGACTCGTTTCTTACCCGCTATGGCATACCGCACACCCTATAAAGCAGGGGAAGGGTGGAGAGAGGGTTATCTTCTCACGTCCCCGCGTACGTTTCCGGCCCGGTATCAGCTGCACGCGGTACCCGCGTCCGAGGCGGTAGCGCTCCGCTGGGACGACGACGAGGCCAGCAGGCTGAGGAACGCGGGAGCGATCCTCCTCACCGCTGCCGAGACTCCTCGTCTCCTCGGCCGGGATTCTCTCTTCTTGCGGCCACCAGATCAAGCGACTAATGGGCCGAGTTCTTGCGATCGAAGTCCTGAATCGGTCTCGCGTGGACGTTCGCCGGAGGCGGGGAGAAATTCCCCGGTCGAAGCTGGGGGCGCCGCGCCGCAGTCGCGATGAGCCGGAGAGAGGACACACGAAACGGGAGGAGTCGGGAGCGTTAAATTCTCACGCAATAAAGCAAAGGCACAGCACCGCGAGGAGGAGAGCCGGGGAGCGGCGACACTCGGGAGTGCACCCATGGGGTATAACTTTTATATCCGCGACGAAGTACACATTCACCCCGGATGGTCGGATAATAATTACTGTCCGGCTCGATTAAAGCGGTAACGGGTGGTCCGGATGGGCAGTGGCCATTATCCGGTGAGTAACACAAATTGTGTCCTGGCGAAGTTAGTCCTCCACCCCGACATGCCGTCCAGCAGTGGAATCCGTGAAATCGATCCGTCCACCCGACGGCTTCGACGTTTTAAGTGCCGATCGTAATTTCTACGTTACCCACACGAGTGATCGGTGTAATCGCACCGGGCAGCTCCGGAGAAGGGCGACTGCACGGTAATTGTCACATTCCCAAAGTGCCTCTCTCTCTCTCTCCCTATCGAGAATATAAAAGGCGAATGGGAGCGGGTGATCGATAAAGCAGGAATCCTCAACGTCGACAAATACATGGCACTCGGCGAGCCGGCAATTAACTCCAAAACAATATTTATAATGAGAATCAAGATAGCCGGTTGTCGGTGCGGCTGGACGTCATCGCTCGGGATTCGGCTTGTTAAGATCGCGTCTTGCCGGTGCGCCGAGCGAACTTCCCGCTGGGGATGCCTGGCGTTATTGGGAGTGAAGCGAATATCGGAGAGGAGGATGAGGAAGGTCGCAGCGGAGCCGCGAGAAAATAAATAAAAAGCAAACGAAACGACGACGACGAGAAGTTTTGGGGTAAGAGATTACGCCGATTTCCAACGCGGCTCTCCTTCGTCCTTCTCGCTGGGCAGCGCGAGCGAGCGAGCGTTATAGTCCGAAACGAAAAGGAAGACGAAGAAGGACAACGAGGATGCAGCCGGGCGGTGAAGGAGGCTCGGAAGCGGTCGAGGAGAGGAGGAGAGAAGGGTTGCTGGTTCATTAATACTCTCTCGGCAAATGTACCAGGCTTGCCCCACCATGCGTGGTTCATTGAGTACGTCTGGTATGTGAGAGGCCCCTCGGAGCTCGGGATCGAGCCAGCCGGCAACAGCAGCGCCAGCGGCACCGAGACTGTACGAGATATCGGTACCGAAGAAGTAGATGAGGAGGAGGAAGAAGGCAGACAGCGAAGGAAGAAGAATTTCGCGAGGGTAACGCGTGTTCTCCCACGAAGTAGATTCGGGCGCTGCTTTGGTTTATAACCATCTCGGTCTTTTATATTATCGGGTGAAAGAGAGCCGTGGCCTTCAACTTAGCAGCCAAGGTTTCGAGAGGCATGCGAACTAAAACACGGACAAGGGAGAGAGGGAGCTGGACCCACATATCAACAGGATGTGAAAGAAGCCTCGCGCGGCTCGTCTGTACGGAGGAAGCGTTTTATACCAGATTGGCATACAATAAACATCTCGCGCGCGTGGATGGAGAGCTTGCGAGCGGTATCCGATAAAGGAAGCCTTCGGGGAGGAGGAACTCGAGGATGAGATTTCGCGAATAATGCATCTCGCGTGAGCGAAAGTGCCAGACGTGTCCCGCCGCAGCGGCGACGCCGGAAAGAATCCTGCGGTCCCGCGGATAGGGGCTCTATTATGCTCTGTCTTCACGTCCCAAGGCCCGCGACTTTACCTCATGCACTCATGCATTTTCACTTCGATTCTAGATTAACCACGGAATAGATTTTTTTTTTTTTTTTTATAAAAATAAATTTTATCTGACTCCAACAAATTTTGTTGAATCGGCAAATTGGTCATCCTACGAAAACTGTTCAGCCTCGTTATGGATCTTTTGCTGTGGGGCGACATATAGGACTCGTGTCATAGTTGTTATCACGATCTTTATTTTATTTGATTCCATGTTTTTGGTATTTTATATTCGTCTTTATTTTTCATTTCGTTGTCAATGCTATCTTTTATTTTATATTGGTCGTTTTGCACATGGCCGCAAAATCATCACGGATATCGTGCTTATTATGTTTATTATGTTGACTATATTTGCACCATAAACTTTTTGTGAATATCGGGATGATCATTTTCTGTATGTATGTGCCCAGATGCCTCCTGGTCCTACCGTACAATAAATCACTTCGAATATGTACCGCCCAACATGTAGTCCTTGTCCTGCTCTTTGTCGACAAAAATTTAACTGCGGAGAGTCTGTTGACGTGTCAGTGGGTGGCGAGCAACAACCTTGCCTGGCAGATCGCCAATCAGATGCGAATAAATTGCGCGATTTCCTCGTCGCGTAAATCAATCCCCGAAGATTAACCGAGCCAATTTAAAATCGAGCCGATGAGTCGGTCAGCGAAAATGCCCGATTACCGAGAACTACTGCGCGATTATCGAACTAGGATGTCGGGTAAGACGAGTAGATGGAAGTTGATCTCGGAAACGCGGATTGGCCGGTAGTACTTGGGTGTGCGTGAGGATGATGAACAAGCGTTCGTGGCGGCCGGCGCGGTGTTCATTCCGGATTTCAGATCACGAGGCGGCAGTCTCGCAGACACGGTCGACGGCGGAGGCGCAACGGCCGCAGCCGTGCCGGCTCTACGGAGCCCGGTTAGCGGGTGTCCAGACGCCGGGCGTTCACCAAGCCTCTCGGCCGTTTGTCCCTATAAACGTTAACTCGGCGTTTCTCTCGCTCGTGTCTATCTGCCCGTACCTCCGAGCGTTTAGCCCGCGGCGTTTTATTCTCGTTCGTTTTCCTCTCCTACTCCACCCGGCGTTGCACGCCGCGCAATTCCATCACGAGCCGCGTGTGCCGCGCACCGAAACATCCTGCGGCCACGTCCTATCTCGTCGCCCTGCAGATTTCTTCGCTTCTCTCCTCCGGCCTTTCCACTCGATTATTTTATTTACAGCGTCGAGAAACTTGGCCGGGGATTTGTACACTGGGAGAAGAGGCTCGGAAAAACTACCAAGTCACATGGTAAATTTCGATCAGACATATTACACCAGTGCCACCACTCGCGATATGTGACATTTTCATAGGGGCCTTAGCAACCCATATGGTAATTTTTTATTTCAGAAGGCGGGTTGGAAAAATGTTTCGTATCTGGCTAAGAATTTTATTCATAAAACTAAGAATTTATTCGATTACATTTTTTTATGTATGTATACATAAAAAAATTTGATCGACATAATATGCCGGTATAACCTGCAAACCTAAAACACACGGTTATCGGTCGCGAAGCCACCGATTATATTTTCTAGTTAGGAGAACTTATATTCTAGCAAAAATTACGGGATATTCGGGTAATATCTGCGATAAAGAAAATTACCATATTTTATAGCAGAATGTGTCAAGTTTAAAACCAATGTTTGCCAGAATGTCGCTGTACTTCCCATATGAAAGTTCTGTCTGCTTTTACCAAATGTACGGTAATTTCTATCAGATATTTCTCTCAGTATACTCGCGGTCCTCTCTATCTTGCTGTCCTGCAAGGGATTTTTTTTGTCGATCCTCGTTTCGATTTTTAGCAATCGAGGCTGATCGATTCGATAGATGATATTTTTATTACATCGCTATTGCTGATTGACGTATTAAATTTAAAAAAAAGTTTTTCCGCGTGAAATACTGAACATTAATATCTAAAGGGTCGCTCGATCACGAATTTTCAATCAATTTATTTACGGCCGTATCTTCGGTTCTTATTTATCTTAAAAAAATGAACATCCGACATTATCCCATCAGTCTGTGCGCCCATCGTAGAAATTCTGCTCAAACTTATATAAATCGTGCCATAAGGAATTAAAAAAAAAATTGACGAAAGAACCTAAATGGGACGTATGAAACGACGAGCGGGAAATATCTAAGGAGCTCTTAACTCATGCATACAGTTGTGCGCGTGTACACCGGTTTCCACGGTCCACCGATCCTCGCGCAGAGCATGGATTCTTCCTCCGGTGTTCTATAATTAGACAGAGCTTCGAGAATTCGATATTGTACCTGCAGGCTAGTTGGCGCTACCGTTCTGTTACCATCCGGAATTGACGGTTGTACCTGCGCTCCACTTCCCAGTATAATCGCAACAAAAAATGAGCATGTCCTTAAAAAAAAAAAAAAAAAATCAATAAATGTAAAATACAAAAAATGATTTTCACAGCGACGAGTTCATTATGATTTTCAACGGGCATTCCTCCATCGCCGGGGATCCTCTCGGCCGTTTCGCCTCTCCGTCCTTCCGATCGGTCTAATATCCTCCGAACAACGGGGTTACCATTTAATTCGCGTCTGGCAGCAGCGGCCGGAGGAGACTCGGGCTGTACACTCGGGCCGACAGGCTGATCCTGCCCCTTTAACCACCTCAATTTCCGCGAGCATCAGCAGGCTCGCAGTTAAAGGGCCGATGCGGCGCGGCTTGTACCAACTGCCCGTAAGGCCGGGCGACTCGGGACCTCACCGGTCTCATCGGTGAACGGTTCGGGCTTGCTCTCTCTGTTGTTATACCGATGGCATGTAGTTTGGAGCTGGCGCGATGGGCGCATCGTCGGGTTATCTGGAGAATCTAGCGACGCGGGAGGCAACCGAGGGTTCCGGCTGATCCTGCCGATATTTTTTTCCTCTCTCGCAGCGAGACCCGTGCGCAGTAAACTGGCTCTTCGCTCTTCGCGGACTACCTTGAAATTCTGCGAGCAACTTCGCGCGGTAGAAAAAATAAAATAATACATACACATATATGTATCGATAATTCCCGTATCAAAAATAAATAATTTCTGGCGAGGAGCGCAGGAGTAAATAATCCGAACGCCGGATTTATTGTAGTAGGTGGATAAACTCGTACAGAGAGCGCATGCGTTACGCGCATGCGCTGACCGCTTAGGTGCACCGTCCGCGCCGTGGAATCCGGGCGGCAAGTAGATTCTCGAAGGTGAGTCTCGAATTCTGGTTAATCTAGTTACCCGTGGCAATTCTTATTAGGTGCCGGTTAGTCCGGCCACGGGAGGACATTGGCTTCTTAGAAATACCGGTGGTGACGGAGGGCGTGCGCAACGGCAACGAGACGGAATATCGACTCCTTCGGTTTTATTTATTTATTTATATTTTGTCCTCCATAGTCCTGTTTTACGTAAAACGTTGCCAGCGCGAGATGTATAAGGATCGTCATTTATAACCGCGCGGGCAATATCAATTACCATACGAGATAAAAGTTTGGCCGGTTTAATCGGCGATCATTACGTATTCGGTGAGGCTCGAAGGAGTCCGAGGACGATTCCGCGGTCGACCTCTCTCTCTTCCTCTCTCAGTCCCGAGAGGCTCGCCGAGTCGCTATCTGGAATCTAACAATGCCTTGAGAGGCGGAGGAGAGACGATCCTCCGTTGTGTCTGGGCCCCGCGAACGCTTCGGAATTCTTGCGCGGCGAGAGAGGATCGAGGCGATCTCGGGGCGATCGTATATATACAAGAGTCTCGAACTTGCGGGACGAAGCAATAGTGCCGTAATCGAATAAAATAGGCTCGTCGACCATTCGAAAAAAAAAATTCACGGTCATTTTTTAATTTTTTCAAAGTCGTTAAATCAGTCGCTCTTCCGCGAGATCGCAAGATGATTCGCGAACACGCGTGAGAACGAACGTCTCGGTAAAGAATGATAAAAAAATAAATAAAAAAAATTCTGTAAAGAGAGCGAAGGGAGGCGCTAACCGCGGCCTCTTATCGCACGTTTCGCGAGTTCTTATCGTTTTACGGAAACCCCCAAGGCCCGTATCTATAGCGGCAGCGGGACCGGCGAGCGGTTTTACGGACTGTGTGTTTCTGTATCTATGTACACGTTTTACGCCCTACCTGTGAGCGATGGGTAATAATAATTTTGCGATAGCCTCTCCGGCCGACGAGTACCACAGGACGGACGAGCTCGGAGGAGGACGCGAGCTAGGTACTGTAATATACCGGAATCGCTCTTATTTGTTTAGGTCCTTGGCACGGTTTTCATTGTCTTTTTTTTAAGATGCAGTTAAAGCCCTCGAGAAATGGGAGCAGATAAAATGCGCTGCTCCTCGCGCGCTGTATATACAAAAATTATCGGTTGCCGACAACCAACCGTGTGGTTTGTTGCCAACCACAACCACTACGTTTTGGCCCGACAAATTCTTTCCAGAAAAAAATTACAGAAAAAATAGAGTACGATTCAAATTTCCCGCCAAAAATTGAGAAAAAAAGCGTACAATCCGGAAGGGTAAGTAGCGAGGAGGAGTATAAAATCGAGAAAACGGAAAAGGTGACCGAGGCCAGGATGCAACGTCGTAGCCGAAGACAGGAGAGAAAAGAGCGAAGTGGAAAAAAGAGAATTACGTAAAAAAGAGACTCGGCGTATGGGGAAAAATAATCGGGTGTCGACAACCAACCGCGTTCTTGGTTGCCAACAACAATCACAATCTTTTGGCCTGACAAATTCTTTCCAGAAAAAAATACCGAACAGATGGAGTTCAAGTCAAATTTCCCGCCAAAAATCGGCAAATAAGGAGCAGTACACGGAGGGGTAAAATCGAGAAACCGGGAAAGTTGGCTAAGGCCAGGGTGCAAAGTCGTAGCCGAGAACAAGGGAGAAAAGAGCGAAGTGGAGAAAGAGAGAATGACGTAAAGAAGAGAATCGGTGTTAGTGGCCACCGTGGAATGGCGAGGAGCTCTCCAGTGTCACACAGGCCGCCGCGGCGGAGCCCAGGAACAGACCGGCTCGTGTTTCGCTTTTCGGGGTTTCCGAGAAACGTTTTCGAGAGAGCACCGGCAGCGGCGCTGCGCGCTCCTGCCGATGGGGTATTACGGGTTGTCGACCAGGACTTTGGCGAACAGAGGAGCCGCGAGATAGAAGAAGAAGAGGAAGAAGAAGAAGAGCGCGAGGAGGAGCGCTGAATGCGAGCAGAGAAGCGGAGGGAACGAGAGGAAAGGACATTGTCTTCGGACATCTCTGGCCGGACAATGAGCGAGGACTTCCCTTCTCGTTCTTCATACCGCGAAAACGAAGCCCGGTTCTGTTCCCACCGGTTGTTCTTCCACTTCAACGTTTTCGTCCGCTTCGCTCCTCGGTGGCGTATCCGATCTCCGAAAAACTTCACGGTGGCGAGACTTGTTCGCAACCGGGGGACTCAAAGGATAAACTGGCTCCCTCGACAGCGACAGGGAGGAAAAGAATGAGAAAAGACAGGGGGTTCGTTGTTAGGCAGATTCCGACCCATCGCTAGCGGGAACTCGAGGCGAATGAGAATCAGAGAACCCGCGGGTACCTTGAGCAATCCGAACTCCGAGGACGATCGAATTGCCACCTCTTCGTTGTAGCACGTTTCTCTTCTATATGTCCCAACAGGACGGTGAAGTTTGGAAGACCTTTTTTTGCATTCACCTTGCGATAAAGAAATAGGAGACCGTCAAGTGAAGCGCGAAAAATAAGCTGCCGAGATCGGCGAATTCGAACCCCCTTCGAGGCAGCTTCCGGCAAAATTTGTCTACTCTGAACGCGGTGCTGTAACTATGAAAAAAAGATGATAAAATTCATCGGAATACGCCGGGATTGTAGCATGGAGCCTGCATAGGGTGCGAAACCTATTCGTACCAGGATTAATGCCAGCTTCTCTTGCAAAGCTACCCTAGACGTCCACTGGCGAGGCTCTGGCCAAGAATCCTCAACATAGATAGCGCCACCTGTAAGGTCTTCTGAAATACTGAACATTGATATCTACAGGCTCACTCATCAATTTCCAATCCATTTATTTAAGACTGTACCTTCAGTTCTCATGACTTAAAAAGGACCATACTATCCGGCATTACCCTATCACTGGGTGGGTCCATCGTAAAAGTTTTGATCAAACTATGTAAATCGTGCAGTAAATTTGTTTTATTTGTCTTAAGAGCCTAAATAGGATGTATACGCTTGAACTGTAGCCTGGAGCTTGCAGCGAGGGTATCCTGTGTAGGGAATCTAGACGGGCCTTAGACAGTTCTCAGTGAGGAAAACTTATCAGTGCCGAAATTGATGCCAGCTTCGTTCGCAAAGTTACCCTATACGGTCGCTGGAGAGGCCCGTGCCGGAATCCTCGACATAGATGGCACCACCGGCAACCTCTTCAACTCCTCTTTGGCTGCCATGTCCCAAACCAGAAACGATCGGCGTACATCAAACTTCTTGATGCATCTTGGTGCACCACCGCTAAGCCGCTTCTACGTTCCAATAAGAATCTACTTAACGTTAATTCGCTGCTGCTGTTATACAGAACGCGCTCGCCTCGTCAAACTTCTTGCTCGTCAACATCGCAACATTGTATGTCCGCTGTTTGATCAGTACGATACGAACGATGATAATTACGAAGAGGATGCGAGAAGGCGATCGTGTTCGCTTACGCGCAGAAGTTTTATGTACGCCACTTCGTTCGCTCCGACGAGCGGGAAGCACGTACATAATCGCGCAATGGACGACGGAGAGTGGCTGCCCGGTCACGTGAGACTCGCTGGTCGTTCGCCGGCACGGCTTTCGCGAAGTTATTCGGGCTTCGAACCGAAGGCCTCCGCAAAACCTCGGACTGCTCCAACGCACGATGTAGCCTGGAACTTGGATCCGTGGAATACCGCGAGGAAGAGCTCCCGAGAATCTTCCTTGGCTTTTGCCACACTCCCTCCGAGCAATCGCGAAGCTCACGAACTTAACCTGAAGCAGCCCCATCTAAGCGCGGGAACTAAGTCCCCGTAAGGCGGTTACTAAGGCGAAGACTTAGGTGCTTATTCGTGATTACTCGCAATGCAGACAAGACACGTTTTCTTCCATGGAACTGAGATCCCGATGAGAGAATTCTTTGATTTTCGACTCATTGTCCACGCCGAACGTGGCAGAGGCTAGACATCTCTGGCTGTGGGTGGTAGCCGAGAATAGGAGCATCTGATATATTTCTTCACACGACTCGCTTCGTCTCGAAGACACAAAAAAAAAAAATCCCAAACAAATCTTGACTAAATTTATAAATTCGATCTTTCAACCTTCGAGCTCTTTTGTAATTTTTCTTCATCTTTATCGGCACAGAAGTGTGAATTGGGTTAATTTAACTCTTAATTTGTGACACCGATCACCCTCCTCGTTGGATTTTATACTCATTCTATTTCGATCTAGTTCCCGGGGATTAATTTACTTCTTCGTTTCTTTTCTTCCTCTTCTCTAATGTACTATGGGACTCTAATGTGCCTTGGTGGAATTCTCGAACGACTATCGTGGAGAGTCGAGCTTTCCGAGAAAAAAAAAAAAACACAAAAAAAAGCCATTGAAACAGATGAGGTCCGAGGTGGCGATGCATGTCGCGTACCCGGTACGGCGCTCGAGTGCATGCTACTCAGCTACATCGTCGATGCGTCTCCGAGCCGGCAAGCTTGTATCTTTTCTACTCTGGTAATTCAACCGAGCGGTACAGCGGAGCTACGGGTATCCTCGATGGCATTCGATATCTGCTCGTCGGGCGGCCGGGGCAACGGCAAGCTTTCGCGGCCAAGCGGTAATACTGGTTTGCTATGCGACATTGAGAAGGTTCTCTGCCGGTTCGCTTTTCTTTTACCGATCTCGATCTCCCTCGCTCGCCCGAGAAAGAACGATTGCTCGAGTCTGGGTTCTCATATAAACGACGAATTTTACTGGGATTTTAAGACCTATAACTTCTCGTCTTCAATTCCAGCGCATCGACGTTATTCACTGCATCGTTCGGGCGAAACACCGATAGACGCTTCGCATGGAGAATACGAAACCACTGTCTACAATTAATCGAATCGCCCACCCGAACGTTATAACGAACAAGAATTGCATACATGCATATGTTTATCACGAAACGGATAAGGCAAATTTTCTTATGGGACTAATTAATGAAAATATAAAACGTACTAACCTATGGCTGGATAACGATGATCTTAGACTCATATGTGGAAAGTCATGCATGGATTTGACGGGACTCTGAAAAAAAAATCCAATTAGTGAAGGAATCAATCGAAAACAGGATACTTTCTATTATCGCGATTAATTTCGGATCTTTGGTTCTTGTTCAATTGATTTTTTGCTTTAAGATGAACCATTAAATAAAATCCAATTTGGTGGAAAGTGATGAGGTTGTAAGAGAGTTAAAAAAAATGGGTGCTCCGGAATGTAATACAGATTGGCCACGAGACGGTTGGCAAAGAGTCCTTCGCTCTTTCCGAGCGTCCCGCCTCGTACGCACTTCGAAGTGCCAACACCCGACGAGAGGGTTAACTCTGGAGAGGTTCCTCCCTCCAGAAAAGCGATCAGCCTCGTGTGCGCGGCGGCTCCGCTCGTAAAATCTGCCTAATGGCGATTGCGGAACGTCGAAAGTCACGCCGGCTATATCCACGGCGTACCGTAACCATCAACTGAGGTGAAACTTTGCACTGAGGCCTAGCGGGAGCTCGGCGTCTCATCGGCTGCGACTACTCTCGCAAAAACCATTACCGTAACCCCCGGCACATACGACTTTCTTTTTTCTTTTCCTTTCAAACTTCGTAAAACGCCGTAACTTCGCGCCTCGGGCGAACAGCGTATACGAGTAAAAAAAAGCGTCAAAGTATTCGCACATACCTTCGATGCTCGTATGCATAATACGCTCGGTATCCACATGTTTTCTTCCCCACGTCCTAATAATGGTTATCCGAAACATTGTAAAAGTGTTTCCGATAAATGTGAACGTTGTAATTTATATATATATCGTTGTAAGCATAATACAAAAACTTGTTAAATTTACTTTTTCAATTATAATAATCAGTATAATAATCAGTACAATAATCAGTATAATAATCAACATAATCATTTCATTTGCCGAGCAACAGAAGAAATGATTCGATTCAAGTAAAATCACTGGTATTTTCGTGTGACAAATGTTACTCGCCAGCCTGACGTACGTCCATCTGATAGATTACTTCTACCCACAAAGGACCGTCTCCAAATTACACTAACATTTATAGTTTCTATGCAAAACTCGATAGGCTTTTGGTCGTGAAGATGTCGTTGCGCGACTCTTTCTTCTCTCTACAGTTCTATAGTTCGTAAATACGGGAATAAACGTGCGCAAATGTAGTTGTCTCGTCGCGCAGACAGTTTCTGTAATGTATTTCACAATAAGAAATAAAAAAAACAGCGTCCACGGTACACCCGTCCGCAACCCGGTATGATAATATCAAGCATTAAAGGGACATTGCCTTTTGTATCGGTAATGAGTAACCGTGCGAGTCTTCGAGAGCTCACCGCTCGTCCTGGTGGGAGTCCGCATTGCGAGTTACGTCACTTTTTTGTGGTAGAGTAAGCATACGGAGAGAGAAAGATAAGTGTCCTCGTAGTAGCTTGCGAAACTCGAGCGATGCCGCGGCACCGAGGACGATCGAGCGAGCGTCCGTGTGCGGGGCCGGAAGTCGCCTCAGCACCGCTGTTGCGGTGCGGGGATACTACTCGAATTATAGTATACTACTGTATAATACGCTACATGCTTTGCCATAGTAAACTACAGAAAGAAAAAATGGCAGCAAAGGCCCGTTGTGCACGTACGCACGTAGTATTTTAATATCGGTAACTGGAATACTCGAGCGGAGCCCGCTAGCGCATTCGTTCTCGTAATTCACGCGATTACCTTACCGGAGACGGACGACCCAGAGGAACACCCTCGGTTATCGTGTTGCGTCGTTGAGAAATTCGAGTTCTTTCACCGAGTATATATATATATATATATATATATATATATATATATATATATATATATATATATGTACACAGCACGGTACGACAACCGCCGGGGGTACACCTGGACGGATCGCTCGGCAATGCGAGTTTTAAAATGCCTCATGCTGCGATATGCGACTTGTGCGGTATAGTTCCCGGGTCCGCGGTAACGCTATACTGTACCCATTGCCGGAGCGATAAACAAAGCGGCGTAGTACCTCGCGCGATAGAGGGTCACTCAATAATAATTGTATTGAAAAAAAAGAAACGAGGTAAAAAAAAAAGAAGAAAAAAGAACAAGAACAAGAGCGACGAGGCCTGAGAGCGACGCCGCCCAGAGTCAAGCGCTTCTGTCTCGATAGAGATTATCGATATGTATGCGTCGCGACACGCACCGCAAAAGCGCATATTATTACGTGGGAATCTTACGATCGTTCCATGCACTTTCGACCTTTTCTCTTTGAACTTTTATCTCTCAGCCCTCTCTCGTGTAACCGCCAGGAAACATTAAATTTATGATAATCGAGCGCAATACGAAGGCCTCTCCTTAGCTCTATAAATAATACGGAAACAGTTCATCAAATTTTATTGCGTCTGCATTGTAATGAGATTGACGAAGCGCAGAGTGCGTCTTGGATGCATTCTTTTTTTTTTCATTTCTTCACGGAGAGGAAAGGATAGCCGAGCTCTTTGGGCTCCTTCCACTGTCTCAGTGAGCTTCAATGCACTCAATTCCCAACGCAATAGACATTTAATGTATTTATTTATTAATTGGAAAAAGAAATTAAATTCAGCTTTTTTAATATGATAAATGTATCGATAATATTGAATTGCTATATATTCGCATAAATATATTTCAAAGTATGTTAGCATTTTTTCTTTTCGTCGTCGGTATATGTGGTAACGGTCTCGCGCCACTATCGTTTTAACGTTGTTCTATGGATAATTTAATTACGTGAGCTTCGTCGAGCAGGTGGAACGATAATCGCAGGCCATGTGCTAAAGAGCAATTACACGATGAGAGACAGTGAGTGCGTTATCGTGCATGCCCTCACGAACAATTGTCCGCGTTACATGACACTTCGATGCGACAGTCGGTGTCATTAATGGACATCTGAAATCGTGTCACCGTTATCAGCGCCTCCCCCCCCCTTACCCCCCCCCCCTCCCCCCACCTCCCGCCAAGCGACGAGCAGTAAAAGTTGAAAAAAAATGTTCTACTATTTTTTTGTTCTTCTTTCGAGAATCTTTAGATTCGTCAAGAATCGCGAACGAATTTCCAGTCTCTTAATTAATACACGCAGCAGAGACGGAGAGCTTTGCGTCTCTGTTATCTTCGTGCGACATTCCAGAATATATTAAAAAAAAAAAAAAAAAACCTATGCTGGGTGGCAGAGGTGCTGCTGAAAACTTGACGCGTTAATTCGGGAACGGTTCGAGGGAAATGCGTCAGTTCTCAGCGAGGCGGAGGCTGCGGGAGGCAGGTACAATGGAATGGGAACCACTGTCCGCTAACAGCATCTACACTCCATGAATGGAACGACTTCCACGAATAGTACAGCCCCGTCAAAGATGTAGTCTCTTTCGAAATTTGAAAAAAAAACGTTTTTTTTTGTGTTTCTTTTTTTTTAAGTAAGGTTAGAATTGGGCTTAAAATGCGACAGTGGGTCAAAATGGGACAGACTATAGGGTTGTATCGATAGGCCAAAATGGGACGTCCTAAAATGATTGTAATATTGCACTTTTAAAAACAAAACATTCCGATTGTCCCTTTTTGCCCCACAGTCTCATTTTGCTTCATTCTCCCCTACGTCGAAAATGGAGCATTGAGTATTTAACCAGAGATGCAATAGTCATCGATGAACGAAGGAAAAACGAACAACAAAAGTTGTGTACAACTTGTCAAAAATCACTCTATAGAGATTATTTTTTAAATCAATTAATCATGCATTAATTTTTATCAATGGCCTTTCATTGATATATCGACTAATCTTCGCGGAAACAATTTACATTCGAGATTGATTATATATTTTTTTTACAAACTTCACGCAGCCTGAATTAATTCACTCCCGACGTCCGGTCTTATATTTCCTTATCTCATCTCCTCCGCGGTTAGGCGCAGCACGTCTCGTCTTTCTCGTCCGGGAAATGCCAGAAAAATTCGAGTCCTTCGAGCAGGTAGAGTCGGCCGCCTCTTCGCCACGAGGGAAAGAAGGAGAGAAAGGGAGAAAGATCGCTTTGAGATGTTTTTGCCTCCGCCGCTTCCCATTCAAACGAAATTTCTTTAAGTCCTGCGCACCGCCGAGACGCAGGTTGTACTACTGGGTACAACCGGGTGCGATATTCCCACAGTCCGTGGAGTGACGAGCATAGGAGTTCACACGAGTCTCAGTGATTTATGCCTCTTCGATTCACTTTTTTCGCACTCAATTCCATTCGCACTATATATATATTTTTTAATACCAAAATCGTCACCTACGGTTTCACGAATTTATATATATTTGAACGATAATGTACTTCGCAGTTTCGCACAAGCCGTACGGACACACGCAAGAGCAGGTCTCAATCGGGTCTCGTTCAAGACCACCGAGTGGAAGTCCTTCGATATTTGATTTGCGAATAAAAAGACCCCCTTCGACGATAAACCAAGCCTACTCTCCTGCATCGAATTGAGCCTCGAAAGATTTTCCTCAACGACTTTTTAGAGATATTGTAGTAAATAATTGAATCCAGGTATTTGTTCGATAGATTGTTCATCTAAGTAATTGAATCTCATAGAATCGTTAATATATTCTTATTCCAGATAGAGTTTGCAAGGTAACCCTTTAAGCCCAAAGCCTCTTCGTCGTTGATAAAAATCAGAAAGTGCGGATTATTGAGAGAAAAGAAAAAATCATCAAATAGACGATCTTCCATGATTTTCTCGTTCGTTGGATCGAATTATGCCGCGAAAGATTTACCCCGACGACTTTTTAGAGATTTTGTGGTAAAGAATTCAATTCAGATTTAAAAAATAGCTCATAAAAAAATTGAATCTCAGAGAATCATTGTATTGTTATCCCAGCTGGAGTCTTCAGGTAATGCTTTAAGTCCGAAGCCTCTTTGCCGTTGATAAAAATCAGAAAATGCGAAACATTGAAGGAAAGAAAAAAAAATCATCGGGCACACGATCTCGCACGATTCTCTCGTTGGACCTCGCGCGCCTAAATCGAGCCTGTAATTTTCGCGTTTGAAACTGGTTCCGAGGAGGAGCCCAGTACGTAACCGCCTTGCCCGCGGCCGCTTGCGTTGGCTACAACAGCCGATATTAATGAGTATATCACGCGTTCCTAAACAACCTTCGTAATCCACCGACACGTCGTAGACTCGCGCGTTGCCCACTTTGTATATTTCATCGTAGACACGCACACGACGGCCGGCATGGCCGTGAGGCAAAAAAAAAACCGCCCGCTTATGTATATATGTTCTTTTGTTTTTTTGTCGCAATCAGCGAAATGTCACTAGCGCTCGTGGTTGGCGAGGCAGTTCGGTATCTAATTGCGAGCGATTCGAATGCGGGCTTTTGAATCGTTGGGCCACCCAGTAGCCGTTCGCGACTTTCTAACAGGCGAACCCCGAAAAATAAACATTTATTTTTATTTATTATTATTATTATTTTTTAAAATACGATTATCATGTGACCTTGGATTTCATTCGGCAGTCCAGATTTGCATAGTCGACAGAACGGTCGAGGAAGCTTTTTATTCGGAGGAGAGCGAGGGAGAGGGACGGCCTATTCGACCGACGAAATTAAGCTAGATCAAGATACGTCGATGCTCGGCCGCTGGTGCTAGACGGTAGTCCCCCGGGCGGCGTGACGCTCTTGCCCCCCTCCGTTCCCCTAAGGAACGTGGGACCGTCGCGAGATCACGGACCGTAAGCGCCCCGAGACTTTTTTGTGATGATCTCTCGCCTGGTGGTTTTGCGAGGTCGACTAACTCAATCACGTGTACACAAAACCACAACCTTGCGACGACGCCGCGAAGCCCCCGGTCGAGCAACCTCTCAGACCCGCTGTACGTGTATGCCGCAGTGGAATTGAAACGCCCGGGCGTTCCACGAAACATTCTATCGCCGGCGCTGCCCGCACGACTCTACTCGTTCCGGCGGAGCACCGACCAAATATGCCCGTATTATTGTTCGATCGCTGAATGGGAAATCCTACGCTGGATTGTACGATCGCACAAACTAGCCGGGTAAATTGTAGTTCACGGAAGCCAATTCGGAACTAAACAAAATCGGCCCCTCCCCCGTCTACGCCCCCTGATCGAGTCAATTTGCACAGTATTGTTCGAGCTTATGCAAGCCTTTTGGGTTAATACGGCTGTGTGGATTATAATTTATTTATGTATTTTTAAATGAATCCATATGTAAGTGTCGATTATTTGTGTCCTAAGGCAAACCCCGTAAGGACACCTGGCTGAAAAATACAATGAGTAACAGAAAGAGTGCAGCAAAAGTTATGCAATGAAAATATAACAAATCAAATTAAATATAACAATAAACATTAACAAAGCAATAAAGTAACAGAAGGAAAGGAAATGAAAATAAAATGTATATACATTTACGTGTAAACGTAAGCGTATAACGTAAGTACGTGTGTTGCGTATGGAAAAATAGAGTCCCAGATAGAAAAACGTGCCATGAAGCGGGTGTCGTACCATTGGTACAGCCAACTTTCCGTCGCCGTGCCGTCATTTTTCTATCTGGGGTCGAGCCGAAATGCAGATTAAATAAATGTTACCCCAATAAATCGAAGCTTCAATTTTTCAGTTTCGTAGAATGGACTATTTCTAGTATCCTAACAAAGTTCGAACGAAGAATTGCTCTTTTCACGTATGAACAGTTTCCACGTGCTTATAAATGTATAATAAGAAAAGAAATTAACAGCAGGAAAATCAATCTCCATCGTTGATAAAATGGAAACCGTAGCGAGACTGTGAATGAACCGTCGCCCGACCGGTGCTGCCGCTACTACGCTTGAACTAAAAAAATTCCTGCGTGTTTTGCTTTCGTGCCGCGGCGCTCTAACCTCGAAACGCCTCGCGAACGTTTTGTCCTCTAGGCGAGGATAAACATTGTGCATCTGTCGAAAACTATCCGCCAACAATGTCCGAAAGAAAAGTGTTAAATGTGAGTAAAAAATTAATTATTAAATTGGATATAACTTACGGTAGCTCAAAGAGAAATTCAATGTTCGACAAGCGTTCTAACCTTGCGTCGATCGTTGCTTTCAGAAATACTATCCCCCGGACTTCGATCCATCGAAGATCCCGCGGATGAAATTGGCCCGCAATCGTCAGTACACGGTACGATTGATGGCCCCGTTCAACATGCGTTGCAAGACCTGCGGAGAGTACATCTACAAGGGAAAGAAGTTCAACGCTCGGAAGGAGGATGTAGAGGGAGACGATTATCTGGGCATAAGGATTTACAGATTCTACATCAAATGTACGAGATGCCTGCAGGAAATTTCGTTCAAAACGGATCCAAAGAACACGGACTACGAGATAGAGGCTGGTGCTACAAGAAACTTCATGGCCTTGAAGCTGGCGGAGGAACAGGCGCAGCGAGAGGAGGATGAGGAGAAAGAAGAGGAGGCGACCAATCCGATGAAGCTGTTGGAAAAAAGAACGCAGCAGTCCAAGCAAGAATTGGAACTGCTAGAGTCGTTGGAGGAATTGAAGGATCTCAACAGAAGACAACAGACTATCGACTACGATCAGATGCTGGAGAGGTTCGACAACAAAGCTGCCAGACAGAGAACGCTCAAGGAACAGGAGGAGATAGACGAGGAATATGTAAAGTCTATATTTCGAAAGAAACCGCCGGAAGGCGCTGTAGTTGAGGAGGAGATTGTCGAGTTACCGGCTGACGACAATGTAGAACCACCACGCAAAGTACCAAAAAATAACAGTTCGTCCAATTTGGAATCAACCGAGACGGGAAAAATTGATAGCAAAGAAATGGCCCCAATGGCGGGTTTTAGCGCGGGAGGCTCCTCGTGGAGTGGCAATTCGGGATTGACTTCTTCTCGAACGAATCTCGGGAGTTTGGTAAAGAAGAAGACGATTCTGGGTGTTAAAACTAACTCTAGCAACGTCGGGGTGAAATGTACCGCCGAGACGAGTACGAAACAGACCGCAGTTGCTAAAAATACTATCGACATAGATGGGGCTTCGAAAAGTACCGAATCCACAGGGACCAATGTTCCTGCAAACGAAAAGCCTCAGACTATAGGCTTGTCCCTTCTTGGAGCGTATTCCGGAAGCAGCGATAACGACAGCGATTAACGTTTGTTTAATTTCTACCGACATTTGGTGTAAATACATTTGTTTCGTCAGACGTTTCAGTGTAAAATAATGAATTGGAATTGATAGCAAGTTAATTTGAAGATTGAATGAGAGGCAATATTCTAACGTGTTAAAGAGTGTTAAACGATTTGTCCAAGCTAGACTCGCGGCCCGAAAACGGCGACGAAGATAATTTTTAACTATTCACATTTCTGTACATACTTTTATTTCTTTAGTATTTTCGTGATAAAATAAAAGAAGGCGGATAACAAATACAAAGTCTATAAAATCTGTACATTTTTTTTTTGTTCCACGTCGACTCCGTACTGCATCGACAAGATTTATAATTTCTCATAATTTTACATTTATATATGAATATAAAAATCGTGGATGATGAACCACGGAAGAAAAATCCTGCAGACAAAGCGTTCAGTGACGCGAATAAAGGACGATTTTACACGGGACAGAGGATCGATTTTTCAGTGGTTCAGCAAAGCCACTGACGAAAAAAATTGAAAAATAAAATATTAATTTACAAACAACCGCACGCGAGGGGTTTTCGATCGTCCGGGAGGATTAGAAAGTTCCTTACAGGAAGCTGAACCCTCTACTCCTAGAACACAAAAAAGAGAGACAGGGAAATTGAGAAAGATTTTTTTTTTGGTTCTTTGAGACGTTTCGGAATTGGAGTAGGTCTGTTTCAACGGCTAGGCACTCTGTAAGGAACATCTTTAACGCGGGATTCGGAAAACCAAACGGTTGACGAAGACGATGCAGCAGGGAGTACCTAGCCTGTTAAAGCAGACCACACGAGAAATTAGTGATAAAACCTGATTGAATTACTTCCCAGAGATACCTCGGATTCGAGGCGAAATGCACACTCTGCTATAAATTTTTTTCTCGATAGTGAGGTATCCAAAATGACTCAATTCTGTTCTACATCATTGATCGTTAAGATGTTAAAAAAGCAGTTATGTTCAAATCGCCCCAAGCTGCCAAAAATTGCAGGAACCAGAAGTCTCGATTAGTCTAAAGATTTTTTTTCATTTTTTTTTCAGCTGTTCTACGATCTCTGCAAACGCGACCGAGTCGCTGGACTGTTTTGAGGGCTGGTTCGGACCCTTGCGGAGCCGGAATTCCAATCCGGCACGGATTGTCGTCGGCATCCGGGACTGCCGCACCTCGACTCCCTGCTACAATCGTTCGTAGCTCTTTGCCGCCGAGGCGAACGATCTTCCGGATCACCGGCATTCACTGCCATATCGGAGTTCGGTGAACGAACTCTCGGCCAGTAATTCCGCCGAAGATCGCTCGTCGGGAGAATCAGGTTCGAGGGTTCGCCCTCGAACATCCACGGCTCGACGAGCCAATTGTAGAAAGATTCGTGAATCTCTTCCTTTGAGATATCCCCAGGATCAACAACACTCCCCGCGACATACTCCGATCCGCGATCCTCCCTCATAATTCGTTTTTCGTAATCGTACGCGCGCTCCCGTTTCAGAGTCCTCGCGATTTCGTCCACAACTTTACACGCGTACTCTTTGCTCGGCGACAACTTTGTCTTAGTTTGAAACGAATTCAGCGTCTTCGAGCGTTGGATCTGAGGATGGCACGTCGGCGAACGGGGCGCCGGAGGTTTCGAGAAGGGTCGCGGATGGGAGATGCTCTCTTCATCTTTGGAAGATTCACGAAACGGTGATCTTTCCACATTAGCGCTAGACACTTTCGTCGGTGATGCGGGACTTTCCGTCTTAACGTACCGGTGATTCTTGCCACGGTAATGCATGGCGAGCTGGAGCTGAGCAATTCTCTTTTCCAGACGAGTACGTTGCTCCTGGGCGCGATCTTGCTGGAGCTCCATCTGTTTCACGAGATGCTCCAGTCGCGTTATCTGCATCTGCTTGTTCTCGAGGGTCGAATACAATTGCTGAAGATTCTCCGTTTTCTCGGCTATATGCTTGTCAACCTGGCGACGTCGGAAGAAGAGATTCTTTCTTAATTGTCCGAGGAAGATCATCGGGAAGCGCGGGGCAAGATGGACCATTTTGCCAATTATTTTTCGTGGAACATAACAAATTTCCCGAATCGCTGACCGTTTTGCCCCGCTCTACCACTGTTCATCGTCCGTCCAGATCTACCTGTTCCCGATCGCGTTGAGTCTTTTTCTTAACAACCGGAAGGCTCACGCCGTCGCTGTTGCCTCGAGAGTCGGGCTTGCCCTTCAGAAGAGCTATAACTTCGTCTCTAACTTTGAGAACGTTTATCTGCTCGCGCATAGCTCGATCATGCTCCTCGATCTCCAATTGCTTCTGGTTCAACTGAATCTCGAGCTCCTCGTTACGACGCTTCAGGTCCTTGACGCTGCAACGGAGATCGTAAATCTGCGGCTCTAGATCGATCGCCTGAGCGGACCAGGCGGATTTTCCGCCTCCGGTTTCCTTTGATTTCGCCTGGAGTTGACATCTAAGCTCCGCCACTTGCTTATCGAGACGCTCGTTCTTTTCTCGTCTGCGATTATTTAATATTTCTCGATAGAAAAAACAAAACGGCCTGTCGATGATAATTACAAATTTGAGGACTCACGCCGTCTTAAAATTCAACCGAAATTCTTCTATCTTCTTCGTCAAATTTACTACGATTTTTTCGTGTGGTGCGTCGCCGTCGACTTTCTGAAGAAAAGGATTTAACGATGACGCAGATAGCATTATTTTTTATGTAATTTTTTTATGGGTTATTATACTAACGAAACTATTTACTTCATCGAAGAGAAGATTCTGCATCAATCTGATTATCTCTTTTTTCTCGCATTTAAGCGTATCGATTGTGTCACTATCGAATGCGGCCTCGAGATCCGTTCTGATTTCTTCTGACCGGCTGTCGAGCAATTTAATCGTGTCATTTCTACAACAATTTAGAATATTTTTTTTTTTTTGTACCATGTTTCCATGTGTTTGTCGAGCTCAGCCTTGGCGGCCTCGAGTTTGCCGGACAGTTCCTTTATCCTGTTCTCGGCTTCCATTTCCCTCGACCCGTGGCTCTTCTTCAGCTCGTTGAGCCTTGTTCGAAGCGAGGCGATCGGTAAAACAGAGTAGATCAAAATAAACGAAAATTGCCCAAACTTTTAATGCCGATTAGTAACGAAAGTAAGAACCGTGACTCGAAGCTGTCCCGTTGTTTTTCCGTCTTGGCCAGGAGATTCTCGCTGTTCTTGAGGCTCCTCTGCATCTCTTTGAACCGCTGCTCGGCGCTTGATTCTTTCTGCCTCAACTGGCCCTCCAGATTCTTAACGTTGCTCTGCAACTGGGCGATTTTCGTCTCGTCCTCGGCGAATCGCGTCTCCATCGCTCTCATCTTGACTCGGGCTTTCTGCAACTCCGTCTCCAGGGCGACCTTGCGTTCCTGAAGCTGCATCGATTTTTCCATCTCGCATTTTTTCTCAGCCGACGCAGCGTCCAGTTTCTCGCGCAACTCGTTAATCATCTCCGTGCTGGTTACTTCCAACTCCCGGATTCTGCGGCGCGATGCATCGATCTCGTTCCACAGAGCTGAGAGCTTCTTGATTGTGTCCGCTATCGCCGCTTCTTCGGTTTTTCTCGTTTCCTCCAGACGCGATTCCAACTCCAAATTTTCCTTCCTATGAGCTTCCACTCGCTCGGCGATTTCCGGATCGATCTTCGAGCCATTTTCCCCATCGAGTTTCTCCCACAACCCCAACGTCTCCGAACGTTTTTCGAGCGCCTCTTTGCAGAGGTCGAAGCAACGATTCGGCGATTCGCGGATCTTCGATTCCAGGGTTGAAACGAGCTCATCGGTGATATCGGAGTTTGGAGCGTAGACCTGCTCGCCGCTCCCGCGCAGCGCTTGGAGATCAAGGGAAAGCTGCGGGACGCTGGCCCGAGCTGGGACCGGGCTGAGATTTATCGTCTCGAACTTTCCGGGATCCTTGACTCCCTGCGCTATCAGCTTGTCCCGCAACTGGGACAACTCCTCGTAGAGGTCCAGAGCATTTTTCTGCAAGATTCGATCGGACGATCATCGGGGATGATCTTTTTTGCATTAAAAAAAAATCTTAAGGTAGTCCTTGAGAATAGTGTTCACTTCGCACAAGTTTCAGAGAAATGAGAGGGAATTGCAAAAACTTCTAAATGGTATAAAAATCTGAAAAAACAAGGATATTAAAGGTGCTGAAAAGATTAATTTTGCATAATAACAATTCGGAAATGTTGTTGACAAATTGATGAAAAATAAAGTTGTTCAACAAATCTCCTGGAAACCTAACTTTTTTATTTAATTTTTCATCAATTTATTAATAACATTTTGGAATTATTATTATTATGTAAAATTAACATTTTCAGCATCTTCAATACGCTTGGTTTTTATCAGATTTTTATACCATCAAGAAGTGTTTACTTCCTCTCATTTCTCTGAAACTTATGCGAAGACTACCTCAACCGTAACAAAATCCTTAGAAAAACAGTTCGAGGCAGTGCACCGACCTGCTTGTCCGTCAGTTCCTTCTTGAGGGTCGCGTAACGTTTTCTCTTCGTGGACAATTGGCTTTCCAACTGACGTCTCTGCGCAGCAGAGCTTGCGTTGGACACGGTAGAGGATTTGGGTTTGAAACTGGTCGGGGCTGCCGGTGGGATCGAGGGGGCCGTGGCGCTCCTCGAGGTCAGACGTCGCGACGTGTTGATCGGCGAACCGTTACCCGCACCCGCGGAATCCTCCGAAACAAGGGAGGTCAGCAATCGGGAGTTATCCTGAGATGTGTTCTGCGCCGGCGCCCCGGGACGTCCGATGTTCGTGGGGATCTTGCTCCGCTGACCGGAAGTCGAGGGCGACCTCGCGTGGGTCGGCAGCCTCGAGCCTCTTCCTATGCCGCATCTCTCCGTTTCGTAGGCCGGTTTAGCTCGAGGAAAAAATTAACGAAAATTCGTCATCATCGTCGCAGGGCGGACGACGATTCTCGATCGTTAAAATCGTCCGATCGACTTACCGATCCCTTCGGCCGATTTATCACGACTGATTGACCCTTTCGGCGACGACATTTCCACGATCACTGCCGGCTCACTCGTACATATTTCCGAAAAAAATTAATACAAATTTATGCTCGCCCCGATCGCGTTTTCACCGTGTCGGGGACGTTTCCTCCGGCCGCTGGCACGTGTTTTATCTATTTTTCACTGCGATTTTGCTTGACAGCGGTCCAGCTATGAGGTTCGGGTCGTTCACGGTCGAAAAAAAAATGACAGGACGCGAAACAGTTGCCTTCACGACAGGTCACTTTCCGTTCAAGACAGCGAAATGATTGACGGAAAGTAACTTTATTTTTTTTTTTAATCACATTATTTCGATGATATCTGGACGACGAGTGATATAGGTTATTTTTTTGTATTGCGATTCATTTCAACATTCCGGAATATATTCATCTCCTTTTTTATTGCTAATAATCGGTTTTTGTGTTAACGCCGTGCAGCGTTGGGTCGAGTGTTTTCCAATAAACGACATCGCAATCTCGAAACGGATAGACCAAGCCGTGCATTCATCGATACGCAATCGAGGCTCTCTGGCTCTTGCTAAATTATTGTGCGACCCGTTACCCCGGAAGGACGTTGATTCATTCGGTCCTGCAAAGCGAACCGTGTCTTTTTTTTATTTGTGCGTTGCTTTCGAGCTTACGTTTTTCGGGCACGATATAACACGGCAACTATGCAATCCAATATGGAAAGATATATCGCCGAATGTGCACGCCTATTCATGCTACAAACCCGCAGAGTTTCGCATAACACGGGACGGTGGATTCATAACAAAAAAGTTTTTGTTTCTTCGCTTCGTTAAAAGCAGGTACGTTTACACGAAACAGAAAATATGCATTACGTTTTATTAAAGCCTAGCTCATACGCGCGCTCCGCGCGCGCTAACTTGTTTCGAACAAAAAACCATCTCATTTGAAATCAAATAACTGTGCTCGACAGGAGACCGCATTTGCCTATCGGACAATTTAATTAAATTTTTTCGAGTCATGACTCCACTGATTTCGGTAAAATTACGTGTAACTTAATCGAAGAGCAGCGATAAAATGTAACATAAATCTGGTGTGTTCTGCATCTAGAGTTATATGACCACGGTCACTTAACAGCTGCTCCATGGTTTGACGTCCGTCACCCCACTATCAACCATCAATAACAAATACAACTTTTTCGCAACGTACTGCGACATGTTTTCAACTTTCTAACATGCTAATGCGATGAAACCCGTGTAAAAAAATGTACGTGACGTATCAGAAACGGATTGCGTCCGTTTCCGATCGGAAACAGAAACCATATTGCGTCAGTATAATGTAAGGTAGAGCGGGGCAAAATGGGGCAGCGGGGCAAAACGGGACATGGGGCAAAACGTCATTTTCCAATAATTTTTGGATGCCCGAATCCGCCCCGTCAGATACATCAGGCTTTTCTGCCCCGTTTTGTCACCTTGTCCGATCCAAAAAATGATTGGAAAATTTAGTTTTGCCCAAATACCCCGTTTTGCTCCGTTGCCCCATTGTGCCCCGCTCTTCCCTACATCTTTTGATCCAATCCGGAACTTTAACAATTAAGGATTCCGAGTCGGTTGTAACATGTCTCGCTGATACAACAACCGAATTCTTGGATATTATCAGTTTGACTGCGACATCCAGTTCAGGTATCAAGTAGTTTACTCCATAATTTTCGGTGTCCAGGACTATTCCTTCATAGTTTCCTGCATCCAGGACTACCGCTTCATAGTTTTCAGTATTTAGAACTATGTCTATATTTTTCGATATCTAGGTTTATCCGCTCGTAGTTTTCAGTGTCTAGGTCTATCGCACGGTAGTTTAATATGTCTGGGCTGGGGCTGTACAGATAGGCCGGCCTAGCCGGCTAAAGTATCTTATCCGGCTAATGGATTTTATAGTTTGGCCGGCTAAACCATTTTAGCCGGCTAATTCGTTTTAGCCGGCCAAATGCATAAAATCGTACATAATTTTGTGCATAATATCGAGCCCCTTAATATCGCTTTGTAGTTTAGTCCAAGAAGGCCGGCGGATTCATGTTCAGCGTGCGAAAATACGTCGAAATATGTGGCAGATCATAAAAAAAAAGAAAAATCCGTCAAAAAATTCCAAGGCCTAAATTCCATTCCTTTAGAGCCCATTTTTCGCGTTTTTCAACGTCCTCAAACGGCACGATAAAACGATTCTAAAACTTCGGACAACGGCCTATTTTGTGTATTTTTTCCCGTAAAACGCGATGGGCACCTCGGATTTTTCCTAGCTGCATTGGGAGCCGAGATATCGACGTTTGAAAGTCACGAAAATCGACGTTTTTTGGAAAGTGGCTCAAACATTGAAAAATCGTTGTTCATTCGATTTTTTTTGTTTCAAAGCTATATTCGATGTATTTTTGCCTGCTGATCACGAATATAACAATTATTTTAGTCCCGACCCAATATTTTCCATTTAAATCCCAAAAATACGATTTTTCGTGCATAAAATCGAGCCCCTCAATGTTGCATTGTACGTTAGGTGAAAAAGGCCGGCGGATTCATGTTCAACGGGCGAAAATAAGAAATCTCGAAGAAAATCTTGTGACACGAGGATATCGGTGTGGAAGTCGTGACCTCCACAGCCGGGGAGCCAGGAAGCATCAAGCATGTTCAGGCACGACATGCGCGTCACACTAACTTTTTTCACGGATGATGACTACTATCCCATGCGTCTTTCCTTCTCTCTCTTATTCGGTGAAAAAGAGAAAAAAATGAAAAAGTTTCTACTACAATACTTATGAGAATTTCTTCGTCAAAACCAGAACATTTGGGCTCTCCCACTTTCGAGGTAAAATTATCACTGCAAAATCGTTCCTTCGATTCGAGAACGAATGACGTTCGAATGAAACACAACGCGGACAAACGTGTTCGTATATTTATTTTGCTGTCAAATAACGGTTAACTAACTGTCAGAAAGCACAATATATACGACCAAAGTGACGCATCGAAGAACATCAGCTTCAGACTCGTGCGGCAGCCAATCACAGCACGAATAAAACGACAACGATACCCTTCGATATATTTCGAGAATTTCATTGTTAACATAGTTTTTTTTATACGGGAAAAAAAATTCCATATCTCTAGGCAAAATATCCGCTCGGGAAAATTTGCGCAAAGTTTTCATGTGGCAACTCGACCCGCATCATCTATTTAAATAATTTTTTGTTGATAATGTGAGCGTGGTGAATATGGTCTACCTCGATTTGTGGGCAAGTGAATGGTTTTTTCAGACCGGACAATTTTCCCTAATTTTGTAATAAGATATAAATTGTAAAATTATTTTATCACAATGTAGGGTAAGAGTAGTTAATATGGACCACCTCGGTTTTTGCGCAAATAAATGGTTGCACGGAACGCACCATATTCACCAATTTCATAATAAGTTATAAATTATAAAATTACTGTATGATAATGTAGGATGAGGGTGGTGAATATGGACCAGCTCGCGTTTTGCGCGAATCAATGATTGCACGAACCGGACCATTTTCACCAGTTATATAATAAGTTATTATATATATAGTACCGAGCCAAAAAAAAGAGTGCAAGACATTTGCCAGTGTCACAGGTACGGGATATACGAACATCGGTAATTATAAAAATAAAAAAAAATATACATTGTCTGGCGACAGTGGTCCGTGTAGAACGCACGAGGACGCACTTCCGCTACCGTACATCATCGTTGAGCATGCTCTCGGTGTGGCCGAGTCGCATGTCCCCGTGTTAATTCAGTGGACGATACGAGGCACCATGCGTACACTCTACCGAAACAGTGTGCCTCAAACTCTCGCGTGTACAATGGCTCTTCTCCGTACGTTTACACTGCACGAGGACAGAACCGGCTCAAAGACAACCAAGCCCTTTCCAGCCCTTAAACCCGCTGAACATGCAGCCCGTCAATAAAATGACTACAATTCATATTTAATTTGTGAAGAATGTCAAAGATTCTTTTGGTTATAAAAGTCATCATTTTTTTCGGGGAAATTCTACGACTCGCTAATTGGGCGGTATCGAAAAAATTTAATTGCATCGTTAACGAAAAGTCACTCGTTTTCGATTCAAGCTGTTTCATACATACGCCTTTTTCTTTTTAGGTCAGCGATATCGATTCAGTAAAACAAAAAGGGTGAACAAAAACTACCCTCGCCAGAGCAGGTAATCTCTGTAATGGCTTGCACTATTCGTTGCCGATTGCTCTACGGACTTTGTGGAATAAAAATCGCGAGGAGAATATCTCGATGATAGATCCTTAAATCGCGCAGCTGGCAAAATTTGCGACGGGTAAACTTTCTCGCGAAGCAGATGACAAATGAATTCAGCGTGAATAACCGGTATGTTCGCTTCTCGGAGTGGTGGCAGCAGGAGAAGGTATAATCACCCAAAAAGTGCGGAGGCTGCTGGCTCGTAACGCGGACTCGTAAATAAAACAATTCCGCAGCAGCGTAAGGCCGAGTTAATTAACGGACGAGTCGCGTTTTTTTCCTCGCAGCATCTCCCCGCGCGGTCCATCCATCCCCACTCGCTGTTACCGACAGCCACAGATTATACGGAATATTCTCGTCGAGTAGCGACCAACGCTTTTTCAATCTTTGTCCCTCATACATTTTTTTTTCATTCAATTTCAGTTGTTTTAATTTAATTTTTAGTTGACATTTTCTTAAAATTTTTTTGATGAATCAAATATATTTACTCCGTCGATTATAGGGGGGACTATGTAAAGCATTTCGGCTGAAATTTCCCACGCAAGTGACGACGATGGTACAGGCTGTACCACGCAAAAAGTCCGCAACGACCGGTATGTTGACTTTTTGTCTTTTTTTTTTTGTTAATGCTATATTCGTGGGTCTTAATGACACGGAGGCATCGGTGGTTGAATTTAATTTTGTGTACGAGAAATAAAAAGAGTTTGATGCAAACGTCGTGGGAGATTCCCAACTGGCGGACGCGTGCGCGAGACCTACACCGTCCTCCTCTTTCTCTTTCTCTCCGTCCCAGTAGTGACGACCGTGTCGCGTCAGACAGTGGTTAGCGGTGTTTCGACGCCGATCGTGCAGTCGTTGAAAAAGCCGCGTACGCGACGGACGCATCGCATATATTCCTCCGGGAGAATTCCACGTGACGTGTGTTCGTCGATCTTTGAGTTACGACTTTGGTTTGTCTTTATTTTATTTTTTTCTGGTTAAAAAAAAAATCAAAATTTCATCGAAAACGAAATTGCAAAGAAAAACCCTATCAAAGTGAGTATTATAGATGTAATTTGGTATTTTCATTTTTCTTTTTCGAAGATAACGACGTAGTTTCGAACGACCAGACACTCTTTGGTAATTAAATTGCTACTTCAAAGGCTGCCTGAAAGTGGGTTATAAACGGATAACTTGGCGCCTTTTTTTCGCTTGATGTTTTTTTTAAACTAATTTGCCGTTGACTCGAAAGCTTCGGCTCAATCATAATCGTTTTACAATGAATCATGAATGTAAAGCACACAAAAGAACGGTAATTCGTCCCCTCGGGAGCTCTGGCGATTAATTTCCACTCGGCTGATGCCCGATTGATTCGACGTCGCGACTCTGGAATAATAACAGCACTATATCTATATATATATATATGTATATGCATCTCGCTAATCCGAAATGCAATTCATTAAAGTGGGAGCTTCCGTATTTCCACGGAAAGAGAATGGTACAGAGTCGAGGATCTACGTCGTACAGTGGATTAAGGCTTTTGTCAATTTACGTTAAATCTCGTGCTAAGCTGCGCGGGCTTCGAATTAATCCCTCGGCTTAAGAAAGTTAAAATGCTAAAGTAATCTCAAACTTTTTACCCCTCTTTTATTTCGTCTACTACCCGCTACATATCTTGCGACAGTAAATCTTTATTATCTTCATTCTTCTGTTTTTTTTTTTTTTTTTTTTAAGGCGCAATGTCATTGAGACAAAATTTACCGCAATGAAAAAGCTTATTCGGTGAATTAATTTCAATGTATTTCAGACGATAACGAGAGAGCAACAAGTGATCCTTCAAACCACACTACAGTGTGTTCTAGTTAAAAACTTTTCTTTCCGACGCTCCGTAATGGCTTTTTCTTTCGAGGCTTCGAGTGCGGTAGTGTATTTTTATTTGTGAAATTTAATCAAACTTTTTTACGCGGTCAAGGTAGTTATTGCGTCATGCTCTAGTCAGATGAGTGCAAAATTTTTGCAATTGTTTATACAAAATTGTATGCATTTATTGACAGCAAAGAGGCTTGATTTGTGTCATTGCATGTGTCCTCAACTAGGCGAATATAAGTCACGATGGTCTTGCAAGAAGAACTGATAAATCCAAATTTACATTATTTTTTCCCCATAAATAAACTGCTGTCATTTTTAAACCGCCAAAACTATTTTTTTTAAATCTACTCAGTGAATTCGTAGAGCAGCGTTTGAGAAACAAAATGAGCCGTAGTACATTAAATTTCATATTGCGGTTCTGCTTAGGGTTCTTCTTTGAAAAAATTCAACGAACATATATCGTCATAGAAATTTGTATGTATCAGTTCATGGATTTGCGAAAATATCGTTATCGATAATTTGCTTGATTGAGGACCCATGCAGTAATACAAATGGACTTCCGTTACTGTCAATAAATTCACAACATATTTGATAAACAATTGTGAAAATTTAGCACCGGGTTGACTAGTGTTCCGTGCAGTAGCTACCTTAAACGACCGGAGGACTGACATATATTTCCTACTGTTGCCGGGTCGAGACAATGGGGCTTCCGGAACCACGGAGGCCTCACAAATTTCGGCATCAAGTTGGATGCGACTGTAGTAACGACCCTACAGATTACCCTCTCGCTCGATGAGATGGAATTACGATTAGGGGCTACTTTGACGACGGGAAAGGGACTCGGTAACTCAGACCGGAAGATATTTCTCACGAGTGTTATCGACTATTCATCGATCGAATATTCATTGGTCCACACACCGATGAGCCTCCCTACAGTCCGAGATCGATAAGGGATTATCAATAGCGCCTTAACTTGATCCACATTAATATCTTCGACATTTGACCATGCACCAGCTCAGCACGGTCCGTTGATAACTAATGTTTAACAATGAAATTGGTAAAAATGGACCAAGCTGACACGCACCTAAAATAAATTATATGCACCGGACCATTTTCTAAATTTTTAGCCTACAATATTAAATTTTTAACGTTAAATAAAATATATTCCATTCAATACACTTCGTATAAAATTGCTATAATAAAAATTTCGATTATCGGTTGTTAAAACAAATTTTCCAGATTCGCAATGTTCAATTGCGTAAGGCAAGTTTCAACTATATGGAAAGTTATGGGACGTTTTTTAAAAAATGTTCTTTAAGACAAAACAAAAATGAAAAATGAAATATAGCGTAATAGCCTGTCGTCAAGCTGTCCTGTGCACGCTTCTCTCAGACATCGGGCCAGCGTCAGATTGCCTCCATCAATCTGGAATTTCGAGCGTATCACGAGCTCCGATTCCCGAGGCACACGTTCGGTGCGCGCATCAACCAAATCGCTGGAGTTTCCGCACGATCATTTTCTATTCCATCGAGCGGATTCAAATTGTTCCTTGGAAATCTGAAATCTCAGTTATTCCTCACGGCACACCCGGGATATATTTCCATCTTCCCTCCGTAGTATTCCTTTCGCCCGGCGTTTCTTGTGATTCAGACAGATCTCGTGAAACTCGTCAATACCGGCGAATACTAATTTCGCTGAATCTACGCGGCTGTGCATTCGCTATCGTCCGTTTGAACTATCGCTCGACAAATCGATTACAGTCGCATCTCGCATGCACAGTAAAAAAATGGATACATTCAACGAACATTTCTCCCTCACCAAAGTTCATCGGTATTTTCTTATTCATTTTATCGTTTTCAGAGGTTTTAGACTTAAACTGATCCAATTTTAAAAAATATTTGAAAGCTGTACGTCGGATTGGAACAAAAAAATTATGCAACATAATCTGAACATTCTGGAATGTGCCTCAATAGTTACAACTTCAAGAAAATGGGTCAAAGCGTGTTAAAAAAAAATATGTCGAAGAGAGTGTTGAATTCCAGGTCAATTTTATCGGATTTATTTTTATAAGTGATAAAATCAACAAGAAAAGAATTTTAATGATAGACACGGGATTAGTTCGGCTTGCAGTAAATCCCACGATATTTGCGTAAGTAGCAAGGATGCTCAAGTAGTAGAATCGATCGGAAGCAGCGAAATGTCGTCGACGGGAAGTGTGCACCGTCAGATTTTATTAGAATCCATCGTCTCATGAATATCGGCATCTGTGCGAAGTGGTTGACGTCGACGACACTTGTAAGAGTTTTGCGATAACTTGCACTCAAGAGAGGAAGCTGCTTCTGACTCGAGTCGCTTGAAAGACGCCCCTGAGACATTTCACCCGTCAGCGACAAAGCTCGCTCAGGAAGTATCCACAGCTTCGCCGGCGCTTTCCACTGTGAGACTTCCGGCGTCCTAATTTCACTGCATTTAAACTTTCAAGCGACTCCAACCGACTGCACCAAGTGCACCAGAAATACTTAGGAGACCCCGACGATTAATAACTTCAAAATTGCGCGAATTACGAGTATAAATATAAAATAATTGTCACCGAGTACTTAAAAAGTTCCCTACAATTATTCGAGCTCGGCAAGTTTCGGATGATGAAGAAAAATTGCGTTTCCTTCGGTTCTCGGGCGGTTAAGGCAGATAATTAATTTTTCCTACTTGCCGTCCCTCGCCTCCTCGTGGAACTTCCTCGCACTCGTAAAAAAAAAGGTGAACGAGCTTTCCGAGCGAAGAAATTGCCGAGTTGCGGGAGTGTTGGAGGGTGTAAAAAGGAACTTTTTATTCCTTCTCGCCATTCGGTTTTTACGTTTCACTATAATCAGTGGAAAAAAAGCCGGAGCGTTCCCTTTTCCAGTCCGATGTGGCATCATTTCCAGCGGGTCGCTCGCGAGAGGAGCTTTGGCAAGCGGTGGCAAGGCAATCGTCCGGGAGAGAGATTGCCGGGAGTGTTGCCGAAGGATTTATATCGTAATACCACCTCCTGTTAGGAATAGACCAGGCCCGTTCGCGCTGGTTCTACGTATACAGGGTACCGACGACCGTTCCTCGTACACAAGTACAGCGAGTGTGCAGTTGAACATCAATTCAACCCTCAGAGCTGCGTCGAACGAAATCTCGACGAGAGGACTCTCGAAGGTACGAGAACTGAGCTCTAGGGGAGAAAATAGTACCGAGGAGGGTCGACTCCGACGAAACTTAGCCTCGTAATCTCTCGGGCTTTTCGCGGGCATAATGGTAGCTTCAGAAATTCATCAGACTCCGGGTGAGCTTGCCCTTTTGTACTCGAGGACGTTATAACCCGATCAACGGATCTTCCGGTCCGAGTTTCTGGCACCGGTTTATTAAAACGGAGAGCTGAAATCTAGAGATTTCAGCGTTTGAATTTCGTCCGGTTCTGCAAGCCGTACGGTTTTTCTAGTTTACATCAATGGTCCGAAGTAAAAAGGACGAAAACCTTCTGGCATCAGAACGTTGACATTGTAAGTGTACCAAGCACCGAGCAAAGTAGGACAAAATGACGAAACTGTCGACAATGAGTCACGAAACGAAGTCGATCGATAATGTACAAATAGATTATAATGGATAAAGCTTTGTATAAAATAGCTAGAAAGCTATTTTATACAAAGCGAAGTATAAAAATGCCGAAAACCGTCCGACTGCAAAATTATTGACAAGTAGCGAAATGATGTCGATTGATAATGAAGAAATAATTTTTAGTGGATAAAACGAGGGTGCCCATTATTGTTAATGGCTATGGTCCGACCATAACGCTTCGGAGCGTGTCCCAAATTGAGAGACCGAAACGAGTTCGTAAATCGAGAGGTAAAATTCACCAACATCATACGATGCACTGTACGTTTGATGCAATTAGCCGATGTTGGGAGTTCCCAATATATTTACCCCTCATCCAAATTTTACCATGTACTAGTTCGCGTGTCGATAACGGCGTTTTCGTACCTACCGTACAATTTCGTAGAGAATCTTTCGCACCGTCGGAAACGCACACGAGCCTTGAGAGTTGGGCCAAAATTTCTGTGAAATTTCAAGCGGTTGTTGGTGGGCTTGTTGTGCACTGGGAAGGATCAACGCGTCACGAAAACTTCGAGCTGTTCCCCGCGCCTCGCTCGAGGAACATGAGAGACGGGAATGTCTTGAGTCACCCGGAAAGCCCCCTACGTCGTAAAATCTGGCACATGCCAGGGAAGCTCTCAATCTGTCTACCAAATAGGGCAATCCGTCATTCAGGGCTGTCTATCTCTATCATTCCCTCTTCGAAAAATCCTCAAGGTTCTTCCCTCGTCTCCGGCAAAAACCTCACCACATCGAGGGATACGACCGGAGCAAGTTCAGGATTGGTCGGACCAACTCCGATTTTTATCGACCGTTCTTAAACGGCTCGAATATGTTCAGGAATCAAAATTCATCCAAATCTTGCTCATGTAGTTTATGCCGATCGAGTGGACCTTTTTTCTTACTTTTGCACACAAAATTTAGTTTTTTTTTAACTTTTGTAACAAACTTCTGGTTTGTAAGAGACAAACTTGCAGAGCACATGTGGAATTTTTGGGTCAATTTCGAATGAGAATTCCTGCGGCTTACGAAAGGAATGCAATATCCAACACGCTGCTCAGGGGAGTTTCGCACGGATTTCGCGAGTTCTGCAAACGACTCGACATCCACGGCAGGTCCTCGTAGATTCGTGTTCGGAGAACCAACGAACGTTCGTCCGTCACGTTCAATTCCGAGGATCGCCGCAACTAAACTCTTTTCAGAAGCAATCCAGAGTTGGTACGGCGGGTTATATGGAACGCGATTGAGACTTTGAACTGGTTCCGCAAACTAGGTAAGGTTTACCATGGCGAGAGCCGAGCAAGACGGAAACGTGGGGCAAAATGGACTTCATCAATTTAAAAAAGAAAGTCTTACCTCAAAAGAAGGACACCGATCCGTTTTAACCCACTCTCCGCTATATCCGTCCCGACTCCACTGGCGGACGAAAGATGCCCCAGAATCGAGAGCTCCGGGTACAGTGTCAAATGAAATAAACGAGCAAAAAATTAAATGAGTAAAAATTGAAGGAGGCTCGTAATAAAACAAGAAATCCGCGAGATCAGTGCTGCGTATGAAAAAAAAAGAAAATCACCAAGCCGTGAATGAAAAGTTGAATGGGATTCTGGCTCGGTAACTCCCGTCCGATATGACGCTCGTATTCGAGTGTATTAAACTCCTGCATCGTGTCTCTGTGCACTCTGCCCATTGAATGTACATAGGGGAATTGTGGTTCTGTCCAAGCTCCGAAGTTATCAGCACAGTGTTTCATCGCTTCGAGGTATTGTTTAAATCCCCGTCGGTGATCCCTCTCTCCACTCCGGTGTGTTTCGATGCACCGGCGAACTTTAATACCCTATTCGCTCGGTTCGGGGACGTTGAACGCGAATGGCAACAAGCCAGACGGAGTCAAATGCCGAGCTGCCGCTCAGCGCGAAGGCAATATATTTAGTCGTCGCGATTGTGTAGGCAAGAAATATTTATTTTTCTAGTACGGTTGATCGTGAATGTACATAATTGTACTTAAAAAATTTGAAAAATAAACTGTTTTTTTTTTAACGTTGATATTTATAGAGGGAACCTTTTATTCCGGTCAACTGTTCGCAAAAAATGTAATTCCGAGATAAATTCTACCGGTCGGTAAATTTATTTCAAAAAATAATTTTTAAAATCAAGCAATGGGAAGAGTCAACATTTGTACGAGGACAGAAATGCGCAGTGGTTTTTGCGGTACGTGTTATACTACCTACTCGAAAACGTTCGTATACGCGCGGTTTGTGTATGTAGGGAAGAGCGGGGCAAAACGGACCATGTTTGCGATGGCACTCTAAGATTCTACCTCCCGAGATAGATTGGCTAAAAAAATAGTCCGTTTCGCCCCCCCCCCTTCCTCCAGAGTGCCATTTTGCAGGCAGGAAACGGTAGCAAACCTTCGGGTCATAATCATAACCGACGACGTACAATCCAGCTATTCGACCTATATACTAGAACATGAAAAAGGGAGATTTTTATAAATTATAATTAGGCGTTAAAAGCTTTAACTTCCCGTTCGTCGGAAAATCTTGACTTTACACGAAACATCGAAACTTCCTATGGTACGAGATATGAAAAACTGTGCAAAAACGTAGTTTTCCGATCGTTAAACAAAGTGAAAGCTTTTCCCGGAGATCATACTGATATAGGATGGAGTGGGGCGAAATGGACTCGTGCCCCATTTGCGGTGACTTTTTTTACGCTTACATCCCGCTAAAAAAAGGTACGAATGGTCCATTTTGCCCCGCTCTTCCCAACATGCATCAAGTCTCGTGTAATGAATAATTTAATAAATTACTCGCTTTAATTATGGCCGAGTGTCATTAACGGTAATTTATTAGCGTCGTTTCGTCCCCGTCTCTTGTGTGACGCGACAGTGATGCACGTAATATTCATAACCGCGAGTGACGCACGATGCTCGCCGCGTGCCAAGAACGCTGAACGACTCGGGCCGCGTCACGGCTACCCGCGGTCTTGGTGGATCGGATATTTTCCAACCCCTCGTGTTTACACGGATCACTAACGATACTCGGAAATAAGCATCCTCACGTTGACTGTCACGTTTCTGAAGCCATGTTTGAAATAACAACGCACGTGCCCTCTATAAATGATTCATTACCAGCATCAAAACCCATCTAATGCGATTGACCATTGAACTGAGCATCGCAGTCGACGTTTTCTGAACAAGTGTTAATTAATCTATACAAACATTATTCGTTGATATTCGGCGAAATTAATTAACTATTACTAATAATTACATATAAAATAATGATATTATATAATCATTACAATTGTTACTATTAGTAGCAATTCAGCTGTACAGTAGAAAAATAATTTCATAAGATTGGAATACGAAATTTCGTAAAAATCATTTTGTTAAATAAGTGACGAACTGATTTGTTAAGGTTTGGATATACGGACCTGTCCTTTTATTTCCCGTGTCATTAACAATTTTACTTTGTACTTTTGTTTATAAAACTAAAGTCGCACGGTCCGATCGGAAAATTTACAAATAAAAAAACGTGGACGTTTGGTGACAATAAGTTGTTGTAAAAAGTACAAACTTTTTTTACTGTGTACTTTAACTTCCGTCCGCTTATATTTATATTTACCGATATGTATATTTGTTCCGTTATTCTGTTAGTTTCCGTCGAATGTTAAATATGTCGTATATAAATGTTACCGCTTCTGCGTTTGGCACTGCCTCTATTTTTATCTCATCTGTATCTGGATTTGGTTTTCAAGGGACCCCGTTCTAGAACTTCATTATTCATTATAATTAATTATATAATTAATAATTTATTTATTTGATTAATAAAATTTCACTCTTGTCCTGTTGTCCTTGCAGATGTTCCCGCACGCGAGGCTCTGCATTTTACTGCTTCTTCTCGGACTGGCGACAACGGCGAGTTCAGCGAAGTGCGACCGGAAGTTCGACGGTACCTCGACGCCCGCATCGCCGCTCGAAGGCAAATTCTGGATCACCCTCGCTACCAGCAATCGCACAGAGATTATCGATCAATACATGCCGAACGTTAAATACACCGGTGAGTCGTTCAGTTTAAAAAAAGAAAAAAAAACTTTTTCGCGCGAAGTTTGCCGAGGGGACGAACTTTGGAGAGTCAAACGATTTTCTCGACTATACGAGGCGGTGCCAGCGATATCGACTCCAGTGCTTCAGAGATAAACTTTTCCGGGTGCCGCGACGCTGTCCTCGACAGCCGGAGGGAGAATGTGGGAAGAGGACAAAATAATTCACGAACCCGGTGGACAAATGGAAATGAGCGAAAAAAAAGAAGAGTTCTTCTTGCCGACTCCCTCCAGAAGCCTTTAATTTTCCGTTGTGGATTTGCGGCGAATAATGGAGCCGGGCAGTAATCAGGAATGAAAATCGATGGGATTATCTTATGATGTGCTAACAAACGCGATTTCCGAGCGCATCGAAGGATTATAGTTGTAGCGCAGTAGAGCCGCGTTATCTACGGTAGACTGATTCTGTTTTATCTCGCGCTATTAGCATGAATAATCACAAATTCCTGGGAGTGAAATTGCGCTAAATTGGATTCCAAGCGGAATATAAGCGTTGAAGCCTCGGGTTTCAGTCGACGAGAATAAGTCTGAATAATTCTTCCCTGGAACAATTATCAATTTCTAATTCCCGAGGATTATTGCGAAATAACCATTTCAAAAATTATCTTTAAAAAACTATATTAAAAGTCTGCGAAGCGGAAGACGAACCCGGAAGCGTCAAGACCGTAGTCGCAAATGGCGGATTTACCTTTCCGAAGGGGTAAAGTTTCTCACGCGAATACCGCAAAACTAAACTACGTAACTTCGGATAATTGGATCGTCTAACGTCCCCGGCCGTCGTGGATTTACGAGAGTTTGTCCGAAGCTAGAAATCACATCGATTTATCGAACCGCTCGAGCGGTAAGACACACGGAACGTTCGTTCGTTCGCCGCTGGAATTTAATCGTCCAAACTCGATATAAATCATCGGAACTGGTTTTTGAATTTTCGACGAGAAAAAATAGATTCAAAAGGACCTCGATACGTCGAGACAAATAACAATGATAATCATGATAATAATAATACTAACAATAATAATACATCCATTTTAATCTGAAAGGTAGTCGATATACGAATTTTTTTATTCGTTGTGCCGGTGTGGCTGTAATAAGGCTTTTCCCGTCTGTATCCGTCAGCGATCGACGGGCAAAGCACCAGAGTTCTCGCCTCCGTGTCTTGGCTAAACAAAATGACAATTTCTTCCAGACCTTTGCCCCGAGTGAACTAACACGCTTCACTGAAATTTAATCGTCCAAGCTCGATATGAATGGTCGAAAGAAAGGTTTGAATTTTCGACGAGAAATTATAGATCGAATAGAACCTCAATGCGTTGAGACAAAAAATGTAATTAAAAAATTACTAAGACATTTTAATCTGAAAAGATAGTCTATATACGACATTTTTTATTCGTCTCGCCGGTGAGGCTTTAATTAAGGTTTTCCCGTCTGTATCCGTCAGCGATCGACGGGCAAAGCACCAGAGTTCTCGCCTCCGTGTCTTGGCTAAACAAAATGACAATTTCTTCCAGACCTTTGCCCCGAGTGAACTAACACGCTTCACTGAAATTTAATCGTCCAAGTTCGATATGAATGGTCGAAAGAAAGGTTTGAATTTTCGACGAGAAATTATAGATCGAATAGAACCTCAATGCGTTGAGACAAAAAATGTAATTAAAAAATTACTAAGACATTTTAATCTGAAAAGATAGTCTATATACGACATTTTTTATTCGTCTCGCCGGTGAGGCTTTAATTAAGGTTTTCCCGTCTGTATCCATCAGCGATCGACAGGCGAAGCGCCAGAGTTCTCGGCTTCGTGCCTTGGCCAAACAAGGGAAAATGGCCATTTGTTCCAGGCCCTCGTCCCGAGTGAACCAACACGCCTCGCAAAGTGTATAAGGACGATATAACCCGACTCCCTAAGCTCGCTCCCTCGCCGAGAAAGAATCCTTGCACAGTAGAATTCCAATAAACTTCTACTCTCGGGTGTCGGATATCGCGCAATTTCTTTTCCTCTCGTCTCCTCGAAGGTTCCTCTATTTTTATCCAATCATCGTGCAGCGAAACGATGTCGGTAGTTAACTTTGTCAATCTGACTTATCGATTGTCGTTGGCCACATGCATTTACCGTAGTGCCGGCTGATATGGCCAAATTTTGTAAAAACCGCCTTAAAATAGAAATGTATCGGAAATCGATAGTGAGCGACCCTATAAACATTACTGTCGAGTATTTCATCCGGTTAATTAGCGGTAGCATTTTTTTTTAATTACCCGAGGTCCATATCACTCTGAATTACCCTTTCCAAATTTTCAGTAAACTTCTTCGTTACAAACTTATTCAAAACAAAAATTTAAATTTTCACCGAAATTAGTGGTACAGTTTTAAAATAAGAAAGATCGAGCACCGATAGTGAGGTAGTCTATAAATGTTACTATCGAGTGTTACACTCGATTAATTAGAGATAGCAGCATCGATAAAAAATTACTCCGAGGTCGATATCACTCTAATTTACCCTATCCTAATTTTCAGTAAAATTCTTCGTTACGACTTATGCAAAAAAGAAAAGAATATCAGTTTTAAATATACTTCGTCGAGATCCGAAATACTACTTTCGGATCTCGACCAAGTATTGTGCCATGGAACTGTTTTTCTTTTTTTTTTCATTTCGTTCCATCGAACTGCAGTGAATATCGGGATTTTTACGTGAGCAACGTAAATAGCGGGAGTGGAATCGAACACGCGAATCACTCGATCGCTGTTTGCTTTCCTCTACATTTCCGCCGCAGTTGCCCGAACGTATAACTCCGAAGGTAAACACGCTCATCGGTCGAGGGTTGATACCGAACAACTTGCCGATCGTCTCTTTGTGTGCGCCACGACAACGTATGCCAAATATAGGCTCGTCTTTGAGCTTTTTATTCTCCCTGTTTCGTCAAAACAACATATTCTCTTGAGGGGAAAATATCGCTCGGTCAATTTCGACGGGACTCCATGAGACCGAGCGGTGTTTGCTCTCATGGAAGCCACGCTTCGTCGACGAAGATTCCCACCGGTCCGTAGAAATGCTAATCGTACGAAAGCGTAGATACCGAGCTCCGAAAACAGAGCGCAGGGAGGAGAGGCGCGTAATAAAAATAAGGCTCCAATAATAACGTTGATGGGTGTATATGAACGAAAATAGAGGACGTGTTATACACGTGCTGGTTTGGGCATCTGGTCGACTATTTCTGTTTATTTTTTTATGGGTCTTCCGGAACGTTCTCCCGACGGTTTAATTATGTGTTCACGCATATTTCGCATTTAGTTAATTTGTCGATAATTATTGAGGATACAACGAACTCGTAATTTGAAAAACAAAAAAAGTCAATTTTTTGCTCAATTGTGGTAAATGCACGTGTCAATATTTGACTTAAAAAAAATGCCTCGAATACCGGATTAATCCATCCTGTCCATAAAATTTTCGTATTTAGGTAATTCGACGATAATTATTGCGGATAAAACGATCTCGTAATTTGAAAAAGAAAAAAAGATTATTCTTCTCTCAATTGTGGTTACTTCACGTGTCAATTTTGGACTAAAAAAAAAAAATTCCTCGAATTCAGGATTAAACGGACGATTCGAGGAAATGGCGAATAAAAAAAATGTCCGAATTACGACGAAGTTTAGAAGTGTACGTGAGTGGCGGCTTAAAAAAAAAAGTGGCGGGTGGCTCGAAAGCGACATGCGCCGAGCGGCTCGTACCGGAACGCGATATACTTGCGAAGGCTGCGGTTAAATACGTTTTCATGACTAATCCTTTTTAATTCAGGGTTATGGGAATGTACGTCGCGAGCCTCCGGGGGTCCATCGCGGCTCCATCGTCACTCGTACAGCTACACAAAAGCTCTAGCAACGCTTTACTGACGCAACGACGACGGGCTTACCGCTGGGGCTTATGCGCGACATGTGGAACAGTGACATAGCCTACGGTTCGTTGGGCGACGTTTAAAATTTTTTTTTTTTTATAAAAAGTAAATTCGGTCTCCACAATTAACAGCGGTAAGAAAATAAAATGCTTGGATTAACCAAAGGCGCATCCGAGGGAGTAATTTGTATCGTACGACAGAAGCTTTAATTTGTTCGACAATTTATCGCTCAAGTCGATTCCGGTTAATTTTTCGACAGGGAACATTTTTTTATGATACAAAAACTTCATTTTTTTTCTGCACTGAGAAAAAAAAATTGATTGGATTAACCAAAAGTCACGGTGACGTACGTTCAAAGCTGCTATTTGTTTGGTACAAATAAAGCATTGTTTTGTTAAGCGATTGTTTGCTTCACTTTATTCAAAATTTGTCGATTGAAACAAACATTTTTGTTGCACCAAAAAAATACAACTTTGAACGTATGGCACCGCGCATTTGCTTGATCCAATCATTTATTTTTCGCAGTGTGAGAAAACTTATTCGAGCTAGAGTGTAACACCATCGACTGCTCGCAGTTTGGGAAAATCGTCTTCTCGATTTAGTAGAGATTTTTCAAAAAATCGAATTAACGAATCGTAAAGCCGAGGATTGCAGAAGAGGCTCGAGTTTTTAAGCTTTTTTCATGCTTGGAAACTCTATGTCGCAGCTTGGGTCGTTATCCGAAATGCCAACAATACGAGCTGCAAGCTCTGGTTATACGTTCGGAGCGGCGCGAAGCGATGCGACGCCGCCGCGGTTTCCATTTGTTTGCGCGCGGGACATACAAATGCGAGGCACCTCGAATTAAAAACGTCGAGTTGATTGCCACCGCGGCGAGTTGGCGACGTTGGCCTGGGAACCCCTGCCGTCACTGGAAAAACCCGTGGCAAAAAAAAAAACTCCGTAGAAGTCAACACTTCCCTATCGCCGTGCTATGCAACTCGCTCCCGGTGAGTTGTTGAAGCTCCGTCCGGCTTCCGGAAATAAGAAAATGTTTAGTGAAAGAAGAGGAAAAAAAAATAACAAATAAAATGAAAATAGCGTTTAACGATTCGGCGAACTGTGGACTTGGAGCGAGTGCAAGGCTGGCTCGTGTCGCAAGGGTGACGAAGACCCGCGAGATACGCCAGAAGAAGCCTTACGTTGTACAAACAGCTGGGCCGAACGACCCTGTCGATTTAAATGAGTAACTGTATCTCGACGTTATGACGTACGCGGACCCGCTCGACTGTTAAACCGGAGATTATAGGGGCGTCTGCTTCTCCTTCGGAGAATTCCTAGAAGAAAAAGAAATAAAGGGTTTCACTAAATTTCGGACATACTTTTGTATATTTTTCTACCGGTGAAAAAATAGTGTTAGAAAAGATTTTTTTATAGTGTTGGAATTATATGAATTTTAATATTACGCGTTTTTCGTTAGTTTGAAAGTATTAGCCTAAATAGTGTTTGAAAAAATATTATGTAAACCATAAATTCAAAAGTGTCCTCGAGGCGATTCACCGAATGAAATAGTATATATTTTGCTTCTCAGTAATTCAAGCAGCGCTGGAGAGCGAGATCAGCAGGAGAGAATTTTCATCGCGAAACTCGTCGGTTTCCGCGAAGCGAAATGAAAATTGGGCGCAGCGTTCCGCGAGATGCATTTTACGAGAATGCAGCGAACGAGGAAAAAAAATAAATAAAAAAAAACGAACGAAACGAAGAAAAAATGAGTTCCGGTACGAGCTGCCCGCATCGAGGGGGTTGTGCATGCGCGGCGACTTACCTCGGGGCGTGTTTGGAGCGTGCCGATACACAGAGGACGAGAACGACGAAAGAAGAGTCACGGGGGATTTGCGAAAAGTGGAAAGCTCCCTGACCCGTGATGTCGACACATGTATTATGCAGCTCGCGTACGGATATCTCATTTCAATCCAACGCTACAAACTAGGTACCGCGCAGACGAATAGATCCCGCGAGACCGGTAAATCGCGCCATCAAGACACTTTCAACGAAAATTGCGCTCGCACTCTGAACGATGCTTTACATTGGAAAAAAAAAGAAAAAACAATTACCGGAATCTAATAAACATTTTTCCCATCATTCGCCATATCATATTTACTAATCATTATAATTATTATTATTGACTTAAATAATAATATAATATTATTTCATAAAAATATACTATACAAATAAAAAGTAAAAATAAAAAACATTAAATAACATTATTACTTTTTTTAAGTTTGAAGTGTAAAAAATAATGTTCTTTGCATTATTTTACAGTCGACAAAAAACATTTCTCGCATATCCGACTACACATTGCAGTTCCGAGAAGAAAAAGGGAGGTAAAAAACTTTCGTAAATAACGGAAAATAAAACTTGCGCCCAGCAACCGAAAGTCGCTGCCATAGATACTTCCGTCCGGATTTTGCTCGGAGGGGAAAAAAAATGTTGTAAAAAATGTTTCAGTCAAATAAAAAAGAAATAGATAGGTGGTTTGTTTGGTTTCGAGATATATATCCCATACACCGACAGCGGTGGATGCGCGGTTGGCGCACGGCTCTGGTGGTCCCCCAAGTCAAGCTGATTCGTTCGCGGTCAGTACTTGGATGGGTGACCGCTTAGCCGTGCACTAGCTGACGCATCGACCGTTGAACGGGAGGCGCTTTCTTCTGAGACTTTGGTGTTTCTGCACTTTACTCAAGTGCAAAAATACCAGTGGCTCAGGCGAATAGGGCCGTTTGTATCGGCACGGGTTTTCCGTAGTTTCCCCGTGTCCTCGGCAAATGCGGTACAGTGTAGCTAAGTCGGCTACGGACGCACTGGAAGTTAGGTAGCTTAGCTGAGTGCGGGTAGGGAGTGATAGGTGGGAATCGGGCTGGGGTTCCGTAAAAACCCGACAGGGTATACGGTGGAAAATCTAACAAATATATATATATATATCCCATACGAATCTCCCTTGTTGGAGTATCGCTTCCGCATTTACGTAAGTTATTACACATCATTAGAAATCAATAGAAAAGAAATATATATATATATATATATATATTTCTGTTACGAATATGTAGCTGACTATTCGTTGAGGCACACGATATTAGTTAGGTTTGACAAGAGACGAACGAACGGACGATCGATAGAAGATCGATCGTCATGTAGAACAGTCTTGATCGGACTTTCAAAGTAAACAGACGTTTGACAGTTCGTGTTTGAGATATTTAGCTGCCATTGTACATAATAATATCCGCCCCAAAACCTAATACGCGCGTTATTCATTCCCTTGGACGTAACAATATATATAGTACATTCCGAAAAAAGTCCGGTGGGTTGAATTCTGAATGTAGCTTCGCTTTACAATGGCAGAGACTCGAGGGAATGTTCGTCGTTAAATTTTACCTCTCCCCCCCCCCGGAGGGAATTCTTCCGTCGTTACGGAGCGCACAGTGGCGACTCCGGTGAAATAATTGCATCCTCGAAGATAAGACCGCGAGTCGACCAAACCCTGTAACCATTACGCGGACCGCCAACGCAGCCAACGCTCTGGCGATAACAAGAGAAATAATAATCATTCGAGAAAGATAATCTCTTTCATCGGCTTTTATATTACCGGTCGGAAGGCTCACTTCCGACCCGTGTGTGCGTCTGTCGTGGAATATGACGAGGTGGGCGAAACGCTGAAACGTAGGGGAGAATGGGGTAAAATGGGACACTGGAACAAAACTCAATTTTCCAATAATTTTTGGTTGTCCCATTTTGTCCCTACGATACATCCGGATTTTCAACCCCGTTTTGCCTCACTTACCACCACCACAACCATCCAAAAGTTGTTGTAAAATTGCGTTTTGCACCATTAGCCCGTTTTGCCCCACCGTACCATTTTGCCCCGCTCTCCACTATATAGGGCGAAGCATACGGCAGGGAAAATGTCAGCTCTGAACTACCCCGATCAATCGAGGTTTAATGCCCCGTTCACGATTTTCCCCGATTCAAATCGAATCATACACATGGTTCGTCAGCTGAGGGATATCGCGCACACCGAACTCCAGCCGTCCGTCGGAGTTCGAAATTTGTCGAGATTCCGCGAGAATCGATGGCTGGATTCCTACTGTCAGAAATTTTCATGCCTTTTATTCGATACCGGGACCGAAGCCTCGGGTAATTGATTGACAGTATTCAACGTTAACGATTTTTATCTATACCGTGAAGTACGAGTCGTATCGTCGCGAGCTTTCGGCTGCGAGGAATCACGGCGGTATCGGCAACGAGATCCGCGCCGCGATGAGGCAAACTTGAATGGGATCGAATATTGTGACGTGCAATCGCGTTATCGGAAATTGCTGATTACACTTTTTCGACGAGCTCGATATCCCGACGAGAGTCTAATGGCTAATGGCGCGGTACTGGTAGAAAAACATTAAAAAGGTGTAAAGTAATTTGTAGGGCTGTACAGATAGGCCGGCTTAGCCGGCTAAAATATCTTATCCGGCTGGTGGATTTGATGGTTTGACCGGCTATGCCGTCTTAGCCGGCTAAACTATTTTAGCCGGCTAAGCTATATTAGCCGGCTGAGCTAATACAGCCTTGGAAATTGTTGACGAATTTTTATAAAAAAAAAATTTCCAATGTTACTTGCAACGTATTCCGAAGTATTTTCGCCCGCTGAACATGAATCCGCCGGCCTTTTTCGCGTAAAGTACAATGCGTCATCGAGGGGCTCGATTTTATGCACGAAAAATCGTATTTTTGGGATTTAAATGGAAAATATTGGACGGGGACTTAAATAGTTGTTATATCCGTGATCAGCGGGAAAAAATACGTGAAATATAGCTTTGAAACAAAAAAAAATCGTTTGAATAACGATTTTTCTCTTGTTGAGCCACTTTTGAAAAAACGTCGGTTTTCGTGATTTTCAAAGGTCGATATCTCGGCTCCCAAAGGAGCTACGGAAATCCAGGGTGCCCATCGGGTTCTAAAGAAAAAATACACAAAATAAGGCCTTGTCCGAAGTTTTAGAATCGTTTTATCGTGCCGTTTGAGGACGTTGAAAAACGCGAAAAATTGATTCTTAAGGGGGGGTAGCCTTGAAAGGCTACCGCTTTTGGACGATTTTTTTTTATTCTTTTAAAATTAACTGCCACGTCTTCCGACGTATTTTTGCATGCTGAACACGAATACACTGGCCTTTTTGGACTAAAGTACAATGCGACATTAAGGGGCTCGATTTCATGCACAAAATTATTCACGATTTTATTCATTTGGCCGGCTAAAATAGCTTCGCCGGCTAAAAAGGATTACCCGACTAAAATAGTTTAGCCGGCTAAGATGGCTTAGTCGGCCACACTATAAAACCCATTAGCCGGATAAGGTAAGCCCTAGTAATTTGCACGTGGCTTCCTCGTGTATTACAATTTTACGCGTAGCTTTCTCTATGAGAAAGTTCGCTGATCGATTTTGGCTTCCTCGTAGAGGAAGCTATGCACACAATTGTAATAAATGAGGAAGCCATGTGCAAGTTACTTTACTGGAACATAAAAAAATGTATATCTCATTAAATTGAAACTGTCAAAATTTACCGCAACATTTATATTTTGACATTTCGACATTTTTTTACTTTAGAAAAAATTGAAAATCCTGTAAAATCTCTAATTTGGCCTCAATCTTCATGAAAAATGAACTGTATGAAGAGATATGACCCCCTCTACTAGTGTGCCAAATTTCAATTGACTATCTCAAGGAGTTTCCGAGTTATAAACGTTTTAAACGATGCAAGTCTGTTGCATATATATACACACACACACGCACACACACACATAAATCCATCCGGAGGCCCGCTAAAAATCGCATTTCTCGTCATTTTAGACTATTTTAAGAACTCTGACACTAAAATCACGATTTTTGTTTTTACGAAAACATATTTTCTCTATGAGAAAGCAAAATATAAAATTTTCAGGTAAAAATAATATCTTGAGAAAAAAATTACACGGACGTATCGATGAGTATAGTGGTCGTTTTCAACGCTGCAAAAGCGCATTGATTTAACTGGAGGTCGGTGAGCTTTACTCATCGAGGGGTCGAGCGAGGCGCACGAAGACCCTGCAAAATACGCCGATGAAAGGTGGAATATGAAGATGCAATATTCCAATGCAATGGTACTTTCTGAGTCTGTGGTGACATGTGTTATTTTCCCTCACGATAATCGCCGAATACGGAGGATTTAATTTGTTATTTTTATATTATTATGAAGAATAAATGTTTGATTTCTTGCAGTGACCATTGAGGCTGAAAAAACACCGGGCTTAGGCCCAGCTGGACAAGTTAAATTCACGAGATTTATGCTGACCGCGGAAAACAAAAACGACTCCCTCGCGGCCGGCACTTTCGACCTCGGGGACGACTTGCTGACTCAATTCTCGGACAAGTGCCCGAGCGCAGTCACCGAGCGGACCAAGATAGCGAAGACCGATGTCTCCGTTTTCTGGACGAGCCCCCCGGAAGGTAGCGGTTGCGTACTAATCAGGTGAAGGGTCAATTTCTCTGACTAAAACGGGGGAAAGAAATCGAGAATCAAAATGGGTGCTATTGTAAATAGGTAACTATCGGCGGGGAAAAAACAGAAAGAATCTCAATCCTAGCTTTCTTATTTTTCGTATCTTTACCTTGAAATATTAGCAATAATATAATAATAGTACGATTTTCTTATTGTTACTATTTTGAAAGATTATGTTATAATATTATAAATATTGGAATTTTGTTAAATTGAATAGAGCTACGGTAATGGAAACTGTGGAAAGTTGGTACATGGACGAGGGTGGCTTGGTGAGAACGGTATGTCAGAATCCAAAAGCTATAGAGGACGACCCGGGTGTCGTGTTGGACGAATGCTGTGCATGCGACGAAGCCAAGTATGAGGTCACGTTCGAGGGTCTGTGGTCTAGGAACACTCATCCCAAGGTGCGCGATACCGTTCATTTTCTACTTTCATTATGTAACAGAAAATTGCACGAAACAAATTCCGCAACGATTAGCTCGGGTTTATCTTATATATACTTTGGAAAACTAAGCTGAGACGCCCTTTCGGAGAAGCTGGTTTAGAATTCCAAAATTCCGAAATTCCATTCCGGGTGGAATGAATTTCCACATGCTATGAACGATGTGATCCGCGAGAGCACGCGAAGTGCACGAGCCAACATTACCGCTAATATGTACATATGGATATAGTGCTCTGTGCTGAATTGACACCTACGTTTTCAGGATTTTCCTAGCAAGGGATGGCTGATACGTTTCTCGGACGTAATCGGTGCTTCGCACACGGTATCCTACAGATTCTGGAACCCCGGTGAAACGGCAAGCGACGGATTGAGGCAGGTGGCCGAATTCGGCTCAACAAGAAAGTTGGAATCCGAATTGAAGGACCGAGTATGAAATACAATTAACATAAAAATGGTTTTAAAACAGATAAAAATGATTGACTGAATAATTCACTAACGTAATAATCGTTAATTTACAGAGTGAAAATATCCGAACGATAATCAAAGCCAGAGGCATAACCTACCCAAACGTTACCGGAAGGACCTTCGCGGTATTTCGCGTCGACCAGAAGCACCATTTAATGTCCCTAGTCTCCATGATCGGTAAGAACATGCATTTTTTTAAAGTAATCAAACGACCATATTACGATCGATTGATTTCATTAATTTATCGCGAGACAGTACCATCGCCCGACTGGATCGTCGGAGTATCCGGACTGGAGCTGTGTCTCGACGATTGCACGTGGATCGAGCACAAAGAGCTCAATTTGTACCCGGTGGATGTCGGCACCGACGATGGAATCACTTACACGGTCAGTATAGAAAAAAAAATGAATTTCCTAATACCTACGTTTTTTAAAACCATTTTTTTTCCTTATGTCCCTATTTTTACTATGAGTGCGGAATATCCCTCGATTTGTCACAATTTTATAGACGTATACTCGCGGCCCATGCGATTTTATCCTCATCTCTGTAGGTGGAACGAACGTTTTAAAAATAAAAAAGTTACTTTTGGGCAAAATGAGGCACCTCCAGACCTTATCGTCGTCACGAGAACCTATTTTTTTTCCTAGCTGCGGAATGTCCCTCGATTCCTCACAATTTCATAGATACATGTATACTCGCTACCCATTCGATTTTATCTTCATCTCGATAGGCGGAACGAACGTTTCGTGGTGAAAACCGCTGACTCTGCGCACTTAGGTGCGAAGCATTCGCCTTTTTGCTGTACGGCGAGGCGAGATAGCGTTCAGGACACTTCTTCGCGCTCACGACCGATAGAATCGACGAATAGAAATCGCACTTCCTCGTCATTCTAACCTGGGCAATTGTTCGCAGTCGCCGGACTCACCGACCGATCCACCGGAACCGATAAGAGGAATAACAACGAGTTACCCGAACGACTCGAGATCGCCGTTTTACGATCCCTCGGGACAGGACATGAAACCAATGGCGAAGCTTCACCTCAATCGGCAGAGGCTCTACGAAAAAACTTGCGGCGTGACGGTGACACCAACCGGCAGTGGAGGTCACATAAAACCTCTTAAATCTCCTAAAAATAGCAAGTATTGCTTCATTTTTCGTTGCGTTGTATTATTGTTAATTTATTTTCGATCATTAATGCGTAAAGATTGGAAAAGCATATTCTGAGGAATTTATCGGACCAATTTAAAAGACGTTCCGAACAGGTAATCGACATACAAAATATCCCAAACGAAACATCAACAACGTTCTAAACAATAAACAAAACAAAACACCTAAAGTTTTTTTGTAGTTCTAAATTTCACATTGTATGGGATATTTGAGATTTTTCAAATTACTCTGCTATATGAGCGGTGTTATTAGCAGTATCTTAGTGTCCTCGTTATGCTTGGTCGCCGTTGTTCGTAGAAGTGAAAAATGACAACGCCAAAATAACACCGTGCCGTGCAATGCAGATGTATTTAGAAAAAATTATTGCTGTTATATTGCCATTGTGTTATTTTGGAGTAAGTTATTTTTGCATGTTATTTTGATGTATCACCAGTTATCCATGTAGTGACCATTTTTAAATAGATTATAACGCATCCCCTATAAATTAAACTCCAACAGAGGCTTGCAAAACTACGCACTGGGAATCGTGGGGCAATTGTTCGGCGACCTGCTCCCAACTTCGCCAGAGAAAATATCGCAATTTGACCGCGGCGATTGCGAACAATTGCACCGAGCTACTGAGCGATCGTCGTCCCTGTCCCGACAGCGACCCACCCTGGTGAGTCGAATTAAGTTTTCTTATCTTTTATATTTTTTATTTTTATTTTCTCCAGCTCTTGAATTTATAATTTTACAGCGTCAAAGGAAACGGTACTAAATCGTTGTTGGACAGTCCGGAATGTGCGCTGAGCGACTGGAGTCCCTGGACCGGATGCACCGCGACGTGCGGCGAAGCTTACGAAGTTCGTACGCGCTATTACCTCTACAAACAGTATCGAAAGTATTGCAGAGCTGTGCCAGGCCAACCGAAGCTCCAGGAGACCCACCGGTGCGAGATAGACCCATGTCCGGACGATGATTTCGATAAGGTAGGCGAAGCTCGTTGCACGCACGATAGAATATTATTGTGTTATCTTAAATAAAAAAAAAATGAAAACTCGTGGATAACTGAGACGAGAAGGGTGATGATGGTTATGAGGGTCAGAGTGACAGCGTTGAGGAGGCGGAGGACGAAGAAGGCGAAGAGGACGAGGAACAGGAAGACGAGGCCGATTATCAATCAGATCCGCCGGACGTGGAGGTAACCGAGGAATGGCTGCAGGTACGGAACCATCGAGAGTTCTATATCGAAACAGTAACAAAGTACATTTGTCTTGTGTCGTCGCAACGTGTCGCAAAAAAAAACCGACTAACGAATGAAATCGTACACATTTTTTTAATTAACGTAATATAATAATATAAATATCAATTACGAGATTATCGCATTACACTCGACAGCCATGTATGCCTGCACCATTTCTCGCCGTACCCATCCATCAGTATAAGGCCCATATAATAATCGCTGCTTAATGCAATGGGTCAAGTATATAGTTTATAGATATCATGCGCAAACAATTTTTTATCACTAAGATATTCGTTCGTAACATTTCATTGCTGTGTCAGTGCGAGATATCCCAGATGAAAAAAAACCTTTTTGCATTTTTTTTCATTTGGGATATTGTTAAATTGATTAAAGTGCATAAATCCATCTGTCCCTCAGAAGTGTCCCTCGGAGAACTACAGTCCCTGGTCGGATTGGTCGCCGTGCAAGTCTCCTTGCGGCGGTGGACAATACTTTCGACTGAGGCATCCCCTCGATTCTTACGAGGGACCGGAAGAGTGCAAGATGCAGGCCAATAATTGCACCGCTATGATAACCAGCTGCGATATAACGAAGAAAGACGCGATTGGTAAGTTACTGCTTTGGTTTTTTATCGTAAAAGTTTGTAGTATTGCAGATCGGGGCAAAACGGACTAGTGCAAATTTTCGTCCACTATACTCTAAAATGGTAAATCGTTAAACACAATCCAATAAAAAAAAACCATCGAGTGGATAATTCTCTGACTTTCCGTGAATACTTCCAAAGTATTTATGTGGGAGAAACTGGACCAACTTATTTTAAATAAGTAACAATATGACCAGTAATGGTGGCCAATAAAAACAGTGGTTCAATTCAATTTTTATTTCATACTCATCTGAAATGCTGGTCCATTTTGACCCGCTCTCTCCCAGTGCGAAGGCCCGGGGAAGCACGGTAGTGTAAATTGTTAAAGAAACAGCGAGGCGTGTGATTCGTTGGGCTCTCGAGAACTCTGAGCTCCGCGTTGTCGTGAACCCGGAGGGTTTGGAATTGTGGAGAGTGTCTAACGACCCTAACTCGGTCATGCATGAAACCCGGCATATTCACTCTCGCGAGCTGTACAAGTTGAATTACTTTCGCGCGACGATGTGTAACCGAGAACTGTGCGAGGAGCGTCTCGCGTCTGTCGCTCGGCGAAACTTTGGATAAGACGTATAACGGGTTCTTCTGTATTACATCTCGCTTCGGCGTACAAACTCCTCCAAACTCAGAGTTGTGTCTGAACTTTCGCAGAGATATGCCGCGAGCCTCTCGTCTTGGGAAACTGCCGCGGGCATTGGAAGAGGGTCTACTACGACCAGAAAACTAAACAGTGCCACTTTTTCGATTACACCGGATGCAAGGGAAACAGAAACAACTTCGAAACTATCGAGGATTGCAACAAAATATGCATAAACTACCAGGGTAAGTTTTTTTCGGCGAGACTCATCGATAGCCTTACGCTCAGGCGATGCGAAACATACTCGGTGGGTGACGAAAACTGTAATCCAAGATAAAAAGGCTTACAAAAGTTTAGCGACCTTAAGAAGAAAAAAATCAATTACAGTTTTCATTACCGACCGAGTCCGGCTCGATCGAGAGAGATTTTCCATCGCCTCAACTTAGATGTTTCTCGTTCGTCATTAACGAATAAACTAATCCTTAAATTTCCGCACCACGCTTACTAACGAATTTCGTACCGGAAAGATGGGAGGAGTAACGCTAAAAATTTCAAAGTATCCATCAGTAGCGTTCTCAGTTACCACATACCGCAGGATCAACGGAGCGCCAAGACGAAGCGAGCTAAATGTGATGACACTTGTCGATTGTTTGATTAACTGATTCTACGTGTAAAATCGCATGAATTCATCGCATGATTAAAAAAACCTCTTTTCGTATATACGTTTATGGATACATAGTGTGAAAAAGTTATTTTTTTATTTATCGTGCCTCGGTACGCGTAATTATATATATATATTTTTTTTTTCAGCGAGCGAAGATGGCAATCTTTTCAACGGCATACAATCGGGCAATCAAGTGGCACCGTCGAACAGCGTTTACGACGACGGCAAGAGAGTCGATTGTCGATACACCGATTGGGGCGATTGGTCGCGTTGCAACGGCTGTCGTGGTTACACTTACAAAACGCGAGAGATACTGGTAAATGGAATTTTTTAATAAATGGAATCTCAAGTTTCGTCATCGAGTAACATCTCCTCGAGGGGCGACCAGCCGTAAAACTTTGGGTTGGTTTTGGATTGTTTTCGAACAATCTACTCCAACTCAACCGGTCGATTGGTGCGCCAACCAAACTCTGATTCCAACCTTCTGGAGGTTGGGTTTTGATCGATATTTCAAAACCAACGGTAATACCAACTGTTGTATATGTCGGATAGAAAGTTGGTTTAAAGTTAGATTTTCCCAATACAATTTCCGACTCTATGTCAAGAGCACCAATAGGTTTTCGCTCACGTTTCAAACTTGGGTTGTTTCGGAAGCCTCCTATCCGGTACATATAACAGTTGGTATTGCGGCTGGTTTTTTAATATTGGCGAAAAATCAACCTCTGGATGGTTGGAATCAGAGTTGGTTCGATGCACCAATCGAACGGTTGGTTTTCAGGTTGGTTTCTGGTTGGTCGGATGGCGAGGGATATCAATAACTGAAAAATAGTATCCTTATCCAGTTTGCTTTTAAATTCACGTTCAAATTTTTAAACACAGGTGTATGCGCGGAACGGTGGAACGAGGTGCCCGACAAAACTGATCCGTAAGAAGAGATGTCGCAGAGTTCTGAATTGCGGTTGGTAGTATATTTAGAGACTTTGTTATCCGATCTATCTTTAATTATTTTTTATACATTTTTAGCTGCAGAAAGCGCGAGAAGACGCAGACGCTACCGCGACCGGAAGTCCGTGGCGCACCGCAAAGAGAGTGAGCATAGATTGTACAATTGTGTAAAAAAAAATTATTTTGAAGTTCATATAGACAAAGTTTAATCCACGCAGTTTCAGCGGATTGCGAATTGTCCGACTGGTCGCCCTGGTCCACATGCAACGCGACTTGCGGCGAGGCGTTCCAGCACCGGACGAGAAAGAGCAAATTTCAACGGCACGATTCACACGGAAAACCTTGCACCAAACTAGTGGAGTTCCGGAAATGCTCGACGTTTCCGTGTCTTTGAAATTAGGTGAAAAAAAAAAAGATGAAAAAAAAGATCTAGGAACATCTTACATTACAATTGAACATAAATGGAATCAACCACCGCGTCACGCACACATAAATCTCGGTGATCTCGCGGAAGCAAGATTTTTGTTTTGTTTTTTTTTTTTGTATGAATTCCATAGTGCATCGCGCGTTTCCGACGTCCTTGCGACTTTAGAAAAGATTATAGATATCCTTTGATGGGTCCAGTATTATACGAGAGTTGAGAAAAAAAAGAAGAATTAAGATAAAGTAAATAGCTTAATTGTACGAACGGCGAATGATTTTTACGAGGGGATATTTTTTAGAAAGTCATCAAATATGGTGTTACGTAACTTCCTATAATTTGTAATTATTTTTTGTAATCGAACGTAGAACTGTTTCATCGAATTTGAGTTAAATGGCGGAATCTACGTTTTATAATTAATCCATAATTAATAGCTGTTCACATATCTATATTGTTAAGAGAATGTACATGTCCGTATTGTATAATATAAAACGTTTTTATTAAAAGATTAGACTTTTATTTGCGATAATAATTTTATAGGAAGGGATTCAAGATCGGCGTTAGGCATGGAACATTATTTATATACCATAAAACAATTTCGATTGAATCCCATTGTTACTATGTAAACAAAAACACGCTTATGTATGCATTTTGATGAAAAAAAATATGAACAATAAAAATTAATCGTTTAAGGAAAAGTATTTACAGTTGTGGTAGAACTTTGTCTTGGCGAATCCTACCGAGCACAATTGTACAAGTTTGGAGTTGTGGGATTATTTCTATGATGCCGCAGCAACTGTAGGTACACTTTCATTATCCTTTGCTTTGTCGTCGGTCTCGACTTTGATGACCGGCCGCAAGTACATTTTAACGTTATTCCCCGAGGACTTTGTGTTCACCTGTACAGACAACTCTTTGACTGACTTTTCGATCTCCTGGGCCATAGCAATCTGCAAATAAAATACAAACAGAATTTGGATAGCAGAATATTTTCTTGCTGATCGACGCAAGCTCAGCTTCATCTACTCACAGCTCTATCTTTGTTTCCATCCATGGATATCACTATTCTTATCTCGTGTTTCTTAGCCAAGAGTTTGGCGACGGTTTTCATCTTTGTCACCAAATCATGTTCGGCGATCTTGGTCGATATCGACACCATCTTTTCCGACTTCAGGGCTGTTGCTTGATCAATTTTTTTCATTTTTTTTCTCTGCATACCCTCCTGTATGTAATCCTTCGTGGACATTAGTTTGTACGTCGGCCTCTCAGTTTTCGTATCGAAGTCGACGATCTTCACGAGTTTCAAGTTTCTTCTGCTAGCCAATCTCTCAGCCATCTCCATCGTAACAATTGATATCTCGTTATCCTCCGACAATAGGGTGACTTTGGGTATGAAGACTTTCTTCTTCTTGGGCTTGACATTCGTTTCCATACCACTAGCGCTTATTTCAGCTTTTCCATCGCGGCAATAAAATTTCCTATCTACGATGCATGGTCGCTGAACGAAACAGTGTCTGTCTCTGCCGTTTGCACACAAGTAACTCAAACATGGACGAGCGCGTTGAACGAAATTGTAAATTTTCAGAGCACCCGACCAGCAGGGTAACGCCATTTTTTTCCAACTCGTAAACAATTCCCGAACCCGCCGGCGAACAGCTGATCCGCGGATCAGGTTAGGTTTCTGCACGGCGCGCCCACGGCTGAGTCCTCTCAGCCTCGCGAAACGTGACAATGTTTTATCTTTTATAAAACAATCAAATCAACTCGACATGGCGTTGAGAAATAAATTTTACAATTTGCTCTACGCCAGGAGCCAGTACGCTTTCAACAGAATATACAAATGTAAAGCTGAAAGGTAAGAACGAATTACCCTTGGATTCGGCTCGCTGCCAGATATTCACATAATTTCAGTCTCCAACAATTTTTTTTTCAGATATTGGAACGTTCTGACGAGCAGGTGCTACTCAACGGAGACCCCGGACTTTACGGATTGCGAAACGCCCGTGGAATATATAAGAAATTTCTCTATAATCGCCCATGTGGATCATGGCAAGAGTACCCTAGCGGACAGATTGTTGGAGATAACCGGAGCTAAAAAGGCTAACTCAGGGGATCATCAAGTGCTGGACAAGCTGCAGGTCGAGAAAGAGCGTGGAATAACGGTGAAGGCTCAGACCGCTTCGCTCAAATATATTTACAAGGAAAAGGAGTATCTCTTGAATCTCATAGATACTCCTGGACACGTAGATTTTGCTACTGAAGTTTACAGATCACTGGCCGCATGTCAGGGTGTTATTCTTCTGGTGGATGCGAACGAGGGCGTTCAAGCGCAGACAGTGGCAAACTTTTATCTGGCTTTCGGCAAAGACCTGGTGATAATTCCTGTCATGAACAAAGTGGACCTGAAAAATGCCAACCCCGATAGAGTAGCCAAGCAGATGAATACTCTCTTCGATTTCGAGGAGAGCGACATACTGAGAATATCAGCAAAACTTGGCATAAACGTTGACAAAGTTTTGGAAGCTATTGTTGAGAGAATTCCACCTCCACCTGTGGCCAGAGACAAGCCTCTGCAGGCTCTGATATTCGACAGCTGGTTTGACAAGTACAAGGGGGCTATATCTCTCATTTACATAGCTCAGGGATCTGTTTCGATCAAGGATCAAATTACTTCCGTGCACAGTGGAAAATCGTACGAAGTTAAAACAGCTTACATGCTCAAACCTCACATGGTAGATGTGAAAACGCTGTAAGAACCAATCTCTTTCATTTCATCGTTAAGGATTAAAAATAAAAATTGATGTACACAATTATGAAATTTTTAAGCATGATTTAAAAATTTAAGCATTTTTATGGTCCATCAAATGTATTATATTCTTTGATAAATTCAATATTATTAATATCAATTGATAATTTGATACATTGGTTTGAGCATAAAAACTTCATACATGTGTCTATTTTTATACAACTATTTTTTTACATATTTAACCGATTCATTATAGTCGTAAACTAGTTAAATAATTATTGATTACAGTCGCGCCGGCCAAGTCGGATGCGTGGCGTGCAACATGAGAAGTTCGTCCGAGGCGTTCATAGGAGATACGCTTCATTTGAAGAGTAAACCTGTGGAGCCGCTCATAGGATTTACACCCGCGAGACCGATGGTCTTTGCCGGTATTTATCCCATGGACCAATCGCAGCACATGGCATTGCGAGGGGCGATAGAAAAGTTGATCTTGAACGATAACGCGGTAACGGCTATGATCGAGAGTAGGTAAGCGATCGCGGTAAAGGACCGCGAAAGTACAGTCGGAAATTGTAAACCAGACGAATCATTTTTTAAATTTCTCTGTACCAAGCCCTGCTCTCGGACAGGGATGGCGTCTGGGCTTTCTAGGACTTTTGCACATGGAAGTGTTCTCGCAACGACTCGAGCAAGAATACGGAGCGGAAGCTATCGTTACAGCGCCCGGCGTTACGTACAAGGCAAAAATAATTGGCGACAAAAATATAACAAAGTATCGGGGTGAAATATTCACATTCAACAATCCAGCGCATTATCCGGATCCGCAAATCGTCGAGGAATTCTACGAACCTACGGTGATTGGCACGATTATTACACCAGGTAAGAGCAACGCCACGCTTTGGATTTATAAAGAGACACCGAATTTTTTATCTTCGTTTTTCAGATAAGTATTTGGGTGCAATTCTGTCTCTGTGTATGGAGAGACGTGGTGTGGAACAGTCCATGAAAAATATCGACAACGAGAGGGTGATGCTGCAGTTCCTCTTGCCGCTTAACGAGATAATTATAGATTTTCACGACGCGCTGAAGTCCCTGTCTTCCGGGTATGCGAGTTTCGACTACGAGGATCACGGATACGTTCAGTCGGAAATTGTCAAGGTTGAAATTAATTTGAACGGAACGCCGGTCGACGAATTGAGCACGTTAGTCCATTGCAGCAAAGCGAAAGAGGCTGGCAAACGCATGTGCGCCAAACTATTGGACATTATACCGAGACAACAGTTCCTCATAGCGATACAAGCGAAGGTCGGAGGAAAAATTCTAGCGAGGGAAAACCTCAAACCTTTCAGAAAAGATGTTACCGCGAAATTGGTAAGAGCTATTAGTCGAGAATTTTTTTTCCAATTTTTTTTAACATCAGTAGTCACAACAGTAAATATTTTTTTATTGCAGTACGGCGGCGACGTGACGCGAAGAATGAAGCTCCTAGCGAAACAAGCTGAAGGCAAGCGAAAAATGCGTATGATAGGAAATATATCATTGCCACGTGAAACATTCATCAATGTACTGAAGAAATGAAAACAAAAAAGAAACAAAACTTTGACAATTCGTTGTAATCGATCGGTCTCCCCTCCAGGAAATTATAAACCCTCTTCCTCATTCCTCCCCCCTCCACTCCTGGCCGCCCTTGCCCCACGACACAGTAGCCTAGTTGGCTAGTTCTCGTTGGTTGTCGTCGTCATGGCCGAATTATTACTCGATCCCAATATTCGCGGATGGGTATTCTTACCTATAGTTGTGATAACATTTCTCGTAGGAATAATACGACATTATGTCTCGATATTACTGGCTTCGCAGAAAAAAGTCGAGGTTCATCAGGTTCAAGACAGGTTAGTCGCCGAACTTGAAACATACTCGGCCTCCTATAGGTTATGACGGGTCTATATTGATACTCGAGTAAATTATGAGTAGCAATAAAAAAAAAATGATTGCCAATGCCGTGCATTTATTCAGTAATCGTCATATGCTAGTTTTATACCTAATGATAATTATACACATTGACAAAGGCCCATCCACCTTAGTCCATCAGCCCATAAATTATGAATTAATCAATTCTTGTACAATAAACTTGGCCTATTGAAAAAAAGAAATAAAAATTGACCTATGAATAATTTATAATTTCAGATGAACAGTGCGCGATTTGAAAATATGTACTCATTTAATTTTACAGCCAGGTAATGATCCGCTCGAGACTACTGCGAGAGAACGGACAGTACATTCCCAAATCTGCGTTCCTCATGAGGCGGCATTTTTTCAATAACGCAGAGACTGGCTACTTCAAGACACAGAAACGACCACCGGTGTCCCAGAATCCCATGGCTGATCCCAGCATGATGACCGACATGCTGAAGGGAAATGTCACCAATGTGTTGCCTATGGTGCTCATAGGAGGATGGATCAATTGGATGTTTTCAGGTTTTGTTACAAGTGAGTTAATTTCCCCTTATTTTTCAATCTACCAACCCTCTGAATTTTTTACCCTATACACTAAATGAATAATTTTTTGATTGTTTCAGCAAAAGTACCCTTCCCCCTGACTCTGCGCTTCAAGCCAATGTTGCAGAGAGGCATAGAGTTGCAGACTCTGGATGCGGCATGGGTCTCCTCGGCTTCTTGGTATTTCCTGAACGTTTTTGGACTTCGTTCTATCTACACTCTAGTCCTAGGCGAGAACAACGCGGCGGATACGTCGAGGCTCGTGCAGGATCAGGTATCCGGCGCGGCTATGTCGATGCCGCCGGATCCAAAAGCCGCGTTTAAATCGGAATGGGAGGCGTTGGAGATTTGCGAGCACAATTGGGCGCTCAACGGGGTGGATCTCGAGCTCGTCGGTCTTCAGAGCAAGGCCGACGCTACCGAGAATATTTATCATCAAAGCAAGACAAATTAGATTTTAGAGAAGATTAAAGAAAAGAATGTGAAAAATAATTGTAACATCGTAAACGCGTGACGTGATGTTAAATCGACGATCTTTTTTTATTACCGTTCTAAAGTAAAACGTCAATTCAACGGTCTCATAGTCGGATACAAATCGTCGCGACGATGATTCTCGCAGGGCATGTTCCTGCGTACTTTCTCCAATAATTCTAGATCTATCTCGGCTACGGCGATGCCGGTCTTTTCGGGGCACTGAGCCACGACCGCACCCCACGGATCGACGATCTGAAAATTACGAAAAATCTAACTCGCTGAATCGCTGATTTTTAAATTTAATGTAATATTCCGAGGGTCTTGAGCCGCTGTAATAAACTAATTTATTGAGACGTATGATGCTCGGTTACGATATTTACCATCGCGTGACCCCAGCTCACGCGTTTCTTATTGTGCGTGCCGGTTTGAGCCGCCGCTACGACGTAGCATTGGGTCTCGATCGCTCGGGCTCGAAGCAAGACTTCCCAGTGGGCGGCGCCTGTTTGGTACGTGAACGCAGATGGGAATGTTAAAATCTGCGCTCCCATGTTTCTAAGAGCCAGTGAGAGCTCGGCAAAACGCATGTCGTAACACTTTTACAGAGTCAAGTTATCAACAGCGGATAAACGGTGGTTCGATCGAGCAATGAAATTTTCGTAAAATTAGTAGAAAAAAAAAAGAATTGATTAACGAGGATTAAGGATACGATGCTGAGACCCAGAGATCCTGCTGGTGTTGAAACGGGTGGAGTTATTTCATTGCCCCTCTCCACGTAATCCGATTCCATCAATCTCACACCGGTTTCTTTGTTTTCCATATCGAACAGATGCATTTTACGGTACGCCGCAACGAGCGTACCTTTGTCGTTAATCAATACATGGGTGTTGAAGATTTTCTCGTCGCTATCGGCTCCCTAAAATTATTACGCTATTTTTTATTCCCCCTATTCGTGTAAGCTATTTTTTTATTCCTAAAGATTTTCTACTTTTTCGTGTAATCCACCGAGAGACAACCAAATTCCGTGCTCCGAAGCGAGCTTTTTGTACGAGCTCACGGTAGGCCCGTCCAGCGACTCGGCGAACAGCACGATATCTTTCTTATTGTCCGCTAAATAGTCGCACGCTTCGGGAAAAAATGCGATCTGAAAAATGCGTCGAATTCCTTGAATCTCGATTGCGGCTAATATCGATAGATTAATGTTAACTTTGTTTGTTTTCTTACACGAGCGTTTCTCAGCTTCGCCTGAGCAACCAAGTCGCTCACGACTTGATAGTTTTTGTTCTTGTCTGACGTGGACGTCATCTGACACACCGCTACCAAGGGATTTGGCATCGTTGATAAAAACCTTGTTACCTGGCTGATAAGAGTACGATCATTGAAAAATGTTCGCCCGCGATCTACGTAACTGCGTTGTGCATGCGTCTGCTTGAACTTCTAAAAGTCTCGACTGTACGTGTACGAGAAAATTTTCAAAATTACGCGTTTGTTACCTGGATTGCCCTTTCGTAATTGAGCGGGCAACACTTAACCATGCTCGAAACATGAGGATTTATGGGATGCCACCTATCGAATTTTCCACGTAAATAATCTCACAGATAATTACGGCTATATGGAGTAAATGATAGTGAACGATCAAATTTTCAAAAAAAATGTTATCCAATTTTTTTAAACATGTTTATCTTTGATGTGCTATAATTTCTATTTTGTTATTAAGTATACTTGACGTATACTCGAAATGAGAAGCCACGAACCTATTGAACTCTCTATCAACCTGTCTATACTTGCCTAAGACAAAAGCCGCACCGAACAATCAACAATACCTCAAACGATTTGCGGAAGGAATTCTAGAAAGAACGGACTACAGTGGAGTGGAAGAAAAAAACGTGCGAAACATCTGACTTCGACGATGACAAGTTGACGACGTAGAGAGGGCGAGGAGTGGGGGTAATGAAGGCTCGTAGCTGCGAGCCACGGTCCACGGAACCGTTCGTCCACGGGAACTTACGGACCCACATCGATATATCGCTAGAAGCCGATTTTTTGTCCGCTAGTTTTTTCGTCGTTCGGTATGTTTATACGATTTATACGTTAGGTATACGATTGCAGATGAGAATATTCGAACAATGGCGATAAATTAATGATTGCAGGTTCATAAATTACAACAAGACCTCGCGTCGTTTTGCTTGAGTCATCGAGGCAAGTGAAAATGAGCTTACTACTTGCTGAATCTCTGCGGTTATTCCGGAGATCGGATCGAGGACTCGTGACTGGTAGTTTCGACATTTGCACTCCCTTACTTCGAGGTTGATGGTCCTCCGAATATCTACGGGGAAGAGAAGCTTCGCATATTTTATAGGTTGATGACGCCATGTTCGAGAAAATTTTTCACATGACGGAATCGCAAACGGGAAAACGTGGGGTAGAAAGATTTTATCGTAAGTCAATAACCAAATTACCATTCCAAATACGCTGGAGCTTGCCGGCTGCACGTTCCCAGCTTTTATTCATTGTATCAACGCCGGAAGGATTGGATGCTGGGACATATTCGACGCCGACGAGGAGCAGGACCGTAGAGCGTCTTCGCATTCGACGCTCAGATCAGTAACGAGCAGATCTGGCATCACTGGCACTACTAACGGTCGCGTACCGATGCGCGGGAGGCGTGGACGCATCTTCAACCCCCAATGTCCAACTATTGTTTTATTCTTTTGATTAATGATTAATTACTGCTATTAGTTATATTAATGTTGTTTATATATTATTATTATTCATACCATATTCTTAATAGATGCAGGCGTTTAACAGCTGCTCATAATTTTCTTTCGATAGTTCGAGGCGCCAACTTGTTGTCGCAGGGAAATGTTTATATGTAACGGTTTTTTGCTTCGAAGCAGCGAGCAACTCGTCGAATATATTTAAATCGATTGATTTATTATGCGAAGTTTAGTCATTTTGAAACGTTATCATATAATATTCTAAATTTTTATATATCACCAAAGTAACGTGCAATTTAACTGGGTAACTTTACCGTAAATCCAGATCATGCGAGTAACCAGTGCAACAGCGGGCTCCACGATCGTCCTTTCTATGGAGTCAGAGATGTGCAAGTGGATCGTGTAGAACAGTCTCCTCCACGTTTCCCCACTTTGACAGGTGATTCTCGTACATTTTTCCATTCAATTTCTCAGCGAGATATATTTTTCGGCAATTTTTTGTTGTTCAGAGAGCATCTAACTCTCAGTGATAATATGCAATTAACATTAACATATGTTTGCGGCATGCTCAGCCCCTCGAGGAAGTAGGTTAGAAAAGACCTTTCTATCTTCGAGCGAATCGAAACGATTAAACGTATATCGTAATCAGGCTTCGAAACGAGCTGTCTCATCGTATCGTTTATTTCGTCGGTGACGCAACGATGTCGTCTAGACGGAAAACGTACCGTTCAATCTATTTCTTTTCTCTTTCTTTGTCCTAATTTTTTGTTACTTTTCAGGCTTAAACAGCCTACCGCAGCTTCACCATGCCTCCTAAAAAGTCTATGGAGGAGACGGACCGGCTGACTCGTATTGCCATTGTGAGCGCCGACAAGTGCAAGCCGAAGAGATGCAGGCAGGAATGCAAGCGCTCGTGTCCCGTTGTACGCATGGGAAAACTTTGCATAGAAGTCACACCCAACAACAAAATCGCATCGATATCCGAAGAGTTGTGTATCGGATGCGGTATTTGCGTCAAGGTGAATAACATTTCACTGGAAAAACTTTACTCTTTACGTTACGTGCCTCCACATTTTATTTTTTTTAACACTGCTTGCTCTATTACAGAAATGTCCGTTCGAAGCTATATCGATTATAAATCTTCCAAGTAATTTGGAGAAAGAAACTACTCACAGATACTCCAAGAACTCTTTCAAGCTCCATCGCCTGCCCATTCCACGTCCCGGCGAAGTACTGGGACTCGTTGGTACCAATGGAATCGGCAAATCCACCGCTCTTAAGATTTTAGCCGGCAAGCAAAAGCCCAATTTAGGACGTTTCACTGTGAGTTGATTTTTTAAACTTACGTTTGTAACTTATTTTGTCAATAGGATTAATATATCTTTTTATCGGTGAATAGTCTACCAATTTCTACTTTTACTAGATTATAAAAAGTCTTTGAAAAAGCATGTACAACATCAGTGGACAGCATTTTTTTGTTTTTAATTTTTTTCTCAAAATTACAGAAACTTTGGCAGTTTCGTAACATTAATATTTTTATTTCAGGATCCGCCAGATTGGACGGAGATCCTTAGTCACTTCAGGGGTAGCGAACTGCAGAATTATTTTACCAAGATTCTGGAGGACGATCTAAAGGCTCTGATCAAGCCTCAGTACGTTGATCAGATTCCGAAAGCGGTGAAGGGTACCGTGCAGCAGTTGCTGGACAAGAAGGACGAGTGCCACAAGCAGACGGATATTTGCCGTATGCTCGGTAAGCGTTTGTTCAGAATATAATTTAAAAAAAAAGCATAACAATGGAACGTAAACCCTAACATCCAATACTTTGGTTTTCCATTAGATTTGACCCACATCCGGGATCGTGGTATCGAAGCCCTTTCCGGTGGAGAATTACAACGTTTCGCTTGCGCGATGGTTTGCATCCAGGACGGTGATATATTCATGTTCGACGAGCCGTCTTCCTATCTGGACGTGAAGCAGCGTTTAAACGCTGCCATGACCATAAGGTCTCTCATACATCCGGACAAATTCATTATCGTCGTCGAGCACGATTTGTCTGTCCTGGATTATCTCTCCGATTTTATCTGCTGCCTCTACGGTGTTCCCGGTGCTTACGGCGTCGTGACTATGCCATTCTCAGTTCGGGAAGGCATAAATATATTCCTCGATGGTTTCGTACCAACGGAGAATCTTCGTTTCCGGGAGGAATCGCTCGTGTTCAAGGTCGCTGAGAGCGCTACCGAGGAGGAAGTTAAACGCATGAATCACTACGAGTATCCAGCAATGACCAAGACGATGGGATCTTTCTCGCTGAGAGTCGAGAGAGGACAGTTCACGGATTCGGAAATTCTGGTGTTGCTCGGTGAAAACGGTACCGGCAAGACTACATTTATAAGAATGTTGGCTGGAAATCTACCCCCTGACGATGGATCCGGTAAGTCTCTGAAGAATACTTGGCGAATACTCAAATCATTCGCATCCGCTGATTTTAGTAACATCGACTCTTTCGTTTCCCAGGTAACATTCCCATGCTGCACATCAGCTATAAGCCCCAGAAGATCAGTCCGAAATCTCAGGGTGTCGTTAGACAGTTACTTCACGAGAAGATCCGGGACGCCTACATTCATCCGCAGTTCATCACCGACGTAATGAAACCCCTGAAGATCGATGATATAATGGACCAAGAGGTGCAGAATCTATCCGGTGGAGAGTTGCAGCGTGTCGCTATGGCACTCTGTCTGGGAAAACCGGCTGACGTTTATCTGGTCGATGAACCATCTGCCTATCTGGACTCCGAACAGCGTCTCGTAGCAGCTAAAGTTATTAAAAGGTGCGTGGCAAAAAAAAGAAAATATCGCCTATCGTTTGGTGATCGCATAACTACTTTTTTTATCGCAGGTTTATCTTGCACGCAAAGAAGACCGGATTCGTCGTCGAACACGATTTCATAATGGCTACTTATCTTGCCGACCGTGTTATCGTGTTCTCCGGAGTCCCATCTTTGGACACTGTCGCACACAGTCCCCAATCTCTGCTCAACGGTATGAATAGATTTTTGGAGCTGCTGGGAATCACCTTCAGACGAGATCCTAACAACTTTAGGCCGCGAATCAACAAGAATCAATCAGTGAAGGTAATACTAGATTCCACTCGCGACAGGTCACTCTCGATTGTCTTCGTACTATTTATAATTCATATTTCGCATCCCCACAAGGACTTGGATCAAAAACGCGCTGGACAATATTTCTTCCTGGAGGAATAAACATGCATCGGTCGGTTCTGGTCGGATGCAAGCATCGATTTCAATTTCCACGCGTACGGACGGTCTCGCTCAAAACACACGAGGAACATCGATCGCCAAACCGGAGAGTCGGTCGCTAGAGAAGAAATTGACTGGGGAAAAAATAATAATATCCGCAAAAGGTAATTGGCTGACGCGTATCGTTACTTAGCTTGCTTTGCCGAGTGAGTAACTGATTAAAACGCGTCATCAAACGACTATTATCTATAGAACGCAAAAATGAAGAAAAAAAAATACAGTATCGATACACACTTTGCCTGCCGAATTATATATCTTGAAAACTTCTCCCTACATACTTTGTACAAATATTCGTCGCAGAGAAAAAAAAAACAAAATGGAATTTATTTGTGAATAATTTATATTAAAAACAAAAGCATAATCGTCGAAATATATCGACCTCCGGTGTCTCTCGCATATATCGTTTGACGCTCATTATTAAACATACATGATGCTTTAAGTATCCGTAATCTCAACGCTGAGGCTTGCGATATCCGAACATGCCGCAGCGTTGGCTTTAATACATTTTATTTCCTATGTACGTCTAGGACACTAGAGTGTTGTGCGTGCATGAGACATCGAACGCCTCCAGACTGCGATGCAGAATGTAGCTGACAAGGGTTCACAGGATTTTTCTCAATATCATTTATATTTTAATCTTCAGCCGGACACACGGTATAATTATCAACAACGAATCGTTACGGCTGCTCACTCGGAGCTCCGCACGAAATTTCTTCGCGGAATTGCGAATCGCTCATCGAGATGTGCGCATACTTTCGACCGTGTCCGTTCGTCGGTCGGTGAACGGAGAACAGTGGTATAATTTTTTTTCTCTTTTCTACATGAAATGTGCTCGTTCCGTTATTAACATTTTTTGTTTTCTGTTTAAACGAGCTCGCGATAACGGGTGTAACACATAGCGTTGTGAAAACGCCTTATTGACTAACACCGATAGGTATTATAATATTTATGATACAAAATTAGGCCAACGAGACGACTAGACGATGAGATGGGATACGTCGACGGTGTAAGCCGCCGGTGACAATCGTATGTCTTCCGGTCGGGGAAGAGCCCTCTGTCGAATATCGCTGTCGCCTGGCCACGCGCGTCCCGGACTTCTCGGCGTTAAGCTGGATCTCGGCACCGAGTCAACGGCCAGACTGACCGTCGCCGGATCGTTCAGGCCGTTGCTCTGGATTCTTCGTTGACCCGGTGTTGCAGCGCGTGGAAGTTTTTTGCGCTTCTGGAAACAGACACACGAATTTTGACTGTAAAAAAATACGTCGTTTCGTCAAAAATAATGTTGGCCTTTCAATTCCGTTAGAGGCAAACAAGCTTGTAAATCGGGCTAATGAAGCGAAAAATACTCTCGGAAGCTCGACTGCTAGATCGATATTGTTGATCGTTAGAGATAGCAGAAATGTCATGAAAAAGGACTCCAATGCATTCTTTACGATGTGAACAACGTGATTTTATTATCGATGGATTCGATGGCGATTCATGCATAGTGATGTTTTTTGTTTTGTTTTTATTTTTTCATCAGCGATGAGTGCTAACTGGAGAGCGAGTTGGAAATGCTATTTGAATGGTTAAAATAAAACTTGACCAAGCCAATAATGCATAACACGGTCGTGTGTGCCTTCCTTGCGCGCCTAAGTTGGTGCTATAATAAAAAGTATGTACAAAGAGAGAGAGAGAGAGAGAGAGAGAGAGAGAGAGCGAAAGATACAGATAGATAGTGAGGTGTAAAACCAGTGCAGATATTCTTCATTAGTACCTCATCCGCCTGGACGCCAGAAAGTGAAAATCAATCGGTTTTTTTTTTTTTTTTTACAATTACGTACTAGAGAAGAGAGAATAATCGAAGAGTAGTTCTATGTCTGAGGCAAAAAGGACTGAGCTCACCTCGACGAGGCCTCTCCACTTGTCCGCCGCGTGTCTAGCCAACTCGAGCTTTTTTTGTTTTCGTATCTGATGCTTTTTGTATGCCATTTCGATTATTATCAGAACAACCCCGCCGATTATTCCAGCACCGACGAGTATAAATACTCCTGCCATGTTCTTTAAACCCAGCGTATTCGGTGTTTTCTCAGTGAATTGCTCGCACTGTTGCAAGTTTCCTTGCAGGATCCAGTGATTGTCGAGACTCTCCATAAAACCGCCTGAAAAATAAATCAATCGATCGTTAAACAATGAACAACGAAATTATGTATGATTGATTTTTTTAATCAAACATTTTTTTTATCATACTTTCATGAAAGTCCAGAATCGCCAGAGTGACAGCATCAGCCCAAGGGGATCCTTTCTGCAAGCCGATACCGTAGCCCGATCTACCGAACAACTCGCCGGCGGTTACCAATTCGCAGTCTTGAGCGGCTTCGTATTCCAGGCGGGAACTGTCCCAGATGAAAGCCATCAGCTTCCTGAAAAACGGGCATTATTCACAGCTTGTTTTTTTGGTTCCAGATTTTTTGCGGAATCGTAGAAGCATGTGTAAAGAAGAAACTCACCCAATTTTAACATCTTGTATCGCGTACTCGGCAGTGTCGTAATTATTGGCTTCCATCGTCCGATACATGTTCGATAATTCGACTTGTCGTCTGAAGTACATGTCTACCGCGGATCCCTTGACCGTGGCGCAGGTCAAATTTTCCATAGTATTTCTCAGCTGTGCCGAAGATATAATTTTTAATATTTTTAAGATAAAACTTCTGGATTTAGCGTATGCCGATTTGCTGCTCCTACCCGAGCATCGTTGATGCCAGTGAGCTTAGTCTTCGGTCGTTCCAACACGAGGAAAGCAGCTAAATTGGCAGTGTACGAAGCTACGATGATCATAGCAAAACCGGCCCATACCATCCCGAGTACACGTGCAGAGAAACTTCGCGGTGTACCTGTTTTTTTATGGAAAACAATTATTAAAATTATGTTTTTTGAGTTAACAGGTCATGAGCGGAAAAACGGGATCTTCGATATTGACCACACCTTCACCGATTCCACTATTGAGAAGGACTCCCCAGGCGAACCATATGGCGCTGGAAAGATTTAGTGCGTCTTCCTCGGTGCCGTCAGTGTTGGCTAGCTTGAACCTCCCGAAGGGCGAGAACCGGTCGAGGAGGTACAGAACTAGTGCCACTACGTGCACCGACACCATCACAAGGATCCATAGAGTGTTGCTGAAGGGTTGCAAGAAAGACACCAAAGTTGACGATCTCGATGGCTGGAAGCAAAAGGAAACAAATCATCAACGAGGAAAAGCGGACGCGAAACTGAAGAAACGAAGAAAACATGTAGTTGGCTTCTCGAACGATGGGAGAAGACAAAAACATGAGGCCATACTTTCTTCTCGAGGATGGTGATGCCCTGATATTTGAAGGGTTTGCTGAACTCTATGAACTCTGCACGCTCGGGATTGATCGTTAACGGTGCTACGATCATGTCCGCACGTTCGTTCACCAATTCACCGATCAAGCCGGTCCATTCTTTCTTTCCACCCACTGCAAACGTTTAATATCGACATTGTTACGCGTATCAATTTATCGAGATTTTTCTTTTTTGGGTAACACATTTTTAGTCTCACTCGAGCTGTTTTTTATCATGTAACTGCCGAATTGACCGTCCGGCGAGAGAGCCACGCTATACGTGAAGTTTATCATTTTCGATAGTTCCTTCAGCAAGTCCATGCAGTAACCCTTGCAGCAGTAGGAAAGGGCACCTGATAAAACAAAAGAAGAAAATTGTATGGCTTAAATTAAATTCCCGTGAAAAATTGAGAGAAATTTAATCTCACTCTCGCGATCGGTAGCGTTGAAATGCGGACAGGGTATCTCGTCTGGCAGGCAAGATTCGCTGTCCGCACGGCGTACGTAAACAAATGGTTTTTCCTCGATAGTCAGAACTTTAAGATGCGTAGGAATCATGAAACCTTCGGGCTTTGTTTTCAGACGACCTGGCCACATTATGCTCGATTCGTTTAGTGTCAATCTCATCTTTCCCGCGTTCTATAAATAACAATAAAAAAATCTCATCAATGTAAATTCGTAAATTCTATTTTTTTCACTTCCGGTAACGCTAAAATAACTTGAAAATTTCTCACCGCCGAGTAGATGTATTGCCCGACGGCCTCTTTTTCGCCTCTCTCCTTTATATTCACGATGTTGTATTCGGCAAAGATGCGATCGCCGTTGTCGTCAAACGCGACCCGGCCGGTCGCACCTTTGTCGAGAACTTGTTCGCGTATGTATTTAAATAATTTTCTTCCAGTTTCCCATATAGAGCCCGAATTGTCGCAGTCCTTCGGGGCCTCCGTTATGTTTTCGGTCTCGTTCATTCGACGCAGGGCGGAGACGAGCACGTATCTACATTTGAACAAATGCTCGCGAGTTACTTCTTCTCTTCTGAAAATTGAACCTTCCCTCGGCAATTTTCTCGGTAAACTCACAGACTATCGTGGATGTGGGCCTTTTCTTCGGTGGCATTTATTAATTTCAATCCGAGAAGTCCTTCCGGTGCATTCGTTGCCTCGAGACCCTGTTCGGTTACGATCCACACGTATCCAGCGCCGGTCATGTTCAGTGCCGCTGCGTCTCGGAATATTACCGTCGCATCGGTTTTTCTGAAGATAAAAATTTACATTTTAAAGTTTCTCTATATTATTTTTTCAATTATAAATTTATTGAAAAAAATACTCACGAGGCATACATGAGGCAGACTCGGGCTTGGGCATTCTTCATATCCATCAATTGTTCGGTAAAGTTTTCGAGACCTGGCTCAAACTCAATCACAGATTCTACCTGTTTTTGTTGAAAGGATACTAATTAGTATGCGGTCGGTTTCGATGTTGCCTGCGGCCAATGCAGTGTTCACCACAGAGAGCTCTCCGAGGCTCTTGAAAAAAAAATAAAAAAAATATTCAATTTCATTTCACGTTTGATCGACATTTATATAGATTGAAAATATTTACTTATAGTACATCGAACGTGTAGAGTACGTTATTCCCTGAATTTTTATAATACACATCATGCACTACAATGCAAAGGGCCATTATCGTACAGCAGCTACGCAAGAGCTATATACTTCAAACTTTAAACAGTAGTCTGCTTTTCTTTTATTTGCCGCAAACGACGTTCTTTCTCTTGTTAATTATTTTATTTTTTTGTTATATATCGACCGAGGACTCAATAGAATTTTTTTTTTATGTGTCCAGCCGATTCGGTTAAAGGTACTTTATCTATGTAACGTTTAGATTAAAACGTTTACTTACCCCCGTGTTATTACGTTGTTAATTAATTCAATAGGTTTAGAAGTTTTTGTTATATGTAGTACGTATACATCAGACAGAAAGGACGATGAGAGTCTGTCGAGTCGAGACGGTTCTTTAAAAAAATGAGTCTTTAAACTGCACCGCATAATGTATACAAAGGTACATGAACAATAATGATTCTTTTGTTCACAGTGCAAAGTGGACTCTACCGGAGGAGATTATTTTTTTCCAATCTTTTCGCGAGGACTCTCATCGACAAAGTTTCGGATGGCATCGCCCCGGAGGAGTCGTCAGTGGACGAGAATTCGGGAGTTATCTTCGTGAAGACAATACAGAAGCGAACCGGCGAAGTTCTCATATAGAGGGTCGGACTGACGAGTGGAAAATTTGTCGGGTATAGAAGGTACCTGGACGGACACTCGCTATCGAGTCGTGCAAACGATCTAATGACATTGGCTTAAAATTGTACGAGCCGTGCGAAGGAGAGTGCGCAACCCACATGTACTTTGATCTCCACGTCGTCTTCGAGGCTCTGGGACGTCGTCTGGAAGCGGCCGAGCAGGGCTCTCCCGTCGGTGTCCGAACTATGAATGAATATAACTTTCATATAGTTGAAGTGCTTCAGCAATTCTACCCACACGTCCGCCTGATGGGAGTAAGGCGGTACCGTTCGCAAAAAGGACACATGTATATTCTGCATCGGAGAAGAAAGAAAAAATTACATCGCTAGGTTTATAAATTTCCAAATTTTCGATTCTCTTCGTTCGATTAATTAAACACATACTTTGTCGGAGAAAGCTGAATCCCGAGAAGATATACCGATGACTGGAATATGATAGAAACCACTGGTATATGACACTGCGGCGGGTGACAAGTCTCCGGTCAGAGGATGAGAGACGACCACGGCGTAGACTCGCTGTGCGATCAACGATTTGCAAACGCTCAGTGCCGTTCTTATGGGATTCGAATCCATACCGATGACTTTGTGATAAAAAGTCACTCCCTTGTTTATATGGTGAAGATCGAAGTTCAGATTCTGTTCCGAAGAAACAACATTCAGATATTAACACGATGGACACGGGCGATGTAAAATATTTTGCGGTGTTGGAATGGTTCAGGGTAGGATGGAGTTACGCGCGGAGGATTTCGTGAAACTCACGTCTATAGTCTCTTCGAAGTGGGCTTTGCTCTCGTTGTTCGAGAGTACTCCACCGATGTTGTATGACGTTGGATTGTTGAGAGTAATCGCTGTTACAATCATCCATTCTTCCAGGATTAGGAGGCCCCAGAAGAAGAACGTTGCACAGCTTGATCGTGTCATCATGCCGGTAGAATTTTCAATTCTATATCAAAAACTTCATCGTCAGTTCATTCGGCAAATTGATCTGTCTATTATTTTTAAAATATTTTTTTCTTTTTCAGATTATTCGTCGAAAAAATATTTATTCGCTCGGCAATATCGATTCAGTTGTATCGTAAAACAATCCTTTTTACCTTCGCGATGGAGATTTTGTACCGGGAAATCCCTCAACTCAGGAAGTTCGATGATCGAGACACATCCTCGGGTGCGGCAGCCTCCACTCTCCTCGGTAAATATAAATATTTACTGAAATTCGTCGGTGCTCGAGCACCGCCTAAGTGCGAGTGGCGAGAAGCAACGCAGCCTCCGGCCCGATACACTCCTCTCTCGGCGACTCATTGATCCGCTCGGATGCTGCGCGTTTCGAACGAATCCCGTACACGCTGTGTAGTGCAGAAAATTCATCGGTTTGCAGAGGAGGGGCAATTTTTTTATTTTCCCGTTCCTGTCTGACGAAATCAAAATCGCTACCGGAGATGCTCGGAAACATCTGCGAGAAAATCATCATCTTCTTTTCGCAAAATACCCGGAACTGAGGAATGCCATCGCTACGACTGTGCAAAACGGAAAATGGAAACATTGTAATTTAAATAACGATAGCAGGAGAAATTTTAAATATTCCTTCACGGATAAAAAAATACGCTTGACTAAATATTTGGGCAGGGATGTTCAAATAAATATTTTGTTGTTTACAGTTAAAAGATTAGTTAGTTCAAGAATTTTTTCGATCATTACACCAAGATATTTTTGAGACATTAAAATATTTTGTTCGTCGAATTAAATATTTATTTGGGCGTCCCTGCCCGAATCTTTAGTTTGTTCAACCGCATTTTTTTTATCAGTGTTGGGTGTGGAACTCGAATTGAGTGTCATATCTTTCGCTCGGATATTATATTATCTTCGTTAAAAAAACGGAGCTGCGATACGCTTACAAAAAAAAAAAAAAATCGATGAACGCATTGTCTACCCTTGATAGTGCATAATCGCTTTATTTCCGGGTATATATGCATATGTTGCAGCATGATAAGAGCAGAAACATTTTTTACGCGCATTCCGAGGTCTCTGGGTCAACAGTCTGAGTAAAATAGAGGAAGCAGAAACCGTTAAATTGCGTAGGATTCGATCCGTGTCGATTTCTTTATTGATTAGCTTCGCTGCACATATTCCATTCATAATCAGCGACCTCATCAATGAAGCCTGTCGCTAAACCCGATTGGTGCTACCCTTTCGTGTGTGACGTTTACTCCACCTACAGGTCATCCGCGAATACATAACCCCCCCCCCCTCCCCCCGCGCCGACCCGTGTTTCATATCTCAAGGACTTCGATCATAGCAGAAGACGCCAGAAAGTGAATTCGCTCGCGAAATTCCTAGATCAGTGACCAGCTGGCTGCGTTTGCAGCTAGCAGCGATACACCCCTCGTTGTTCCGTTTTTATTAATATCGAAACGTTTTTTTTTAAGTCTCGCGATCAAGTCGTAGGAACTGGAGTGATGAAATTATCGTACGCACGAGAAGCGCTACCGGACGAACGCTCGGTCCCCAACGTGACAATAACAAAGAGCATTGCAATACACTATCGAAGTATATTATGGGAAAATCTACGCGATTTTTCGACACTGCTGATTTAGACTCTGCTGATTTATCTTTCGACGTGTCATCGCTTCTACTTCGGAGTTTCACGAACCTCTCTGTTAACTTGACTACACGCTCAATAAAGAACGTCGATTATTTTTCTGTTCGACGAAAATGAGTCTCAACGATCTGGTCTACTGGTGAGTTGGCATGCAAATTGTCAAATTTGGTTGGACGACTCGAAAATCATACAATTTACGTTGACGCCGAATTTCAGGTACCAGAAAAAAATCGGCACATATGACAAACAGCAATGGGAGAAGACTGTGGAGCAGCGTATCTTCGGAGGCTTTACCAATGTTCCCATGCGCACCGCCAAACTCAAGACGGAGCTTATAGACGTCGATCTCGTCAGAGGTAAGGATATCCGTTTTTTTTACTAAGAAAATTAACTGTTCATCTTCCTGACGAGAGGAATTTTTGTTGAACAGGTTCATCCTTTCCCAAAGCCAAGCCGAAGCACGGATTGACCACTGTGGCCTGGCTGGCTCTGCAACGCCTGCTGCTCCTACCCTTCCACAGATGCTGGTGGATTCAGCAGACTAGCCAGCGTATATTCGCTCTATTCCTGTTCCTCTATGGCTTACAGTTGTTCAACATGTGTATATACTTTAGTATCGTTGAGGATGACGAGGCCAATGTAGGAATATTTTTTTATCTTTATACAAAGTAATTTTTTTAATGATTTTTTTTTAATGCAAAACATAAATATAACATAAACTTAGTTGGTACACACAGTTGTTGTTACTTGTTTACAAGAATTTTTTGATCAAAGGCAAAAAGGACTTTTTCTATGATTTTTTAAATTCTCTACAGATCGTCTCATCCGCCGAAGTTTTGATGCCGATCGGTATGATGTTCATACTGTGCACTGTACACTCGCAGATAGTGTCCACGAACTCGGGACCGTCGACGACAATCGGGCACAACAGATCGAGGGTCCGAAGATCGCGACACGAGCGATGTCGCACCGGAAAATTGAGGTCACGAAGAAACTTGCGTAGGTTTCATTCCGACGCGCGCCGCGTACAATTTTCATCTGTAGCGAAATCTCCCTAAAGCGTTATTCTCACCGTGCAGGGTCCGCAAACGATGTTAAATCGCCGCACGAAAGCGCCGCAGAGAAAACAACGAAAGTAAGCTGTGAGGTTCCGCAATCAGTGAGATTCGCGAAAAAAGTCAGCATCGAGACTGCAGCCCAAGGAAAAGTTCAGGTGACGAAGCGGCTTCTCGACTCTGTGATTATAATTGTATGTCCGATTTTATGGTTTTTTAAAACATTAACCCTAATTCTATTTTCAGCTGGAAATCAGGCCCGTTCGGCCGGTGCCCGAGGACGACACGAGTCACAGCAGCTCGTCGATATCCTCACCGGAAAACGCAGCTCCTCCGGCCCCGGAACCACCAGGTATAACGACAATAGTTGACTCCTCCGTTGTCTTCAATGCTATCGAAAACAATCGTAAAATATCCCGTTGTATTCCGTTATATTATAAGTTTGACTGCAGATGATGTTGTGCGAGAGAATCCAGCAAATGTGGATATTGTTCATCAGGACGACGACGGTTTCGAGAGCTTGAACGGGAATGTCTCGAGCGACAATGATCGTGGAGTCGTCCGTCCGGAAGTGCGAGACGACGGTAAGAAGACAATCGAGACCGGAACTTCGGCGAGCTTCGACGAGCGCAGAAATCGTTCGCTCGACTCCGAGGACATGGAGATAAACAACGATCAGAGACCGGCAGGTTCGTTGCTTGCAAAGTTTAATCTTTTACGGAACGTCGCTCATCGTTGAGAACCGTACATCCCAGAAGAATCGTTACATTTACATAGTAAATACACGTATCTCATAATGTCTGTGTTCGATATTGAGAAAGATTAAATTTCACGAGGTGTTTTCGACGAATGAATTTGATTTTCAACTTGCCAGCAGTAGCCGAGGTCTCGAGGAAAATTGAAATTAGCTTGGATCGTGAAGGAGACCCATGCGACGGGCCGGTATGTGATTGCAGGCAATACTTTACATCGCATTATATACTTTTTGTCTTATTTCATATTTTACTTTCTTCATATCTCAATTAGTTTATTCTGGGTTATCCGTGTGGATCTGTTGATCGGTTGACTCGCGATGTGAACGTATTTTGTTTCTTGCACTGATAATTTTCGTACCCGGATAATAGTGGGCTTCTCGGAATTTCACAGGGAAAGGACAATTCACCGAAAATAGCTTCAAGAGAAGGAAAGCAGCAGTGTGAGAGCGAGGAGGAAGGTGAGTGCGAAGAAGCTGCGACAAATCATTTGACCGAGGCGACGACATCAGCAACAGAATGGATGGGAGTAACGACCAACAGTGATGTATGCAGCTACAGGTGATAATTATTCCTCAGAAACACTGATCTATTCATCCTCGTGGTAGTTTAAATCCATTTGATAATTTTCAGCTCTGATCTCGAGGAATCCGACGCTCACAGCGAGACGAACTTCAGTTACGCCGATTTCGTGGAACATCCGTTCTCCTGGGAGCTTGAATTGCCGCCGTCTATTCTTCTCAGCTCGAGCTGTACATCGTCCGATCGCGGTTAGCTGATTTGCTTCGTCACGTTGCGCCCTAATAGACAACGAGCCGGATATAAATTAATTTCCTTTTTCTCATTCAATCCCCAGTTTCATGCACCATTTGGACCCGACGGGATATCAAGAAAGCGGAACTGTCGGTCCTCGATATCAGCTCTGCAATAATTGCCCGAGTGGAATCGATGCCCGAGGGTATGGATTATTTTTACGGTGGGCTTTTATTGTCGATCCTGCTGTCTCTCGTACCATCAATGAGGCGACTTGGCGACGAGTTCGGAACTGAATCATCGCACAATCTTACTGGATCGTCTATCGCCAGTGATCTTGCGCAAGTTGACTTCGAAACTTGGTCCGAACGTTTGTGCAAAATAATCGACGTTGCATTTGGCGCGACCCTCTGGTGAGTCATTGATCTTCTCCAATCACTTTGGCATGTGATAAGTTAAACTATATCGACAACATTATTTACAGGGAGCGCACGATCGTTATGACATTGGCCTTTGAGAAACTAACACTCTCCTGTTTGCTGTTTTTCCTGCTGGCGGTCGCCGAGCGTACGTTCAAGCAGCGCTTGCTTTACGCAAAATTATTTTCTCACTTGACTTCGTCCAGGCGGGCGAGGAAGTCCGATCTGCCGCACTTTCGCTTGAACAAAGTGCGAAACATCAAAACTTGGCTTAGCGTGAGATCGTATCTCAAACGAAGAGGTCCTCAAAGATCCGTGGATGTTATAGTCTCAGCTGTGTTTATCATCACCCTGCTTCTTCTGTCTTTCGTTAGCTTGGAACTTATCAAAGTAAGATATTTTTCAACGTTGAGTTATGAGGCGAGAATAGAGATAAAACATATAATGATAACCGAGTCATAATAAACGTAGGACTTGGAGAGCCTTCATTCGCGATATAACGTTGAAGCGCTGCTCTGGAGCTTCGCTCTCGGAATCTACATACTCCGATTTATGACTCTGGGAACGAAGATAAATAAGAAGTACAGAAATCTTTCGGTCCTGATAACGGAACAGGTACGTTACTCGTTCGAGTTCGATCAACATTTCATAAGTTCTTTGCAATTAATTGCTCGATGAATTTTTTCTTCCATAGATAAACTTGTATCTACAAATCGAGCAGAAACCCCACAAGAAGGATGAGCTTATGGTGGCGAACAGTGTGCTCAAATTGGCTGCAGACTTGATAAAGGTATGCGAGACGCGTCCAATTACTTACCAATCACCGATTACTGATACGATTTTCTTTGCTCAAAATTGCAGGAGCTGGAGTGCCCTTACAAAATCTCCGGGCTATCTGCAAATCCGTATTTATACACTATAACAAAAGTTGTCTTGCTGTCGGCACTGTCGGGAGTTCTATCGGAGTTGCTTGGGTTTAAATTGAAATTGCACAAGATAACGATTAAATAGTTAACGAAAAATGAAGTATTAGTCTCGCTGTACTTCATTGTTTGTTAAGAACTTTGTTGCCCGGAGCACCGGGGGCAACGGGAGAATATTTTTGCTCCGTAGGGTTAAGACAATCTAGGAAGACATTTAATTTATTCGCAGAGTCACGCACGATTTATGCATGATTTATAGTTTGATGTGGAGCGCCGTTTCCGTTCCAGCCAACATTAACGTAAATCCAATTGTTACGTACAGATAATTTTAAAAATTAACTTTCTGGCTAGGTAAATGACTATAACGTTGTGGCTCATACGAAAAATGATGACTATCGTTTTTGTTACAAGTCTCTTAAATATTAAAAAAAAGTCTAGAGTGGGTTTTATGTGCCCCGGCGAATTGCTGTTCGCTCGCGGGAGCCTGGCAGTTTGTAAATACGATAATAAACATATTTAGACAGAACTCGGCCAATCGCTACCGGCATGTCGAATAAAATTGATGGATCTAGTTAGAACACGAAGCCTCTCGAGGCACGAAATTATTTATGAGCAATAAGCGCGCCTGCTCGTGTCTACGGTCGCAAGTAACCATGACCTTCCGGCTGCAAACCGCAATAGTCGCTCAGCGGCAACAACGTTCCGTGACCGTAAACTAGTTGCGCAATCAGGAAAAGCGAACAATACTCTTCGACGATTTAGCGTATCATTGCCGAATAACACGTCGTCTTCGTTACCCAGGATTCTTAATTTATTTAACTACTTGACGAACTATATCTGATGCCGTAAATTACCCGTCTCGTAATCGAACCATCGAGCGCGCTCAGCCACGATAACGTCTTTTACATTAGTCACTGTTGCCGCTCGCATTATTTTTCTGGGATTAACATGTTATCGTATTTTTCTCATTCGTTATCAGCAAAAAAAAAACAGGCCTACCGATTATTTATCTTCTTCGCCACTTGGACTATCGACATTGACATTTTTCTACTGGCCGATGTCGAGTCTTGAGCAGTGAAACGCGCTATAGTTAAAAGCATTACGATCCGCAGCTTGCAGACTATACAATCCCTCAACGCAGCCAAGCGGCACGATGCCTATTTACCAAAGTCCCGAGTCAGGTGTTGAACGATCAGTAGACTATCTACTATCTGCTCCGGCGAAAAATCCCAAAGCGTCTCAAAGTTGATACTGGTATGAAAGCATTCCCGTATCAACTTTGGGACGAGGGTGTTTGAAGAAAAAAAATATAATAAAAATAAAAAAGCGCACACGACTCGATGTTAAGAGACTCAAATAATTGACGATTAATCATTGCATTTCTTCACTGACGAAAACTCGATAGCGAAAACATTTTTTTTATTTTAAAACGCGTACGACTCGATGTTATGAGACTCAATTTAATTCACGATTAATCAATGCATTCCTTCACCGACGAAAACTCCATAGCGCCTATTGTAAGTCGTCTATGTACAATGTACAAAGAGTTTGTCATCATTGAGCGTCAAGGCGGTATATTAATGTCGGTCAGAAGCGTCCTTGAGCCTCTCCTGACACCAAATGTATGTGTAGATTACCAGCGTAAGAAGTTACAACCGGTTGATGTGCGGCGTAGCGTGCGAACCGACAGAAACATAGTAATTTCAGTCGCACACGGAGGTGCTAATTGCTCTCAAGCTTCAGAACTTTTCGTCACAAGAATGACCAGCACATTATTTTTTTTATTCTTCTCAAGTTTTTTTTTTGTCGGACATGTGCCATTGAAACGATCCGTAGCTGAGGACAACCCTCAATTGTTCTTCGAGGATTGAGTAGTTCGTGGCTGTTGTGTGGCCTCTCGAAGTTCCTATGGCAACTTCGGGCAGCGTGTATTAGAATAAGATTCAACGATTATCCAATCTACGAAGGGGTCTCCACCGTTGTTTCGAGAGTGTCGAGACCGGCGAAGATTCGACTCCAAAAGGTATCCATCGTACGGCGACAATCTCGCATCTGAAGAGAGCTCTCGCAGACGTTTTTCTTTTTTTTATTTATTTTATTTTACTTTGTGTTATTACATTTTTATTTTATTCCTTTTCACGCGAGGAATACTTCTTGGATCTCGTACCCGATGCATGAGAATGGGTCGGTCAGGAGAAGCGACTTTCCAAGACGTCCATGAGACGAGAACGAAGGAGTGGCGAGAGAGGAAGTGAACGATTGCGGCCGGGCACCGGGGACGCTCTGGCCGGCACTGGGAGTCGGCCCGGTGAGCGGCTCTCGGAGTTCTCAGTGGTGAATTCAGAGCTCGAGAGTGCCGTAGCCCTCAGTACCGTGAGAAGCGACCGTGGCAATGGCTGTGTACGAGGACGAGTATTACGATGGTTTTCGGACATTCTCGTGGCTGTCGGACATCGTCGGATTACCCATCGATCAGGTAAGCTTGTAAACAAGTGTGTTTAAAATGACAACAACTTTTTCTTATTTTGCGGACTACATCTATGAGGGCTCCTTATCTCGTCACGCTGCCTCTCATCGATCGGTCTGTCACATCGCTCCGAGCGAGGGAACCTGTTGCGGCTAACGCCAGTTTGACAACACGCGTGTCCCGCACGCTTGGTGTGTTTAGAGATGAATACTCTTGTTTTTCTACTCGGTGTTTTGTCGACTATTCCGCCGATAGTTCGTCTCGGAATTGGCGACACGATGGGCAAAGCTGGCTCGAGCGGTTTCGTTGCCACTTTTCGTTGTTCACTCGAGGAAGCGGGACGGTGAACGTTTTGATTCTTTGCGTCCTCGCCCGGTGGGTTTGCCGGTACCGTACACATCGATCGGCTATAGTTTGGTCCCCTCCAGTGATGAATCATTGCGATCTCACGCAGGGCTCCGAATACCCTGGACCCATCAGTCTCATTCAGAGAATTCCCGAAAAAACGTAAGCGGAGAGAAACCCATTCAAGAATTATTTTTTGGATAGAAATGAATATAGATTTTTATAATCAGAATTAAAAAAATGTACGTTCATTCTGTCCGAGTCGTTCACCCAAAAGACTCGCTGTGTTTACTACAGTCACTGTAGAGCGATTTTTTAATTATTATTTTAAAGCAAGACAATAATAATTTTATATTTATTTCTATAATTTTGCGAAGACATAACTTTAAAATATTCGTGAATAGATGTAGGAAAAATCTATGCTAGACTATCTTACTTGTCGATAGATTTCAGTGAGTCGAATTAATTTCTTTTTTGAATAAATGAACATAGCTTTTTCTAATCGGTATCAGAAAAAAAATTTACGACTTGTTCACCCGAAAAACGCGCAACGTTACAGTCACTGTACGACTATTCTTTTTATTATTATCATAAAGTAATATAATAATAATAATAATAATAATAATAATATTTTTCAAAAGTACAGTTCAGCGAAAAGGAAAATAACTTATAAATATCCGTGAATGGATATAGGAAAAATCCCGGAACAGCTCCATTTTTAGACTGGAAGCGTAGAAGCTCGCGCTGCGAGAGTCGACCGTGGGTTGCAAAAACTATTCTGCGCGTTGAACAAAGTAGGTATTGAATGAGACGATGAAAGAACCAGCTTAGGGTCTCCCTGCTTTCCCTGTAATCAGGTCAATCCCTCCTGGGTCGCTGGGCGCTCTCAATCCGGTGTAATCCAGAACTGTCTATGAAATCATTTAAACAAATGGAGATCGAGGAACGGGCAGATAGAAAGCGAGGTTTCGTTGTAATCTCTTTTCGCTGCTGACCATTCAGCCGTGTCGCCAAACACGAGCGTATCGTTGTCGATCGCAATTTAGGAGTCTCATCGTGTTTTTTTCCGATCGTTTCAATAGCTTCGCCATATTGGCCTTTTTTGATTTTTATTATCTTAACATAACGAATATTGTGAACGAGGCGCGTGGGTCGGAACGAATATTGTCCGAGTCCTTGACACCGCAACGATGGTCGGACGCGGTGCTTCCAGGCGGTTAACAGAACGTGTTTACGTCGCCCCTCGACGTTATAAAAATAAATACGTAGCGTCGGCGACGGTTCCTCGGCCACCCTTTGCGTTACGTGCACGTCCACTCCATAAACGAGACAACATTATTATATTTAAAAAAAAAGAAGAAAAAAAATGGAAGCCTCCGACGTCAAGCTCGTTCGTCAGAGGTTTATTCTCCGCGGCTTCGAGACTCGCTCGGTATTCACGTGTATCGAGATTTAACAATACAGCTTCGCTCAATGAAAAGCCCCTGGGAAGTTTGCGGTACGCCACTTCACAGCCACCGCTCGAACGCAGTTGCCAATAATGAATGGCGAAATAAATGTATCCCTTTCTGGAAATGTTACGCCAGAGTGGCACGAGCTCTGGAGCTGGAAATTAACGTTGCGAAAGGGATAGTTTTCTATGTGCTCCTTAGAGATTACTATACGCGCGTTTATTGCATGCCGATGAAGAAAAATGCTGTTGAATTAACTAAAGATTCGGGCAGCGTCGTTGAAATAAATATTTTGTTGGGTACGCAAAATATTTTAACGCCTCAAAAATATTTTGATGAAATAATCCAAACATTTTTTTGGACTAATCTTTTAGCTGTAAACCAACAAAATACTTATTTGAAGGCTCCGCCCGAATCTTTAGGTGATTCAACCGTATCTTTTTATTACTTTATCGAAGTTCAGTAACGAGACTCTTGTGTCTGCAGAGTTTATTGTCTTTGTCGATTAGTCGAGAAACTACTCCAAGAAATCGATACAGAAAAGCTATTACTATCTATAAAATAAAAAGAAGAAACTATCAAAAAATTACACTTTTTCCTCAGACAGGAAATACAACAGATATCTTGTGCATAAAAAACACGCCGCAAAAAACAATTCATGTAGAAATTCGATGCTGACTGTTGTCTCCGTCACACCGAATATATATATTTATATTTTTTCCGTGGCTGATTCTCATGGCTTCATTAAATAACATTATGCATCGCAACACGCGCGTTCCTTCCATTCATTTCGAGGCCGTCGTCCGATAGATCCGAGTTATACCAGGCCATATTTTTAGACCCGCCGGCTTCAAGAGAAAGAGAGAGAAAAACGTCGAGTCGAACGCACAACACACTCTTGCACTGTTGGAATTTAATTTTAGCAAAGGAGTTATCGTTAAAACTTACCATCGATCGCTACTAGTCGTAAAATAAAATTATAATAAATCGAGATGCCTGGGCGATGTAAACCATTCAATTGACTTACTTCTTTGGACCGAGCGCGCCCCAAGACCACGACACGATTGCACTCCCCTTTAACAGTCTTTATACAGCATTTTAAAAAACAACTCGAATGAGCTAAAGTTTGAACTTGACTTGAAATTTGACTTGAATCTATATAAGTATACATGAGATTGGGCAATGTCTTTCCCGAGCGGTAGGGCCATCCGCGATAATCAGAGCTCATAGTGTAATATGATAAGAAAGCCGTAAAGTAACGAATAGTCTTAGCTCATTGGGAGCGTTAAAAAAAACATGAAGAAAAATCGGCATGGAGAGCTTTATTGCGTCGCGAAATTGCCTTCCCATTTGTTACATGATTCATTCGTCCCGAGCACAGGATAAGCTTCGACGAGCGTTCTACGCAGTCTTTTAATTTTTCCGCACTCGTCCAACGTGCCATCGAGTGACTTCCACGGTTACACTAATTCTATTTTTTTTTCACCATAATGATATTCCTTACCTTCTTAGCTCATGTGAATACATGAATATTCGACGCTCATTTAAATCTATTAACGCATTAATTATCGAGTGGAAAAAAGCATTTCTTTGTCGACAATTGCAAATAGAGCACCTTTCCATTGAAAGATTTATACTACTGCATTTATTCCATCGCATCGTGTCAGGTACACGCATACAAAATTTTACAAAATACGAAACATTCACCCAGAAAACGTAATATCTATTTGATTCAATTAAATTAGTTTAAACAAAAGAAATTTCACCAATAAAAGTTATCGTAACAAAAAGAGGAAAAAAAAGTCACGTCGCTTGACCGATAAAAAGTAATTGATTCCAATCAATAAAATGTTCCGACAGCTAAGATAGCCGAGTAAAAGTTAATTCCCGCAAATTCTCGTAGTCATTTCCGCTCACTCGATAAAACACGAAATTAAGTCGTGCCAATATGCGAATCCAGCAACAGTTGAGACAGTGCAGCAGTAAAAGTTAAGTCTCGCGAATTCTCGTAGTCATTGCCTTTTTGCGCCATCGTCATTGCCGCACGATGCTGTCATTGATAGTTCCACGTGTAGTTGCATTCGAGTTTTGTCGAACCATAGATATCGAATATTCCAAGTAAATTATATCCGCGCCACGTGTACATAATGAATAAACGCATACACGCGTTACCTTCGGTCGCGAAGCTACGCGCAGCCTATAGATTGGTACTTGCTGAAGCATCGTGTCAATTGTTCTAGTTAGTTGTGTTGGACGAACGATGAGGCGAGAGAACTCGAATGACTCCGTAAGCAATAGTCGCGAGTTACGTGAGCCGATCTCGAGTTCTCTCGAGCGGCCTGTTCGATGATTCAGACGTTGCGCTCATCGTATCGTGGACTAAGTCTCGCGCGGGGACCGAGCGAGGAAACTTCTCGGCGCGATTACTTCGCTCGATACATTATGCGAGTATTCTAGGCCCCATGAGCAACGCCGTAGCGTTACGAGACAATTTTAATAATAGCGATAAGCTTATGCTGTCGGCTCGTTCGATAGACATTATATGTAGCTTTGCTGTCGAATCATCAGTTCCGATTTGTCGCGCTATTTTCATTCGAAAGCTAAAGAATAAGTAAAAAAAAAAAAAAACGGCCGATCTTTACTTTCGCAACAACTTGGGACCAGATTTTTTCTTTATTTTTGCGTTATCTCCGCTAATGATACGTGCATTATCGGCAAGAAGATACGATTCTCTTATCACAGTGATAAGAGGATTATTCACCGATATTATTATTGGTACTAGCGGTTATGTTGGCTCGCGTCCTTCACATGCTGGCTGTATTTGTGTGCCTGTATTTGCGAGTAACTATGGGAGTATCTGTGAGGATATGTGAGTATCGGTATGAGTGTCCAATCGACACGAACTTTATTATTATGTAAATTACTGTTTATGAATATTCATCGGATCGCACGAATTCGGATTTAGAAAGAAACAAAACAATGTCAAAAATTAATTCACGACACGAGAGTTTTGCCATCGAACAATGATCACACGATGTGACGAGGGACTTTTGGGAATTATTGATTGTTCACGATTGACATTTGTTTCGCAAGATATTGACTGCTCGTGCATTCATTGTTGGGATCAACGATAGTGAACCACCGACGGAATATCGCGAACGCGTACCGGCACAATCCTCGACGGCACAGAAGTCATGAATTTAAAAACAATGTATCGCAAAAATTTTTGCAATCATCCTAAATATATATTTAAAACAAAAATTTAATTGCTTCATACGAGCTATCTTGGGACTGATAAAAAAAATAAACATAAATTGCTCCAATTTAATATATTTTCGGAGATGAAAAAAAAAAATTGATTCCGAAAAAAGTTGTGACGATAACAAGTGAGAGTGACTTAATTTCATTCATAAGTATCAATTCGTTCGTTTTAACGGTGTCGGACTCTGTGTCCACAACTTATAACAGTGCCCCGCAGCGAAGGGGTCGTTGACCTCGGGGACCGCTTTGCCGCCCGCGGCGACTGCAGGAGCACGTGCAGGCCGGGTAGACCGTTAGGTCCTCCACGTGAACGAGGCTCGCAGATCGTCCGGTTTGTGTATACCAATTTCCACTCTCCGAACTCTCCGTTTCTCTGAATATTTTATTCGATGACACCTCAAATAAAAAAAGAATGTGACTCGTAGTTGGCACGATAATTTGGATAGAAAAAGCAACCGACATGATCTTCTTTGTAGGAAGCGTAATTGAAAAGCATTGGACGAGTTTCATGACTGATTAAAACAGCACGACACAATGACCCTCGACATTGTTTATTTTTTGACGCCATTCTCCGCCGTAATTTCAAGCTCGTTGCGTAAGGTCCGGTCTCAGGCTGTCGGGGTGACTCGTAGATCGATTCCGTCACGGCTTGGGCTCGTCGACCACTCGCGATAATTATCATTAGATTTCGTTGTATCCATGAATTAAAAAAACTAATAGTAATAATATGCAGTTATTAATAAGGTCAAACAATACCGATAATTGATAAAGAGACTTCGGTCATAATTTATGACGAACTTATCGCGCCTCTAAACCAAACGAATCTGAGGTTTGTTCTGCGACGATACGAAGCTCTTATAAATTTGTTCTCGGATCTAAAGAGAAATCTGGCGAAATGATAATGTTTTCTTTGCGACGCTCGGCTGCGGGGGAATAACCGCGCCAAGATTGAACTTGCAGAAGCGTAAAAACACCCTGGCATATAGCCGATTCGCGTTTGTGTCGCATAATTTTTAATAATATTGCTCGAGAGCTCCGTCGGCTAAAGTGCAGTTCGAGGGAATTCCATGCAAGAACACGGACTCTCCGTTCTCTTTTAAACGGTACGACGTATTCCCTGACGTTGCGTCTGCAGCAGCTGAAAGGAAATGGAGTTCCCCGAGTATGAATAAAGACCCGGGAAATTTTTGTATAAAAGCCAGATCGTCGAGTTTTCGGTATTCAAAGCTCACCTAGTCAGTCGAACCGACGAGTCGAGTGGTAAGTTTTTTTTACGAATTATTGGATACGATACAATAATAATAATATAATAATAATTTCACAATCATTTCTTTTTTGCAGACAAATAATTTTGAAGAATGAAGCTCATAATGGCTCTTGTGGTGCTCTGCGTCATTGCTTGCTCGGTGGAAGCCCAGAGGATACATCGTCTAAATGCTAGCGATTTTCAAATTCCGAACGTTGGAAAGTCAACGGGTCCGACTTACGATCGACCGGCGTCGGTAAGTAGCAACGGAGATGATAGATCACACCAGTTAAATCTATGCTGATAGATTTTTATTTTTCATTTATTAATTGTAAGCTGTTTTTGTTATCCTCGCAGAATCATCGTTTCCGACGGGCGGCTGGCTGGAAGCGTACGCCAGCTCAAAGAAGGGAGGAGGAGAGAAACAACCAGCACAACCACGAGGTTTACATAACTGAAGAGGAAGTAGCATACTATGAACGCCTGTTCCATGACAGAAACACTCAAGTCAAAGCGATGGCAGGTGCCAACGTGCAAGGCGGTCATGTCGATCCCAAAGTTGGTGTCGAGATCGAGCACAAATTTTGATCGAAAGATCGAAATCTTCACCGTCGAGCGAAAAGTGCAGCCGTATAGTTTGTCCTCTCACGAATATACGGAAGCATTTGTTCATTTAATATTTAAGTCGAAAAAGTTTTTGTTGACAGTATCGATGTAATTTGTTACGAATAATAAAATATTTCATCGCACAACGTATCCCATATGATGTCTCTATTGGCAGAAAGTTTACAAGTGCCAAGTTAAAACGCTGTTGATCTTCGTGTCGTGCATTACTTTAAAGTAGTATTTTTCACGGTCGACTGATCGAAACCCCATCATTCATCGACCCCTCCCCCAGGCACTGTGTGATTTTATCGACCACACTCGTCAGCGTAATTGCAAGCTCGTTGCGCCAGGTCAGGTTCTACCGCTCGCGTTACCTCGTCGCACCTTGCGCTCATTATCCGAACACGGATATTCTTTCGGTTTATCGCTCCTGTGAAATTTAGTAGCGGCAATTATCGAGGACACTTTTCTCGTAATTTATGACGAACCGATCCTAGACGTGTTGAACCACCGGGGCAAAACGGACTATTTTTTTGTCTCATCACAAATGGAGTACACACTGGTCCGTCTTGCCCGAAGGTTCCGTTTCGCTTTTGTCGTTTCAAGGTCATAATCGACGTATTTTTTACCGCTGATCATGAATATAATAATCATTTTACTCCCAACCCAATGTTTTCCAAATAAATCCCAAAAATATGATTGTTCGTGCATAAAATCGCGATTTCCAATGGCTCACTGTACTTTAGGCCCAAAAAGGCCAGCGGATTCGTGTTCAACAGGAAAAAATACGTCGAAATACGTGGCAGATCATTTTAAAAAAAGAAAACAAAATTTCGTCAAAAAATTCCAAGGCAAAATTCGTGTCCATTTTTTGCGTTATACAACGTCCTCGAACCGCACGATAAAATGCTTCTCAAACCTCGGACAAAACCCGATCTTATGTATTTTTTTCCGTACAACACGATGGGCACCCCGGATTTTCTGTAACTCCATTGGGAGCCGAGATATCGACCTTTGAAAATCACGAAAATTGGCGTTTTTCCAAAAGTGGCTCAAACACTGAAAAATCGTTGTTCATTCGATTTTTTTCGTTTTCAGGCTATATTCGATGTATTTTTTGCCGCTGATCACGATTATAACGATTATTTTACTTGCTGTCCAATATTTTCCATTTAAAACGCTCTCTGAGATGTAGCTTCGAAGCGTAAAAGCGTGTTGCTGAATTCTGGTCGCCTGTTTAAACTCGGCAGATAACCGATTGACCTTCGAGTGTACAAGCTTACATCGCAGTAATTGCTGACAACACCCCACCGGTTATACGTACGCTTGTTTGATGAGCGATTAGTTCGACAAGAGCGATGTAAATTAAATTACACAAGCTTCTTTCTGTTGTGAATGTTAAACGGATCCTGGGGACACATTTGGGCGTCTTCTCGTTTGTGGAGTCAGGGATGGGTGTGGACAAATAATGTCGGTTTGCTCCTGTAACGCGATGAGTCCCGAAACAATTGCAGAGCGAGGGTAATTTTTATTGAATTCTTATCCTAAAACGAACATCCCTCATCCACAAGCTCCACACTCACATTCCCGTTCTCGTTCGCGCAGTCTCCGTACTTTTCGAACGTTCTCGCTCGTTATCGCACGCCTGTTCGCAACGGTCTTGTCGCGGAAACTGTCGCTATTATTTTTATCTCCCGAAGAGACGCTCGTGCGTATCTGAATTCCGGCTACGTGGATTGCGTCGCCGTGTAATGCGGGTTTGTTTAGCATGAAAGTCGAAGGTTCTTCCCACTGAGAGAAATGACACAGCTGTTGCTCGCAGCCGATCGGGGGTTCCCCGAGTGTGCTGCGAGAAATTTTACTATAAAGCCGCGATCTTCGAGCGTCTGCGGTCACTTAGTTAGACGATCAATCGGTTACGGTCGAAAATAAAGAAATTAAACAAATTTGCCGAACATACCATTTTGAAGGATGAAGCTCGTTATTCTGCTAGCGGTGTTTTGCGCTATGGCTTGCACGGTGCAAGCTCGGAGGTTGAGTGATCCAGATACCATTGGTTCCCACATTCCGATCGGTTATCCGTCGACCGGGCCGACCTACGATCCACCGCTATTGGTGAGTAGTAACGGCGTTAATAATGATCAAATGCTTTGGCCTATGGAAGATCGTTTTATGAAGCTAATGATTTTTTTTTTTGGTAACAGCGTTTCCGCCGCGCTGGAAAGGGTGGCAGACCACCGGCATCTGTGCTGTCCGCTGAAGCCAAAACAAATCTGCACAATCGGGAGTTCCACCCGTCCCTAGAGATCGAATATCGTCAAATGCTACTAGACAACGAGAAGACGAAACTGGAGGCCTTTGCTAGAGGAACTCTGGAGAGCGGCCGAGTCGATCCTCAAGTCGGTATCCAGTTCGAGCACAAGTTTGACAAGAAATGAGATGCTTCGTCGATGGAGACCAACCGCAGGCGGAAGCTCGACGAGGGCGTCTTGTCGTCAAGAGATTGAACTTCGCCGAAGAAATTCCAGGATTATTGATTTTTGTTGATAATTTTATACCATTTTTTATGGTCCACATTCCATCTACTGTAACGATGTCATTCGTGTAGAATAAAGCATTGCGTTTATGTAAAGAAATTTTTATCAGGCATTTTTTAAAATATTTACACTCCCGTTCGTTACATAAAAAATTGATTAAATGTTCGTTCATTAATCACATTGCCCCGGCGCTCATTACAAATTAGTCACGCGAAATATCCTTATAGTCGGTCGGTGAAAGATACTCGTAATTTCATAGGACCTAATCATTGCATAATTACGATAGCGTGTTTCAGATGTTTGAGATAAGCAGCGAGTGCTTGTAAAAACTACATTCATTAATATCCTTTGTCACCGCTGTCTAATGACAATTTTTTATACGAAGGATATTTTTTTTTCAACAGCCCAGAAATGTGGAGCTTCAGAGAATAAATTGTAAAACAAGTTTCTCAATAATCACAAGTTATATACATAGCGTCATTAAAATCTTAAGGACTTAATATTTGCGGTACAAGCATATGAGATACGCCTTTCCGGTTTTAGTCGCACGATATCATATACATAGCTATATGAACTCTTCGGCGGGGAATCACTCCGGGAATTCGCAACAAAAGAGAGAATGTGGATGACGTCTTCTGCTGGACCACGTCTGTGCAAGGTCGAAGCTATATTGTCCATTGTATCGCTTAAATACAATCACCAAGACCTATCTTCCACCTGCGCAAACGGAAGATACTTAAAAGAAAAAGCGTATATCTCCTGAACGCTAATCGTTTCTTCATCCCGTTTCGATGCGGGGAATCGCAAGGCGGAGGAAGAGTCAAAAGACTGGCTTTTAGCATTGATGCTGTATTTATTTATTTACTAGAGGCTATGTCCGCTACCGAGTTTCGTGCGCTCGCATGGATCGCCTGGTTCATAATATATGGAAAGCCTTTTCATACGGAATGAAATTCGGATTTCCAAAATTCCTTCCACATGCTATGAAAACCGGGCGGGGGGGAGGGGGGGGGGGGGGGGTTCGGCTACTCCGAAAAGGGAAGGGCAAACATGACCATCAACCAACTAAGGAACCAACAAACACATACACAATTTTGCAAAATATAGATAGGATTTATTTATTTCGTGATAAACGAACAAAGGCAATAATAAACGAATACAAGGCAATAATAATGGTAAAAATAATAAGAAATTTAAGATTTGACACAAGATAAAAACGAGTAACATAACGATAAAAATGTTTTGAAATGTTCAACTCAAATAATCCTTTTTTCCTCGTCGTCCGCATTTTATTATTATATTTTTTATCTGTTCTTAGATTTTGTCGATATTCTAGTGTTCTCTTTTAATTGTATTGTCTGCAGCATCGTTTAACTAGAATCACAAAGACATATCTTCCATGCCCGCACACAGAAGATACTTAAATGAAAAAGCGTCTATCTGCTGTATGCCAATCGCTTCATCACCCCGTTCGTATGCGGGGAATCACAATGCGAAGACAACGCTCGGGAGGGCAAATAAAAATGACTTTATCGCTCATGACCCATCTGGTGTCAAGTTCAATACAATTTCAAGATAAATTGCTCTTTTCACAATTTCGCGTTGTTCCACGAGGAAACTTCTGCATGTGACTGATGCACCCGAGAAAAAATACTATATCCAAGATTCGAACGCTGCTGTGGATTTCGTCGTCAATTCTCCGAGGTATTCCCCGTTCGCGAGAATGTTGCAGCTACGAGCGAAAAGGAGTTCCCCGAGGCTTCGTTGTTCGCCGGGACAATTTACCAGTATAAAAGATCCACAATCCCGACATTCGATATCCAGTTCTTCACGAACCATTCGACCAGCCAATTCAAACGGTAAAACATTTATTAACTGTACATTGCATAACGAACTTTATAATTTTAAAAACTAAACGATCCAACTTTGAAATGTTTCCAGACAAATAGTCAATTTTCGAGAATGAAGCTCCTCATCGCTTTCGCCGTGCTCTGCGTCGTCGCTTGCGCCGCCCAGACTAACAACTTTGGTGGAGGACACTCGGTAGGAAGATCTGGCCCGCCGCTTTTTGTAAGTAAAAAACGGAAATGAAATTTTTCATTAATAGTTCATTAATTCCAAAAGTTACCTGTCTTATCGTCCTGACTATAATTATTTCTTTGCTACCCCCAGAAACATCGTTTCCGTCGTGAGCCGCAGGGATCCTTAGTCGTCCAGGGCACGCAGCCCCTCAGCGGTCCGAACAGGCAGCCGTCCCTCGATCTCAACTACAATCACCGAATCATCGACGATGGCAGGACGAAGTTCGATGCCTTCGGAGGTGCCAATCTGCAGAACGGTCGTGTAACACCCCAGGCCGGTTTCGGAGTCGAGCACAGATTCAAAAACAACATTTTCGTCAATGGACAGGGTCAAGTGCAGCCGAGACCTGGCGGTGGACTCTCGCCGAGCTTCGGCGCCGGCTTGGGATGGAGATTCCGTCGGGAGGCTGCGCCCTACGAAGAGGAGGAAGTTGTCGAAGAGATCGAGTGCCCGGACTGCTGAAGAATGTTCAACAATGTTAACTTGCATTTCACGCCTCATCGTGGTATCCTCAGTTCCTATCATTTGTAACTATTTATTATTTGTTAAACAATAAAACGTTTCCTAAGTGAATTGAAGCGTCGATTTCTTTCCCGAATTCCTCGGCTCTCCCGGCGCTTAGCGTATTGCACAATCCAGTCGTCGAGAAGGGTAACGGAGCTAGGGAGTACTATATAGGATTACTACTTGGTTGGACCTCGGTAATTGGATGAGGCGAAACCATTCCTCCTGCATCGCACTCTCCGTACCGTGAAAACGTTGGTTGGTTTTCTTCAGCGCTTACGCGATGAATTTGGTTACCCTTCATCCGGCGAGCCATATGGTTCCTCTCGATTCGGCAATAAAGCACGGTTCAGTACGCACTCGATACGACACCATCGCGGCTGCCTCGTCATCGAATGATTGCTCCTAAATTGATTTATTTCTTTTTTTTTTTGTTGATCAGGTTAATTTCGTCGTGACCCAATTCACGGCGTTGGCTCTCGCGGGTCTGCTGAGGTCATCGTTGAATCCATCCGCCGTACCACCAGCGACCCGTCACGCCTTCGGTCTTGTCATCGGTCTCTTTCTCGGCTACTTCTGTTTCGGCAAGTAAGCCAATAATTTCGGTGCGACTGGTCAGAGAAACCAGAAGGATCACACTATCTAATAAAGTATAAGAAATAATTTAACTCGATGTCAAAAACAAACCGATGAACGTTTCATAACGTTGTATATTTATGTTCAGACAGGCGGTGCATCTCGCAGGACTACCGGCGCTATGCTACATAGCGATGAGGACTCAGGATCCACGGGTCATGCAAAGGTGAATTTGTATTTTGTACAGCAAAATAAGGAATTGTATTTTGTACAGCAAAAATTACAGAGTAAAAAAAAGAATCGCTTGTTTGATGATTTATTAATCTGTCGCAGACATGTCCTCACGATCGCCCTGGTCTATCTATCCTGCATTCACTTCTACCGTCAGACTTACGATTATGGCTCCTACAGTCTCGACATAACTGGTAAACGGGTCGGCTTTATCGTTCCGAAGCAATTAGCGTCAATCTTCGCGAACCGTTGATAATGACGTTGAAATTGTTTCTTCTTTATATTCATTTTTATATTCTTTTTTCATTCTCTCGAGAAAGGTCCACTGATGGTCATAACACAAAAGGTGATCAGCCTGGCGTACAGCATTCACGATGGTCTCACGCGTCACGAGTACGAACTCACGCCCACCCAACGGAACCAAGCTGTGAGGTAAGCCTCGAACATTACGTTTCCCGCATAAAGCTCATTGCGTTCCCTGACGCCAGCATTATCGAAACCACATTTACTTTCTAAATTCCGTATGAGATTTCTATGATTTTTTTAACAACATTTCTTACGGTATCTGTTAACGTTGCAGGATAATGCCGACAGCCCTGGAGTACTTCAGCTACGTGTTCCACTTTCAGGCATTGATGGCTGGGCCAGTGATCTTCTACCGGGATTACATAGACTTTATTCACGGTAGCGGATTGCAAGGAGCTAAACCACTGGCGGTAATAGCTCTAATAGTTCACCCAATATTTTTTTCTTCTCAATTTTAAAGTGTTAAATTTGAGATGCGAAACAATTTTTTTTAGACCTTCTACGACGATGCTCCGAACGGAGTGACCGAAATCGTTCTGGAACCGTCACCGGCGATCGTGGTAGTGAAGAAAGTCGTTGCTAGTCTAACGTGCGCTGTCATATTCGTCGCATTTATACCATCGTATCCAATTCAAAAGATAAAGGGTAAAAATAGAGTGAAATGTAATAATAAATTACCCCAAGTTCTTTTTTCGTTTTTTTTTTTATGGAATTCTACTTTTTCTTTTGCAGACGATGACTTCTTGAACAACACCTCAGTGGCTTACAAGATTTGGTATTTAATGATCTCGACGATGATGGTACGTTTCAAGTATTATTACGCCTGGTTGTTCGCCGACGCGATTTGCAACAACTCGGGCTTAGGAAAAAACGGTTGGAATCCTGATGGGAGCCCCCGGTGGGATCTCATATCGAACGTCGATATAATTCCTTTCGAGGTATTTCCTTTCGTCGCTATTGTAGAATCTAGAATTTTGATTTTTTTTATTAACCCTTTCTTTTGTTTTTGTAGACTTCATTGAGCTTGAAGGGTAGTATCGACAGTTGGAACAAAGGGACGAACCGCTGGTTGAGAATGGTCGTGTACGAGAGAGCCGGTCGAAGCAAGACCATATTAACCTACGCGCTCTCCGCTGTTTGGCATGGATTTTATCCAGGCTATTACCTCACCTTTGCCAGTGGAGCTTTTTTCACGTTCGCTTCCCGTTCCGTACGGCATTTACACTGTCAAAATGCTATCGATTTCTTAATCGCGACGAGATCGAACTGAACTCTTATTCTTTTTTTTTTATCATTGATAGGTCCGACGCCACATTCGGCCGTACTTCGTTAATTCCAAACCAGCCAAGTTTCTCTACGACGTGATGACCTTCATCATAACGAGAATCGTTCTAGCCTACATCACATTCAGCTTTGTTCTACTAGAATTTTTACCGAGCGTCAGATTGTACCTGTGAGCATGCACAATCCTCTCCTTCGTTCGCAATCGCTCGCTGTTCGATCTAACGCGCGAAATATGTTTTCTTTTTTTTAAGGCACATGTACCTGGCTCCGCACTTGTTGGGACTAGCGGCCATCGTTGTTTTGCCGCTGCTTCCTCTCGGCAAGGCGAAGAGAACGAGGACCGAGCTCGAGTCATCGAATGGCACGACCGAAGTCACCAATGGCTACGCAAGAAAGTCTGAGTAGTCTCTCATCTCCTTCGCCGTCGCATCACCGAGATTATACATACAAAACGATCGTGCGAGCGTTCCATATTTAGTTCTAGTTCTCGAAGTTTTTCAATTTTAAAGATTTTATGATATTAAAAGTACGTCCTCCAGACAGAAAGAAAAGAAAAGAAAGCCGGCGCGTGATAAAGGCGCACAAGTAACTATCGTGTTGACTCTTCGTCGTCACAATAAGACGCGACGAGCTTCTATTTTTTCTATGAAATTTTATCTAGTAAATATAGTCATACGATATTTCCGTTCTTCCGGACCTGTTAAAGTTTAACAATTATGAGATTTTTATTGCACGAATAATCCCGTACAAATTAAACGAGTACAAGTTTTTAAAATAAATAAACAAGCAGAATATAAGAAACGACTGAGTGTCTGCAATGTGAGTCGTACTTGTCTTTTGAATCATCGAGCACTTGGGTGCAAAAGCTGATTCATTTTGTATGTTACAGTTTTATCTTGTAATAATAAAATAACAATGAAAAAATTAGAAAAAAAGAAGAACATTTTTTATACAATTAGCAAATACTCTCCTTGTTAGGAGGCGAACAGATGAGAGTGTTGAAGACCCAAGTCGCTGTCCCAAGGCCTTGGTCGCAAATAGCACATTTAGGTATTCATTGATTAAGGTCATCGACAAAATCGAATATAATGAATCGAATGAAAAAAAGGATAATCGTAAAGGTAGTTCCCGAAACGCGTCACTAATCGATCTTTTGTCGTGCATTTACGTGTTTTGCGAAACTACTGCTGTCGCCTCGGCAGCTAATGGAATATCGGGGGTATAATCGGGTAAAGAGAAGCACCCGAACTGTTGACGTTACTCCCGAAGCCCTATTATCCGTAGCTGCACTCCCGCCTGTAGGAAGTTCAGCGGTGGCTCCCGTTGACGTCGCTTCTTTCCGACTGGTCAGTCGACGGATTGTGCATTTGCTTCTCAGGTCTCAGCGATTCTGCTGAAAAACGGAACCAATGGTAATAAACAATGTACAGTTAAAGAAATCATCGTAAAAATTAACATCTTGTGTAAAAAAAAGTGTTGAAACAGTTACGTCGAAGAAACGTATCCTCGATGTCCTGTGTTTTTTTTCTCGATAATTATAACTAATATAAAATATTTCATTAATTAAAAAAAACGTGATTTGTCGATAATTTTAGAATCTCTTGACCTTCGTGAAAATGGGCTACGCGATGATGATTCTGACATTGATACTGATGTTCTGGACGTCGATGGTCAGGATGCACGAACTGCCCGTCCAGTATCCTCCCTGTTTCTTCAATCCGCTGTGCACCTGCTCGAAGGCGATACCAGATCTTGGTATCGTCACCTGTGACAACGTGCCAATGCCGAGAATACCGCAGCCAATAAACTCGTCGAAAGTGTTTATGCTACAGTTAGAGAACAATGGATTGCGTTATCTTCAACCGCAATTTTTCGTAAATACGGGTAATGTGTTGCATTCCAGTATTGATTATTTGTTTTCCTTTCTTTAATTACACATTCATTTTCGGTGAAGACCTCGGCGTGCATAGCGCGCCGATGTTCTACGGCGAAGGGGCTAAAGTACGAATGAGGGTAACCGAGGCGAATGGGGGTCGCGTGTTTCAGGTCTTTACAAGCTACAGATAAAACATAATCCGATATCGGATATACCGGACGAGGCGTTTCTAGGGCTTGAAAGATCGTTGTGGGAGCTTGAATTACCATACAATCGACTGACGAGGGTGCCGAGTAAATCCTTCAGGCATCTGCAGAAGTTGAGGCTTCTCGATTTAACAGGTACATTTTCATATCCTCTTATAAATAATCGTAAAGTCGTTTCATCTTATCCCAGCGCTCAGTTTTAATTATAACGAAAATTTCGTAGATTTCATCGTAACATAGCTTCCCTATGTTATAGCTTGTAACCCTGAAGATATCTGCATGAGACTAAATTTCATCAAGTTATAACGGCTGTGTTTTTTATCGCACAAACTCGGCTCGGTAAAGTTCATTCGGAGGATAACATTCTACAAGTGAACAATACTTTTACTTCTCAAAGCTGTGCATTGACAGGAAACTAGACCAGAAATGAAATGTAATGTCGCGGAGATATCTTCTCGGTTATTTCTTTGTTGAGATATCGGCATTAACGAAATTTCATTATCTTCAGGCAATCAAATCTCCAACATAGCTTCGGACCAGTGGCGAGGATTGGAGAACTCTCTGCAAATACTGCGTCTCGGAAGAAATGCGATGGATAAACTTCCGCCGGATGCCTTCTCCGGTCTCACGTTTCTGGAAGTCCTCGATCTTCGCGAGAACAACATCAGGGAGATCGACCCGTCGGTCTTCCGCGATGGCATGGCCCATCTGGCGCATCTCTATCTCAACGACAATCAACTAACGGCTATTCCCTACGCTCAATTGTCACCCTTGAAACGTATGAAGACACTCGATCTCAGTTACAACAGAATCGCCAAGGTCATTAACCCTCAGATTGAGGCTGAGATACGCGGTATTCAAATTTCTTTGGATATACTTCGACTGGATTACAATCAAATCGATTCCCTCATGCCCGGAAGCTTCCAACACTTTTACAAGGTCAACAAGACCTACCTCAGCGGCAATCCTCTGACCAATGTCGTCGTAAGTTTGAGACAGAGTTGTAAAAAAATGCTCAGAAAAGTGTGAAAAATGCAGTTATAAATCATCGAGAATCACTGACATTCGTTCTTTAATCGTAGGAAGGGGCCTTCAGAGACTCGAGAATTCGGGAACTCTACTTTACTGACTGTGATCTTTCGGAGATTAGTTCGGCAGATCTATCGGGACTGGAGTCCTCGCTGGAACTGCTCGATCTTTCCGGCAACAATATCACAGGACTGCCGAATCATCTTTTCCAAGAGTTTGACTTCCTGCGAACTTTGATATTTCAAGAAAATCAGATCAACAGTTTTTCACCTGGTAAAACGATTTTTTTACCAAAAGAAATGTCTCATTTCAAATAGGGTGTCCGTCGTGCCCCACTCTCGTCTGTAACATATAATCCTCCCATGGCTAATCGTTTCTTCCGTCTCATTCTCGCAGCCGAGGTTTTCACCGGTTTTCAGTACTCCCTCTACAATCTCGATCTCAGCGGCAAAAAGAACGGAGTGATATCTCTTCAGGATCTCCGGCAGATGAGAAATCTCCGTTTTCTGTCATTATCGAGAATGCCACAGGCGACTCTCGCCCCGGACAACTTTATGGAATTTGGAATCGACGTGAAGGAGCTTCACATAGTTCAGAGCAATCTCGACAGTATCAAGAGTCACGCCTTCATGCACGTTCGTGGAATAAAGTTTTTGGATTTCTCGGAAAACGACGTAGCGACTATCGACGACGATGCATTTTCCGAGGTTCGATGGAAGCGTTTTTCAATCGTCGGCAAAATTAAGAAATCATTTATTTTAATTAATTTTTTTTATATGAATGTCGCAGGTGGGACACTCACTTCTGACCCTGAGGATGTCGAACGGCTTGTCGGACTCGACGTCCGAATTGCCCAGCAAACCCTTCAGGTCGTTAACCAATCTTCAACATCTGGATCTCAGCAATAATAGGATAAAAACAATGCCGGACACGTCTTTTCACTTTCTAAAGAGGATCAAACGTATAGAGCTGCAGGACAACGAGATACAAGAAATTCGCAAAGGAACGTTTCAGGTACGGTGCCGTTCATGAATGCCTGGATGATCTGAATAGGGCCGCTATAGGAAAACTGGCCAGGCATTCATGAACAACCGAACAGCAGTGCAAGAGCCAAGCGAGCCAAAACGAATTCGTGTCCTCCATTTGATACGAAACCTTGTTCTTCATCTCCTAATTTTTAATTCAGGGTGACATTCACTCGACTCTGGAATCGATAAATATGGCGTTTAATCAAATCGATCACGTGCAAACTCACACATTCGTCGATCTAACGTCCCTGACGACCATAAACCTCGAGGACAACAAGATAAACAGGATCGAGAGGCGAGCTTTCATGAATATGAATCGTCTCAAGTACATCAATCTTCGAGGCAACAAGATCAAGGATATCACCGACGAAGCTTTCCAGGTAACGTGATAAAAGATCATGAAGAAAATTTAATAAAATGTCTATATCACTTTCACAGTTTCATAACATCGATAAACTCCGTTTCAGAATCTACCCGATCTAGAATTTCTCGATTTAGCCTACAACGATCTAATGGAGTTTGATTTCACATCGTTCGATCAAGTGGGCACTCTAGCGTCCTTCAAAGTAAATGTCAGTCACAACGAAATTCCAAAATTGTGGATCAACGCCACGACCTTCACGCCCACTACCAGCAGTGAGTTTTTCTTTCGCATATCTTTCGAGATGATTTATCATCTATTCGAGGGGAAAAAATAAAACGAAAACGTTAAATTTTATGTTTCAGTCGGTGGCAATCTTCAGTCGAACATAAAAGTGTTGGACATGAGTTACAACAATATAACGGACATAATGAAGTATTACTTCCGTCCTGTCGAGTACTCGCTGACTCATCTGTATCTCGCTCACAACGATCTCGGTAACGTCACCCAAGGTGTATTCGGCAACATGCCGCACTTGCAGTGGCTCGATCTTCGTCACAACGATCTCGTCGAGGTCGACTTCGATTGCTTCAGAAACACGAAGAACATACAAGTATTGCTTCTGTCACACAACGACATAATGGACATACCCGCCGAGGCGCTGAGACCCCTGAAGAAACTTCGGATCCTCGACTTGTCGCACAACAAACTTCGTACTCTTCCCGACAATGTATTCACCGATGCGACAATAGAGAACCTCGATCTGTCGCACAATCAATTCATGCGACTCCCGATAAAATCGATGTCCAATGCGGCCGCTGGATCCTTGTCCGTACTCGACATGTCCTGGAATTCTCTGTCCGGTGTTCACAGCACCGATGCCATTTCCAAGCTTCACGTGAGCAATTTTTAATTTTTCACAATCGATCTGCTGAAATATTTTTATATCCTTTTGTCGACAATTTCAGGGACTCGACTGGCTGGATTTGTCTTACAATCGTCTCGTGAGACTGGATGACGCCGTATTTTCGGAACTCGCCCAACTGACCCATCTCGATCTAAGTCACAACAAGCAACTCATACTTGAATCTCGTGGGAGAACTTTTTACGGATTGGAGGACACCCTCTTGTTTCTTGGCCTCAGTAATATTTCACTCCTCAGCGTGAGTACTCAATTTCTTCCTTCATCCATCGATGGAAATGATTTTCCTTATTTTTCAATTTTTATTCTCGTTGACAGGTGCCCGAATTGCCTTTCCGCCAATTAAGAACATTGTATTTGGCGAACAACGAGCTAGCTTCGATCCCCGCGGAGATGGCCTCGAATCTCAGTTCTCTTCATCATCTCGATCTAAGCCACAACGATCTCACAGTCGTCCCCCTGATAACTCACACGCTTCCCGAACTGAAGACCTTCGATATCGGTTACAATCCCATCACGTCTATCAGCAACACGAGCTTCCTTGGCCTGGCTGACAGTCTCGAAGAACTTGACATCCGTAGACTTTCATTATCCGTATTCGAGGTAAGGAAGAGAATTCATTGATTAATACAAATTTCTAACTTATCGTATGAATTTTTATTTTTTTTATAATATCATTTTCTTCTTTCAGACTGGTGCATTGTGCAAAGCTTCAAAGCTGAAAACGTTACTGGTAACAGCTTACACAGGTGTGAAGAACTTCAATTTTCCCACCTTCTTGGCGTACAATCATGGTTTGAAGAATCTTTACATCGATGTGAGTAACGAATAAGTTCATAGGTGAATTGAATAAAATTGTGTGTGATTACAAAGTGGCGAGCTTGAAACTACCTTGTAGATCGACAACGAAACGACCTTGGAGAAAGAAATGAAGGGTAAGTTCCCTGCAAAGCTTTACAATATCACTCTGAGCGGAAGAAATCTCCGATCGTTGCACAAGGACATTCTGCAGGTAAAAATTCTTTGCACTGTCGCTTAGCAATGAGACATTCTATAACGAAAATCTCTCCAACAGGGTATGCAAAATTCTCATCTTCACTTCGCCCTCCACAACACGAGTGTTACCACCGTTTCTCGAGATGTCTTTACCAGCGCGAACTCAGTGAGAAACGTCACAGTTGATTTGCACAACAATGATCTGAGGACTCTGGAAAATCCGTCGTCGGGACACAAGCCCGGAGTGCCGGGAAAAAGATTTTTGCTCAGGCTCCGGATGGCCGGAAGTTACGTCAACTGCGACTGCGACATTGGGTAGGACTCGAAATACGCGATAGACGAAGCTAACATTCGTCAATTTCTTCCGCAATTGTACTTTACGGCTTAGCGAAAAACGATTTTTTGAACGACCCATATTTGATTTTCTAGATGGATAGAAATGTGGCAAAGAAAGCACCGACAGTATCAGGAAGATAGATGTACGACGTACGGCGAGTACAACAACTACGAGCGTGACGAGGGAGGTGAGTACAGCTGCTGGGACAATGGCTGGGACGACGACCTCCGCGAGTCCTTCTGTCTGAACAAGAACAACATGTCGATTTCGGAAGCCCTCAAGTCTGATATAGAGTGCGGCTGGAGTACTGCGACCACCGTACATTTGTCCAGTGTTCTCGGTATCGTCGCTCTCGCACTTTTCACCGCAAATGTCTATTAAATTATTAAAATATAAAAAAAAGAGACCAAATATACTCAAAATAATAATAATAATTTGAATTGAGTACGATAATCATTATGAGTGAAAATACTTGAAAGAGATCCCTTTGAAGTGGCTTTATTGATACAACAATAATTTCTTATTGTTCGGCCACTGTAGAATTTGATATTACAATTATGACACTTAAAGTATACGGTATTAAGTTCATTCGTATTTATATATTTTTCATTATAAAATTCAGGGCATTATTGTAAAATCGTGTAACAAATTTGCACGCTATTATTCGATGACATAAGCTGTAATACTATACATACACGAAAGAATAAGGATATTTTGATTTTATTCGAATAAACCATATTCAATCGTACAGCATAATTTTAGCGAGTATCGCAATTACCATATTCAGAGTGGGCAGTACTATGAAGCCGAAGATGAAGACGAGGCAAACGTAGATGCAGAGCAATTGAATTCCAAGAATCGCGTACTTGACGATCGCTTGCCGACCGTTGCTCGTGTTTCTTATGCTTATCATTTTATCCAACACGAATCTCAGTATGTACAGAAATATCTAAAAATCATTTTATCGGAATAAACCTTCATTCGAATTATATATATATTATTTCCTACAAAATAGATATCCATCGTATTACGGTAACAGGGTCGGGAGAGTCAGGGTAAAATGCCCGAATGTGAATGCTACCTGAGCGATAGGAGTGATATTGACAATGACGTGAAAAAGTGCGAGGAGCGATCGACCAGTCGCCTCGCCCATAACCCTTATCAGCGTCGCGAATGAATACTCGTCGCGTGGTGTACCGTGGGACGCCTGATAACTCGCCAAATATTCACGAACAGCGTCAAGATAATTCTTACTCTCCTTCGTCGATTCATCTGATTTATTCGCTGCAATAATGCGTGCAAAATTAGAGTAGTATGCATCGTCACCATTCGGCCACTCGGGGCGACTTCCGGAGAGAAGCGGAAGTGGCCGGACGGGCTTACCGGATGTTACCACAGCGCGCCGGGGACTCCAGTACGCCGAATGAGTGTTTGGTGAGGGCATGCTGTACAAATTACGGTACTTCCATTCGATGGAGTTATCAGCCTCGAAACTAAGGATCTCCTCGGGCAAGCTGCGAGAATGTATGTGCCATTCGTCACCGTTTTTGTTCCAGTCGCCGGAAGTATCGTTGCTTCGGTACATAGCTTTCATTACTTTCAACGCCTCGAACTCGTTCTTGGAATTCATAGGGCTCTCCGTCGTGCTAGCAGGCAGATTGTCGGGATTCTCGGGATTTTCAGTCATTTCGGACATTTCTTTGATATTCCTTCGTCCAAACGGAGCTAGTCACCTTTTTTGTTTCTACTAAGTAAAATTACAATTCTTTTTTATAATGTCCAAACATTAGCGAATTACTGACAGGGAAACCATTATATGGAGATTATTACGCGAAGATCGTTGCCAATTTACGCTTTCTCGAAGCTTCCACGAAATTTCAGCTTCATACTATGAAAACTACTACACGCAGAATAGTTTGTGACCATGACTACTATGCATTAGTTTACAAGTTTCTAACGTTCATTGAGCAAAGAGATTTTGTCGAGACTGAAGATGATGAACACGAAGCTTAAAAATGGTTCTTTCGCAGAACAGATTCAAAAATATTTTACAAGTTGCTAGCGAAGGAGTGAGGCGATAAAAAAAGAAAAGTTGTGTTAGTCAGGTAACTAGATTTGGATCGAAGGGCACTCGGCAAGGCGTTTCAAACAGCACTTATGGACTACAAGTGAGTACTATTTATGATTTATCGATTTGTAACCAACTTGACAAACCTTATGCCATTACGACGCTCCACTGCCGGAGAAACCAAAACATTTGAAGGCTCTTGCCAAACTTCAGGTATGGAAATGACTTTGTTTCTTTTATTATTTCTTCGCGTTCCATGCTTGTTTTATTGAAAGACAAATTTGGTACAGCGTAGATATAGAGCAAAATTTACATCTAAATGAACAAAGTATTATCACAAAATACAAATAACAATAATAAGATTTTCAGTTATTTCATATTACGGTCGATGTGATAATTAATAGCTCTTGAACAATCTTTTTCGTGCTCATAATTTGGTAAACGTCGACATGTTTGTGTGTGTGTGTGTGTGTGTGTCGAGAATAGATTCAATAAACTCACAGTGGAAGCTTGAGATAGAGTTTGAAAATCTCGTTTATCGTTTTTTACTGATGAAATCGTGCAGTGAGATTTGTTGGAAGAAAAAAAAATTATCTGTATGTAATTTTTGAGCATATGGTAAGCATCCGCATCTTCATTACAATTCATAACTATATCCCAATTAAATAAAAATAACAACACATTCGGCGATGGAATAGCTAGATCACCGAATATTGTGTATTAATAGTCGTTAAATCGGCTCGATTCTAGACAATCGAGAAATCTAGTAACGTCATCATAATAATTCATCGTAAAAAATATTTTTCCTCTATCTCTCTCCCTCTCTTCCTCTGTAATAACGTAGAAAATGCATTTGCTTCTGCTAAGCATTTCGTCAACAGTATCTCGAAAATATATGTTCTTCCTGGATCAACCTTCGGTAAGTTTCGTCACAGACGACTCTACGAAGTCATCCTTCGTTTTTTTCGTTTTTGTATTTATTCCTTCTCTTGCTGGCAATCACTTATGGCTTTTCGTTAACAAAATAGTATTTTATATTTATATAATTGCCTCTACCATTGAGTTGTTAAACAATAGTGCGCGTCTATAAAATAGAAGCAGATATGACGCCGATGTTAAAACGAGAGAAACTATGATTTGTTTCATGCTATATTTTATTGATTTATTGTTTTTAATCTCGATCAAAAGCTCCGTTTCAAGGCCGATCGTAGAATAGTGGTCCTCATCGACGTAACCAATTTCTCAAGTTCCTCAACTTTCATCTTAAGTATCCTGTTGTCTCTCTCGAGTTCGCTCGATCTCGCCATCATCTCGTTCTCCTTAGCTTTCTTGTTCATTCTCGACTTTCTCGATGCCTCGTTGTTCTTCTCCCGCGATTCTCGGTAACTGCAATCAGACATACGATCCTCGGAGTCGCTCTCAATGCAGCGTTTCTTTCCCCTCGGTTCACCATCGCGCTCGCCGCCCTTCGTCGTTCTCGAGTCGACCCTTTTTTGGGCTCTCGACGATCGCCGCGACATCTTCGTTACGCTGTCCAGAGCCGCGGATATCGCAGCGATCGACGACGACGTACTCGTCTCGGCGTCGCTTCTGCCGACTATTTCGTTTCTTCTGCTGTTACGTAATTCTCTCGTTCGTGACGTTACGTCGATCGGACTCGCCACTGACGAAACGGACTTGACGGTAGGTCCGGAGTCCCGCGAAACACTACTATCCGGTGACTGGATATCGTCCTGAAAATCAATGCAAAGGAAGATATTGAGTATGTAGTGTAAAAAAAAGTTCGAAGAAAGTGCGAACTTAAAATGATGACGACTGTTCACATTTTGCGAAATCTCGAGAGGTACTCGATGAAATTCTAGGGAATGTATTGTAGTGCAACTGATGTTAAATTATGCAGGATCGCAACATCCTCGCACAATCAGTGGCAATTGTAGCAGAGAAGAATTAATAATTGTGCATCTTCGTCCGACCCGCGGTAAAGATCACGTAACGAAGCGTTATTTTAATTCATCCAACATACGTTTATGTAACGGTCGAGGCTCGTGATAGCTTCCGAGAATCTGATGAAACCTCGGTCTTGGAACTTAGTGTATCGCAAATCTCGTGCTAGATCACGCTCGTTCGCGCAGTTGGAAGCTGGCTCCGAGAGCACATAGTCTATAGCTTCTTGTGTAACGATTATTTACGAAAACTATAGTTATGTAACAAAATAAACAAAAATCGTCGAAAATAGAATTCAATTGTTTTTCGCTTAAAATTTGCGATCATAACGATGTATGATGAAAATATGTAGTCAGTAAAAAAATGTTTGAATTACATAATCTTAACGATTACTCACATCGCACAGATAGGACAACAAATCGAACGAGTCCGTTTCTGTATTCTCGAATGTATTTATGGCGTCCCAGTTGTTTTCATTTTTCGGAAGCTCGAAGGCAATCGGGCTCAGGTATTCGTTGCTGACAATGCTGCCCTGTTTATCGTTTGCCGATTCTAATTGGATATGCGTGAGCGAATCGTTCGTCCCGTTGACGGTCACCAGCTGGATCCAATCGTCGGTCCTCGATGCAATCGAGGTTTTCGTTGGTTCCAGCATCCCGTCGGCCAGCCCGACCGACGCAATCTCGGCGACTTCCGGCTTGATCACTGGCTTTATATCCTCCTGGCTGTTGATGGTAGAATCGACGAACGGAAACCCCAGTACTTCAGCTGCACTCGATTTATCGAGACTCCTTTCTTCCTCCACAAGAAAACCCCCCGAGTCCTTCGCGCTCACCCCTGCTTTCTTTATTGAAAAATCGTTATCCCCGTTTTTCGTAGCTGAACAAAAAAAATGCAATTACTTTATCATGCCGCAGTTTTTAAGTATATTTTACGACCGACGGGACATTTACCTGAATATTTACTCGTCTCGAATTCACCTATTGGAAAAGCGCATCGTCCTTGGAATGGATCCATGCACCATCCACTGAGATCCTGGTAATTCTCCTCCCATATCGAAAATACCGAGTTGTCCTCTTCCGCTCCTGTGGTCGTTTGTGTTTTCGGGCTCTCGAACAACGGTGTTGTCCAAGAACTCATCAGAAACTCCTTCTCCATCGTCGGACTCAGGAGCGGTGTCGTGCCGAACACGACACCTGACTCCGCCGGCCTCGATCTCACGCCACGTGAAGCAGATGACTCCTTCGACAGAGGGCTGCATTTTTCTGGTACCTGTAATAGATTCGTTTGATCGAGAAACAGCTAAAACATAAACAAAGAAAAACATTCACGTTTTCACGATACCAAAAATTGTTAAGTAGGTTTGCATGCATCCGATTAGAATGTGGATTCAATTAAATTGTACTCACTTTAAGTTCGCCTCTTTCCTCAAATGAAATGTTGCTGGCCGTTGAACGCTCGTAGATGGGAGGGATTGTGGAAACCTGCAAGTAAGACGTTTTGTTTTAATGCAAGCGCTTTATGATCTACTCATTGTCACTGTCTTATCTAACCAAAAAATAAATTGTAAATTTAAGATGCTGGAACTTGACATTTGCATGGATTACTTATATTAAGTGAACATTAATGTACTTTTTTTATCAAATAAAAATACAAGAAGTTCAAATTACAAATCGTTTGCCCGAAATTTACGATAATTTTCATTAAAAATTAAAATTTTACCGTCAAATTGCAACGTCCATGTGATTGAAATTTCAGAAACGGTTTATGTAAAAAAAAGTTTTCAATGCCATTCATTAATTTTCAAACGAATTTTTTTAGTGTATGATACATAGATAACGGATTTTTTTTTAAACTGATTACAGTTGCAAAACGGCTTGATAAATTATTCGGTAAAGAATTTTCCAACATTATTATTATTGTTACTATTATTATAAGATTTTAGATTTTTCTCCATACTATTGTGTCACGATATAACTATGGACAACACATTTGACTTTGTACCGTCCGCGAGCAGCTTGTCGATTTTCGCGGAATTTCGGTATTTGCCCGAAAAATATATCGACTCTTCGAATTTGAAGTTATATATCAGAATTTACGATCCGATTATCGATACAAAAATTCTTAGGATGCTGAGTCTCTCAATAGCTTTTTCGACACCCGGCGTTTCCGTGAACGTGCTCGTTCTTGTTTGCCGGCGCCGATTCCAATTGCCGCCGAGATAACGCGAATCCCGATCTTTTATCTACCCCTTAATCGCTTCTACTTGATGATTGTAAAGCCAACACAAGTATATCTCAATAAAAAATCTATTGTCCAATATGGAGAAAAAATAGATTTCGAAAAAAATTGCAAAACTTCAGGCCTCGCCGGTGTTTCTTTGTCCCTCATGACATGCACGCTATGGGCGGTTTGTTGGCATGGAGAGATTACTTATCTAACGTCGCGATAAAGCCGCCCGGTTAACGTTTCACCGACGTATGGGAGACAGTTACGTAACTATAAAAAAAAGGATTCCCACCTATGTCACAAACGGATTTGGATTGCTCTACCACGACTTACGTAATTCCTTGGAATTCTCCAGTCTTTGCAATTTGAAACTGTACACCTGATATTTGCTCCGTATTTATTTCGTCTCTATATTTGTTATTTTCCCCTCGAGATTGACGGCCACGAGCGCCAACGGATCGCACGCATGAGGCGAACAAATAAACCGACGGAATTTTCTCGAAGCTTCATTTTTGCCTATTCCGCTCGATTTATCTATATTTAGATGCCGGTGCGGGAGACGACGTGCGGGCGCGCAAAACATGCCGCGGGCTTCGGCGAAAACATGATCGTTACCAGCTTGTTTGTTAAAAGCGCCTACGTCACGTAAACATGCGACTTCATCGTGGAAAAAAACGAATATAATATTGGGATCGATAAAACCGGTCGGGCATAGTTATCTCGGAGAGGACAACGGTGTGAATACGAAAAAAACAGCCATGTCGTTACGTAAAAACTGATCAAAAAATCTAAGACGAAGCGAGTCTGACTGGTACAACCGATAGGCGAACAAAGAAACTTACCCTCCCGAAATCGATGTTAATTGCTGTACCTTCCACTTGAGACGTGGAAAACTTGTTGAAAATAATCCCAGTCGCTTGATTCGCTGAGTTGACGCGCTGTTGATTTATGCGAGAAATGTATTTTTTAAATTCTCTCACAAATCTGTTTACGAAAAAAACTGCGAAAACTTTGATATCCGTGCGAGCTGCGAGTTTTATACGTTGCGGTGTCTACAGTGACTTGTGGACCTTTGGCAGCTTTCCTCGTTGGGAATGCCGAAGTAGAGGTGCGAGCTCGGTGCTCGAACGTCACGAGACGGAGCTGGATCCTTGCGTCACGGGCGTCCAATCGGTGTGCGGCTGACGTCAGTCTCGTCCAATGGCTGCACGCGGATGACGAGCGGTGGGGGACGGCAACGCGCCATTCCGTGGGGGGTAGCCCACTCTACGACCAAACGTGAAGTCGATAACTGCGCGTTTGGACAAGCTCGCGTCTCTCCCACTCCGCCATTACGTACAGCGAACCTTTGCTTCCGCGCTTTCTCGGGTCGTGCATGTGAATCGAAAAACGTCGTGTGTGTGTGACCGCTCGCTGTCGACAAGCTCCTTCTGCTGTTGTTCCGGAGACCGTGCCGGCGGCAAACGTGAAAAGTAGCGACGGATCGGGATCAACGGACGGGAGGAAGGTCGAGGCAAGATCGCGAACGGGGAGGCCGGTTTTTTTTAAGGTACTCGACATATTTTTGTGCATCGTCATTGCTCGGCTTATATTGTTGTACAGCAGTATAGGCTATGTTGATACAGTCGAAATTGATCGATGGGCAAATTATTTTGCGAATTCCAAACAAGTCGAGGCACGTGCTGTCGACCGAGCTCGCTGTTAGGCTTTTCGGAGAATTATGGTGGCGTCGTCAATGTTGGCATAACGAGTACGGAGAAATGAACTCGAGCCGTCCCGTATTTACAGTATGATTGGAAGATGGATGGCTATACACTGGACGATTACGAAAATGTCGATTCATCTTTTACGATTCAAACGGTCTAAAATGTATTCGACAAAAGATACGAATCTCCGTCCAATAGGCACGTGCATACGCACACAGATGCCGGCCAATAACCGCCGTTCTCAAGGCGTCAACTAAAAACATTGCAAACTTTCTTTTTACATTATTTTGCAAAACTGTTAGGATGATGCAGCGCGTTGAATCTGACTGAAGAGGCGTTTTCGTTAGCTCCTTGCCGGATACGCTGATTCATCGGGAGTCCCGAATTGCGTCAGAAACAGGTTGTAGGAGGAGCGAGGAATTCGGCGTATGGAAATCAGGTCCATACGCCGGGTTTCGCTTCATTCCGGCGAAAGCCGAATCGAATGGATACTTCAGTGCAGATGCCGCATGTGTGTTCCTTGATTCATCTCTTCGCTGGCTTTCGTGATTAATTTAAAATTCATTTGACTTGAGTTAAGGAATAGACTGTGCTCGATACTCGAACACCGTGAAATAATCGTTCCACAGCGTGAAAGTTGCTGGCAATTGACAAACGTCTTGTGACGTTCGTCGCCTCGTAACCTTTGCTATCTTCCCCCACGACACTCCTCGCTCCTTGTGAAATTTTCCGCTTATCTTATCATCAATAAACGAAATTTTGGCCGACCAACATCAAAGTATTTAACAGAATTATTGTCACCTTTTACAGCCGATAAATTTACGTTACATCTACAAAAATAATTATCTACGATGGAGATCGAAGACACTTCCCAACGTGCAAACCGATTAAGTGTACGAAAAAAAAAATCGTTAAACGTTTCATCGACACTTGAATTATTTATTTATTTTATCTAGTTCGTCGTAGCGATTATGGCGAGGGATTACTCGCGGGCCATCGACATGGGAATCTCGAGTACGATTCTTATTGCTTATTGCCTTTGAATAGAGGTCAAGGTCAATGTATCGACGAACCTTTGTTTTCAGTACTGAACAGAGACCCGAACGACCATCACGTACGCAAGTGTCTGTCGGCTTTGAAAAAAATTCGTAAACTCAGTACGTTAGCCGCTTACTTACCTATTATACGTATGAGCTTTCCGTTGATCGAACAATGCTTGCGCGATTAAAGATAAATCACCGGTGGAGCAGGAGAGCGATTCGTCCGAGCGCGAAACGGACTTATCTGCTTCGGGCAGCGAGGAGAACGACATTGCCGGCAGTAGCAACGACGATACCGACAACGAGGCTTGTGAAAAAACGATAGAATCAACTGTCGATGCGGAAAAATTCTGCCAGCCTCGGAGCTCGAAATCTGTTGCCGACTGCGTCCGGGAAACGGTATCGAACAACACTGGCGGCACAGACAATAAATTCTTTAATTTTCGGGAAAAAATGTACCGAGTCTTGCCGCTCAAGTTCCCGCGAAAAAAATGACTCGCAGGATTTTAGGACTCAGTAAACATCAAAGTATTTATACAAAGTTTGAAATATCTATATTGCATCTTCGTATACTTATAGTCTGGGAGGGTCGCATCTGTTATCTTCCTTCGTCGCTCTCTCGCGTCGTCTATTATCGCGAATACTTTACAAAAAAAAATTAAGTAGAAGAAGAAAACAGTTGCATATTCATAGTAACAATAGATAAATTCACTTAGAAAATTCTATATTAATAATTATTACATGTACAGCACACATTTATCTTTCGCACCGTTAATATTCGTTGCAGCAATTGATCGATAGTGTTTCTTAATATATATAATAAAAAAACAAACATATATATATATATCTATCTATATACGACGAAGTTATTTAAATACAAAAATTACAATCATCCTATAAAACTTGTTTTCTCGCACGCTACGCACAACGCGCACTCGTAATCTCAGTCCCACAAATTAAGTTGTTCGATCGCTGATTAGTGTTTAAAAAAATGATTCTTCGCTATCATTTTTTTTCGATGAACGGCGAGTGATCCTTTTATTTGCTCTTCCATGTTTTGATTTCTTGTCGATGAATCGCCCTATTTGGTACGCCCATGAATGATGAAATTCGAGACCGGTCCTCGCGGGGATTTCGGCGGATAAGTTGCCGAAGCAACGATCCGTTTTTGCCGGATCGTTGCTCCAGGACTTCGGGGTCGAACTCGATATCCTCGTCGCTTCCTCTTTCGCGAAGGAAATTGCGAGCCAGGTGTGCGACCCCCGCCAGCTGGGACCGGATCGATCGACTCTCGTAAAAAACTTTTCTTTATTTTTTTTTCATAACACGGATTATTTAGTCTCGCGACTTTCGTTAATTTTTATTCCATCCCTCCGGATTCCTTCCATCCCGGATCACTGACCCTCGCTGTCACTGTCGCTCTTATCTGCGAACCAATTAAGAAGACGCCCGTCATGCTGAGATTGATAAGTAGAAAGATGAACTCTCGATTATCCAATAGTCGCTTAGGAAAGAAACGTACCTTTCTTTCCCGGATAAGCGTGACGTTTCAGTCTGTCGTAAAGGTCATCCTTCGTTCCGTAAATACTGGCGTTCGAGCGAGCGAGACTGTTCATCTTGCCTCCGTTGTGAAGACTCTCTGGAATCAGACCAAAAAATAGTTATTCAGAGTTTATTAATTGTACCAATAAATAAAATACATAAAATAAATAAAATAAATAAAATAAATAAAATAAATAAAATAAATAAAATAAATAAAATAAATAAAATAAATAAAATAAATAAAATAAATAAAATAAATAAAATAAATAAAATAAATAAAATAAATAAAATAAATAAAATAAATAAAATAAATAAAATAAATAAAATAAATAAAATAAATAAAATAAATAAAATAAATAAAATACCTTTCATATACGTCTCGTTATAAAAATTGGGCATTTCCCATCCGTCCTCCTCGTCATCGTAGTAGTGAGCGTACGTGCTGTGATGAGACGGAGCGATGGATTCGGCGTACGGCGTCGGAGCCCCATAGTAGAAATTGACTTGGGACCCGTTCTGATCCGTGGCCGGTGAGAGCATCTTCTTTGGTTCTCTCTTTCGCGACGATCTCACACATATCATCCAAACGAGTAGAACGACTATTATCACGAGTATAACGCCACCGGCTATTCCTCCTGTTATGTAGAAAAATTCGGTTTTCTCCTCGCAATTGTCGCCGGTGAAGCTTCCGCTGCATCTGCACTTCGCCTTGCCCATCGAGTCCTTGAAGCAAACTCCCTCGTTGTCGCAGAACCCTGCGCACACGTCCGTGCAAATGGTTCCCGTACCGTTGTAACCGGGCTTGCACTCGCACTTGAAGTCGCTCGTCTCCGGGATCAAAAGACAGTAAGCGTTCGCGTCACAGTGCATCTCCTCGCCGCTCATGTCACACGGATTCGTGCACTCCGCTTTGCTCGTCTGCAAAAACAAATTTTAGATCAAACATTTTTCATAAAGAAAAAAAAAACGCAGAAAACCATTGACTCACTCTCTGAGAAAAATTAAGGCTTGCAATCTTAGCAAACATTTCTTTTCCACGAGCTCCATAATTTTTTCTTTTCAATTTAATTATTTATTCATTATTATTATAAAGTGTATTATTCTGAGCTCTAAATAAGGATTTATTGTAAACCGATAGTAAAAGAGGAAATCCGTTAAACAAATAGATTTTAAAAAAGCAAAATTACATATCTTTTTTTGTCGACGATTCGTATTTTTAACAAAAAAATCTTGGTGATATTTCATTGTGAAATTAACGAAGGACGAAGATCCGGGCGTTTATAGCTAAGAAATGTTTCTTAAATATACGAACTCTTTTAAATCGTGCATAAAAATATTAAGAACATGCATACTATTTCACCTATAGATGAGGCATCCCTTCCGGTTTCGAACGGTCCAAAAGTTGTCCACTCCCAAAAAAATTGAAATTTTGTCAAATGATGTAATTATATAAAAAGGATTGATGTAATTTTTTCAGAATTTTTGGATCGCATTTTTTATTTTGAATTTTCCGAAATTTCAACATTTTTTAAGAATCGTTATATCTTGAAAGCATGCGATTATACAGAAAAATGTTCGAGGCAAAACAGTTGCAGTTTTAGATGAACTTTGAAAAACAAATTCTCTTTGAATTTTCCGAGTTGAAAAAATGACAATTTTTATCAAAAATATACAAAAATATTTTTTTTCGGTCGGTATGTCACTTTCGATTTATCTCAAAAAATTCCACGAAATACTCTCATGTGTGTACAGTAAACACATAATTTTTTTTGGATGGCTCGATTACTTTTTCGAAAGCTATGCTTCGTTTTATTATTATCATTTTTTAAAAGAAAAATCAATTATTATGGGAAATTATACTCTCCTAATAGATGTTTCGTACCTAAAAATGTGAGAGAGTATAATTTTCCATAATAATTTAATTTTCTTTAAAGAAAAAAAAATCCATAATAATAAAACGAAGCATAGCTTCCGAAAAAGTAATCGAGCCACCAAAAAAAAAAAAAAATGTGTGTACTGTACACACTTGAGAGTACTTTCTGGAATTTTTTGAGATGAATCGACAGTGACATACCGACCGGAAAAAAAAATTGTATACTTTTGATAAAAATGGTCATTTTTTCACCTCGGAAAATTAAAAAAAAATGTTCATCCAAAACTGTAACTTTCTTGCCTCGAAAATTTTTTTGTGTAATCGCATGCTTTCAAGATATAAGGATTCTTAGAAAATTTTGAAATTTCGGACAACTAAAAAAAATGAGATCCAAAAATTCTGAAAAAAATTACATCAATCCTTTTTATATAATTACCTAATTTGACAAAATTTCAATTTTTTTGGGAGTGGACAACTTTTTGACCGTTCGAAACCGTATGGAATGCCTTAGATACATGATTCCGGAATCGTAAATTGGGAGTTAAATTTGGCCAGATCGAAATCTGTCTTACCGCGGCAGGTCCCTTGGTGCTCGTGTTGGGTGGGCAAGGTATGCAGAAAGTTTGTTGAGGTTCGGATTGATAAGTGCCCTTCTTGCACTGAACGCACTCGTTGAGAGTTCCGTTGAGGTGGGTGCCGGGTTCGCAGACCGGTAGAGAGCACTCCTCGACGGCTGCGGATCCCATGTTGGGGCTCGTTCTGCCGAGCGGGCAGGCCTGACAAGCGGCCTGAACACCCTGAGTCCTGTAAGTGCCTCTCGGGCAGGGCTCGCACTTTCCTTCGACGGCGAGTTGTTGCCCGGAACCGCACTCGTCTCTGCACTCCTCGTGCGAAACAGCTTCCGCTGTTCTCGTTGTTTTTCCAAGTCCGCAGAGCTTGCAAGCGAAACTGCCCTCGTTCGGCTGATAGAAACCGTGTCCGCAGCTTCGGCACAGACCCGCACCGTCGTCGTAGTACTTTCCGGCCGGACAACGCTCCTTGCAATCGGCCGCGCTTCGCGCTCCCGGTCCTATGGTCACGCTCGAACGACCCGCTATCACTGGACAACTGCTGCACTTCAATTGACCGCTCTCGCTCTGATAAGTTCCGACTGGACAGGACTCGCACTTCTTCGTAGGCTCGTCGTAGTAACTTCCGACCGCGCAGGGCACTGAAAAATATGAAAATCATGTATTTTGATATAATGAAATATTATTATTATCTTATATCTTGGAAAATTGTCGATTTGTTTGTTGATGATTTGCATGCCTCCCCTCCCTCGTTCCCTGAACCACGTTTTCTGAGAAGCTGACACCCCGCGCCAGTTTTCATAGCATATAGAGTGGATTTTGAAATTCCGAAATGCCAATCCATATGCTATAATTTTGGAATTACGGTTTTCATAGAAAATGAACGGCGTTTGAAATTCCGAAATTCCATATGGCCATGCCATATGGCATGGATTTCCACACGCTATGAACCATGCGATCCATTCGAGTGCGCAAAACACGCGAGCCAGAATAACCGCTAGTTATTATTATTATACATTCCTTGAAAGCCTACAATACGAGTGTAGTCTTGTATAATGCGATGCAATAATAATAATAACATTAATAATGGATAATTGAATAATTAAATCATACAAATTTATAACGACTGAAAAAACATTTGTGACAAAAACTGTGCGGATCACTCAGTGATAAAAAAAAATTAATTGGAAGCGGGAGCTTACCGCAGTCTGGTGCCATAACGACTTGGCCGACTGGACAGGCGTAGTCAGATTTGAGTATCAGCGACGCCGGATCGGGAACGGTGTTGGGCAAGATATCGTGAACGTCGAATTGATCCTCTTCGAGTATGAGCTTCTCCAGAAGAGTCTGTACGTTGGCGCGCTCGTTAGAGTTTGTATTCTGGATCGGATCGCTGCGAATTAAAAGGAATAATGTTAAAGGCTCGTTCGGGCGAGATACTATCGGTTATCCAGTGGTGCACAGGCTTCCAGTTATGCGCATAATATATACAGCCGTTATTTTTGTTTTAATAATGTAGCCACCGTGGCGATCCGGGAGTCCGTGCTGCAATTTTCTCGACTACTTCGTATACACTGTGTGTGGGATAAATTTTTGTGGGTATTATTATTTATTTTGTTGGGAATTAATTAAATATTAATCGTTGCCTTTTTGCCTTTCTTCCGTGTTTCTCCTAACGATGAATACGATAAAGTGTTAAATGCTATGTTTTGGGTTCAATGTTAAGGACGGATTACGAAGATGACCATTGCCACACCTGTGGATATCGAACAGTTAGTAAAAACGTGCAATTTCAATGAGTTTTATGGTAAAACTGTTAAACGAAAGAAAAAAAAATAACCTTATAAGATTTTATGAATCTCAGAAGATTATAATTTTTTTTTTCGTGACATTTGTCGAGAGTATCGATGGTAGTGTGACAATGATGAAACTGAATTACTAGGAGACGTGTTTTGATGACGTCGTGTCGTGTGTCGATGACTTTGTCGAGGGAATTCTTACTTTATAGCCGGGAAGGAAATCTCCACCTCGTACGTATCGCTGCCTTGGCGCCCCTGTCTCGCTCTATTACGTGGAAAAAATTAAGAAATTCTCAGTTTCGCTGAACCAAATATTACCTGCGATTGATACAATGTAGCGGAAGAGCATCGTGCTCGGTATGAAAAAAAATATATCGATGGACGATAACGGTACTTTGACATTTGTTGATAAAAGAAAAAAAAACACATGGCACACTTACGATTCCGCGGGAACGGCAGCCGATATTATGTAAGTTCCGCCGTCCTCGTCCTTGGCCTCGCGCGTCGATCGAACGCGGTGATCGCACTGAACGTCGATCTCTAGGTTTTTGCACTCTCGGGTACCTTTGAAAAGGATATTAATGAATAAGGATATTCATTTAAAAAATTCGAAGAAACATCCCACTATTATTATAACAAAAAAATGAAATCATTCTGCTTACCTTCGAACGAATAGGAACAGAAGTTCCAATCTCTGTTCAAAGAGTTGACGGCATTGCGAACCTTCTGCTTGAGGACACCTTGTCCAGCCTCGTTACAGAGCACCGAAGTTGGGAAGTTCATTTTAATCCTGAAGACTCTCTGGGCCGGGGTTGCACCTTGAAAAAATGAATTATATTAAAGCTCGTCGTAAAAAAAGTTGACTTTTTTTTTTGGTAACATTTAGAGATGCATACTCGTGCAAGCCGGATAGACGATCGGCAAGCTGGGATCTGTGGTAGGTCTCCAGAACCCTTCGGCCCCGCACGTGTAAAACTTGGGGACTTCCTGAGAGAAGCTCAGCCCGGCGTTGCAAGAGATCTCGCATACTTTAAACTGTCCACCGGAACCCCAGTCCTTGCACTGTTGGCTTCCGCCTATCGGGTCGGCCAGTTCGGGACAGAAATCGGCTAAAACATAAAAATAAAAAATGAACATAGAAAAATGTATCTAAAAAAAAACCCTCGATAATTCCCGAGAACGATTTCCATCCAAACTCACCCAGAACGTAAACCTTGAAATTGCAGCTGGCAGAATTTCCAGCTTGATCGTAAGCGACGTAGCTTATGTCGTAAGTTCCCCAGAGGAGTGTCTGACCGGAGCGATGACCGCTCTTCTCCTGTATCTTCGTGACTCCGACGTTGTCGCTGAAGTGAGGCTCGTCCCAGGTGACGATGGACGATCCGTTCTTGGCTATGACCCAGAGATCGCCCGGGCAGTGTTCGACCTTCGGCGGAATCTTGTCGGCCTCGAGTTGCTGGCACTTGTTGCCACCGTAGCCCGGCCGGCATATCCTCTGACCGCAGTGCGAAGGCACGACCCTCTCGACCCCACCGACACTGTCGTCGTATCCAGCCCAGGTCAACACCAGACCCTGATAGAGAACCGGCTCGGTTCGACAGTCTCGAACTTGCTTCTGAATCTCGTTAGTCACGTGGAGCGCTCTACTCCACACTTGAACCTTGGTCAGATGCCCTTGGAAACCCGATTCGGTGTAGCCCTTGGCGTTCTCGCTTCTCGGCTTTCCGAGAACCGTCCAGCCGCTGGAAAAATCAGATATCTTTAAACCACTCCCTCGTGACGACGCAATGCTAAAGATAGAAGATTGTTTCTTTTTTTGTAGACGATAAATACAATCCATTGGACGGGAAGAACACTCCACTTGCCGCAATCCTTAAGGTGAAGTGAATGTCACGTGACGGAGCCAGGAGTAGGAGATCGACGGAGAACGTGTTTCACTTCACCTTAAGAGCATGTGAAACTCTTCCACTTCCACCCACCTCATGCCCAGTTGGCATCAAAAGCTGTAATCAACTTTTTTCACGGATGCTAGTTATCGAAAGCTGAAATGTAATCTATCTTCGATGACACTTTTTTTTACGTTAAATACCATTATTTGGAAAACAGTTGATTACAGTCTTCTTTACTGACTATGGTATTTCACCGGCTCTTGAGAAGCGTGTGAGAGACGTTCTCAGCCTGTCTGACTCGCTCCGACGAGAGCGCCGCTGATGCCATCTCTCTCGCACTCCATAGCGTTTCACGTGCCCTTAAGAGGAGGTGAAAGTCACGTCGCCGGGCCACGGGAGCGAGAGAGAGACCAGTTATTCACGTTCGAAGTGAAGTGAGAGAAATACCACGAGAGAGTTTTGGATTTTATGTATGTTGTAGGATGAAAGGATTTTTTTTTGTAATTTTTTAAATGAGAGGATCTTACTATGGCGGAAGGGTTCTTCCACTTCCGTATCCCTCGGTCTTGCTGGCTATCAGTCCCTCGGTAATAAGAATCAATTCACCGCCATTGTCGCCGTTCCAGACGACAGCGACGTGATGCCATTGGCCGTCGTTTATGGTCGCGTATTCCCTGAACGGTAGATAAACGTCCTGGATATCGTGGAACAGAGAAACTTGCACTCCGTTGCTATGCGCCTGGATCATCGGTCTTCGATTCGTCGGCACGTGCGGAGAGCTGAAGTTCCGATAGACCAATTAGTTCATCAATTTATCTTAACGTCGGTATCTTTTTTTTCAAATTTAATCGACGGACAACAAAGTATACCTGACACTGTAGAGGGTGAAGAATATTCCGGCCTCGTCCTTCTGGGTGAACTGGACCCAGAGAGCGACCGTCAGGCTCTTGTGGCCTCCGGTGAAGAACGGTATCACCTGGGAAGCGCTGCTGCGCGACGGGTCGGTAAAGTATAGATCGTAGTCGACTTGGATAGCTACATTAAAAAAATAATAATTAATTCACACAATCTCGATGGCGATCGAATGGTAAAAAAGAAATTGTGATTACATTTTCTGCAGTCGTCTCCGGTCAAGTTGAACGGACACTGGCAGAAGAATTTCCCAGTGAGGTCGATGCAGGTGGCGGAGGGAGGACAAGAATTCTCCTTGCAGTCGAGTATGTCCTCCTCGCAGGTCTTCCCTGTGTATCCCGGTGGACAGATACAAGCGAAGCCGGGACCGTCGTCCACGCAGGTGGCTCCGTTCTTGCAGGCTCCGGCTTGGCAGGCGTCGTACTCGTACTGGCAGCCTATACCCGTGTAATCGTCGGGACATGTGCAGTTGAGTCCGGAGCCGAAATCTTGGCAGCGACCGTTGTGCATGCACGGATTTCCTATGCATCTCTCCGGCGCGGTTTCGCACTGTTTGCCATCGGTTCCCGAAGGACACCTGAAAATTCATCGTAAGATAAGAATTCCCATAAAGAAAAGTTGAATTTTCGAGATCAAAGAAGTAAAATCGGTACTGGTCGAAGTGTTCACCCAGTAGTTCTCTTCCCAAATAAAGTCCCGCGCTAGGAATCAGAAAGGTCACAGTAAAAAGACTTACACGCAGAAGAAATCTTGGAACAGATCGACGCAAGCAGCGTCGTTCTGGCACGGTCTGTTAGCGCACATGCCGACATCCGATTCGCAATTCGTGCCGGTCCAACCGTCGGAGCAGACGCACTTGTAGCCGCCGACCTCGTCCCGGCAGGTGGCGCCGTTGAGGCAAGGATGGGCGGCGCAGTCGTCGATGTTGACCTCGCACGCCGCACCGGTGTAGCCTTCCCGGCAGTGGCACAGGAATTTGTTGTCGAGATCGACGCATCTGTCGGTGCCGACGGGGCTGCAAGGGTCGCTGAGGCACTCGTCGATCTCAGCTTCGCACTGGAGACCGACGAAGCCGGGTCTGCACTTGCAGAGGAATCCTTCCAGCTGGTCGACGCAAGTAGCTCCGTTCTGGCAGGGTTCCGCGGCGCAGTCGTCGACGGTGTGCTGACACTGTTGACCGGTGTAGCCGGGCTCGCAGGTGCACGTGTAACCGTCCACTTGATCCAGACACTGACCGTTGTTTCTGCATGGTTTCTCGGAGCACTCGTTTATATTCGTCTCGCAGGCCGAACCGCCCCAGCCCGGATCGCAGATGCACTCGTGGTCGAATAGATTGTCAACGCATATACCGTTGAGGCAGGGATTACCGGAGCAAAGATCTATCTTCTCGTGACAACGCTTGCCGGTGAAACCGGGCGGACAGTCGCAGGTGAAATCCGCCACTAGATCGGTGCAGTTCGCTCCCAGGAGGCAAGGCTTCTCGGCGCAATCGTCCGTGTTTATCTCGCAGCTCTGACCTTCCCAACCGTCGAGACACTCGCACTTGTATCTTCCTTGCTGCAGAGCTATGCACGAGGCGCCGTTGTTGCACGGGTTTCCGCTCGCTGTGCAAGGATCGATCTGCAAAAAAATATCGATTAAAGGTCGGACGAGGATTCTTTGAGAATCTATAAAGAATCGATCGAAGGTTTATCGAAGGTCGATGAAGGATCGATCAAAGATTTATCGAGGTTCGATAAAGGATCGATCAAAGATTTATCGAGGTTCGATAAAGGATCGATCAAAGATTTATCGAGGTTCGATAAAGGATCGATCAAAGATTTATCGAGGTTCGATAATGGATCGATCAAAGATTTATCGAGGTTCGATAAAGGATCGATCAAAGATTTATCGAGGTTCGATAATGGATCGATCAAAGATTTATCGAGGTTCGATAAAGGATCGATCAAAGATTTATCGAGGTTCGATAAAGGATCGATCAAAGATTTATCGAGGTTCGATAATGGATCGATCAAAGATTTATCGAGGTTCGATAAAGGATCGATCAAAGATTTATCGCGGTTCGATAAAGGATCGATCAAAGATTTATCGATGATCGATATAAAGGATCTACCGAAGATAAATCTCATTTGAGATGATAAATTTTCATTCCTACCGTAATATCGCAGTCAACACCGGTGTATCCGGATCTGCACAGGCACGTGTAGTTATTGAATCCAGGCTCGTCCTTGCACATGGCCCTCTCCGGACAAGTGTCGTTGGCGCAGTCAGATTTCTCCTCCTGACAATTGATGCCAGAGTATCCATTCGCGCACTGGCATCTGTACCCTTGAGGAAGATCCAAGCAAGTAGCTCCGTTGTAACACGGCTGGGAGGCGCACTCGTCGATATCGGTTTCGCATCTTCGTCCGGAGAATCCTGCGGGACAGAAGCATTGGACCTCGTGGCCCATGGGAATGCAGAGGCCGCCATGCTGGCAAGCGCTTTCGGTGCACTGCACAGGCTTGCATTCTTCCCGGCCCAGAGAGCCCGCACTGTCGGTGTACATGTTCGTCGGGCACTCCATGCAGGTCGTAGCTCCGTGCTGAGGCTGATAGAAGTTCTTGGGACACTGGGCGCAAGGAGCCAGTCCGGTGTCGGAGTACATGCCCGGTGAACATTTGGCCCGACAACGATCTTTGCCAGGAGCCGCAGGTTGATAGGTGAACGTTCCAGCCGGACAGGTCTGGCAATCTTTGTATCCACCGGTTGGCGGTTCCCCGGTGTAACTGTTTCTGGGACACTCGAGACAAGGCACCAATCCAGTCGGCGAGTAAGTTCCGTAACCGCAGACCGGTATGCAGTCGTCGATGCTCTTGGATCCCAACTCACGAGTGTAAGTGCCGAACGGACAGCGCAGGCAGGCTCCCTGACGATCGCTGTTCTGGTAGAAACCCTTGGGACAGGAAGTGCACTGCTTCTGCTTCTCACCGGCGAAAGTTCCCGCTGGACAGTGAAGGCAACGGGGAACGTCGTTGGTGTCCATGTTCAAAACTTCACCGACACTGCAGGTGAACCCTCGGGATATCGAGGATCGAAGAGCCCGCAACGGAGGACACTGATTGCCGATCGCCGAAACGTTGAGCAGCGGCTCGATGACGGCGCTGGCGTGAGGTACGGAGAGATCGAATATGAGGTTGAGGGTCGAACCGCAAAGATCGTAGAGCTGAGGCTGGCGAACAGCGGGAACGATCGCGAGAACGAAGTCCATCTTGAGAACGTTTTCCTCGATAAGTGCCGGCATCGAACGAACGAAGGTGACGTTCATGTTGACGTTGACCGCCGAGCAACGTTGGGTCAGGATGTTGTTCAAGTTTAGGTAGTACTGAGCCATGAGGTCCTGGTACTGGGGCAAACAGTTGCGGGACACCGCGCCGTTGGCTCTGTAGGTCACCGACGCGATAACGTGGTAATCAGCCTGCTGGGTGTTCTCGGAGACGCAATCGGGAACGACCGAGGTCGGGGTCCAGTGTCTGATGCCGTCGCAAGTGAACGTCTTCGACGGTGCGCCGTCGGTGAAACGGAAGCCGGATCTGCAGGTGGCGACGCACTGAAGGGCTTTGTCACCGGGCACACATTTGACCGCTCCGTTCGTCGGGGGTTTCAGCTCCCAGTCGACGCACGGTGTAGCCTGAACGGACACCTGGAAGTGGCAAGAGGCTCGATTGCCACTGGAATCCGTGGCGTAGACGGTCACGTTCTCGAAACCACCGATCGGTATTATCGCTCGCTCTGGCACGAAGCTAACCTTGACCGGACCGGAAGCGTCGGTCGTGTTTATTCTTCTGCGGGTCTCGTTAAAGTTCACCGAATAACTCTCCTGCTGGTCAACCAGCTCTATAACGTAACTCTGTGGACAACTCAGCTTGGGCGGCGTTACGTCTGCAAAAAAAAATTATGTTTATTTTTCGTACACTAGGATTGTTGTTTTAATTAATAATATTATATTACAATAGACAACTATAATATCTTATATATATTTTTAAAATCTGCGGACGCGTTTGTTGGTTTTTGCCCCCCTCCCCCCCTGCTGAGCACCCTTTTCGGAGAAGTTGACGTCCCACCGGTTTACATAGCATGTAGAATGGATGTCGAAATTCCATTTCATATTGAAAGGATTTTCATATGCTATGCACCATGCGTATGAGAGTGCGCCATCCATGAGAGTGCGCGAGCCAACTTAACCACTAGTTAATTACAATATAAATAAGCATCTATCAACTGTAATTTGGTACTAACCAGGAACGGTAATGTTGATCTCGCATATAGCGACGTTTCCATCGTAATCAAAGGCCACGTATTTAACGACGGTGTCCTCGAATACTCGAATCGGTGTTTTGAAACTCTGTGGCTTGACCTCGAGCCTGGCGATGCTTCCGCTATTGTCGATGGCGGTGGGTTCGGTGAAGTTGACCGGAAGTAATCCACCGTCGGGGCCCTTCTGCACCATAATCGGTTGCTGAGGACAATTTTGGAAGACAGGCGGTTCGTTGTCGACGCAAGGCGAGAATCCATAGTCGTAACCGAGCAGAGGCTCGACCTTTGGTTCCTCGCATCCCATGAGTTCGAATTTCAGACAAGCGTTGTCCATGTAGCTTACGATACCCAGAATAACGAAACGCGCTTGAACGTACTTCGGCAGGGTTATCATAGCCAGCTCACCGTAATTACCGGGATCTCTCATCGTCAGATTGAAGTTCGGGAAGTAAACGACGTAATTTTCGCTCTCGGATTGTTTGTAGAAGAAACGAATTTCCGTTGGACGTCCCACGATGTCGTTGGTCACTACGCCCTTTACGAGTATGGCTTTGACACGAAAAACTTGTCCGAGATCGACGCTTATGTAGGTGAAAGCCTCTTGCTTTCCGCACCAACCGGTCACGGAATTCAATCTTACGTTCTTCGCCTCGTAGTTGGGTCTCTCTGAGGTCGCGTTAATAGAGGAGTCGGGTATCCGACCGGATGCGAGTCCCAGCGGCTTCACGACTTTGCACTCCGGCTCCCGAAGACAAACTATCGGTCGGGGATTTATGAGGATGTAGCCCGGTCTTCCGCAGCCGAATTGGACCTCGGATCCCTGCTCGTAGCTCCGAGCGACCTGGAAACCGTCGCTCGGTCGTCCGGGGTCTTCGCAGACAGGTCCCTCGCAGCGAAGATCACCAAAGTCCCACACTCCGTTGGCCTGACAACGCACGACGTTGTCGTGACGGTTAGTCTGGCCGGCGAGCTTGAAAGTGTCCTGGCAGCCGAAGAAGAAGGACGACTGGTACTTCGTGTCCACGAACTTGCCGTATTCAGCGCCCGGAGTCGGCAAGGGCTTTCCACAGTCGGCCCGAGGACACGCTGGCTGATAACCCGAGAGCCAGTAGTCCGGAAGTCCAGGTTTCGGGTCGTAGACGCACTGACGGAAACCGGAAGTCGCTGTGTTTCTCAATGAACGACCGTTGTTGCTGCACTTCAGAGTAACGTTCTGCTGGAAGGGCACCAAAACGCTGCTCTCGTCCGTCCGGATCACCGTCAGACCCTCGTTCTTGTCGTCAGGTAGAGACACACATTTGGCATCTGAGATGAAAAAAATTAAGAAAATTTATTTTTTCATTAAAAGAACACTTTCAAGTAATTAAGAGAATTTAAAAAATTTCTTCAACCATGTTTTTATAACCGATCGAGAAAGTACGCTTACAATGGCACTCGGGAGTAGTTCCGTTCCAAGCTCCAGCTGATGTGCAAATGACCGCCGATGATCCAGCAAGAACGTAGCCAAAGTTACATTGGAATCTCACCAAATCCCCAAAGTGATATTGTTCCTATAAAACAAAAAAGAATATATATATATATAAATAAATAAATACCTCCTCCAATTTTGCTGGATATTATTCCAATTTTTTTTTTTGTTTTTTGGTACGTACCTTGGTAGCGAGGACCTTTCCATTTTCCGGCGCCTCCAATGACGGACACATAACCGGCACGCAAGTTTTGTTTCTCTGATACAGATCGCCGTCTCGCTCACCGGTCTCGGACCTCGCAATGTGGAAGCCGGCCGTGCCGTTTCCCTTGTAAAGCTCATAGCCGGTGTTGCACATGCACGAATAGCTTCCCGGATTGTTTATGCATTTCTGATGGCATCCGCCGTTGTTGATGGCGCACTCGTTAACGTCGCTGCACTCGAGACGAGTGCAGCCCATTATCTCGAGCTTGACGCAGGGCGCGCCGACGTAGTCCTGAATGCGGAACTTAATGTATCTCGCCTCGATGGGAACCGGTAGATTCAGGACGGACAGAGTTGGCTCCAGTATTCTGAACTCGACCGGTGTACCGTCGGGATTTGTGTAGTCCTTGAAAGCGTCGGTCAGCTCATCAGTATATTGAATCCTCACGGCGGAAGTGTAAGCCAAAGTGACGTCGGACCTGGCAACGACCTGCGTGCGGAAGCCTCGAATTATGGACGGTGCTTTCATGTCGATCATCACCCAGTTCGAGCCCGGCTCGACGTTGTTTCCGCACCAGCCGTCTCCGTTGTTGAGACGGATACCCTGAAGATAAAAAACAATCAGTAAATTTTTCTCAAAACTGGAAGCAATGTTTCATTTTAGATTTTATGTTTTAAACTCACAGTCTTCGTGTAACCATTTTCGGAACTCGAGACCGTAATCGACTCGTCGGGAATTCCTCCGTTTATTAATCCCAAGTCGCCGACCGGGCGGCATTCCATCGTGGGCGCGAAACCGGATTTGCATTTGCAGGTGAACGCCCCCGGTGCGTTTATGCACTCGGTGGAGGCCAGATCGCATTGACTCGAGGCGCATTCGTTTATGTCTTTGAAGAAAAAATCATAATTCGCCGAATTTTAATATCCCAGTTATTTGATCGACTTGAGTCCTTAGTGGACAACCGGTCCATCCTTACCTTCGCAAGACGGTACGTTCTCGAATCTCTGATCGGTACCGCACTGGATAATGTTCGAGCCCGTTAATTTGTAGCCTCGGTTGCACTGGACTCTGGCCTCGTCGCCGAAGTAGTACTCCTTGTGGGTATCGACTACGAAACCGTTCTTCACGTTCGGCAGGATGGGACATTCGGCTCCTAAAAAAAGCATCGATATTGATTAAAATAATAATTGATAGAGGACTTAATCGACGCAGCGATAGTCCGGAGGGTTCGAACTTACGGGAGCACGTCGGCACGTCGTCGGACCATGTACCGTTGCTCATGCAAAGTATAACCGGATGTCCACTCCTCACGTAACCAGGCTCGCACTCGAACCTCACGATGGTTCCGTAGCTTCGTCCCCCGCCGTTCAATATAGTTATGTTCGCGTTAGGCGCTTCCGGAAGCGGAGCGCACTGGGAGGCCAGACAGGCAGGTTTTTTCTCCCATCGCCCGTCGGCCAGACAGGAAATCTTCTCCGTCGGTTTTCCCGTTGAGAAAGCGAATCCGGCGTAGCACTGATAAGTCGCCAGTCCCCGGTACGTCACGTTTGAGGAACCGATGGAAAATCCGTTATCGATTTGCGGTACCGGACCACAATAGACTTCCTGGCACTTCGGTATGTATGTTACCGACCAGTTACCACCCGGCAGACATTCGGTCGTTATCTTCGGCTTGCCCGTCGCGAATTCCTGTCCCAATGGGCAGGTGAATGTGACGATCGTGCCGAAAGCCGTGTCTCTGTTCGAGGCCAGCGCTCCCTCGCCCGATTGAAGGGGTGGACAGTCTTAACATCGAAACAATTTCTATTAGTCCTTTCGTTACCTTTCCTTTAGAAATATACATAAACACTTGACAAATTTAGTAAATTTAATTAATTAATGAATCAATAAATTAAATAAATACATTTAACATCTTTAACCAATTAATGAATGTAATAAATTAATAAACTAATAAATTCCATGCATTAATGTTTTTGGCGAGTACTATTTTCAAAATTGCCTGATACTGCTCGCAAGTAAGGAAGAGGCACAGTACCTGAGGAGAATGCTGCTTGCCACCCGCTGCTGCTTCTGAGAGCGTCGGAAACGAATCTGACGAGCATTTCACCGCTCTCGGCAGTAAGAGTGATCTTCGGCCGGGTGTTCGAGGTGAAACCATTGCCCGAGTGCAATCTGAGCCCGTTGGTATTAGACCCATCGTAAACTTGAACGTAGTCGGTGTTGTGAACGTTGAAATCGACGAATTTTAGCGAGAGCGCGCTACCCTGGGGATTCTTAACGCGGTACAGGCACTCCTGATTGTTGGGGTAATCGTTGAGACCGTAAGAAGGCGATTGGACCGTTCCGTTTCTTGCGATAATCGTCGCTCTGCAACCCTGCGTGTAACGAATGCTGAATCCTTGCCTGGAGTCGCCGAGACTCGTTTTGAAGTAGAGATAAAGATTGCTGCCCGTTGACATTATCACCGTAGGATTGTCCTCAGTTTTGCCGGTCAATCTTGCCACGGGACGACTCATCGGAGAGTCGCCGTCCCTCACGAGAATATAATCCCTGTTCATCTCGAGGTCCAAGTGCTCGATCTGCAAAAAAAATGTTTCATCGTCTCACTATAATTTTTTTTTCGTAAAATGGACCAAAAAAATTAAATCGAAAAAAAAAAATTATTTTATCATCTCACTATAACTTTGTTGTTTGCAAAATGGACCAAACAAATAAAATGGACAAAAAATAGTAAATTATGCCACAAGGGAGGAAAGTGCGTCTTTTCACCGAGGGTAAAGTTTGATGCCCGAGCGAAGCGAGGGCAGAAATTCACACGAGGTGAAAAGGCACTTCCTCCCTTGTGACATACGATATTTTTTTTCCGACTTCGTTAAAATAACCGCATTTCTTGCGTCGCAAGATCGTCATATTCGCCAATGACCATTTCTTCCCCGGGAGTAACAGAGCTTGCAGAGGGAGTAATGAGCCCCATTACTCCCTAGGGAGTAATGGAATTGTACTGCGCATGCGCACAGGTTAATAATGATCATCGGTCAATAATAGGCTATTTTTCGCCCGTATTGCACGCAAGGAATGCGGTTATTTTAGCGCAGGCGGGAAAAAAAAATTGTTTCATCATCTTACTACATTTTTTTGTCTAAAATGGAAAGATTGAAAAAAATAAAAAAGAATTACCTCGAGCGACATGATTCTTCCCGGTTGAGCCTGAAGAATGTAGAGGCACTCCAGGCCTCCAGGATAATTCTGCGGATAGCCCGGCGACGTGAGCACCTGGCCCTGCGGGGTTGCCCGCAGAACGCCCCCGCACGTTTGCGGCTCGGTCTTCCACGAAGCTCGGAAGCCTTTTCTCTCCACCGACGAGTCCGTGCTGAATTTAATTATCATGAAATTCGAAGCGGAAACGAACAATTTGTTGCTGAGTTCCTGCTTGCCGGACAGAGTCGCGAGATTGACGGACTTGTCCTCCGTTCTCCCGCCTACCAGTATTTGCACTATATCGAAACTCTTCTCGGTCTCGAATTCCTGAAATTGCAGGAGTATGTTGTGCCCCTGCGGGCCCTCGAGCGTCCACTTGCAGTTGCTGAGGGGTCCGTACTTGTGAGGATAATTCGGGCTCTCGACGACGTCACCGCTGCTCGCCATGTAGTACTGACAATTCGTGGGACAGTCGAGCTCGTCGGAATAATCACCGCAGTCGTCCTGCTTGTCGCACTTGAATGCCGAGTTTATGCACTTCCCGTTCGAGCAGTGAAACGATCCTGTGAGAAATGCAAAATATACGGAAAATTAGATAAAGAATCACAAGAGTAATAATGACAATTCTCTCTAAAGCGGGCAGGAGAAATACATGTATACAATTATCAAAGCGCTCCCTTTGCTTACCTGCGGGACACGCGCTTGCACGACACATGAACGGAAGGAGAGACTCGCAGGTCGTCAGTTCCCATGATTGTTGCTGATCGTCGGTCACAGCCACGTCCACGCACTCGCCGGATTTCGGATTAGGCTGTCTCGACGCCCAGAATCCTAAATTTCAGATAAAAAAAAAAAAATTCATTAAAAATTCGATAAATTCTCTTGTGTTCATAGTTGAATTTTTATTCGTCGCGCATAGTTTTCTCTCGGTCCAGATTGAAAAATTATTTAACGCAATCGTGTCTCACGCAACGCAAGAGTTATGCAAATGTGTCTTCACTCGTGCGATTACACCGCAGCGGAGCGAGCCCCGATCACAGTCGGTGAATTCCGCGAGGCGTCTCGTTTGTGCATTGTTGTGGGAAAAGTGTGTCTTCGTGCCGGGCCGAGTATGTTATCTCGGTGCGGAGAGTTCCGCGTTTCCGCGACCTCGATACGATCGCGGAGGCACGAGACCAACGTACTCGGCTCGGTATAGCGACCGTAGCACTTTTTTTTTTCTTTCTTTCTCAAGTAATCGCGACCGGAAAGAAGAAGGAAGAAGCCGAAGCCTCGTAACAGTTGCTCGCAGCACGTAGAGATGATACGCGTTCGAGTTACCGGATTTATTAATAACTTCATTATGTACGTGGGTGTTACCGGCGCGCCTCGATGTCCGTGAAATCGCAAAACCGTGAACGTCTGCGATAATCGCGATTGAAGAAGCGGCGAGGTAATTTAGCCCGCGCGCGCTAACAGGCGTGGCGAGAGCAATTATTTCCTTGATTTATGATCCGCGATCGCGAGGAATTAATATACGGGACGTTAGGGGCATCGCGTTTACGCGGACGATGAGAAATCGAGATTACTTACCGGCGTATTGGGAAACCAACATCCCAGCTGCCGATTCCAGGGTATTCGTTCGGAGATCGTCCAGGGAGGCAAGACCGAGCCAGTAACGATCCAGATGCCTTCCCACCATGCTCACGGACATGTTGTTCTCGCTGTAGGACTCTACGACCATCAGATCGCTTCCGTACCTATAATAATCATGGATTTTTTATTACCCTTTCGATCAGGGATGCGGAATTGTGAAGCCACTGAGGCTCGAAATTGTCGAGGGGATTGTCGAGGGGGTAATTAAAACTGTAATGCAGTTTCTTTTTTTTTTAAGTCTGCTGAAAATTTGGTGTTCAAAGGAAATACCACTGCATCCTTGAAAAAAATGGCATTGCAGTTTTCGTTACGGACCGAGTTCGGGTCGGACGGGAGGAAAGTAGTGTGGCGTGCTGTCAAGGTGACGTGAAATACGGTCACCGTGTAACAAAAATTGTCTTTCACTGGCGAATCGGCGCAGGGAAAGACAATTTTCTTTATCCTCGGCGGTTTGCGGGCTCAAAACGACATTCAGTACAGTTTTTGTTACCAAGTGAGCGGGGGTCTATACCACATCACCTTAAGGGCATGTGATACAGACTAAGTCGATAAAAAAACGTTTTTCCTTTTTTCTGCGCGCCTATTTATATTTTGGACAAAAAAAGTTGGGTTTTCATGTATCTATATATATCGTCTACGAAAACCTAATTTGCTTTTGTCCAAAATATGAATAGTCGCGATGAAAATGGGGAAACAGATTTGATACCGACCGAGTCTGGATCACATGCTCTTAAGAGCATGTGATCCAAATGTGTCTCTCTTGCCAAACCGAGAGCGTCATTGATGCTATCTCTCTCGCACTCCATGGTGTTTCACATGCTGTTAAGGGCATTTAATACAGACTAAGTCGGTAAAAAAAACGGTTTCCCTATTTTCTTCGCGACTATTAATATTTTGGACAAAAGAAAATAAGGATTTCATGTACCTATATATAGTCTACGAAAACGTAATTTGCTTTTCTCCAAAATATTAATAGTCGCGAAGAAAATAAGGAAACAGATTTGATACCGGCCGGCTCTTTATCACATGCCCTTACGAGCAGGTGAAAGACCACAGTAAATAAAAACTGTAATCAACTTTTTTCACGGATGCAAGCATCTACGGTCAAAAGAGAAGTGTCATCGAAGACGGAATGCATGTCAGCTTTGGATGACACTTCTTTTGATCGTAGATCCTATCATCCGCGAATAAAGTTAACTACAGTTTTCGATACAAACTGAGCACGGGACGTGTGAGGTGGGAAGGATTTTCACATGCTCTAAAGTAAAATCGAAGATGATTCTATGAATTCATACCTTCTGCATAATTCCGCAGCCTTTTCCCACGAATGCCTGATGTTGAAGAATTTGTAACAGTGTATGCCTCTAAGTTCCCAACCTGTTGAAAAGAAAAAGTATCGTCGAAAATTAATAATGGATTTTTAAATCTTTTTTTTTCGTAAATTATTATATCTGCTTCGTCTATTTGTGTCGATATTTATCGACTCTTTGAAGTGACGCATAGCGGGTATAACTATATGAACAAAGAGTCGTCGACGACCGTGTTAGCGTTACGATGTCGATGCGAAAGGCGGCTAACCGGTGACCTATACGGACGACTCGACGGACGACTCGACCTCGATCGTTTTTAGTGCGAGCTCTTGCTCGGATCTCCGCACATCGCCTGCGATATGTTGCCGCTGGATGGATCCCGGCTTTGGTGCAGAAAACGTGCGGATATGTAGGAAGATGAATATCTTCGCAGATCAACGGTGAAACCTCGATGGTGAGGGAGCTTGTCTCTGAGGTTTCGAATTCGAGCGACAATCTTCTCCCTCTGTCCCTTCTGTCACCATTCGGCGACAAGTTTATCGACGCCAGTTTCCCGGTCACCACGACGGTGTTCCGATAAATTTCGTTCGCCCGAATCCGAAGAGTCGAGTGACGAATAAATTGCCCCTCGGAATTTTTGGGACAAGCCGGCGGAGGCAGAACGGTGCTCCGAGATTCCTCGATCGATTCAACGATGCACTTTTTTCAACAGCAGCGATCGATCTTTTATCAACTAATCCTACTCTCATTAGCGTTTTCTTTTACCTTTTGAATGCTATAATAGTAATTGTTGTACCGAATAAAAGGGAAGTGCGACTCCGTGCCTGCGGATTGTGGCGCTTTACAGCAAGACCTACTGCGCATGCATCGTACTTTACGCACGCTGCAGCCTGCGTAAAGTGCGGGCGTAAAGTAAGATCGCACTAATCTGCGCATGCGCCACTCTCGGTAGACACGAAAAGTAGCACTTTTCATGGATGAGTTACAAAAAAAATTTCATCTGTCGATTTATGTACAAACACTTCGTTTCTCGTGCATAAATTTTATACGGTAATTTTTTTATATAAAAAAAATTTATTTGGGCTCCCAGCGTCTGACATAGCGATCCTGATGTAAAGCCAGTATTTTCACGTCGACCTACATCGAGTATCGTGATCCAATTCAAGTACAACTAGTCGTCCGTACTTAAAAAGCGCGGCGCGTCTTCACTCTCATTTAGAGAAGATTTAAAGGGGGTCGCGCGAGTCGATCCTCGAGCCACGAGCGAGAGAGGAAGCCCGGCGAGCAGTGTCAAAAGTTGCTTTTATCCTCTCCGTCCGCGTAGCCGAGGCTGAAGCGAGCTCGATTGAAGTTTATTCTCCTTCCATATTTCACTCGAACTGGAACGCCGCCGCGATGTGTTGTTAGCGGCTATATTGTGCCGGCTGCCAGCCTCGGTTTCTTTGCCCCGGGCTTTTTCCACCAGACTCGCGAGACCGTCGACTTGGTCGTCGGACTTTACACGGGAACAGACGGCGTCGCCTGAATACAGGCTTGTCGTCCGAGACGCACGGTGGTGAACTATTGCAGGAACGTGCGGGCGCGGTAGAGGTACATCGGTATCCGGTATCTTCCGCACTTCCTAGCTAATCCGCGTGCCTCTCGTCTCTTCCAGCTCACTTAGTCGGATCCTACCGAGAAGTTTATCCGTGTCAGGCGACGAGAATCTCGTACGATCATAAGTAAACCACGCAGACGGGCCTACTTCTTTTTACTTTAACTTTACTCTTTTGAGCCACCATCGTAGCTCCTCTTACGTAATTTGAACTAGGGCTGTACAGATAGGCCGCCCTAGCCGGATAAAATATCACATCTGGCTAATGGGTTTTATAGTTTGGCCGGCTAATCCGTTTTAGCTGGCCAAGCTATATTAGCCGGCTAATCTAATACAGTCTTTGAATTTTTTGACGAATTTTTATTAATTTTTTTCTAATGTTACCTGCAACATATTCTGAAGTATTTTCACCCGCTGAATATGAATCCGCCGGCCTTTTTGGCCTAAAATAAATGCTACATTAAGGGGCTCGATTTTATGCACGAAAAACCGTATTTTTGGGATTTAAATGGAAAATATTGGGTTGGGAGTGAAATAATCGGTACATTCGTGATCAGCGGGAAAAAATACATCGAATGTAGCTTTAAAACAAAAAAAATCGAATGAACAACGATTTTTCAATGTTTGAGCCACTTTTGGAAAAACGTCGATTTTCGTGATTTTCAGTGGTCGATATCTCGGCTCCCATTGGAGCTACGGAAAATCCGGGGTGCCCATCGTGTTGTACGGAAAAAAAATACACAAGATAGGGCCTTGTGCGAAGTTTTTGAATCGCTTTATCGTGCCGTTTGAGGAAGTTGAAAAACGCGACAAATGGACTCTAAAGGGCCTTGCAATTTTTTGGCGGCATTTTTGTTTCTTTTTTAAAAATTAACTGCCCCGTATTTCGAGGCATTTCTGGGCGCTGAACACGAATCCGCTGGCCTTTTTGGACTAAAGTACAGTGCGACATTAAGAGGCTCGATTTTATGCACTTGGCCGGCTAAGATAGCTTGGCTGGCTAAAATAGTTTAGGCGGCTACGCCGGCCTATCTGTACAGCCCTAATTCGCACTGTACCAAATTTGGAAAAAGCCTATTCGATGATTATTCGATTCAAATATTAATAATGATAATAAATGAGTATCTTGGGTTTAATGGGTCCCTGGCGACTTTCGAGGAGGCAACGGCAGGCAGAATACGATGCTGCGCTTAGCCAACAAATTTAGGAACTTTCCGACAAGCTCAATTTTTACGTCGATTTGTTGATTTAGATAAATATTTGTACTGTATGTGATTATCTTTGTTGTATTATCTTTGAAAGACTATTTATATACGTAAAAGGGCGTTTTTCCGTTGATCAAATAAATAAATAAATAAATATAATTTCTTCTTATTATTATTGTTATTATTATGGATGTGATACGTGTGGTGATGGAGGTTGATACGATTGACAATGAGCAATCGCGGCGTTGAACTTTGCTCGGTTAGTGATTGATTCTTTGAATAATTCCCAGAGTAGTTTTGCGCCTTGCATGTAACATCCAGTGGTTGAGCAATTACGAAACACAAGTTGCCGAGTCTCCCGGTGTGGGTCCGCGGCGTATTTGTAGGCGCCTTCTCACGTACACGCCGCGGATGCATGTATATTTAACGTTAATATGTAGGTCCTCGAAAAACTCGTCGGTCCCAGGCGCAAAGCTAATGCTCTCGCTGCCGCGCTCGATCGGTCCCCTGCAACGCGTGGCCCGCGCGCAGAGCCGAGAGTCTGTCGTTCTCTCGTGCCCCGTGGCTGGCCGGCATGCAAGATACTTTTACTCCACGAAAGGTCATCCGGCCACGAGTACGCTTCGGCGTTCCTTCCGAGCTTCTATCACCGACTACGTTACCCACTATCGTTCTGTGATTATCGACCATAGTTTCTTTGTCTATTTCTTCAGACGACAATGATAACATCGACGTTTCAAGAACGCGCGTTACGCCAACAGTCCTCTCAATAATGCATACGAAAATCTGCATCGAATCGTCGCTGATTATCCTTGAATCGACCGACTGCTTTTTTCTTATTCGCAAAATAGATACGCATTCTTAATTGATTTTTTGTATTTTTGTTCACCTTTTTATTTCGAGTTGATCGGATGTTTATTTGCGTTGCATAATTTTCGCAGAGAAAATGTATGTGTCTCCTGCTTCGAGCAAACGGTGAGTCCCACTTCCGTCGGTGATTCCCGTTCGCGGCGGGCGAGACGAGCCGACAGGGACGACGAGAGCGCCCCGGGACAATATCGTTCTCGTCGCCCCGACTCGGCAATCGTATATATTTTTAGGACGACCGGGAGGTGGTGATGCAGGACGAACCGGACTCACGGCCTCGGAATGCAGTCCCGGTACGCTCTCCGGCTTCTTGTTTTCTTATTTTCTTTGCTTCTTCTTTGCCGCCCCTCCGTCACCGGGCCGCACTACGGCCGGAGGAGGAAACCATCTAGAAGCGCCGGGCCTCGCTCCTGAGCGTATCCCGCTGCGCCGGCCAACTCCCATTATCCTGATTCACCGTGCGCCCCTTCTTGCTCTGCTCGCTCCTCTAGGACGTCTCGTTTTCACCGCCTGACGATTGCGATTGCGTGCTCCCCAACTCTTCTTGCCTATTTACCGGACTGTAATAACAATAATCGAGGAACTTCGGTTCGTTCGACTGCGTAGATTTTTTTTGTGAAGAATGTGCCTTGAGCAAGAGGTGCAGTCGTTGCAGTCCCTGAACTTGAATTTTTTTTTTCTCTAAATCCGGAAAGAACATGTAAAAAAATTTGCTGACTTTCGGCCTCTGGAGCCGGAAATACAAGCTGCCGAAAACCGGAATGGCGAACCGACCGGCTCGTTTGGCCAGATCTTGAAATATTCAATATTTTCTAGGCTGGACCCCAACTAGTGCAAATCTTTCCCGGTTTTTGTCTCAGTTTTAAATTTAATGCTTACAATTTTTGTATTCATTTATTTTTTTTTCCTGGAAATAAGACCGGCGGAACGAGTATAACAACTCATCACTTAACGAATGAACGGTACCGGCAGCAATGACAATGAGGGTTGACGGATTACACACGGAGCTACAAGCGCCTTACGTGAGCACTTAACGCCGTTCCACATTTTTCTCCCCTCTGCGTACTCCCACTCTACAATCGCGCAATTATGTAGGTTGCCTCGTGTTGGCAGTGCGAAGATACCATTTTTTTGCCGTTAACCAGGAGTAAACCCGTACAGCAGGGACCACGCGTGGAACGCTTCGTCGCAATCGTATCGTCGTCCTCGCGTGTGCATCCGAAGTGTTGCACCGTGTCGGTAAAATCGACAGCCTCTTTATCCATTCGACAATACCACGTATCCGTGAATTTCTCAGCATTCCTGTTTCAGGTTTCGGGGCTCCGGAAACTATTTTAATTGAGCGTCAAAATTTTCCGCGCTTCATTGATCCCTAGAGAAAATTAACCAGTTTCGTTAGGTGGGCTTTGGTACGGAGATAAATCTTTCCTGCGATGATAATTGGAAACATTCCGCCGGCTGTCCAGCTGCGATCCGTAGTAATTTTTGAAAGCTTTCCACGAAGGATTTACTGCCATTGGGACGTGCCATTGGACACGGCTCGAAAGCCTCCCGGCCTCCGTGATGCTCACTGGAGAAAGAGATCTTACAATGTTCTTTCTCGGTAATCCCCCGACGAACAAGGTTCGGCGGAGATAAAGAGAACGCGCTCGAGGCTAAATGCTGCACTCGGGGGATCGCAAGGTTGTCCCGAATCGCTCCGGAGCGAAGACTCTCCGAGCCTTTTTTCGGTACCTGCGAGTCTCCGGTATAACGACTCTACCTTGCACCGGACTCGGAGGAAAGGTAAGGGTCGAGTCGTCGTCACCTTTCAGCCCTTCGCACAGCCACCTGTACGCCTCATTGTCGTCATCCCGAGAAAGTATCTAAGAACGGAAATCTTTACTCACCGTTCGGGCAGGTAAATACGTTCGCGCTGGAAACCTGAAAACGAAAAAATATATATATATAAATTATTGATCGAAATTTTTTGCTGATCATTTTATAGATAAATTCGATGAATTACAACAACAAAAAAAACCGCAAGTGGACGATTATTTTCTTTGGGCTTGGAAGATTTAAAAAATCGAGCAATTTGAGATAATTTCGTTTTGTCCTATCGGAAGCAGTGTTCAATATTCGTAAAATCTCGGTTTGATAAATTGGAAATCGTATCGTGTTTCGCGTGCAGGATCGCGCGTCCCTCGCTCGACCGGACTCGTACCGCGCCACGTTAGACTCGTGTTCTCCGGGATTTTAATTCAGAGCGTTACAGGCGAAGTGTACCGCACCGCCGATCGTTTGTACGTTGCAACACGCCAAGCAGCGCTCGGTTTGCCCATTACCCGAGCGGAGAAAGACGTTCACTCGCGAAGGCGCTACTTCAGGGCTGACGTTACTCTGGACAGAGCCCCGCATTCCCCGGACTCGGTTTACACTCCAATCGAGTTTCGTATCGAATAGGAAAGTTGTTTCGAGCATTTCTCCGGTACATATATTTTTTTTTACTTTAAAGATAATATGATGATCAATTAACCACAGGAATATTTCTGCGAAGGAAAATAGCGTGGATATTCCAGAGGCTTTAAATGAATAATAATACACCAAGGAACAGGTCTTTAATTTTTTTTTTGTTACATTATTGTATTTTATTTTATTTTAGTAGTAGCGGCAAATGCGCTTTCTTAGCCTCAGTAATACAAGATCTGATTGTATCGCGTCAATAAATGTGTGATTTTTTTCCCCCTCGGACTAGCACCCATTGACCAGGGTCCTTCAGCCCTATTCTATCTTATTTCAATTTATTTGATTTTATTTTACTTTACATTATTTTATTAATCGTTAATCCGCGAAGAGAAAGCTGCAGGTCTCTGCCGGCGAGCGGGGATACGAGATTTCTCGTAAGCGGTGCCGGCCGTTCTAGCGAAGATAAAGACTGGAAATGGACAATTCTGATGTGACCAGCGAATCGAGAAGGTGAGAGTTCATCTATACGATAATACACGGAGAAAAATAGTTCTGTTTCTCTAACAGAATGTAGATCGTTGATAATTTATTGTTTGGGTAGTAAAAATATTTGCTGCCACAGCAAAATATTTGTTGCCATAGCAAAATATTTGCTGCCACAGCAATATATTTGTTGCAACAGCAAAACATTTGTTGCCATAGCAAAATATTTGCTGCCACAGCAAAATACTTGCTGCCACAACAAAATATTTGCCGCCACAGCAAAATATTTGCTGCCACAGCAAAATATTTGCTGCCACAGCAAAATATTTGCTGCCACAGCAAAATATTTGCTGCCACAGCAAAATATTTGCTGCCACAGCAAAATATTTGCTGCCACAGCAAAATATTTGCTGCCACAGCAAAATATTTGCTGCCACAGCAAAATATTTGCTGCCACAGCAAAATATTTGCTGCCACAGCAAAATATTTGCTGCCACGCAAAATATTTTGTTGTCCCTATGTTAACCAGGTAAATCAGTTATGGTAACAAAATTGTTGTTGGCCCAACAATTTTTTTTTCTCCGTGTATGGTTATCCGAGAAGATCGATCACTCGATAAGTGAACAAGTAGCCAGCTGAGACCGCGAGAGTACACGCGTCGCGGTGGTGACATAACGGTTGATGCATTCCAACGAGAACGAGGCTCCTCTGCCGCGCGCCAAGAGAAGAGATGCACCCGCGCCGCTTTGGAACTGCGCATCCCGCGGATTTACCCCGAACACTCTGCGAAAGAGTTTCCGCGTACGAATGCTGAAGCCGTTTGACGAAAAAAACGAAATTTCTTTCGCATTTATCTTACCGACGTTTAATCAGGCAATAATTAAATCGTCGACGTTGATCGGTCATTCAAACGCCCTTAATCAATCACAAAAAAATTCAATGTTAGAGACGAAGTGCCGCGGGCGAAAGTTCGAGCCGTTTACGTAACGACCGCGAGATAGCCCAATTACGTAGTTAAATTTTATCCCGCGTCTAATAAACACCGTTTTACCGCGCGAACACCTTTTTGTGTTTTTGTTTTCGTGTAAGACAAAAAAAAATTCCCCCAAACAATAAGGAAGACGGTATTGTTCGTTTCCCTTTTTTTATGTCTGAGAGACTCGGTTATTTCCCATAGCGATATACGGGCTTTGAGTGGTTGGGTTGGTTCTTCGCTCTGTGCCATACCCTCCGCCGTACACACACGCTTCAGTTCCGTGCGTGCGAGAGACTCGCTTTCACCGCGAGAACCGCGGCGCACACATGGCACGGCCGGGAAACAACACAGTATCCGAGAGAAACTAATACACCCATACAGACACTCCACAGTAACTTTTACAGACGCAACCACCGTCATGTCAATTATTTCATAGGTCTCTCCTTTGCGTCAGAATTTCCCAAGAAGGTAGATCTCTCGTAGACAGAATGCTTAATGTACCGCGCGAATGTAGTTTCCCTAAGCGGATTTAATTCATTTTTCTTGCTCTTACAATAGAAATTTTTTAAAATGAACATTAAAAAAAATTTGATCGTGTCAAAGGATTTTTAATACAAAATACACGTTCGTACAGTAGAGTCCATAAAATTTATTCCGAAGGTTGGAAGGCGATTTGTCTAGCCGAAATGCTTGTCCCACCATCCCTTGATGCTTTCCCTAAATTTATTGAGAACATTTTATCGTAAAATATAAAAATACACGCACAGTCAATAGTTGGAATTGAAATTTAAAAAATAAAAAACTGACTTATTGCACTCGCAGATGCCTGCGTTGCATTTGCCCCCAACTTTTCCCAAGGACATACAGTTAGCATTGCAGTAGGCTTACGCCACGCCGGGCCTGTAGAACAGCAAGTCACAGGTGAACCGACGGTAGCGTATATGCGATTCTCCGTTCTGGACCTCTTCCTCTTCCGAAAAGTGGACATCTTGGCGCGAATTCAAGTCTCTGAAATCTGCTATTTCGAAAAATCGTTAAGCGACGCACACTGATAAAAAAATACAGCTGAGTAAACTAAAGATTCGGGCAGAGACGTTGGAATGAATATTTTGTTGGTACAGCTGAAAGATTGGTTAGTTCAAAAAATGTTTTGACGATGTCACAAAAATATTTTGTTCGACCAATTAAATGTTTATTTGAACGTCCTAATCTTTGGTTGACGCCCCGAATCTTTGGTTGACTCAACAGCATTTTTTATCAATGCAACAGTTGAAAAAAGATCGTGGAGTCGTACCTTCCGCTGGTGCGGCGATGATCGCGGCTGCGGCGACTATCAGCAGAACTGCCATCGTCAAAATCAACTTCGCCATAGCGCAGGAAAAGACTATATGAAGTATTTCCGGTAAAAGTATAAGCTTTCGGTGCGACGATGCACTGTGATCATCATATTCAATTACAGTTCTTCCCCGTACACTCGTCACCCGAATAATTTTTCTGGGCCCCAGACCAGCTGGACCAAAATTTGCAAACCTAATCAGGCCAGGGATGACTCTGCGAAAAAATTCGGGGAAGAACTGTACAGGTTTATGACGCAGTAATGAACTACATAAACCGAGTTCGATGAGTCGTTTTTTAACAGTACGGTTACAGCACCGAGAGTTGATATTTTTACCCGAGTAATCGAGCTATACTTTTTCGCGCAATGGCAAAGTTCATCCTGACGATGACAGTGCTGCTGATAGTCGCTGCAACGACGATCGTAGCCGCACCGGCTGAAGGCAAACTCGACGATTAATTCTACTTTGTTGCGTCGATTAATTATATATAAAAATCGCAGGTGATTATAAGGAGGAGACTCATCTTCGCGTCCGTCGGGCTACCTGCAACGTTCCAATCATCGGTGGATTGATAAACGATAGCGGATGCGCAGCTCACTGTCTGAGCAAGGGAAAAGCAGGTGGTCATTGCCGCAACAAAATCTGCGAGTGCCGCAAGTCCGTTTACTTTTTACGTTCTAACACCATTGCAGCCATCAACCATGTGTATATGTATTTTACCGTGAAGTGTTCTTCATTGATTCAGGGAAACTCTCAAGGAACTCTGGGACCAACGCTTCGGCTAGAAAAACTTTCTGCCTCTCCTGTGCGTCAGAATTTCCCAAGAAGGTAGAACATCGTATACGGAATGGTTAATGTATTGCGCGAATGCAGTTTCCCAAAAAGAATTTCATTCATATTTTTTGCGTCTTTTTTTTGTTCTTATAATGGAAATTTTTTAAAGTGCAACATTTAAAAATAAGTTTAATCGTGTTTGTGAAGGGTTGATTAATAAAAATACATATTTGTAACAACATTTTCCCACTTCAAGAAATCAGTGACCAAAATAACTCCCATTTTCGATATATATTGTTGTCGCTTAAGAAATGCTCCCTGATTGGCTGCCGTACGAGCTTGAAGCTGGAGTCGTTCGATAACCAATTTCAGTGAAATAAACCAAACCGTGTATTTGACAGTTGTGTGGTTAAGATTATTATTGTATATTAACGTGAACGCTATAATGCAAACTCTAAGGAGTACGACGTTTCCTTGGAAATATCTGATGGACGACACCGTCTCGATCTTCGAAATGGCATCAAGAAACACAGTTCTCAGTTATTTGTTCACCGGATCCAGTTGTCAGGTTTTACCGCCATGTCGACGAGAAAATTAACGAGAAATATTATAATTTTTACGATAGTTTTATAATTTTTTGTTGTATATAGTTTTTTATATTTGTTCCATTTTTCACCGTATACCCTGTCGGGTTTTTACGGAACCCCAGCCCGATTCCCCCTATCATTCCCTACCCGCACTCAGCTAAGCTACCTAACTTTCAGTGCGTCCGTAGCCGACTTAGCTACACTTTATCGCATTTGCCGAGGACACGGGGAAATTACGGAAAACCCGTGCCAATACAGATGGCGCTTTTCGACTGAGCCACTGGTATTTTAGGCACTTGAGTAAAGTGCAGAAACACCAAAGTCTCAGAAGAAAGCGCCTCCCGCTCAACGGTCGATGCGCTAGCTAGCGCACGGCTAATCGGTCACCCATCCAAGTACTGACCGCAAACGATTCAGCTTGACTTGGGGGACCACCAGAGCCGTGCGCTAACCGCGCATCCACCGCTGTCGGTTTTATTTTTTGTTATAATTTTTGTTGACAAAAACTATAAAGCCACTATGCGAATTATCATAACCGATTTCTCACGATGTATGTTGCTATAAAAACCCGGTGATCTATTGATTATCGATCGATTATTGACAGGTACGATTTCACGGGAACGCTCAGTCATTCCCGATAATATTGTTGGTATTTGGTATTTCCCGGTACAACAGCAAGGATAAGTTCGCGACACAAAGCCGGCCTCCAGAGTAACGGATTTCGAGGACTAAAAGCTCTTGGAGTCAAGTATTTCAAATACAAACTCGACTTTCTTCCCTGCAAAATTTTGGCCACAGTTTTTTTTGAAGAGGGAAAAATTCAAAATAAAAAATATTGATAAGTTATTTATTTATTTTTAAATATACCTATTACAGGCTCTGCCTAGGCCTTTCTCTCATATTAATTTAATAATAACGAGCCCGTAACGAATACCGTAATTATCAAATTATTTTATAATAGTAAAAATTTGTGGAGGTCTTGTCACTATATCGAGATTTGGGATACGCGCCCAAATCGCGCGATTACTGCTGGTATCGTAAATTTTTGTATACCGCACGAATACGATTTCCCTAAGAAGGTTAAATTCATCTTTTCTGCGTCTTTTTTTTGTTGCTCTTATAATGGAAATAAAAAAATCAATGTCTTAAAAAAAATTTTAATCGTTCTTGTCAAAAGTTGATTAATAAAAATACATGTTCGTACAGAAGAGTCCATACAATTTATTCCGAAGTTTGGCAGGCGATTTTTCTAGCCGAAGTGATTGTCCCACCAATCCTTGATGCTGTCCCTAAATTGATTGAAAACATTTTATCGTAAAATATAAAAATACAGGCACAGTCAATATTTGGTATTGAAATTTACAAAGTGAAAATAAACTGACTTGTTGCACTCGCAGATGCCTGCTTTACATCTGCCCCCAGCTTTTCCCAAGGACACGCAGTTAGCATTGCAGGCAGCTTGCGACAAGTGGGGGCGGGCGGATAGCAAGTCGCAGGTGAGCCGACGGTAGCGAAGATGAGTTTCTTCGGTCTGGATCTCTTCCTCTTGCGAAAAGTCGCCATCTTGACTCGAATTCAACTCTCCAAAATCTGCTATTTCGATAAATCGTTGAGTGACGCACACTGATACAAAAATACGGTTGAATGAACTAAAGATTCGAGCAGGGACGTTAAAATACAATTTTTGTTGGTACCGCTAAAATGTTGGTTAGTTCAACAATTTTTTTGACGATTTCACAAAAATATTTTGTTCGCCCGATTAAATGTTTATTTGAACGTCCTAATCTTTGGTTGACGACCCGAATGTTTGATTGATTCAACAGCATTTTTCATCAGTGCAACAGACAAGAAAGATCGTGGAGTCGTACCTTCCGCTGGTGCAGCGGTGATCGCGATTGCGGCGACTATCAGCAGAACTGCCATCGTCAAAATCAACTTCGCCATAGCGCAGAAAAGGACTCTGTGAAGTTCTTCCGGTAAAAGTAGAAACACTCGGTGCGTCGGTGCACTGTGATGAAACTTCTCATCGAATCAGCTTTATATAGCCCAACGATCCATCATATTCAGCTACAGTTTTTCCCCGTACACTCGTCAACCGAATAATTTATTTTGGGCCAAGGCCATGTACATTTAAAACATTTGCGATTTATTTGTTTGCCTTCTACGCGCCTCACTGGCCGCAGCAAATTAGCAGATTAAGCTATAGTGTTTGCTGAGAGCGATCAAAGTCTGTGGCCCAAATCAGGCTGGGTGGGACGCCCCGAAGAAATTATCCAGATAAAAGTATAGACTCTCGGTGGGGCAATGCACGGCGAATAAACTACTCATCGGATCAAATTAATATAGCACAGCACTTCTTCCCCGTACACTTGTCTACACTCGTTCTGTTTGCCGTCTACGCGCCTCACCGGACGCAGCAGATTTCCAGATAAGGTTCTAAGATAAGGCGTTCGCTGAGAGCGAGCAAAGTTTGCAAGCCTAATCAAGCCAGGGGTGACTCTGCGAAAAAATTCTTCGGGGAAGAACTGTACAGGCTTATGACGCATTGACGAACTATATAAACCGAGTTCGATGCGTCTTTTTTCAACAGTGCGGTTATAGCATCGAGAGTTGATATTATAATCCGAGTAATCGAACAATACTTTGCTGCGCAATGGCAAAGTTCATGCTGACGATGGCAGTGCTGCTGATAGTCGCCGCAGCGATGACCGTAGCTGCACCGGCTGAAGGTAAACTCGACGATTAATTCTACTTTGTCGCATCGATTAATTATGTCTAGAAATCGCAGGTGATTATAAGGAGGAGACTCATCTTCGCGTCCGTCGGGCTACCTGCAACGTGCCAATCATCGGTGGATTGATAAACGATAGCGGATGCGCAGCTCACTGTCTGAGCAAGGGAAAAGCCGGTGGTCATTGCCGCAACAAAATCTGCGAGTGCCGCAAGTCAGTTTATTTTTTTACGTTCTAACACCATCGCAACCATCAACCATGTTTGTATGTATTTTACCACAAAGTGTTCTTCATTGATTCAGGGAGACCCTCAAGGAACTCTGGGACCAACGCTTCGGCTAGAAAAACTTGCTGCCGCAACCTTCGGAATTAATTCTATTGGCTCCGGTGTACGAATATCAATTTTTTGATCGCACCTTTGCAAGCACGATTTACCGTTTAACACAGCAATAATAAAGCGACGAAACTAACGTAGATTGATAAACATGGGAATCGCCGCGATCCCTCGAGGCAATCGATAGCCGGAGATCCGGTTGACGAAAATTAAAACAAAAATAAAAAATTATTTATCGAAAATGTTGCGCAACGATTATTACGTAGTCGACGAACACACGGGTGTCCGACGTTCAAGGCGTGTAGGTTCGATTCGATTACGTACCTGTGACTCTGCGGGTCGAAGATGGCACAAGAGTACGGTGACCCATATGGCCGCCACTCCTCTTATAAGCATTTTCTGCAACAAAAAAATGAAATAATGATTATCAAACGATCGGCTCGAAGATTCAAGTCTTTTTGCTCTAAAAATATTTTTATTTTTCAATAAAAATTTTTTATAACATCAAAACAATATTTCTTATCCAATAATGGCCAGATGAAGATTCACTGAATTCCAGTTGATCTTTTCGTTCCCAGAGCGAAGTTTCGATAGTCTTGTTATTGGATCGGCATTAAAGACTATTTTTTACTCTTTATGATATCAAATAATAGTCGGATGAGAATTCCCTCAATGCCGGTCGATCTTTCGTTTCCAGAGCGAAGTTTCGATAGTCTTGTCATCGGATCGGCATTAAAGACTATTTATTTTTTACTCTTTATGATATCAAATAATAGTCGGATGAGAATTCCCTTAATACCGGTCGATCTTTCGTTCCCAGAGTGAAGCTTCGATAGCCTTGACATCGGATCGGCATTAAAAGCAATTGATTTTTTATTTTTTGTTAATACTATCCTATTACCGTCCGGAGAGCCTCGGAGCCTCGAAGAATTTCTCATCCTCTCCGGGCAGGGCTCCGCGATTCCGGGTGCACGCTTGAGAGCCGTGGGTGAAGTGAGACCGGGTTGCAGGGTCGACTGCACCGCTAGCCAGTCATCCCCGTGCGGTATAATAACCGGTCTCCCTTCCTCCGCTTCGTATCGTTCCAGTAATTCATAGGGAATGTGCTCGATCTTTCTCCGCTGTGGTACAACCCACCTCTATACTCATCTTTCGCGGTTCGTCGAGTTACAAGAAGCCGCGGCAAGACGGTGAATTACTCCGAGACTTTGCAAAGTTTTAACCCTTTACGAGCCGCAGATTTATCTCCGTTCATAGGCGCTACCGCAGCAGTGCTTTCGGTCCATCGCATGTCCGGTAGTCTCCTTTTGGCACGGTTTTGAGCGTTGCGACCCATAAAGGGTTAATTTTATTTGCGGCTTCGAGACTTGCGCAAAATGTGAACGTTGACCTCGGGATGACCGAAGACCGCACACTGCTGTTTTCTCCATAAAAGACCGTGAGAGACAGGTGCATCGTCGGGGTCATCGCTTAATTATTTCGCACAAGAATAATATTTTTTTAATTTCTTTTCTCGGCTGTTACATTACAATATCTCGATTGAATCGCGGGGGAGGCGGCTGCTGTCGAGGACTCTCGCTGGAAACATTATCCCACGTGTATTATGTACTACACAAGCGTATCTCGTATGCAACAAGTAGGCGCCATTAGTCACGCGCAAAGAGCGACGCACTTACGTGGGACACCGGGGACGAGCGGGGATGTAAACGTGAGATTTTAACATCCTCTTCAACCGGTGGGATGGAAATCATATAGCTCTTATCTCCTCGGAAATGCAAAAAATAAATAAATAAATAAATATATAATTAATTCGTTGAATGAATTTTTAGTCCAGTAAACCGATGAGACATAGAGCGATGGAAAATACCACATGTAGTTCATTGGCTAGGAAAAATTCTTGTGGCTTTCGGAAAGGAAAGTCGTTCGGTTGGCGATGTATAGCGACACCTCAACGGCAACACCTTCTCCCACGTTATACAGATGGATGCATGTGCGATAAATGCGAGCATAAAAAGTGCATGCATGGTTGAGCTCGTTATTCGTGCGGTAATAGCCGCAGCGTCAGTTGCACCGGGCCACAATGCAACGAGACGATGTGACGCAACGACGAGAGCAGGAGAAAAAAGAAACAGGGATAACGAGCAGGCAGGTAGTCTGAGCTCGCCTCGTGGGAAGTGACCGAGTATCCCGCGGGTTTGACGCACAGGTGTCGCTGCCGATCACGAAAGTTGCTCATCCGGGGCAATATCGCTCCGAGTTCCGTGGGCAACGTTTGTGCAACCACTCATTGTCCCCGTCGTGCATAGAGGACCCAATTTCTCTCGCAGCTTTATCTCCGTCTCCACGCGACACTCTCCCCGAGGTAAATAACTGGAACGAATGACTAATCCGTCCCGAGACGAGATTGGCACTTTGGTCACCGTCTGCGAATATAACAATTAGCCCTCGAGCCGCGGGTTGCAATTATACCACAAGGCAAATCTCAGCGAGCAAAAATAAAAAAATAAAATTTAAATGCTCGAAATCATGTCCGGTCTGATGGGCAGAAATAATTTGAAATAAAGGAAAACAAGCGAAAGCAGTTCGACAGAAATGTCTAATTTTAGAAAAGTGTTTGTCCGATCAGATCCTCGCATAATCAGTAAAAGACCTTTTACATACGGAGTCGTGGATTGCATCGAGAAAATTATCGAAGTGTCCGCTGCACTACTTAACCCCATCCACCCTGGACCGAACCAACCAGTACGATAATTACCTATCCTATCGTAGCAGGTAATAGTGACGAGTGATCTGAAGTTTCATACAGGCACTCGCATTGATACTCTTATCCTCCGTACCGTCTTGTCCCCTACAAGATCAACGTTCTTCCTTCCAAAAAAGTGAAGAAAAATTTTTACATGCGGTAGCTCGAAATTTTGTTCGGTCTGATAGGCAGAAATAATTTGAAATTAAATGAAACGAGCGAAAGCAATTCGACACAATTTTCCAATTTTATAGAAGTGTTTATCCGATCAGGTCCTTGCATAGTCGGTAAAACATCTTTTGCCCACCGAACGGTGTATTCCATCGAGAAAATTGTCGGAGTGTCCGCTGCACTACTCGACCCTATCTACCCTGGCCCGAACCATCCAGTACGATAATTACCTATCCTATCGTAGTAGGCACCTAACGGTAATAGTGACGAGTGATCCGAAGCTTCATGTAGGCACTCGCACTGATACTCTTATCCTCGGTACTGTGTTATCCCGTACAAGACGAACGTTCTTCGTACAAACACACACACATATATATATCCGTCTACTCCGAGCTCAACTCTCGGCATCGACCATATAAAACCGGTAAGACTTGCAACCCGGTTATCGCATCGGCGATACATCGAGTGACTTCCGAGGCCAGGAAGTCACGTTACCCGAGCTGACTCACGAACAACAAAATAGGGAACACACATTGTGATACACACGACACTCTCGCAACGAAATACCCCAAAAGTTTCATTCCATGACATCCTTTCTCACGAATCGTCGACACCGCGTCGTAATTCGTTACGTAGCCGCGGAGACACAGAGAACAGAGTTGGATTGTACTCTGGGTACAATCCAACTCTCATAAGAGAAGGTACACATATGTTTATATATATATATTTTTTAACTGAGCTCAGTGATTTGCCTCCAACTTTCCCAAAGTCTTATTGTTCTCGATGTTACACATATATATATAATATATCATTTTTTATGGTATCATATAATGCCCCGTGTGCTCCGACGTATTTTGGGCCGCAGGCTAGATTACGGCCCGCATGCAGGTGAAACGTCGAGCGGACGAACGATGATTCGTGCAGGGAGAGTAAAATAATCGAAGAGGCAAAGTCGGTCAGCCCGGACCGTGAAGCTATAGGTAGAAAGTATATTCGGACAGTCCGTTAACTCGTTCGTAACGGTCCCCGTTTAAAAGTGAACAATGAGTCGACGAGCCCGGAGCCCTCTCTTGGACGAGTCCACCGTGGCTCAGCCGAGTCCCGAGGCCCTCGTGATTATTCCGTTCGCCAGCTCTATTCCTACACTCCTATGCACGGTGTACACCGGAGGAGCGTCAACGAAGCGCGAAACCTGGTGTACACGATTTTACAGCTGTAGGTGTGGAAGATAGTATTAGTACGGGCCCGAAGCACATTGCGAGGAGACGGAGAGGGCCCCGGGAGTGGAACTCTCGGGAGTAGGCCGAGCAACGGTTATTATGTACGCACTTGCGATCATTCCGACGCTCGGCGTTTCCGGATTCGTCAGAAAAGCAGACGAGGATTCTCGCGAGAACGTTAGTCACTCTTAGATTTTTTTTAAAGAAGGTAAAAATAGATTTAGCCCAATTTCGCACTCGCGCTGGGTGATAGTACTTAATCCTTTAACGAACAGTGGGAAGACGGATATAATTTTTTTTCCAAAAAGAAAAAAAAAACAGTGGCATCGAAACAAAAAATTCTAAAACGAGAAATGACCGTGTATCCAGTTTTGGTACCATTTTCTTCCCTTACTTAATTACAATAACCACAGTCTGCATGCAATACAGGTGGAAGATCGCCGATTATTGACCAATTAGACATTACAACCCTCGGGAGTAATGAGGCCCATTACGTCCTCTGGAAATCCTAGGAATTTCTGAAGAGTAATGTTCATTGGTGAATATAACGATCCTTCGACGCAAGAAATGTGGTTTTTTTTTAAGAAGTCGGAAAAAAGAATCGCATGCTACGCGGGAGGGAGCGGATTTTCTGACCCCGAAGATATCCTCATGACATCAAATTTCATTCGTGTCCCAACGCCGACACGGCGTTGGGAAGAAAAAAAATTGTTCACTTGTAACATGCTTTTGCCCCAAGTGAACTTCCCCAGGCGAAGTTTGTTCGATACAAAACACGGACGTTATAACTTGACGAAATTTCGTCTCATGCAGATATCTTTGTGAACCAGCGGATTTTCACCTCATGTGATTTCTGTTCTCGCTTCGCTCGGGCAGCAAACTTCACGCTCGGCCAAAATCGGGCACTTCTTTTCCTCGTAGCATTATATACTATTTCGCTATAATTTTTTTTTACCACGAATAGCGGAACATTTCAATTGAGTGGGAAGCAATATTTCCATTACCGGCTGAGGGGTTGGATAATAATGGACTGCGAGTGTCGACCGCAGAACGTAAAGTGGATGAAGAAGACACCTCGTGAACTACGCGTCCGCAGTAGTTTAACCCAGATCCTGTTTGTCCGCGGATGGAGCGCACCGACCGGTGTTTGCGAATTATTGCTGTAGATATATCAAACGCGGCATTTAAGTGACACTGACAAGTTGCAAAACAGCTGCACGCTAGGAGAACTCGAGCAGCCAGGCTGCTTCCCGGCTGTACTCCTTTCCGCGTCGGTTAACGGTAAGAGGACGTAGCGATCCTCGCGAGGATATTCCGTTTCTTGGACTGTTCGATCGTAAAACGACGAGCGTAATCTTCTCGACTCGTCGTTTAATATTACCGAGAATATATATTTTTCTTTACCGCTTACAAAAGTCAATGATTGTTCGACAGAGATTAAACCGCGCTACGAGAAATCCCGGGCGAATATCTCCGCGGGAAAAATAAAAGTCTCGGAGCGCTCGGACATTCCTCGGTCAAGAATTCCCCCGTCCCTTCCTGTATCGGTTAACGGTTTCGCACGCCGGATCTCTCCATCTTTCACTCGCGTATGGCAAGTGAATTTCGCGAAATACGGTAATTGCTACGGTATAGACCGAAGGCTTCTCCGCAAACGCGGTTTTACGCTAAACCGATATTTTTTTCTCGATTCGCGTCCATGAAACCGCATTGACCCGGCGAATAAATAATCGTGCGTGTCTTTGATTCGAGTAAACGTCGAACTGTCGAGGAGAAGCCAACTAAATCGAGATACAAAGAGAAGAATATGTATATCATAGATCAATCCTTATAACGACGAATGAGGCGGAAACAAGACTCGACCCTGACGAAGGATGTTCGGCTGCGTTGCACCTCGGGATCACTTGATCCTATCCAGTTTCATCGGCCACGTTCATGAGTCACCGATACCGGGTTACAAGCTTCCACAATAATAATTCAACAGACTTGTACGCGCACTCGCTTCCACCAAGATCAGGCTCCGTTGTGTAACATCCACGTACGTCCGCAGCGTTTCAAAGCGTGCCCGGATGGAGGCAGTTTCATGGAGCATAAAGTCAGGGGCAAATAATAATAATAATTACCACAGCAACGTCAATAATGGTAATAATAATCAATATTATTATTATAATGATAATAGTGATAGTTATTAATATAATGATTATAATAATTATTATTAATATAATGATGATAATAATAATGTGAGTGCAGCATAAAGTTGCAGAGATCGAATCCGACTCTACCGTGCACGTGTAGATTCTATAGGCTTGGAGGTGTCGATCACGGAGCCGAAGTACCGCTGGAAATTGTCCCAGTCGGGCAAGAGGCATCGTATCAGATTTCCGGCGTGCTTCGGGCGGACTTATTTGGAGCGAAGACTTCCGGCCGTGCAGCTATATCGCTGACGGAATATCGAATCGATAACGGCTCTGAGAATATCGGTGCGCTTGCTGGATAATTAGGTAACCGTAATCGAGAATTACGAAAGGGGCTCCCTCGCCGTGTTTTTATTATCTGTACCAATTTAATCATCGTCGCAGTATTTTTTCGGTCGATTGTTAAGAAAGGAAGTTATTAATTAAGGAAGAAGAAAAACTCTATTGTGATGGTTGGAAAATCGCGAGAATAGGGAGAGGGAGCGTCGATCCTCGACGAGTATGCGAAGGAGCCGGACATGTCGATCGCGAAGACCGGACTCGATAGTTTCTCGATCGGTGCCTTCGTCGTCATGTCGCCGGACGGGTTCAGTGAGATCGATGCCTCGCGAACAAGTTTTTAGTTTTTCTCTCCTCCAAGAGAGTAAAGATCGCGTTGGTACGAGGCTGGTACCATTGGTAACGTTCACCTCTATCCGTCGCCTCGCTCGACACTGCCCTCACAAGGGCTCGGAGAAAATTGCAGCTCTTTCAGCCGGTACTGGACGACGGCAAATTTCGCTGAAAGTCGAAGTTCGATAAAAAGGAAGAGCAGAGACGTTTTCGCTGGATACAGTCCGAGGTCTTTGCTCTTTCGCTCCGTCGACTCTTTGGGCACTCGTTGAGTGCGCAAGCGCACACGCGCGCGCATGCGCGTTACGATAACGATAATATACAGTTAAAGCGCGCGCATGCGTATGCGAGCTCGGGTACGAAAAAAGAATGAAGATCTCTTCTTGTTACTCGGCTCACGCGCACAGGTGAGCAACTCCGTACGCCCACGAGCTCATCAAGCCATCCCGGGACGCGTTATAAATATCAACGGGAACGCGCGCTCCGCATCGTAAAGCCACGAGCCATGATAAATATTAAAATGAGAAGAAAATAATTGAAGAAAAACATAATATATGGAACAATTGAATACAATGTCAGTGACACGATGGGTATTCGCGAGAGCTGCGCGGCCTTGAGCGCGCGAGCGTGGAAAATTAACGGAATTATTAAAAAATGCGAGAGCTTCGAGAATCCTAGGAGAAACGATCACCCCCAAAATATCTGCGCGAGGCTAACTTTCATGAAGTTCTAACGGTTGTGTTTTACATCGCACAAACTTCGCTCGAGTGTGCTTGGACAATAAAATTCTACAAGTGACCAATTTATTTTTCTTCCTAAAGCATTGCATCGAAGGAGCCTTGTCAAAGGTAAAATTTTATGTCATCCAGATATCTTCAGGCACATCACAAACGCATTCATACCAAAATGATATTTGAAAGTTACAATTTCGCAGGATTTTTTTCCAACAGATCGATATTTAAGATATTTCATCGAGCTGTCCAATCTTTTTTTTTTCTCGGCACTCGTCGGCATAACATTTTTCCTTCTAGGCGAAACACGGTGAATCGGGTGTTGTATGTATATAAATCACAGTATATACCACACTGCCCTCGTTCTGTCGGTGGCTCGTCGAGTTAATTGCACCTTCCAAAGTATATAATAACGCTCGACCGGCTCGATGAAAAATTTTCTCATTGCACCTCGGCACAAAGAGCCCGGGTTAGCGCATACATATATACATACACTCGGTGGGTTAATTGCCGAGGATCGTTTAACTGTAACTGTCTTAACGTTAGCCGAGTTAATAGCGTAGTCATCGATACGAACGATTCCGAGACGAGACTCTCTCGCGCGCACACCGCCCTGTTATCCTAGGCCAATTAGACGAATATTCACCGTTAACGAACGAAGATGTGCACAACTCGTTAGTACAACAGCTATACCCAGAGAACCATAATTATTGTCATATTTGAGCGCATACCGTACGATACGGCGAGTACTCAGACTCTCACGAAGATTTTTACCCGCGCGCCTTTGATAACGATTCCACCGCGAACTTTTACCGCTCGACTAATCATTACCCAACGCAGATGTTGAAAAATACGAAATTTCATTCGTTTTCCGTCCGATCGAAACAATCCGCTCCGACAATGACTCCTCGGATCGAACCCGCTCGAATCCGCGGATACGGTTATCGTTCGGGCTGTCGAGAAACCGCGATCAGTCACGGAGAAAGCCGCCCGAGGAGAAATCCTATCGGAAGCTGCGAGCTGAGACACGCCGGATCTTCGTGCTCGCATACCGGAAACGGTGATTCCGAGTAGGAATTAATTCTCATATAATATGCATCTCCAGCATGATCTTTTTATCTTAACGAACGGTAATAACGAATAGAGACCACTTTTACCGACGGCGATAATCACCGGGCAACACGGCTGTATTATCACCGACGAAGTTTCGTTTCTGGGTAGGAATGTAAACAGACTGAAAAAACAATAATGATAATGATTATTATATTTTTTTTTTCAGGGTCTGAAGAATTTCGCGGTGTGGAAGGATATTTCGCTTTTACTCGGCGCGCGCGCTGCGGCGGCTCGTCGAGAGGTTCGTCGACCCGCTGCCGCGCGGTTGGCCTGGAAAATGCGCGCCTCGCGAGCCACGTGCCTGGACATGGCAAATACCCGCAGAGCGCGTCAATGAAGGAGCTGTCCCGCCGCTGACTCGCAAACGTCGATGGACGGAACGATCGTCGCGGAGTGAAAAGGTAGGAATTTTATTTAAATTTTTTTCGTTTGACCCAGTGAACGAATGCCGTCTTGGGTCGGTCGGGAACACCGCGCAGCCCGCCTGTGCAGCGCGAGGTGCGCGCTCTCGAAGGCGCACCTTGCCAGACGTCGGCCGGTGTGCATAGAGAAAACGCCGAGCCGGGGCAGCTGTGCTGCGGGGAACGATGCATGCGGTATAAGAATTCGAGCCAACGATTCTAGTAGCCACGAACAGGTATTCAGGCAGGTAGACAGCGAGGCAAGGGCGTGGCCATACTGGCCCAGTTTGTCCATACCGGACTGAGGAAACTAACAAAAATATTTGTAAAAAGAGATCTTAGACGACGAGGTCTGAGACATTTTTTAAAATATAATTTTATTTTCGTAGACAATAACTTGCTAATTTGAGACATTAACGGACGGTCTAACGATCGAAATAACAATTAGGAGAGAAATTTTAGTGATGAGTGTATGCGTTAATAGGACAAGCAATTACCGTCCTAATTATAAGGGGAATATTAATTGCCCGACCGAGTTTAATTTCACCGATGAACGGTTTCTTTTAAAGCTAATCTTTAGAAATTTCTCGTTACAGTTTAATCTCCTTGTTATAAATAAAAAGCTATTTTCACTCGGCGTCCAGATAGATAGATCGATCGAGCCGATCCCCGAAAATTCCAAGGGCGAATCTATATACACATATATTTATATATATATATATATATATATGTATATATTCGTATCTTAGTCGAGTTGTCAAACGAGTTTTTCGTCTCGACAATTTCGACACATTTTAACCACAGAAATCTCCCCGTGCCACGTGATAATCCGAGAATTCTCGACGCGACAGCTCGGAATAAATTTTTAAAACGCTGCGTAACTTCGCCTCCGGCGTTTCGTATATACTGCGAACATTTTATTTATTTTCGTGATTTTTTAAAAATTATTACCATCAGCATATTTATTTTTCTCGTTTTAGTTTTTATCGCAATTCGATCTCGAGGAACTCGTCTCGATGGTAGAATTTGATACGACCTTGGGAGTAGAATTCCTCCTTGCCTTTTATACCCGGGGCATAATACTTCGGGGCTTCGGAGGCTGCGAGATTTTTTCCGGCAGTTCGCCGGCGTGTTTCTAAATAAAGAGCCGCGCGAGGACAGCACAATGGCCAGAGAGGGGAGAGTACCTCGCGAATTCGTTTATGCATCCTCGCGAGTGCATTCACACGGCACACACGGTCGTGCACAAGCGGGAGCAACAACAGCGCGCCCACCTACATACCCACCTACCTTCCTTCTCAGCCTACCCGTCTACCTACAAAAGAACCGAGGAATACGAGAGAGGAGAAAGAAAAAAAAAAGACCCACGAAGGTTCTTTCAGCGTCCCCTGATCCGGCCAGAGCTCCGGCGCGGCTCACGGTACATTCGCTCCAACAGACCAGCCACCGACTCACGATTTTCTCTGCCTCCCGAGTGTTCCTTCCAAAGAGACCCACCTCCGCAAAATTGCGGTTTCGCAATCCCTTCATAACTTATCTTGTATTATTGTCCTTGGCTCTCGGACCGATCGAACGAATAGGCGGAACGATTTTCACTGTGCAATCGTCATCTTGGAAAAAAATTTGCGATCGGGTTATGCAATTTTCCTATACCGGAGCTCTCAACCTTTCTCCCATTTTAGTCACGAAAAATTGCTTCGATAATGGAGAAGAAAAGGCCGATATATACACTGAAAAAAATAGGGTTAAATCAACTAAAGATTCGGGCAGGGACGTTCAAATAAATACTTTGTTGGCCTAGTTAAAAGATTGGTTAATTCGATAATTTTTTCTATGACTTCACAAAAACATTGTCTTTGACGAACCAAATATTTATTCGAGCGTTCCTGCCCGAATCTTCGGTCGATTCAAACGTATTTTTTAATCGGTGTAAAATATCTGCAGTTGCTCTTAGTCCCGAGATTCGTTCCACACTGCAGTGATGCCGATGAGAAGGAAACAGTGAGTCTTCACCCTCGTTACTCTCGCGCTCTACCCACCGCGCATAATAACTCATAATTTCGCCGAGTGCTTAGCCACAGCCGTTGCACACTATGTAGCATCCTCGGATCCGCGTGTAATAAATGTGTCTTAACACTGCGGGGTGTATACTGCACTGCAGCGTAAAAAAGAAGAAAAAAAATTATACTATACATACGTTTGCCGGTGCGTTCACCTCCTATGCCTATGAAGTAGTCCTGCTTGCGGAGCACATGAAGCACTTTAGAGGTAAGATCGTTGCTCGGTAGAGTTCCGGTACGGAGAATCCCTCTCACGTTACCGTATCCCGATGGGCGGTCCTTCCGGGCACTCGTACGTTAATTAATAAATAAATAAAATTACACTTCACAACGCGCAGTTAAGTCTAGACCGATAAATAAATACTATTTATTTTGTCGATGAAAAAAAAAAAAACAAAGTGTTACTGCATAAGATAAAATATTAAGATCGCAACGTGTGAATGAATTCGATCGGTCGTTCGGGCCGTATGCGCGCCACGAGATCGTACCTCGACGATCTAAAGACGTGACCGAATAATAACGAGTAACGGATTGATACGCGCGGCGTTTAATGTGGATTCAGGGTCACGGAGCTCCTTCCCTCCGGCCCGACGTTTCGAGACTGAGGCCTCCGGTAGAACGGGGCCCAGGTGAACGGCGCGCTGTTACCTGCCTGTCCAGGGTCCCTCGCTCTTTCTCTATCCTCCACCTCTCGTTTGTCTCGCTCCTTCGTAGCCCTTTCTCTGTCTTCCTCGGGCAGCTCGCTCGCTTTCTTGGCCCCGCCGAGGAAGACCGGGGAGGAAGAAGAAGAACCAGAGTGCGGCGATGGTGGAGGAGAGCGAGTCGTTTCGGTTCGGGGCTCGGAGGAATCGGCGAGTCTCGGCACTCTTCGGTTCTTCCCTCGCGGCGTCTCAGATACGTGTACGGGTGTTCTATACGCAGTGCGTACGTTTACGTACCGCACAGGCCACGGGGAAACACGAAATTTGTTGACTCGACCTAGGGCTAGAATTTAAACAATTTTTGAAAAAAAAAGAAAAAATTGTAACTCAAAGTAGTTTAGGCTCTACCGTGAGTTTGATAGAAGTTGCGATGCGCGAAACGGGCGCCGCGCATGCGCGCCGAGCGTGGACGCTGGTAGCGCGCGTCTTGCCGGTGATTTCATCGGCCGAGACACCGACGCCCGAACCATCTGCACAAGCAGTGTTGTTCTCGTAAAATTCTTTTATTTTTTCCCCTTCTATGCATTTGATAGTTCCAAAAGGTGTTTCATTCTCTGTTTTGGCTCGCTCGTTGAGGAAGCTTTGTTTTTTTCAACTGTATTTATTACGCTCGTTGCATTCGGCATTGTGGGAAGGTGAACGCTCGGACGGAGTATGGAGCGGGAGAGCCTTCAGCAGAAAAATCATCGGACTCTCGGAGAGGTTGCAGGACGCGGACACGCTCATAAGTGTATTCCGTTAGCAGTTATCGGGTCTGCTGCACTTCGAGGCGTTCAACCCGGCAACTGGCTGCGCACGCAAAGTCCTCGCTGGAAAACTCCGGCGTTCAGTGTGTAACCCCTCCGCTTGGTTTCCTCGGGCCGCGAACGGCGCCAAGAAGCACGCACTGGTCGGGACTTCTACAATTTTTATAAACAATGACGATAATAATAAAACCCGGTACGAGAAGCCATAAGCCGATTCTTAGATCGTTCAGCTGAGCATGGAAAGGCCCCTTTCTCCATCCCGGAGCGGATAATCTGCGAAACTTAAATGTTCGTAGAGGGTAAACTGTTGAACTTGGATGTTCTTTCGGATACACTCGACGGCGCTCGGTGGGCTCTTGCCAGACGATGTATTAATATTAAACTCAGTAGCCTCGCTTTTGTTCGGGGCCGAACATAAGATCGCAGGCTCTGCACGATGTTCGCTGCACTTTTGTGCAAAGCAGTTGGATGAACATCTCCAGCTCGACGCGCTCCTGCGATTCCCTAATCCTCTTCCCTAACTCTATCGGAGCGCTCTTCCGCGCTTCGAGAATTCGAGAACAGCTCCCGCCTCGGGCGTTATTGCAATATTACACGCCTTTCATCGGTCCTGAGTCGTTGAGCTTCTTCTCTTCCTCTCTTCCGCTCTCGGGTTTCTTATAGTCTACGGAGCGCTCGCACATATTTTATTGCATTTTATCTCGTTCCATCGCGGAAGTTATGCGCCACCGGTTTACGAGCCACTTGAGAACGAGGTACTGCGCAGCCGGGATGGTCCACCCAGTAGGTCAGTCAAGCGCGATCGAATGTATATCGTTCGCATTTTGTTCTTTTTTTCATCCTCTTCATCTTCTTCATCTTCTTCTCAGCGACGGACCTTCGTCATCCTTGAAACCCGAGAACTAAAGAATTTACAGCGTTAACGTATATCGACGCGTGTTTACCGAGTCGCGTAGGCGGCTCGAGAGGACGATGACGCGATCGGCATTGGGAAGAACCTCGAGCCGGATTTCGCGGATGTCTTGACGAGCATGAATCACGATATGAATGTTATTCCTCTGCTTTATTCAAGATACAATCTTATCCGTGAGATTTTTTTACAATTTTTTTTTTCAATCTGAGTCCCGAAAGAAAGTCGTTCATCGCATACGAACTAGACCGTCGAGGAGTGGAGCAAGATGGACCATTTTTTTATTTCGCGGAAAGCAAAAGAAGTTTCATCTCAAAGTCGATGACTGGTCGATTTTACCCCACTCTTCACGTCATATTTTATATATACATATAGAAAATTCTTATTTTATATTTAATATAAAATAAGAATTATTTTATACATAAAATAATTCTGATTATTTTTTCAACCCCAATTTCGACCAATGAGAGCGCGGTATTTGACATCACGTGGTACAACTAGGTCTAAATTATATCGATAATTTTTCGAAAATTTTCCGGCTAGGTTGCTAGGCGATAAACATTAATTTTTCTGTCACTTGTAACCTATGCGAATGATTAAACGTCAAATTGCCATTCACGAGCATGGACATGAGTGAGCGAAGAAAGCGATTTGGTGATGAATCTCTAGAGAGCATCTCTAAAAAAATCAAACAGAATGTCCCGGCTAATACAGAGAAGAGCAAGAAGTCGATTTGGGCCCAATTTACTGGATTTTGTACAGAGAAAAAATATGTGCTGGATGCAACAACCTCAGATGAAACCCTAAATATAAAAATATTCTAGAAATTCGAAATAAAACCTTGTCAGGAAAATGTTAAATACCACAATCTCATTGGTCGAAATTGAGGTTGAAAAAATAATCAGCCGAATACCCCTCAAGCTTAAAAATTAATCGGGTATTTCCCTCTTGTTTCCCTGCGTAGCATCGATCGAGATAAGTTTTGCTCAAAAATCCCTCGCGCTGCGCGCTCGGGATTTTTTTAAGCAAAACTTATCTCGCTCGTTGCTACGCAACGAAACAATCGGGAAATACCCGATAATTTTTAAGCTCTCGGGGTATTAGAACCGAACATAATTAAAATGTCTGAAAACCCCGTGCTTAAAGTGCGAAGATGCGTCAACAGTTCGCCCGTCCGCCCGACCGTCTGTGCGATTAGCTGCGACCACGAACGAGCGTAGTGCCTGCAGTGGTCGAGCTCGCTGTTTGCATAACAGACCGAGGTGCCTTTAACGTTTAAATCATTCATAGCAATAATTTTCGATGATAATTACCAGAGCTTGGCAGAGTACTATAAAGATACTTGAAGTACAAAGTATCATTGGTTCTGGAAGTATTTCTCAATTACTTTTTGCAATTAGGTTCGTATCTTTAAGTGTCATGTAGGATTTAAAAAAAGCAGGTGCGAAATCATTTGCACATGGCTTCCTCGTTGTAAAAAATCGCTAACTGAAATTTTCGTAATTCGTTGAGTTGAGATTATTTTTAATCTATCCCTTACTTTTTTCATTTAAAAAAATTCATAAAACAATGTTAATTAAAAAAACGAAAGAGTCACTTCGCATTTTTTTACTAAATAAAATTAAAAAAAAGGAATTCTCGTTAAAATTATACTTATTGAAACCTTTAGACAGATAATCATATTTATGGATGCCATGCTACTCATTGAGTATCCTTAATACGAGTGCGTATTCAAAGAGTACTTGTACTTGGTACATGAAATCGTATAAAGGTAGTTAAAGGTCTAAAAAGTACTCGTGTACTACAAGTACGTACTTGAAGTACCAAAAAGTACCCGGCACTTAATGTACTGTCCAGCTCTGGTAATTACAATACAGTATCGAAAGATCCTCACGGTTTTACTCGTTTCAGCGATGGGCCATACGTATGCTACAAGTCTTCGATCGGCATGGCCTTCGCAAAGACTCGTCATCGAGGATTAGGCACTTTTGGCAGGGCGTCGACCCGAAGAGAAAACCGTTCGTTCGGACACTCATCCGACGATGTAAACGCGCGCCAGGACTCTCGCGCAGGTGGATACAAAACATATGGGAACTTATATATATATATATAAACACACACACTTATAGTCACCGTACACATAGTCCAACACGTACAACTCTCTCGCGCAAAGCCCGAGATCCACAAGCAACAGGTAGAGGCTCTCTCGCGTACACACTCGTTTCCCCGTTTACCTTGTGCCGGGTGCCCTACAAAACTTGGCACGAATTGCGCCGTCCACGTACCTATATACAGGTACCTCGTTTTTTGCTTTTCTTTACATCGTTCTTGTCAATTATTGCTTGATTACTGTGATCATATCTTCAAAGGTCATTAACCCGTTCCATAAAACATAAATGATATAATAATCGAATTATAATTGTACACCCCGGAAAAAAAAAATTGTCACGTCGACTGTGATTGGCCTCTGCGGAAGACAATTGTGTCCACCGTAATATCTTCATGACCATCCAGGTGATCGTTCCATAATTCAATAAGCGTGTCCCGCGTTCGTAACGTCGCCGGCTTCATAGTCGAAAGGTTCGTGCTGACGGGAGCGCGGGTATGTATCATCTTCGATCGTGGACAGCGATCGCGGGCGGGGGCAACGTCGTCAATTCGATCGGCATGCCGGTGGCGGCGATGTTCGCGGGTGAGGGAATTGGAATTCCTTTGCCGGCTCGCGCAGCGGGGTGTGACACACGGACGCCCGTTTAATCGAACGGGTTGACGGGCCGTTGTCGGCGGAGTAGTGGTTAACTGGCACGCTGCTACGGCGCGGAGGAACCGCGCGGTAGCAGGTCACTAAGTATGCAGAAGCGGATCGAACGGCAAGGGTGACGGAGGCCAAGACGGAGAACCGACAGGAAGCTGCCAAGCTTAACGGTACCGAGAGGCAACCCGGTAACTCCGCAACCGATCTACCGATGTCCATAATGCGATGTGCCCTCCGTTCGTGATTTCGTCGGGATACTTCCTATTCATTTCCTCGTCGATTCATACGGCGACGCGCGAGGGGCAATGTGGTTACCGTAAAGACACTTCCGAAGATAGGGCAACTCGGACCGATTATTTTTACTACAAGTGAAAACAGCTTTCTTGTGGAAAGATTTATCTTGCTAATTTGATCTCACGACTGTGATTAAATTTGCAAAGTAATCTGTCAAAATCTAAATAACACTGACTCGGTCGGTAACAAAAATGTAATACTTTTAACTTTTAATGGTTTTAAACATTTTGGTCTAAAGGCGAATTATTAGTGTTATTTTATTGCCAGTTGAGCGGTAATTGGTAATATGATTCTCCTCGTGAATGGATTACAGTTTCAGTTATCGATCGAGTCCGGTTTGGTACGAACAAATGTTCATGAAATCTGGTCCATTAGGAGCAGTTTCCATCGAGTCAATTTGCCGATTGTCGCAGGTCTTGCCCATCTTCGACTAATTATATAATCTAATCGAATTAGTAGAGTGCATTTATCGGTTAGTTGCGGCAGAGCAATGCGGTTCACGCATTCCTCGGTATTACACTTGAGGCTGTGGCATCATTCTTACCTCTTCCACCTGCAGTTTTAGTTTTTCCATTCGATCCTTACCTTCTGATCTCCCGGTATCTCCACAATATTTTTTATTTCATTCTATTTAATTTTTTTCCGGAGATCCCTATCATCCTCTCTTCTTGCAGTGTCCATCTCCCTCGGCTCCCCGCCGATAGACCTCGCTCCCGGTCTCTTCTCATCGGTATTTCGCTCCCTCTGTCTTTCTCGCCGTCGCGCCCAACTGCTTGCCTACACATTCGACTCGGCAGCCCACCGAGAGCCAGCGCGCAGCCGCTGATCAACGGTACTTTTCTCCGAGCGAAATTATACGTGCCTTCCCCTCCCCTCCCCTCCCCCCCCCCGTATCCCCCCAGCGTTATGCGTTCACCAATACATCTCAGCGCACATTGCATAATAACTGGGCGTTAACAACTCGGGGCTCTAAAATCGGAGAGAACTTTTTACATCGATCTACCTAAATCGGACTCGCGTAACGAACGGTACGAGATAATAAATCTCGATTGTCTTATCGTCATTTCTATTCCCGGGGACCGATACGCGTACGATTGAATCGACGTAGGCGACGTGCCCGCGCGCATAGCGCGCACATCGAACATTCCAATTTCGTATGATAATCATAGTCGCAACGAGCGAATGCCGACGTTCGAACGGTGCAAGTTTTCCTCTCCGGTGTGTTGTATCCCATACGGCGCGCCTGGGCAGCCGCTGAACCGCGAAGTATTTCTATTCCTTTCTTTTCTCGAGGATTTTACACACGGCAAGGTACATTACAAATCCTCCGGGAAAATTGCACGGCGCGATGCTGCAAGTGAGTTTCTCAATGGCAACCGAGAAGCGATGGCTCTGTCGAATTATTCTGAGGGTTTTTTGTTCATTGATAATTGCTGATCGAATAATTACGGGTGTTGGCTCATTTTCGTCGATCGATTGGGAAACTTTGAGAGTTCTCGGTCTCGAGACCGGCCGCTTTGCACCTGTTGCTTCCGGTTTGTTGGGCGGGGGAAAAATAGTGATGTATTCTGCTAGCGATCTGTGAGGCAATATTTCGAGGGAAATAAGAACGAGGAGGTAGGCGAGGGTACGAAGGAAAATGTTGAGGACGGCCTCGACGGGTCGGGGGAGGAGTGAGAGAATGATGGATAAAAAAAAAGAAAAGAGGGGAAGAAGGAATGCGGCGAATGGGGTCGCTACCGTTGAAGGCAAACCGCTGCCGATGCTGTTGCTGCTGGCATAATCTCGTCTCGCGAGCGTCGAAACAACGGGGCACCATTCACATTCTAAGGTGAGTAATTCACTTCGATGCCACCCATTCTGCATCACCGAGAAAGCGATACACTTAATAATTTATGGTTCGACTTGGGACACGATAAATCCATTGGGGTTGCGCAACGGTAGTTTTGCATCGAACATTTTTTTTTATTCATAAGCGATCGATGTCATGAAATAAATAAATAAATAGATTCGCGGCTTAAGAGAGTTTGCGCTAAAGATTGTTTCAATCGCGTGAAATTCACTCGTAGTAAATTGCAACGTGAGTCAACCGTAGGTGCGTGGATGCTCGATGAAGCGAAGGTTGTCTTACGGTAAATTTGAAAGTAAATACTCGCAGGTAGAATAGCACGCGCGTTTAGATCCCGAGTGCCGTCGAGTGCAGTGAGGAATGTCGAATGAATTTTACGTGCATCTAACGAAGGCGCGATGACAAGTTTCCTTTGCCGGCACGACAGTGATGACCGGCTTGGTGTCCCTCAGGTTCAGCCACGTTCTTTGATTCAGCCTTATCGTGTGGAAACTGTCCACCTCCGGGACCAAGGCCGGTCCGTAGGGATTCATTCCGTTGTCAATTTGGAGCCTCTTGCCGTAACCGTAGCCCATCGATTTGCAGAGATTCGACACTTCCATCGGTTCTAGAATCGGCGAGGGGAAACACTCGGAGTGCCAAACTCCGAAGGACCGACTAAGCACTTGGCCAGTTCCGGGTCTGCAAATGTATTTCCGGCGTTTTATTTAATTATTATTAAAAAAAATTATTATTATCATTATCTTTTGCATCTGTAAAGAATTATGCTTTCGTATCGTGCACTCACGGATCCTGCAAAGTTCCCTTGACGCTTCTGCATGTCTTCTCGTCCTCGCCGTTAGAGCAGTCCTTCTCGCCGTCGCAAACGAAGTCTTGAGATACGCAAGTCTCCGTGACGTTGGCACCTCTGAAAGAGATCATAAAAATAGATAAATTTATCTTTTGTTTTGAAATCCTTGAAATCGTCGAAAGGCCAACTTGATGTAATTTTTTTTTAATTCCATGAATCATCCGCAAATCGTCACCTGGTGCACTTGAAGCTGGCGTCTTTGCAGTGGCAACGCTCGTTGGTCTCGTCGCTCTTGTCCCAGCAGTGGCGGACATTGTCGCACAGACGTTCCGGCGCGGTGAGTTTAAGATAATTGGCGCAAGTGCACATGGGCGGCTCGTCCGAGCCGTCATCGCAGTCGCGCTTGTAGTCGCAGAAAGCTCTCTTGGGAACGCACTGGCCATTCGTGCAACGCAACTCGGACTTTGAACATTCTGCGAGAATTTCAAGGAGATTCAGTTGAATTTGCAATTTCATTAGAAACACATTGATTCCACTCTCTTAGAGCGGAAGGACTTACTGCAACCGATTTGTCTGGTGGTATCGCACAGATCCTTCCGTTTTCCACAATAATAGTCATCCTCGTCCGAGCCGTCGCGGCAATCGTCTACGCCGTCGCAAACTTTGTCCCATGGAACGCACTTGCCGAGGGGACAACGCTTGCCGTCGCAAGTCGGTCCGACAGTTGGTTCCAAATTTTCATCTGAATCGGCAAATCGATAAAAATTATGAAATTAACAAAAATGAAAAAAAAATTACAACGAAATATCGACAGATACGAAAATTGAGCGAGCTTACCCATCATCTCGGTGAAATGCGCGTTACCGTAATCGATACTCGTTAATGTTTGAACCGTCTGAAATCCGCACAGAAGATCTTTCTCGTGAAAAATGGCTGCTGGATACCAAGTTCCGGATCCGCGACAGACGATCGTTCCGCTCCAATTCGTCGACGTCTTGTTCTTCACGCGTTATGAATATAGATTTTTATTAGTCTTTATCGGGTCGATGAACCCCGGACGGGGGACTCTGCGTCGCTTACCCGACAATCCTCAATGGTTGCATTTTTATAGCATCGATGACACACTGGGCAATTCTTTGGCTGAGGCTGGAGCAGCGTTGTCTTGGTGCGATGTTTCTCATCGACTCCCGTCGCCACGCAAACGTCCTTTCTCGTTGCTGGAAATATTCTGAAAGGAATACCGTAGATATACAATTATTTTTTTCCTCGCCATTTCGATAGAATTGAATGTAAAATGTTTACTTTTTCTGGTTAAAAATTGGTTGAACGTATCGTGTCATGTTGACAGGATACTCGAGATGGAGCAGGGCAGCGTCCAACTTTGTCAACATTTTTATCGCGTCGATGGAAGCCATTTGTTGGTAGGGACCATCCACGTATAGATAAGTCGGGGCTATACCGAGAAGACCCATAGTGTAATTGGCTCTCAAGCTGTCGAGAGAACAAAAAACAAAAATGGTACCATTTTTTTTTTCGTAGAAAGATCCTTCAAGGCTGTAAACATGGGTTCCCGTTACTCACTCCAGATCATCGACGCACCGCGAGCTGGCCAGGAGCCAAGCGTGGTCGAGAAGAATGGCCGGACAATGAAAGCGACCGTCGACGAAGATGGACCCTTGCCAAGGCCACAGATAGGATAGATTTTTGGTCTTTGAATTCGTGGCTATGAGATGATTGGTATCGGCCGATAAAACGGCGCTGCATCGAACGTAGAGTCCGCGACAAGTCTTCGCGCCTTCCTCGGGTTCCTCGTAGTTCGGTGGGTACTCGTAAGGAATCACGTTGTCCTTCGTGGATTTTCTCACCTGCATGGGCGAGTCCCTCACCGGAATATCCTCGACCGACATGGCCGCTCTGCAATCCACCGACGTAATCACAATTACAAATTTCGTGCGCACCAAAATCCGTTCTTTTTTAATCTACTTTGCGAGGTTGAGTCAGTGGATTATCCTGTGCGCTTTCACAGCCGGAAAATAAATATTCAGAGTCACTGGTAAGACTCTAATGAGAGATAAACGGAACGGATACGAAACACGGAGAAAACAACTGTTGTTTATCACGTGACGATCTGGCGTCCAGCGTTTAATTAGTGCACTCGCGGTGGCTTGCACCCGAGTTCATTAGCTCGCTCACGGGTAAAAGCGTGGTCCGCTAATTTGTGGATCTCTCACCTGAATCCGAAGTACACGCAAAAATCGTTGGCAATGCGATTTTGGACGGTGGTGTTGTGCTGATGACAAGCCGGTCGCCACGAATCATTCTTTCGGTGGGCAACGACACCCTCAAGATTGAGATGGGGACGCTTGTCAAGATCAATTATCACGTAGTCGCCGTTCGTCAGCGCGACTGTAAATTTGATTTAAAAAAATCTGTATCAACCAAAGAAACAGCCTTACCCGAAATCGGCAAAGTGATCATTGTGTTCCACTTGGGAAGGTTATTCTGTGGAATAGAATTTACTTACAGCAATCGAGCTCGTCTTCCATGTAAGGACAATCGATATGACGATCGCACATCTTCGACTGCGATATGCATTTGCCACTTCTGCTGCAAACGAACTCGTCCCTCCTGCAAATGGCTGAACGAAACGGTATTTAGCTCGCCTGACATTTGGATCGATAAAAAAAATAATACTAAAATAATGTATTCCAAACTCACTGCAATTCTCCTCGTCACTTCCGTCATGGCAATCGACGTGACCGTCGCAGATAGCGGCAGGATAAGAATTCGCCAGATACTCCCTGCAAGAGCAATTGTCCTCGTCGGTGCCGTCCTCGCAGTCGATCGAACGATCGCACCGCTTTGCGATCGTTATGCTCTGGGTTATTCTGAAACAACGATCGCGAGTGAAATTCCCGGTGGACTTTTATCGTCGATAATCCCGCATGATATTTACTCGGTACAGACGAAGCGTACGATGTCGTTGTTCTCGTTGCTCCGATGCGATTGCGGTCTGCTCGTTGTGGTGATCGATTGCGGGGAGCTTGTGACATTTGCGGATGTTGCGTCAGCGGTATTTTTCTGCGTCGCCGGCGACGAGGTGTCGACTGTCACGGGCCTTGGGGTCGTTGTGGAATTTTCTTCTTTATACATCGTAAAAACTGTAACGACCGGAGAGCTCAGCGTTATGAGCACGAATCGCAGATAGGTTTCGTTCAAAAGACGAGAGATTCGATCTAATCCTTTTGGTACCTGGGTGACTCGCCGAGGCTCTCGAGGTCGAGAGATTTCCCTCTCCGAGACCAGTGGTAGAGTTCTTCTTCGAAAGTTCGGTTGAAAAATCGGGACTTCCTCGGGCCACCCAATCCGCGGCCTTGTAAAGCCGGCAGTTCATCTCGTCCTCGGCGTCCAGGCAATTGACGACTTTGTCGCATCGCTTGCTCATCGGTATACACTTTCCCAAACCACCGGCGCAGGTGAAGCCTGGACAGGTCTGCAAGGGCCTCGCTCCAAGAATCTCTCGATTGCCTTCAAATTTTTTAAGAATCAAAAAATGCCAGAAAACACGAGACACTTAAATTTCCGGATCGCAAAAATGTTTGACCACTCACGAATAACGTTGTCGATCCAATCGACGAATTTGCTGACTTTAGTGTAAGCACCGGGCTCATTGGGTCGAGCGCAACCCTCTCCGTGACTCACTATACCAGCGACGTACCATCGATTCTCCGTCTCGGGATATCTGTCCGACAACCGCAGAGATTTTTTTTTTTTTATCGAAGAATATCAGAAGGCATTTTTGGCACAGTTGGGATGAAAAAGTACCTGCACATCAGAGGACCGCCGCTGTCGCCTTGGCAGGAGTCGCGGCCTCCTTGCAGCATGCCAGCGCATATCTCGGCGTCGTTTCGCTCCTCAGGATGTTTGCACTCCGGCAAAATCGGTACTTCGACCTCGCGCAGATGGTCGGCTGCAATGATTTATGCACGGGATTTTATGAGCGGAATGATCAAAGTTAGAGAGATGGAGGAATAAGGAAAACGAGATCCAGACAGCATATGCTGTTGAACAGTTATTCGCTCTGATCTTTGGAGGGGGGGGGGGGGGGGATTTTTACTCACGATTAGGACCGTGCTCGACGACTGCTCCCCATCCGAGGGTGACGCAGGTCGTATCGGGAAGCGGACCGTTCCTCCAGTATGACGAGTACGATTCGCTCTTAGGAAGGCAGGTCGCTCGGATCCAACGATTGAAGCGCAGTGGCTCGTTGAGTCTGATGAGCGCCAGATCATTCTTCATTATGTTTCTCTCGTAGTCCGGATGGATCTTTATGTAACTCGCCCGACGGATCTGAGCCGTCGGCGAGAATGAGTACCGACGGAGCAGACCAGCTGTGACCTCGTAATAATGCGATGGGAATCTGAAATCGAACAAATTGGGAAATTAATTGTGATTTTTAGAAATAACAACCACTTAGCAAGGTATGAAAATAAATAAAATTGACGAACCCATCGACGCAATGTGCCGCGGTGAGAATCCATTCAGGATCGACTATAACACCTCCGCAGTGGAAGTAACCGTCGATGAAAATAGCAACGAGAAACGGCCAAGCTTTCGGCCGACTGGCTCTGCCTCCAACGATTTTCCACTTGGAGCCTACGATTTCCGTTTCGCTTGCATTTTCAGCTGCGAAATGCTGCTGTTCTTCGATTTGTTTCACAGGTTTCCAAAGATTTTCCATCTCGTCGATCGTATTCAGGACCTCCTTATTTGCTGGGTTATTTTGATGACGGGAGCTTGCGACGAGGGTGTCTTCGTATGGATCATAAGGCGGGGGGCTGCCTTGATTGGTGGGATCTCTCGTGCCGCATGGGATTTGAGGACAGTTCACATAGACGGCTTTGTCAAAGCACGTTGGAATTATTTTTATCGCGCCGTTTGGTAATTCAACGATGTATGGTCCTCGATACGTCCCAGGTGGGGTTGATTCTATTAGCATCACTGGTTTCTCCCTGTTGATTAATTGATAATCGAATTTTGAGCCGCACAGCTCAAATTATAGATCGCGAATTCACACAGTGAAAAAAGGCTTGCATATTTAAATATTCCTTGTCCACAATTTCTTTTTCATGATGATTTCACAATTTTTTGTAGTTGAAAGCATTTTCACTGTTCGAGATGCTAGTATAATGATCAAGGACTACTGACTTGGTTGGTACGCAAGATTCCGAAAGGCACGCGTCCGCCGCCCACGATTCCGTCTCCGAGCATACGGGATACCATCGTCCTTGCCAATTTTTGTGAAGAAAACCATCCGCAAATCCTATCGTGAACAGCTGCAATCGATATTCGTTAAATCGGCAAACTTTTTTTTATTAAAAAAATGGAAACACGGGAAAAGGAATTGAATTTTTTGTCGATGCCCGCGATGTAGCTTACGTCCTTTTCCTCGATGTAAGATCCGGTCAATATGTTACAATCCTTTTCGTCTTTCCCGCTGGGACATTGCTGCACGCCGTCGCATCGCTGAGACAGAAGAACGCAATTTTCTCTTGTATATCGCCTTGTCCAGTCCTCGCAGCTGAAGGTATTCGCCGGACAGCCTGAATCATTTTTCAATGAAAAACAAAAAAAATCATTTATCGGAATCTCCTCGATTTCACGCGATCCTCAATATTGAGGACACTTCCGAGATTAAGGAGGAATTCGTGAGCTGATAAATTGAAGTAGGGATCGTGAAAGTAGGCCGCGAGCCAAGTCGGTAAAGTAGAAAATGAGCCGATTCAGAGGAATGTCGACAGGTCGCGCCATCTGGTCCAGTTTATCGGCAGCTCAACCCGGCCGATCCTTCGCCGATAACTTTGATTGAAAATGTTCGCGAATAAGGCTTTCGGGAGGCTCGAGTGGAAGCGGATGATAGGAAGCTTCGAGCGATAAGGAAGATAACAAACTTACCGTCCAGTTACCTTCAGCGGGAATGTATACGAAACGTATAGAGCACATAATTCTATTATATAAAGTTAATTAATTTTCAATGCGCTTACCGAAGCATCCAAGTTCATCCTCGCCTCGGGGGCAGTCAAAATACCCATCGCAGATACGATCCTTGCTGATCCTGTCACGGCAGGTGCATCTGGTCTCGTCGCTGGCGTCAGGACAATTTACGCTACCGTCGCACCACGAATTCTTCGGGATGCATTGGCTTCCATCCAAGCAAAGACGTGAGTTTACGTCGCAATTGCCCGCATATGCTGTTCGAAAAAAAAGAAAACGTTTAACGAAAAAAGACTCTTCAGAAACAATAGAAATTATGCAGCCAAGCAGGTGACTATTGTTCACCTGGATAAATGGATGTATCGGTATTCCATGCCGGATCGGAAACCGACCATTCCTTTATATTGCCATCGATCTCTTGTCTGGGAGCCTCTACAGATCGCTGAAATTCGGAGACTCCCGGTATCGTAGGAAACTGGAAAGTCGGAGTTTGAATGTAAGTGCAGTAGTAAGGTATGCGAGGAGGAGACCCTGGACCGGTCGGTGAATTGCCAAAGTTGGGTGCGAAATTTTGGGCTCCCGGGCCACTTGGTACCACTCGATGGCCCTGTTGGAATTGCTGAAACTGCTGCGAAAGGAACTGTGCGCCCTGGTTTTGTTGCTGCTGTTGAAATTGCATCGGCATAAACCCTTGATTCGTTTGACCCGGAAAACCAGGAACTCGAGCCGGGAATTGGCTGCCAGCGAAGGGATAATTAGTCGCCCCGGGCGACGAAGCCGGAAAACCCATCATGCCTGGCATCGATTGCTTTGAGGATGTCGCTGATGGTCCAGACGGCGGCGTGCCGAAGAAACAAACCGGATACGGCCAGATCGGCGGTGTAAACTGCACCTGCTGGCTCGTCTTCATCGTCTCGGCTGTCGGCAACATAATCGGATTTCCGTCGACCTTTGACTGCTGATTCTGCAGTCCGGTCATTATCCTTGGCTCAAAGGATCCCACTGGTCTCGCTTCATAGCTCCAACCTTGCGAAAATTTAGCGTTCACTTGCGAGTTCGCGTCAGATGGACCAGACTTCTCCGTTATCGCTTCCCCCTTCATTTTCTCCGACCAGCCCGACGGACTCTGGTCCCCGGAAGGATAGACAATCGCTGAGGGACCAGTTGGTCCGCTAAGAGCGTTGTTCGTTTGCTCATTCAGCTGCTGACGAGTATGTTTCAGCGAATCGAAGTCGAGGACATTCGTCGTCGATGGAGCCTGATGGGTCTGCTTTTCGGACGCTCCTTGGGACGCCGTTTTTATTATCGACGTGTTCTTCGTTATGTTAGTTATTGTAGCACCGGCATCTGTCTTCTCCGACTTCGACAACTTAACGGTCTTCTGAACGTTAGGCTCCGACTTTGGCCTCTCCGTTTTTGTCGCTAGTTTCTCGCTGGTTGCCGTTGCGCCTTGGGTCTGCGTGTTAACCAACTTAGATCCGTGCTCCTCACTCGAAACCGAGCTGGCGCCGCCGTTTGACTTTTGCGGATTATCGTCCAGGAAAGCCATTATGGATTGCATATTTTTCATGTGCGAGGCCTTGCCGCGTTTCGAGTGCTGCTCGTAAACGGCGGGCGCGCCCTCGGAGTCGTCGATGAACGCTATGGAATCGGTACCCTCTCGATCGATCGCAACCTTTCCACACTCGACGCACTGCAAAAAGTCCTCGAACTCTTCCGGATCCTTCTTTTCCTTCTCGGTTCGCAGTCTTATCTTCTTCACCAATTCGTTGAGATTATCGACGTGGTCACCGGTCTGCTGGATCAACGCCTGCATGTTGTCCAATACCGATTTGCAATGTTCCCTTCTTCTCTGGCAAGCGCTGAACTTCTCTTTTCTATCGATTTCGCGCTTCGCGTTCTTTCGATCTTCCTCGATATAGTTGTCGTACATTTCGTCGTTCAACTCACCCTTGTTGAAGATTAATTCGACGTCGTCGCCCGATTTACCTCCGGTCTGAACCCTCTGAAGTACGACCTTACCCCTGGCGGTGTTTTTAAAGTTCTTCGACGCGATCGTTTGAGTCTCGCGCTTTCGCATCTTTCGGACTTCGGGCATGATCTCGTACACCTGTCGAATGGAATTTTCGAGTCGATCGATTTCTTCGTCGTTGTAACTACTCAATAGCTTCGTCTCCGTGACTGGTTCATCGCCGGTTGCCGTCGCCATTTGTCGCGAGGAAAGCTCGTCAGCTGCGAAGGGAGCATTCGTAGATCCGATTGATTGATCGATTGATTGATTATTGCCTAAAGTATTATTTAGGTTTACGATAAGCTCACCTGATTCCAGTGCCATGTAGATAATCGAGGCCGAAAAAAACAGAAGCCCCAGGATCGAAATGATTGCAGTGAAAACTGTTATCTTATAATGCATGAAGAAACCCCATTGATCGGCGACGTTGAGGCACCGACCGGGTTTTCCTTCGGACGGCACTGAATTTTCCGACGGAGCACAAGTTCGAATAAATATTCATTTATAGCGGCGTGAAAAAAAATTATTTGAAAAAAAATACGCATACCGTATTGAGATCTCGATCTTGCAGTATCAGCGTCATCTCGCTTACGTATCGGCACGTCTTCCATCTGGGAAGGTGGGACCCGATATCCCGCGTGTGACTCCGTCATTATTTTAATTCTACAAATAATTCATAAATATCTTCGCACGATCCCAATGAAAACTCGTGAAACTAGCTCGGATCTAGTTACACTTCCTTACTTTTATAGGATCTTTTTTACCGGCATCGATTTTATTTTTATTTTTATTTTTATTTTCGATATTATTATCCGGATAAAATTGAAGTACGGAGAATCGTTCGACGACAAGAGGATGAGGATCTTCGTAGGAACCTTCCCTCGGTGCGTCCGGAAACGTACTGATATCCTCGATTGCGGGTATTCCGGTAACACTGAAGCCGGTCCACGAAATTTGCATGGTCAGCTTGGACGATCGGACGGCCTACAAATGTCGAAATTTTTTTGTTGCCCAGTGCGCCGGGTTAATGACTCTTGAGTACGCACGGCTAGCGGAATTTTCGTGTCAACGTCATTTTCGGCCGTTTAAACGCTATTTAGACATTAAACGACGTTGCGTTTCGATTCACGCACGCGATTGACCTTTCGTTAAAAAATTCACGCCGAAAGGCTGCAAATGCTATGCTCGGTCCGGGGTCGTTAAACTTCCGCGCCCGCGGCGGTTCTCGTCGATCGGACAGTGCATCCGAATTGCATTAAAAAAAACTTAGGCTGTAAAGAGTAAAAATATTGTACATGAATAATAAATGCGGTTCCCAAACTTTATAGGAGTCGAACGGCGATAAATCCTTGTACAGGCTTGTATATATATTTTTAAATTTTAAAAAATGAAAAATGAAAAAATTGAATTTTCAAGGTTACATCAATTTTGAAAGTGAACGACCGTCATTATCTGGATAGTGTGCCAATGGAAATCGATGTTGTGCAAGTCTCTCTGTTTCCTCTCACTTTCTCTTACAAGTGTCTCTCGCAGCGGTGCGCAGCCCGTGCGTCCAGTCGTCAAAAGCGATAGTGGGTCCCACAGTGTCAGAGTACGATGCCCAGTGAACCTCGCATCCGGATCTTCAAACGAAATTAACGAAAACGAAAATAAAGTATCAAGTCCTTAAAAAAATAATAATAATAACAATTATCAATGATTGACAATATTGCTCAATTTTCCAATACTCGATAGGCGCACGGAAAAAATTAAATTAAATTGAATTAAATTAAACTACAAAATTCTGCACTGTACTCGATTCAAAATAACGCTTCGATAAATTCGATAATTAAAACCCCACGTGGAATTCAAAAAGTGAAAAATTAAAAATAGTGTACAATTCCCCGTCGAGGCATCGTTCGAATAGAGAAGATGAAATGGAATATCATTGACGACCCTTTCGAAATTCGGTGAGTAAAAATACCATGCGAAAAAAAAATCACTTCCGCACTTCTACCACAAAAAAGTGCTGCGATATATTTCACGTATGTGGTAACTCGTCGGAGGAATGCGCCACTTGCGAAATTCCTCCTTGTCGTCTAGGCAATGTTGTCGGTGATATACTCGACCCGAGCTGAATTTCTTATACGCGTCTGCGTTCGAGTCACGGAAGACTGGCAAACGCAGCATGTTCTTTCCCCGATGTTACAGCGACTGCTTCGTGCTACAAACACCTGTTATTTTTGCACGAGCGCATTTTATCGCTCCAAAAGCGTTCAATTAAAAAAAATCCATTTCGAAGTTCCAAAAGTGAAAAAAAAAAAATGTAAATAACTTTCAGCATTTTTATTATTGTCTCGCTATGGGCACCGACTGTATCGATCTATCGACATCCGATACAATCGGGAAGTGCGTGAGGAAGCGTGGTATCCGAAGGTCCCGGTAGCTTCCGCGTGTCCCGAAGAGGCGAATGACCAGTCGCCGGATGATAGGCCATTGTTCACGAAGTTCCTCGATAATCGCGGCTGAGGAGTGAAGGGCGTACGTGTCCGGCTGCCACAAAGAATCGCCGTATGACAAAGAGTCTCGTTTGCCCGGAGGTAGGTGAGGCTCGTAACAGCGCGAACAGCATGAACTTATCCATCAGTGTGGAGTTGTCGGTCCTACGGTTCGCCAGCCACGTGCGTCGTGGATTCAACACGGAATACCGTCCGTAACTCCGGTCACGAGTCTGAGCCAACACCGAACGATTAAAGGGAAGCTGAGCATCGGCTGAAACTCAGATAAGACTCAATTTCTACTTTGTTAGAGAACTGCCGAGTGGCTCCGGTATTCTCGTCTGAGTGCTCGACGCCGAGGAAATACTCCCACGGAGATTTAAAAAAAAAAGAAGAAAAAAGTTAATCCAACGAAGCGGTGAAAGACAACAACGAAGTCTTTGAAGTTCCGGGCAAAAGTGGGTTTAAGCGGGCGCGGCTAATGCTCCAAACGAGCAGAGCTCCGGCGGAGAGGCATTTGATTTCTCCCATTTCATTTCCCCTTCCCACGAGATCTTGACTTCTAGTCCGAAGGCAGACGGACCTTTTTACGTACATCGCGACGAAAGATGCGCAGTCAACGTCCTCAGCGCCAGCAAGCATAACGCGCACTTGGTTGTCTACGGAAACGCCGTATTGAAGAATTGCCTCTGAGAAAGAGTAAAGAAAAGAGAACACGCATATACACACACCGAAGAAACGGTTGTGACGAAGGAGGAAGAGTAAAATTGGATAATCAATGGGACAGACCGGTATGTAAGAGAATCGTGCATCGACCGTCGGTTCTTCAGCGTCTTCTTCGTCGCCGGCCAATTCGGGCCAAACAGATCTTCGCTTCGCCCTTCCCGAACAGTGTTTACAATGGTATGCAATCCGCACGATTCGTTATGTAAAAAAAAATGTAATTATTTTTATCGACGAAAATTAATTGAAAAATTTCTCAAACGTAAAACCGCGTACATTGTGTTCTTCAAATTTGTTTTTTTTTTAAATAAATACTAACGCTTGCCAGTATAACGGAAAAAAAGGTTCGTTAAACATTTAAGAGTTTGGCGAGTAAAACGCGGCTGTTTTTATCTACGACGTACAATGTTTACGCGCGACTCATCCGTACGGGTAACGCGAGTCGGAATTCATTTGTGACGCGTCCCGGCACTCGTCCGTTTGATAACTCTCCCCCTGCCCCGCATATGTATCACTCAGCTCACAAACGACAGTTACGCATCTGCCATGCATCCGTCCATTGTTATTGTACACGGTGCCCGCGAGCGATCATTCAAATTTATCAGCCTTGCTTGTTGCCGCGCAGCATCATTAAAGTGTGAATGTGACGGAATTGTATATAGATACATGAAACCGCTGACAACCGGCGAAAAGGGAACAGCATAACAAAAGTTCTTTTATCCGTTGCTACTAGCTCGGACGTCCTTCCCCGTAAAAACTATGAACTATTTGTTTTTTATCTCGCACGGTTCATTTATAGATTTTGTCTTTGTCGGTCTGTTGATCCATGCAGGGCACGCGTGACGCGATTTCGGACAATTTGGAAACTCGTTTCCTGTAGCAGGTGCACGTGAACAAGTCAGACTAAACCGGTCATGAGACAATTCGATATCCGATACGTTTGTTCGATACATTCGATATTCATTATGAGTAACTGTTTATGATGCTTCGCCATTGTGCTAGAAGACCTCTGGTCCTATTGTACGATAAGCGTCTCATTCATTCATTCATTCATTCATTGTTTCTAGCCGACAGGGTTTAGAAAATTATACAAAAAGTTTGAGAACTTTTCTTAATTGAAATAATTCTTTGTACGACTTCTTTGTCGACTAGTAATTACGATGAGATCCAAATATAGCATCATCGTTTTTTTTTCTTTTTTTACGATAGAGCCTAATGGGCCCAGCGATCTTTAAGTGGGATAATTTTTTTTAGGTCAAATTTTATTGACATTCTGTTATTTAGCGTTCAACTCCGAAAATGGAGTGGCGAGAGGCCGGTTTCTCTCGAAAAGGCGAATTGCCGGTACTGCAGCAGGTTTACGTAATCGGTACGGCAGATGGAATGAAGGAAAGTGGCAGACGTGCTAGAGTAGTGGAAATTCGAGCACATCGAGTGGCTCACCGGTTAAGATAGCTCTTTAAGATACGCAGCTCTGTGCGACCAGACTATCGGGCGTCTGGGCTCCGTCCGTGCGATAACTGATGAGAGTCGGCAGAAAAGACGAGCGATATTGTGTCCCTTGAGTCAGTTGTTCGGAGGTAGCGTGACTGGACGACCGTTCCGCTACAACGATATAAGGAATTTTTTTAATATAGTCGGCACGGAAATCGATAACACAGGTACTGGTACATAAAGACTAATGAAATTCCAACGAATGATATCTATACAATTGTTTCCCATCGGGCAAGTCCGTCTATCGATTAACAGTTACAATTTAGCATAATTTTTTTCTGGCTCACAATATTGGGTTTCAAAATCTTTCAATCACGTATTACAACATTACAATGTTACAATCACGTAGTACAATATTACAATATTACAGCCACGTATTACACTTTTATATACTATTTTTCTCGACAGCGCAGTTTTAATACCCGTAGCTTGGGAATTGAAAAAGCCGCTCTGTGCCCTCGTCAGAGCAACAATGCTTAAATGCCGACGCAAAAAAAATTGTAGTCTACAATTCCTACACGCGTGCGACTTTGTTTCTCTCCCGTCCGTGGCCTTGACCACATCATTATCGAATTCGTTCGATTGACGTCACGAACGTGCGAAATTGTTTCGAGTCGTTAGACGACGGAGTACAATATACCCTATCGTGAAAAAGATCGATAATAATGTTGCTCTACGCGGGCAAAGTTATTATCGATTTTTTTTTTATTTTCCAGAACGAGAGACGAGTACACCGAGCGGCTAGAGAATAATTGCACTCATAATCCCAGGGTCCCCGTTGCATTTTCTCGTGACTCAAAACCTCCGTTCGCCGAGCAACGTCGTGCTAGGATTTCCGATGTGTTCTCCATATTCTAATTACTCTCGTGTTGGTCGGCCGAAAATAACCCATCGAAGTGCGTACGCTTCCGACGCCTGTGGCGTATCGAGCGACCGCGATGGAGTGAGCAAAGCACATTTTTCATAAAATTTGTGGATAATTACACTAATGACACGTGCAACTCCGAGGACAGCTACGGGGTCGAACTCGACTGGCGCGGTAATGTGATTGCAAAAGTTCACGTCGATTCAGTCTATTTTATTTCCGTTGAGTAGAGGAGACCGGGGCGAGATGGCAAATAATGCGGCAACAACGCTGCCGAAAGCTTAATTTATTGTTTGCCATCCAACAATGATATTTCCACAGTTTTATAGCGCGTCCGAAAAAAATATTGGGTCGAGACGGGCTACCCTTAAATTATTCACTTTTTTTACCCCTCCCTGTACTATACATGTATACATCTTGAGTTTCCCTTTCTCTACCCGACAGTAGTGCACATGTGCCAATAATACGCCATTGCAGCCTTCTAGTTGTCTTGTTTAGGGTGGCCCATTATGCCCCGCATCGGCCCGATTTTTTGCTAGCCCATCTCGCCCCGGTCTCCCATACCTACATTATTTTCTTTTTAACACATTTCTGTATCGCTGTTAAATGGAAATCGGGACGGTCGATCTTCGATCCAAGGCTATAAAATCAAACAAAATATCTGAAGATTAAAAAAAATCCGTACTCGGAGACAAGATTATCGGGCGCTGTATCGATAAGGGGAGTGTTGACCAATTTGGAGCAAACTGTCGAAAAAAAATCTTATTCTCTTATCGATCATTGATTTCTCCGAAGCTGCAGCCTAAGCTGCAATCTCGAATAGCGATAAATAAATCAGCCACCTGTGACGTGAACTTTCGTTCGCCATTTCCGACCACCGGAGTTTTAGAAAGATCGTGCCCTCCGTGATCGGCCCTAATTAATGTTTAATTATTCAAGTTCCCGAAGCTCGATCCTATAATACACTGATGCATTCGTCTAATCAAAATCAAATTACGAAAGGAGCTCACGAAGTTTGCTGTGCATTGACTTCGTACCGCTGATCGAACGCCCGTTATCGCACAGGATATTCTTATAGCTAGAAATACAAGCCCAGATACGAGTAAGGCATTAAATGCCGATCTTATATCAAACTATTCAAACCTTAACCGATTTAAATAGTTTTAATTATTTATCCGAACGACGAACAATTAAAATATATAAATCCGAGCGAGAAACAACTAAAATAGAAAAAAATGACATGGACGGTTTAATGCTTCACCGGAAAAAAGGTGACCTCGAGAAAAATCGCCGAAGCGGATGAAGATCTATCTCGCGAAACTCCGGATTACAACCAATCTACGCCGGCATCGTCCGGTGCGGACGATGTTATTCAAGCCAACATGCTATCCCCGGTATCGTGGGAGTTAATGCCAAGGGACACGCACGAGACTTTATTATTATTGTTCGGACAGCTACTCTACCGAAACGTGCCATGACCGTGGTCAACGACTATTCCAATCGATATTCGACGGTTCATGAGTTTCAAGATCACGAGGAGAAAGTTGGGCGGTACAATATATTCGCACCCAAGTGTGTATTATCTGCGGAACCGAGGGTCTTCGCAAAATCATTTATTCATATTTTGTATGCACTGCGAAAAAAAATGGTTAGATTGATCAAAAGTTGCGTTGAGATGCGTCCAAAGCTGTTATTTCGTTGGTACAACTAAAGCATTGTTTTGTTGAAAGGTTATTCGCTTCAAGCGATTAAAAATATTTTGTTACAAACTAAATTTTGTACCGGTGCGGTGGTTTAATCATTAGCGTGCTCGCTTCTAGACCTAAGCATTGGAAAGTCGATGATTCGATTGCCGGTTTTCGTAGTTTCGCTGAGAATAAAAATATAGGCGGGACGAAGCTCCAGATATATACATCGGTCACTCGTACGTAGCAACTCTAAGTGTGAGTGTCAGATGTATATGGCTGTAGCCCATGTTAACATTCTCGGTGAAACACGACGAAGCTCCGATGCCAGAAGTCGAACCTGAGACCGGCAGTATCGGCATAGGACTTCCGCAGTTTTCCTATGCCTATGGCAGAAATGTCATGGCAAATGCGATGCACAGGGGGAAGTCGGATGCCGCCGCATGTGTTGAACTGGCTACTGACCCGGGACGATCCTATATAGGCGCATCATAATGCCTGAGAACGGGATGAAAATGCAAAACAAAAATAAAATAAAAATTTTGTTGTACCAACCATATAACACACTTCAGCGCATATCACCGCAACTTGGTTAATCCAACCATTTATTTTTCTCACTGTGAACATATTTACATTGAGGCAAAACGCATCTGCTCAACACATTTTCGTCCAGGGTGTTACATTGACGTGAATATCATTGCATCCACTGATAACATTTTCGCACCTAACGGTACTTATTGCCAGTGTGCTTATCGTCCATGTTGTGCAGTCGGTGTTGGTACGAAAATGAAGTCACTCGTAAATTTTGCGCATACATTATCTTAGATATCCCGTAACTGGACGGTAAACCGACTGCGTAGGACTCTGCCGGAAAGTTTGCACAAATTCCGCGCAGTGTGTACACGGCGTGATTGTGAGTTGACTGCAAACTTGCGAGAATATATTAAAACATAGTTGGTTCTTCTGATTCCGTTACAGTCCGACGAAACGAAACGCTCGGGAAGCTGCTGAATGGATTCGCAAACGAGAAGGAACGGCGGGTGTCGCGGTCTTGTCGCACTCTGCGGTATTTTCATTCTCACCGGCTCGATCCTTCCCACTGTCATGGCAACGTACAGCGTCGGCGTCGGAATCGCCGATGCCACTGGACCCGTCGCCGAAATTGTATTCGTACGTACACCATAACATAAATTTAATGCAACGATATTTTATAATTGACATTTTTAAAAAATGTAATGAACATTTTTTCGAAACTTTATGATTTTCGTTTCAGCTTGGATACGCAAAAATGGAACAAAAAGGAGCGGGGCTTCATCTGCGAACCTTCTCAAGAGCATTTATAATCGACGATGGTGAAGAAAGATTCGTATTCGTCAGTGTGGAGAGCGCGATGGTTGGGCACGACGTTCGAAATGCGGTAAGATGACAAATTTATTTTACATATTCGCTATTAAAATAAATTACTATCCTGACAAGCGTTACTTGATTTCTTTTAAAAAATGCACTATTTCAGTATATTAACTATATTAAAGAACAAATATCGTCACAGACACTAGAGATTTTTTTCTTTTTTCCTGCAGGTGATAAAAAGAATTGCTAGCGAAATACGGTGATTCGCTCTTAAAATAAGTTCTTATCGTGACAAGCGTTATTTAATTTCTTTAAAAAATATGTTCACTATTTTTTTTGTATATTCACTACATTAACGAACTAAAATCGTCGCTGACATTAACGGTATTTTTCTTTCCTTTTTCCGCAGGTGTTAAAAAAATTGCAAGCGAAATACGGGGAAATGTACACAGAGAAGAACGTTATGATCAGCGCGACCCACACCCACTCGACGCCCGGTGGATTCATGATGTACGTCCTCTTTGATCTCACAACTTACGGCTTTATAAAGCAAAGCTTTACTGCTATAGTCAATGGAATAACGAAGGTCAGTTCATAACAACTCGTGAAACATTTAATTCTATTGACCGCCGTTACACCAACGCTTGATAATCTCCGTATCAAGTCTGGCTATGAATAATCACGCTTATGAATCCAGTTTTTTTAGTAAATGATAGACATATATTTTTTTTTTTGCAGAGTATCGAACAAGCCCACGACGCGGTTGTCCCGGGCAAAATATATCTCGGCTACGGGCAAGTGCTCGACGCGAATATCAACAGAAGTCCTCAGGCGTACATGAACAACCCGCAAGCCGAACGAGACAAGTGAGAGAAAAGTGATGATACGTAAACATTAACCGGCGGCTAAATGTCTCGACTTCCATGGAAAACTTTTTACGGGACATATTTTAATTATGATAATTGGGGGTTTTTTTTTGCTGTCTCAGATACGAGCACGACGTGGACAAGATTATGACTCAACTACAGTTTATCGCCGCGGACGGACGGCCGCTCGGCGTTATAAACTGGTTCGCAGTACATCCGACGAGCATGAATAATACCAATAGACTCGTCTCAAGTGACAATGTTGGCTACGCCGCCGTGCTTTTTGAAAAACGCATGAATAAAAATGTGAGAATCGGAAAGGTCAGTTTGCATATCGTGTGCACAGCATGCAAATTAGGCAATATCTTTGTTGTTTTTAATTATTCTTCTCCGTTCACGAAGGAACAAAGCTTCGGAAGCTACGAATAGTTTAACGACTGCTTGTGGCTTCCATGATTATTTCGTCATTGCACGGCACGCGCACAAACAACAACGCATCAAGGAAACTTTTTTTTTAACTGCTTTAGAGCCTCGGGGTCGATGACTGTGCTATCCAGTGTGTTTTGCGCGTCCACTACGCAATTTTCCTCTTAATGCAAATAAAAGATGTCTTGTTGTGTGTTTTTTTCTCACAGGGTCGATTCGTCGCAGCTTTCGCGTCATCAAATTTGGGCGACGTATCGCCGAACATTCGAGGACCGAAATGTGAATTCACGGGTGAAGATTGTTCGGCCCAGGCCACCTGTCCGGGAAAGAATGAACTGTGCTTTGCTTCCGGTCCGGGAAGAGACATGTTCGAGAGCACCAGCATAATCGCCCACAGATTGTTCGAAGAATCGATGGTAAGTGAAACTTTTTTTTTTATAAATATAATTATTTTTTTTATTGAGGTAAAAATCGTATGCGTGTTATCGTTGAATACGTAAATTAGAATTGTGCACGGATGACAAATATTCGCGGCCAAAGTACAATTGTGTGAACGGTATATCCATTGACCCTTTTGGTTTCCCTGCACGTGTGTCTGTGTGTGGTCTTAACACGTAATTATCGTTTCGATGATGGAAAGGTCTTTAGTATTTGGCGTATCCGTAACCGGAGTGACCGGGCGCGGTGTAGACGGCCGGTGCGTATTTTACGATTGGCGATATCGGAGCGGGATGAACGGCATGACCGATCTTCTTGACGACGGCGTTGAATCCGTTGTGAGGATCGGCGGTGTAGTCGACCACGCGTACAGTGCCGTCAGGCTCGTTCAGGCTGTAGGATCCTTTCACCACGTCGCCGTCGCGAACTTCCTCTTGGCTCTTAACGTCACCGGTGTGGGGGTCGTTCACGCCATAGTTAAACGAGTATTTCGGGTAGGCCTGTGACAAAAAGATAATATAGATAAATAGTTCATACAAGTACAAGTAGTGAATTTATTGGCAATGTATAACAGGGAACAGTCTTGATACACAACAAATTGAAATCACATACACTGTAAAAAAATTATTTTGGAAATTATTGAACAGTGTTGGGAGCTTTTTTACTTAAACCGTTTCTGAAATTTCAAATTCAAGCCAAAGATTTATAATTTTAATATCTGTTATTTTGATTTTACAAAAAGGTACATTAATGTTCAATTAATGTAAGTAATGTAAGCATATTTCAAGTTCCAGTACATTAAATTTGCACTTTATTTTCATAGTGTTTCATAGTGTCCTTCAGCCTGCTTAGCCGGCTTAGTTCTGTCTAACTCTTTATTATGATTATTAATTTTTTTTTCGTAGAAAGGCATTTGCAAAATACGCCTGCCAACTGGTCTTGTTTGAAAGAAACTCAGTTCGTTTAACAATTATACCTTTCGGTCGATAAACATATATTTGAGCGAATTAATTTTTTTTTTCAATTTAAAATTCTACTGAACCGCCATCAATAGCGGCACTGGACATCCAACAAAATTATTTTTGGGCAGAGTATAAAATAAATGGCATGGAAAAGAGTCCTTCAATACTCATTAATTATCTCGGCCAATATTTGATGCTCCGGCCCCGACTTCGCAATCACCCCTAACGCGATAATCAAAACTTACGTAAGAGTCGTGGGTGTTGAGTCCATGTCCGTAAGCCCCGTTGACATAAGCTCCCTGTCCTCCGTAAGCACCGTAGCTTTCATACCCTCCATATCCATGTGGGCTCCCACCATAGCCGAGATTAGCCACCACGGGGGTCACAATTTCGGCGTGGGAGACCGCCGGTCCGTATCCCGAGTATCCACCGTAACCGAGTCCGACCTGCTGACCGTATCCTCCGTAGCTGGGAAGAACTGCCTCGCCGCAGGCAATCGCCATCGCGAAAAGAGCTACAAGCTGAAATTTATTTTAAATTAACACTAAACCGAACTTTACTTCCTCTACCGTGCGTCCGGCACGGTAGCTTCGGAAAAGTCGCAAAGTCTCGTGTTAGTCTCTCGTACGATCTATACCTTGAACATCTTTGCGGCTTGAGTGATTCGAGGATGAGGAGAGACGGTTTACACACGGTGTTAAAACGCTGACTGATAAGTTAAACAACGATGTCCGTCGCTTTTATAGTCGTGGAGACTAGACAACGGCAGGCTCGCGTTTGTTACATTCTCACAGTTTGTCCAGCGGGCTGCGCGCCGGGGGATCCTGCCCTCCTGCAACCACCGCGTCACACGCCCGTAATCCGCCGGACCTCGGTGACGTGTTGTGCAATTCAAGGTCTCGTTCGCGCGTAATTTCGTGTTTTTTTTCTCTTTTTTATTTCGATGAAACTCACCGTTACCGAATGTAGAATAGCCACGCTCGATCTAGTCATTAGGCAGAGAGACCGCGCCTCGGTACCGCCTCATCGACATCGAAGGACGCGTACTCCGCGGTGAGACGATGACAGAGGACAGAAAAGAAAAAACAACATCGGTAGCGTGACCGCATGAAAGTCGATCGCACGATCGATCGAGGAATTTGATCGAGTTAAAAAGGGCGCCCACGGTGAGGCACAAGAAATTCGGACGAAAAAAATTGGCTTATTGGTTCTGTCGGTAACGAGAGAGCTGGAATATTCGACATAATCGCGATGGATTGGCTTACGCGGTCGTGACGAGGATGCTGAGCGATGTGTAAAGGAACCGTGGCCTCGGATGAGTTTTTTTCATCGAAATTTTCTGTTTCGCATTAGTGAATCTATCGGTAACGAAATAGCGACGCGGTTGTTGGAGGGCCCGAAAAATTATGGACTCCGAAGTTAGACATTTAAAACAATTTAATGACGTTTTTAGAAAAATGTTTTTTAAATGTAGAAGCAAGTAATTTTTCCAATAAGTAATAGCGATTTAACGAAAGCCGAGGCTTAAACGCGCTTTTCTCGGCACTGCCAAATATACAATCTCCGAGATAGTTACATGAGAAGCTGACAAAGGTTCCTGATCGGAGCAAGTTCGAGCCTTGCTCTATACAAAGGCGAGCTGATGTGACTTGGAGAGCTTCGTCGTCATCAATCGGGCGATTGATGAGCATTCTGGATTGAGACCTCGACTCGTGCAGTCGTACCACCACACATAAAATATTGCGAATCATATTGAACATATCGAACATATCGAAAATCACAAACAAGCTGGGGAAAGGAACCTGACGATAAAGTACCGCATCGGCATTCCACATGTGATCTCGGCAGCGTGGGGCACTTCTCCGAAACACAGAACAATCTATAGGCAATAGGCCATGTATACTAACTGTAATAGGCAATGTGTTTACTAAAAATGATCAGATGTTTGGAGTCCCCCGCCAAATATCTCGTACCGCGCTAATTTTGCGTCCGTGACACTATCTATAACTACTCTGTATATAATACTCTATTTTATCTTTTTTTTTCCATATCGGTTCTGTTTGCTAGATGAGCAAATCATGGACTGTACACAGTGTACAAAAAGTTCTTTTTATAACAACGTATTGTCCACAAACGTCCACAATTTTTTATTTCTTAATTGGCCGATCGCACCATCCGGCTGTAATTTTGCAAACAAAAGTACAAACTAAAATGTTTAATAATACGGGAAATATAAGGACATGTTTGTATATTCAAATCTTAATAAATGAATTTGTCACTTATTTAACAAAATTACTATGTATTACTATGTATGCGCACAGTCGTTAATATTATACTAAACAAGATTGTGTCCTATATACACAAAATAAAATTTAAATTTAAAAAAAGTTGTATCAGATATATTGAGATTTCTGTCGAAATATATATTCCGCAAGAATATTTCTAAGATAAATTTGTTCGAGCTCCACGCATCGGTTCTCATCGACAAGTCGGATTTTAGTAAATCGTCGATCCTTCAAGGTCGCGTGATCGCTGTATCGGATACAGAGGAAACAAAAAAGATACACGAAAGTTGCGATGAGAGATAAAGAATTGGCGGTGAAAATAATGCTTCGGAGACTGTAGCGGGTTCTCGTTACACTCCATCAGTGTTGTCCTCGGCGACGTCGGCCAGATGTATCCATCGCGTTGAGACGTCGGCCGAGCGGAATTGGATCTGAGCTAACGAAGTTACGGATCGAAGTGGCGGCGCATGGCTGACAAATAATTGACCCCTCTTCTTCTCCTCTCGAGTACTCTGTCACTCAACACTGATGTTTCCGAGTGTTCGATCTCACCGCTACGCGTGGACGCCCACGTTATCCGACGCGATAATTAGTTACGAGCGACGAGTCACAAGATACTCAAACCCCTACGGGAGAGCTCCAGAAACGGTTGCTTATTCATCGTCCATTCATAACTCCGACGTGAGGCAATCAAGACGGAAAATCAAATACGAACGATCGAGCATGTTACTGAAGTTGTTTTTTTTTCTTACCGCCAGCGCGGTGGATTGTTTCCCGAGAGCTGCAGCGATGGCAAAGCAATTATACAATTATCGATGAAGTAGTAAAGATAAACGGGAGAGGTAGCGCAGAGAGAACATGGAAAAAATTTGCAACTGAATCGTTCAGAATTTATTAACAACTTCATACGTATTGCACGGAAGATGGAGTACAATTTTTCTTTGAATATATTTTTTAAGATAGTGTTTTTGAATTTTTAGTAATAACCGTTGTAATTGTCGCTCCCGTAATAGGCCGGTCGGGCCTCGATCTGATGAACCACAGAAATCGGTGCCGGATGTACCGCCTGTCCGATCTTCTTGACGACCGCGTTGAATCCGTTGTGATCGTCGGCTGTGTACTCGACGACGCGAATGGTACCGTCCGGCTCGTTGACCGAATAAGATCCTTTTACGGCGTCGCCGTCCCTCACTTCCGACTGGCTCTTGACATCGCCCGTGTGGGGATCGTTTACCCCGTAGTCGAAGGCATACCGCGGATACGCCTGCGGAATTATAATAATAGCTCGGTTGAATTTTAACAAGGAATTTTTTTACTACGCGGATGTTGGGATAACTTGATTTACCAGTTTTCCAACGAAAAGGACCTTAAAGAGAACATATTTCAGGTAAAAACTGGTTTATACCAGCTAAAAAAATATTCATACGCGGATTCCGGAAACAGCGTAGAAATGCAGAAAAAAAGAAAAATTTATGTCAAACAATGTAAAAGTTGATTATATCCTAGATTGCGGCACGATATTTTTTTTCCACGTTACTTACATAGTAATCGTGCGATTCTTCATTATTTTGATAAATTCCCGGATCGCCGACACTCGCGACAGGAACCACAGCGACTGGTACGGCTAATTCTTCGTACGGATTCCCAGCATGACCGCCGTGGAGACTTTCGTAGTCGACGTAGATCGCATCGGTGACGGCGAACGCCAAGGCGAGTACAGTCGAGAACTTGGGTAAAAAATTAAGTAAAAATATTCGTAAAATTTATTGAACTTGTAATACGACCATCACTAAGTTTATACCGAGGTGGATAAATTTTACCTTGTTCATGTTGCCGAGTGTCGAGTCACTGGGTCACTGATAATTCGTCCGGCAAATCGACGGTATTTATGTCGCACGGAATCGGGCATCGGTCCGACGACATTGAGGTTCCTCGGTGTTTCTAAAATATGTCCGCGGTCGCTGTGATACAATTCTGCTGGCAGACACGACGCGCAATTTTCGTGCTTCGATACGTCGTCGCTCAAGCGTCATAAAGGTGTTGGATTGTTGGCAAGGCCGTTCCCACGATTTCAACGCAACATGATTTTCTTCCTTCGATCTCGTTTATCGTTATGGCTTCCGAGACCGTCCATCAGGCTTTATGTACAATTTTCATCACCGCGGCGATCAGAAAAAAAGTTAATGCGGACAAAATGGACCAGCGGCCTCCAACTTGAGACATTTTATGGTTGACTCACGGATAATTTGTAGAAATAATCCATTCCGTCCCATCATTCCCTAGTTCGGCAGTTCGGCGGTTGCTTGAATCTATGAAATGGTCTGGCCAAAGTTTTCTCTTGCTAATGAAAACACGATATATAATTTGATCGGAAAGTTTACATTTCACTATAGGGCATCTCATTCATTAGGCCTGTCTCATTCAAACTTTTTTCATCAACGTCACAGCAAGGCTTCCTGCGGAAGATGCGACCTTATTTCTCTTTTTTCATTTGAATCTTCCTCTATTCACAAACTCGAGAGAGAGTTCTCACTAATGCGGATGCGGTAAATTTCGTTCAGGTAGTTCCTTGAAGCAGAAATTCATGCTCATTAGTAAAACAAAAAAAAAACTTGAGCCTCCGTTTTTTTCGCCCTAGACTGAGACGTGTCTGAGACGTTCTCGCAATCGTCATGCGAATCTTGTGACACGTAAATAAGGATCGCTCTCGTTGCGGCGTCTGCACTTGCTGCGATAAGCGGAATGGTTTTTATGGAAAATTAGTTGCTTCTTACATTAATAAACTCCTCAGTCAAGGTGATACTATTCGTGAACAATGAAGCGTTGCATATGGAACAGATTTTTTTTGTCATTCCTCTCGCTTCGCGCTTAGTATCTTTTATAAACTCGTGAGCTCTTTTATTTTCATTCTTGGAACACCCGTCCCAGCAAAACAATGCCACACGGATGCGAGCACCGTACATGATTCGCTTATGGTTTCGCGAAAGAACGCGGATTTATTCGGAAAACGTATCATCGCGTGAGCCAACTCGTTTTCTTAACGAGGATCCTTATACAAAAAAATAGATGAGTGAAAAATAGGATCTACGCGATAATGAGACTTGAAATACCTAGAACAGATGGCGCTGCAACTCGCATACTAATCCACCTAGAAACCGCTCAAGCATTTAAGTAAGCGTCATTCAATCAGTTAAATCATTAAATTTTTTATTATTTTTTAAATTTTAACGTGAAGTGAAAATCACGTGACGGAGCCAGAAGTGTGAGAGAGATAGCGCCATCGGTTTTACGGTGGAGCGAACGAGAGCGACAACGAACGTGTTTCACTTCACCTTAAGCGCCAATGCTGCGGTTGACTTTACCCGGCTTGTGTTGGCACGCCGATTTTAATTTCTCGGGCGCATACACTTTCCTCCACTACATACACTTTTCGCGGCTGCATATTGTTGTCCCGTCGCGTCACCGTGTATGCTGTAAGAGATCGACGACGCCGCGGGTGAGGGATATTGGAAAAGTACGTAATCATTGTTTTATTTTTTATTTTTTATTCTTACAACTAAATAGCAAAACGTACAAAATAAGATAGCCAAGATCCGAATAATATCCATCACACCCACAGGCTTCCAGTTTGTTGTAGTTTTTTTTGTTTTGATTACATGAACGTTTTGGTTTATCCGGTTTGTGGCAGGAATTCATACTTCTATTTACACCGTTGTGCATTTGTGTTGGTGCTCTTGGAGCGAGGCGGATCGCAGTTTCGAGATAAAATTTACCACATCCCTCCGTATTTCCCCCGTCAATAAATCTGCGTGCGTTTGAAGTAAACTTTGCCGCAGTCAAAATGGGCGCGGAACGGGGATGGGTAGGCGGATAGTCCGAAAGGTTACGTTCGCGCCCCTCGGTGGGGCGAAATTGGGCAAACTTTTCGTCGAGTTTTGGAGCGACTCGAAATCTCGTCACGAAAGTTCTTCGAATCTAATGATGATGTTTGTCGAAGTCGTAGCCGTAGTATTCGGGAGCAGAGTGAACGTATTTGGCGACCGGTACCGGAGGCGGGTGAACCGACGGTCCTCCGACCTTCTTCACAACCGCGTTGAATCCATTGTGATCGTCGGCCGTGTACTCGACGATCCTCACGCTGCCGTCCGGCTCGTTAACGCTGTACGAGCCGTGAACTACGTCGCCGTCCCGCACCTCGTGCTGCGTCTTAACGTCGCCGGTGTGAGGATCGTGCACTCCGTAATTAAAGGTGTACTTCGGATGGGACTGCTCAAACAGAAATAATCATAGAACAGCCATGCATAAGAATTTATCCTTTTTTTTTGCCAACACCATCATTACCGTTCATTACTGTACCGACAATAATAATCTCCGTTAAGTTGAAAAGTTAAGACGTCAAACATTAACAAAATATAAAAATTAATTATTCCAATTGAATAAAAATGAATTTCTATTTGAATGAAACAGCGCCGCTTTTTGGCAACGTGGTGCCCCAGCAACGAATGTACCAGGAAGCATGGGCAATTATTATTTTACGCGACAATATCAAATTAATTAAATGACGTGGTATTTGTCCTCGATTGGGAGACACGACAATTAGAAAAAATATATATATTCGGTTGAGTATATGCCATAGACCGACCGATGTTAATTGAATAACACGGAAACTCACGTAGTAATCGTGATCGTCGCCGCCGCTGTGATGATCGTGATGTTCCTCGTGGTGCTCGAGAGGCTGGGCATGGTGAAGCTCCTCGTGCTCGAGCCCATGGGCATGATGAAGCTCGTGACCGAGTGCAGCGTCGGAGATGGACTCGTGGAAGGGCGAAGCCGATACCGAATGCACCGGTACCGCGACCGTCGGCAATACGTGATGACTCAGGTACTCGTTAGCCGACGCGAAACCATCGTACCCCGAGTAATCAGGGTAGTAATTGCCGTGAGCACCGTTGTGACCGATCAGGACTGCACCGCACCACGCGATGCTCGTCGCACTGAGAAGGCTCAGAATCTGCAATCCCCAGAACGATTCCAAATGCACGATTAAATCGATTCACGATTGTTCCTATCTGTTACGATTATCCGATCACGATCGAATCCGATCTATCGAGCCGCGCCCCGATCTCGATCTCCAGACCTACGGAAGCTATTACGTACCCTTGGCTAAGCTTATTGAGTAACGCAAAAGTCTTGATTTTTTTTTCCGAATCTGTACTATAGAATCGAATAGCCAATGAATTTTTCTTGGGACAATAAATATGACATAAATGTTTCGCAATTGGATGACTGTCATTCTTAGTTGCAAAAATGTTCAGTTAGCGCCTCAAGCGAGATCGTCGACACGGAAGTGCGTGCACTGTCTGTAGACTTCGGGAAAGTGTGAACTCCTAGAGAAAGACTTCTCGTGACTCGCGCAGCTTCTAGTTTGTACTTTCGTCGCGTATATGAATATACGCGCGCGTATTGTGCCAAACCGGTAGTGACGCTTAACTCGGAAAGCGTGTCTTTGACACTTTCCCTATCCTCTCTATAGTACCCAGCTCGGTTGTTCGTTGCAGACGATCTCGCGGCCTCTCGAAGCGACTCTCGCGTCTCCCAACTTTTCTGGAGACACCGGTATTTAAAGAAACAAGCTACTTTTCAACGGGCAAGTATTCCTTCGACAGACTTTGACGCGAGAAGGAATTTAACGATCCTCTTACCGAAATCCCGATATTGCTGATCTATTACGTTTTGTAGAAACAAAAAAAAAATCGTTTCTTCTATTTTCGAATATAGGATAAAAATAAGCGTCAACAAATGACGCTGAATGGCACCGATTAGAGTATGAAATATGATTATATATTTGATATAAGTGAATGAATGACTGAGACTCTGATAATCTTTCTCGTTTTCTTAGGTTCTTTTTATTCAATTGATAACACTCAAGCACTCAAATAATTTATCACGAATGTAGTTTAAATGAACGGAGACAGACCGAGGTAACGCGAGCGCGTATTCATATTTACTTTTTAAATTTTTTGTGTACCTTGAACATTGTTGTCTCGCGTATATGAGCCGCCTATGTATTCACGTGAAGTGCGCGAAGACACTGATAGTCATCATCCCCGTTCTATGGGCTTATATCCATCCTCCCACCCGCGATGAGGGAACCCCCTTCGTTCCGGCAAGTAGAGAAGCACGCATGGGACACCTCCTCCCACATGAATCTTTTGGCTTTCGACCCACGAGACTACGACACTCTTCAAGGTTCCCAACAAGAATGAAAAATAAAAAAATAAAAAAATAAAAAAATAAACAAACAAATAAACGAACAAATAAACAAACAAATAAACAAACAAATAAACAAACTTTCCAAAGTTAAGTTGAGATTTCTTCACTTAGTTCGTCAGGGATGCAAAAGTCTCTTGAAATAGGTCGAGAGATTCGTAGAAGTTTTTATTTCCTCTCGGCAGTAAGCTCCTCGAGGCATCGTGTACGAGTCAACAACATCAACAATTTTGATTGAAAGCCCTAAGTGTAGTATATCAAAGGTTTACTTTGATCGCATTTATTTTGTGAGCCTTCGCTTCGTGGAATCGTATTTGCGCTCAGAACTTTAAACACTTCCGTTAGTCGATCGGTGTGTTCATGCCCAGGCGTACAGTAATTTGTTTATCACTCGTAAACCTAAGACGAGATCGAAATCAGCAGAAACATCGCGCCTGATAAAATGAAGTTGTATTTGGTGTAGACTGGAAGCTGTACGAGATTGCGTTTAATCGTTAATTACGTTTAACAAGAGTACTCGTTAGTTATACGTTCTACACAGCTGTCGATCAGCAACGATTCTTTGCGCACGCTTGACACAGCGAAAAAGTTCATTTCTCAAATTTCGTCTACAAAGGTACCCAATTTGTTTACTTATGAATACGAAAAAAATGATAAATTGCGGAGAAAATTATGGTCCTTCGCGGAAGAAAAATGTTCGTTAAATGAATATGTTTTTTCTATGCGACATCGGGTTCCGGTTCTTCCGACTGTTGGCAATCGATTGGTTTCTGCGTCGATTAGAAAATCGAGTTTTGTACGTTCCCCAGGAGTGGTAAACAGTTCTGCGGAGTTTGTGCATACGTTAAACGAGCGGAATACGGAGGATCGCGAACTACCTTTCTTCGACGGAACTACGCCTTGCCTAGCCTTCCATTACCCAGCTCCCGTATGTGGTAACGCAAGTAGTATACTATACTATAACCAAAGTAGATATTATACCAACTGAATGTAACCTACGTCGTCCTGCCTCCTGCAGCTTATTTCGTAAACGCCCAACGACGTTCCACACACGTCTCAGTTGGCCCGAGAGTTCGCACAGGTTACGAGTGCCCTCGTATAGTATGTGTTACGCTCGCTGCCCCGGTTCGTTTGTCCGCGTCGAATATCTCTGCGCTCCGCGCTCTGGTATGTTGAAGAAAAAAATGTTAATTTCGACCGCTTGTCCAAAAGTTTCGCCAGGCGAGCGGAGTAACCCAGTGGTATGGAAGTTTTAGGCGAAACCTCTCAACTTACGCTGGTCGTAATGAGAAGAATTGTTTTAATTTCACAAGGTTAAAAAAAAACATACATTTTACGATCCAGATTAAGATGATATCATTTTCGGAGCATTAGCATTTTTACAATCCGAGAAACTGTTAAGTGAATTTTATCTTGATTACGTTTACTTGCAACTATCTGACACACTTAGGAGGTACATCTCTGATCCGATACCCGAGAGGACTGTGAGCAGATCTGTGGCCGAGAATATGTATGTTCGGCTTGGATCGATAGGTCCGTTTCCCAATCGTCGATCGAGTAAAACGTACTTCGTTGACACCGTGCGAAATATTCTGGAAGCCTTTTTGCCGCAAGGTAGGAGTTTATATATATATAAGAAATGGCAGCAACGACCCGCTGTTCCCGCGATCTGGAGCGTACCTCGATTCTTTTATACTCTTCCCTCGTCGTCTCGGTATCAGCCACTTTGAGTGGATTGTGCAGGGATCGGATCTACCGTGTATTACCTGCTTAAAGGTTTCATCGATCTCGTGACTGAAATGCCGAGCCAGAAGCTGCGACACACGATGGAAACAGCGCGACACATACACGACATTGCTGTACAGCAAAATCACCCACACACGCGATCGTGCGAGTCGTCCAATATATCCGTCGCTAATGCACGTATTTGCTTTTATTATTTCTCAATCGACAAATCCCATGTACAGTGCACGAACTCGGCATAGTCGTATATGCGCAATGAAAACCTTTTTTGGATAATTTGTTATTTATTTTTTATTGCACGACCTTATTGAGCATCGATTTGTTTTTTCATTTCAGGGTGTTAGTCAAGATATTAATATTTCATGCACAAGTAAATGTTATCATATCTATCCGAGTAATTTTTAATTTCTTTCAAGAGCTCTAAACGCTCTAAGAGCTTTTAAGAGATCAGTGAATTAAGAAAAGTGGAATCTAATCTTCCATCGCGTTAATGAAGCGTCGTTTCGCTTTGACAGTAGTGACAAGATTCCCGGGACAGAAGTTCGTAGAATCTCGTTAGAGATAGAGTCGCCCGAGTGCGGATGCATTGTTTATGTCACGGGTGTGGAAACGATCTCGCGACTCGTCTATCGGTCTCGGTATAATCTCACGCTCGCGACACCGTGCGGCTTGTGGGACGTCTTCGTCCTCCCTTCCATACTTCTCTCTAATACCACCGGGCTGATCCTCCGCGTGCAGACCGGGCTCGTGTCAATCCTCGTCGGTGTTACTACTCCAGTACCCGAGTTATGCAATGCATTGTTTACGAGTCGCCATTTCAATACAATCATGTGAACCATCGCTTCGCGGTTCTCCTCCCGTACACAGCCTCTCTCAGCACGCGGGCCTCTCCTCGTTCCCGCGAATGAGGGAGAACCCTCGCGGTACGGGTGACGCGAGGATAGGTGGAGAAGCGTGTATTGTGGTACACCAGCCAGAGAAATGTCTCAACATATCCTTGGCAACTCTGCGCCCACCAGTTTAAACCGTTGTACCTGTGTGTATCCAACGTTCGAGCACAAACGCCGACAGTGTTTCCCGTTAATTTCGCGAGGCCTTGCGCCCGAACCATCCGCGTGGCTCTCAGCTTGAACAACGGATACAATGTTCCGTGGTGGACAGACTTGCTAATTTCGCTAATGAACAACAAATATTGAGCTATTCTACGAGCATGACTTGTCGCAAATTTGGGAATAAAGACTAGACAGACAATCTAGTCTGCACGAATAATCTAGTATTGATGTCGACAAATAATAGACAGGTGCAAAACGGATTCGCGTCCTCTATTTCCGATGAGACTTTTTTTTATGCCCCGCGAAAAATTGGTAAAATAGTCCGTTCTCCGCCAGGGATCCTTTTTCCCTATTCCGCATTTGAGAGAGTCTTGTTTTTAATATGCGTACTTTGATATGTTGGATGTATTTCGTATATTTTTTTTTCCCAAGGCCCCTGGGCCTTAAGCGGGTCAAATTTATACGAGGCACCTTCAGGCTCGGGAGCCCATTGGAATCAAGGACGCGTGGATGGGATAGGTATCATTGTGTGTCTTTATTCCGAATAAAGAAACGATCTCACGTATATCACGTGATATCGTACACGACTCGTAACGAGCTAGCTAAATTAGTGTTACATATACCCATGTGTGGCATAATCACGGGGCTTAATAAAAATGTAACTCGGTTAGGTTTAATATCAGGTACATCCAACCGTGCAGGGTGCTTGGAAATTCGTTTCAGCGAAGGCCTTGCTGACATCATTCGGTCACACGGTTTCCTGAATAGAGTCGCCTACACGGATACGCTAACCCGCGGGTAAACCTTATGCTTCGTATCTGATATAGCGGCGTCGCCATAACCAGTAATTCTCTGTCAGGTTTATATACGCGTATGTCTTCTCGCACTGTTGCAATCTGTATCCTTGAAACACTCAATTTTCGGGGCTTCGCGGTCTCTGCGCCGCTGAGGCTGCGCCGCTGAGGCCACCCATCTCATCTATCAAACGGCGAAGGACAGGACAGGCGATATTGTTTTCTTTAAAAAAATATATATATATTTTTAAATTAGTTATTACAATTAACAGTGATTTTTATTGACCAATATTATTTAATTATGTATTGCGGATTTATTGGTTCATTTTCGGTCATGAGCTTCACTTTATGCAAAGACCGCTATGAAATTGAGACGACTCAAAGGGATCGGCAGCCGAGGAATCGGTCGAGTGTGTAACGAGAGCCCCGAACAGATTATCAACTCCAGATTATCCATAGGTGTTTGACGGTGTGTTATTGCGTGAAAGTGCTTCTCCCTCATCCTATGTGATTGGCCTACTAATTTGCTCCTAAGCTCGAGAGCCCGGTTTCAGACCCGCTATTGCAATGGCTCGATTACGGGAGTTCGTGGCTCCGTTGCGGTAGCAAATATCTCACATGCAACGAAGCCACGGGCGTAGGACGTAGGAAACTGGAACAGTTTCGCGCCCCCTCCTGCTCGGCTTGTGTTTTACTCCGCCGCATTATATTCCAGCAAGGTTTTAGAATCGCGCTCTTGTTCCCACGGATCCTCGTAATAACATGCGCTCTACTCCTTCGACGTAACCACGAGTGGATGCAAGTGGAATACTTCCCCATGTTCGCCAGATTTCGAGTGTATGCCCCAAGCCTCATACCTCGTTTTCGCACGCCTGCCCCCTCGCCCGATCGGCTGTAGGCGCGAAACAGATCCACTCTCGCTAATTAGAATGCCTGTACCGAATTTCCAAAGCTCTCGATTTTTTTAAAGCCGACTGAGCTCGCGTTTTGATACCTAAATTACGTAGGCACTGTAATTGCCGGTTGCATGTCACAGACATGATCCCAAGTGGGGTTGGTTTGATTGGAATCTAACCGTAAGCTGGATCAAACCCCACCCGGAATTGGTCTCGTGTACGTCCATTCAGTGTTGGATAGTTGGGACTGACTGTAAACTTGAACTGAAAATCGAAGCGTGAAACGATACCCATTTAGGCCAATGGCACTTGGGCTTACTGTTTCGCAATAACTACGGCGTATAAGAGTTTTTACTAAAACTGCTGTTCCGCAACAAATGCGGGGAAAGTTAATTCTTGCATTCGTCAAAGCAACCATCCAAGTGTCTGACCTCATGAGTAACGAGCTCCAGGTAATACACGAATGCCGTTGACGAATTGTTAATAACAACAAAATTGTCATTCGACGATTGCCGCGAGGTTTGTACATAATACGATGAACGACTCATTGAGACGTCGGTTGTGATTAACGGTGTCCGACAGGATGCGATGAACGATTCAATGTCAGATCTAATTTGCGGATAAATGTAAGTACTATTATTCAGTGGTACAAGCACACTGATGAAATTACCCACGTCCCGCGCACACGCATCGGCTTCGGAACGTGATGAAAGATCTGCACGCCGAAGGGAAAGATGACTAATCAATGTGTCACTATTCAGAGACGTTTCACAGCGGAAACGTTTTCTCACTTTTCTTTTTCGTATGAACGAAGAATTACTATTTAAGGCAGACTAATAATTGATACTTCGTTCATGCATAATCGTAATTGGAGCGCCTGGCGGTCATGGCAAATTACAGGTTTTATTTTTATTTTTTATTTACAAATACGCAACGAGAATCCGTGATGATGTTCCTACGGTTACCGACAATGCCCTCTCGAAAATCGTTAAAGCTTCCCCGAGAAGGGTATATTTTTCAAACATCAAAAGAATTCTTTATTAGGGAAGAGCATGGCGAAGCGGACCCCCCAGGGTAAAACCACTTTGACTCATTTGTCACCAGACATTAAAAAAATGTCTCATCTCGAATGACGGACACGTGTCCCTTCAGTCTCTTTGACCTCTCCCTATGCGAGCTCGTACGAATCCCAGAAGTTGGAACTGAAATTAGTTTCGCGTGGACAGGCGTTTCACACGCGAGCCACTTCATACGCATATCCGGCTCGTCATTGCTCGATTGATTCGACCGTTTGCGAGGCGGATCGCACATTCGCTGGATGTCTCGCAGCGCACTAAGTACCGTACAGTGCTCAATGTCGACAGTTGGGCGTCTCGAGAATCGAGGATTGCATACGATTATAAAATGGTAATAAATGTAACGCGTGTGAACGTAGCGAGACGTGTTCTCCCACTATAAGGAATGACGGAACTCTGGCGCTGAGTCGTCGCGCATGAAGGTTCGCCGCATTACTATGATAATGCATTATTTCGCCACGAAACGACTAACCGTACGATTAATCGGTCCCGATAACAACCCGACTTAGCGCGGGTTCGCGAATTCTTTTCATCAAAATCTCGCACCGTACTTGCATGGCGCTAAGAATTATCTGCCTTCTTGAAAATACTCCCATGAAAATACTTCGGCCCCGCTTTGGCAACCGCTAATTAGAATTACAAGGCGCCGAGTGAAAAGTGTGAAGCGTCTTCTTCATCACGCTCTTCGAACTTCGAGCTCTGAATATAACATACCGTATCCTGTGTACTTTCGTTAGAAGCCACAGCCGCGGATGCCTTTGAGCGTGGCTTTCTTAACTGTTTTATGAATAAAAAGACGCCCCTGATAATCATAAGAATAGCCGGGAAACGAGAGCATCGGAGTGCGACGAAAGCGAGAGTCGTGGAGAAAAAAAATGTTAGCGAAAAAAAACAATTAGAAGGCGCTTAGTTAGAATGTTTTTTTTTCTCGTGACAATGAATACACGTGTCGCATGACGCAATCGACGAGCGAGCGGTTTGTTCGCATAATGCCAAATTGCCTTGCCTCATTCAAAGCTGGATTGTTCAGACAAGAACTTTCTCAGCCCGTCGATCGAAAGCTTCGAATATTAAGCGGACAAGATACTCGACGTTGAGCCTCCCCCTCGAGTTGTATTTAACATGCGACGATACGAGAGAACTCGGCTGAGTGGGAAAGATAGCCAAAACTTGGAAACGAAGACATGTGGTAGCGGATTATCCCAAAACTCGAGCAAACTGTTGTATATTGTATGATATATATTATATGTGGTACCGACGGAGCGTGCCGTGAATTCAACCTCGCTTACATACGACGTTAAATATTGCGTTGGATATTCATAAAGTTATGGGATTTATGTACGACGAAAAATGGAATGTGGAACGATCACTTTTGGTTTTGAATTATGGTTAACATTTTTTTTTTAATCTCAGCAGTTTGAACCTTTTATCGTAGAAAAATTCGTAATCAACATAGTTCACGTATTAGGGAGTCTCGGGCAAAATGGCCCAGTGTCCTCTATATGATACAAGAGAAATTAGTGAAAATATTCCGTTTTGCCCTGCTCGCTCACGTTCATAAGAGTTCAAGCGTGGCTCGACGAATAAACGACAAACTTCTTCGTTTCCTTTTGCTTGTAAGTTCTCGCATCAAATTTCACTGTGTACAGCGTGATCGGGAACTTTAATGTCCTACTTTAATAAAGTGCCGCTGCAGCGAGTTGCGGGTGAAGGTTGCGGTATGGTAACTTTCTGTTAATAAATTTCAACTGTCCCATCTCGCGACGATAAAGCCGCAATGTTTTTATTTTCATTTCTTTCTTCATTTCAATTATAACACGACCAATGCAAATGTGAAGATCGTGAGTTTTTAATTCATCACACGTACACATTTCTCCATTATTTATCATACCTTTCTGATTACAAATTCCATGCAAATTTGTTAATCCGTCTTTCGGATCCACCAAGTAGTTGACTCACAATTCGGTCCCGTTCGTCTGGCTTCTTATACTCGCCGAATTACTAGTAGGGCTGTCCAGATAGGCCGGCCTAGCTGGTTAAAATATCGTATCCGGCTAATGGATTTTATAGTTTGGCCTGCGAAACCGTCTTAGCCGGCTAAACTATTTTAGCCGGCCAAGTGCATAAAATCGTGCATAATTTCGTGCATAAAATCGAGCCCCTTAATTTCGCATTGTACTTTAATCCAAAAAGGCCAGCGAATTCGTGATCAGCGAGAAAAAATACGTCGGAATATCTGGCAGCTCACTTAAAAAAAAGAAAATAATATGTCGTCAAAAAATTCCAAGACTGATTAGCTTAGTCGGTTTTGGCCGGCTAAAATGAATTAACCGGCTAAGACGGCCAAACTAGAAAATCCATTAGCCGGATAAGATATTTTAGCCGGCTAGGCCGGCCTATCTGTACAGCCCTAATTACTAATCCCGCGACTCTGACTAGCATAACATTAAATATGATAAACGCAACATCATACGCACTCCAAGAGTTATAATCGCCATGTCCCGATCGAACCCTCATCGTGCTCGCGTGAACGTGCCGCGGCCTCTCAACGTCGTAATTATCCGGTCGGTGATTTCGACTAGACGCCCCTCGGTATGGCGAAGGGGTTAAGAATCAATTGATATCTCGGCAAAATCTCGTTTGTTTGAAATAAAATGATATATATATATACAGCCATACATATGTATGGCTATTTTACGAATGGAAGTACTGACGGTTAGACTTCCATAGTCATAGGCAAGATCGGCAGTCGGACAGCGGTAAATAAGAGTTGCCTGGCGCTGACGATGAAATATCTCGCTTTGCATCGGTACATCATCACGCAACCCGATTCCACCTCCCACCGTCCACCTTCCGTCGGTGCGGCTTTCCCCGCCGATGTTTTTGCCGGTTGTGTGCGAGGCGAGAAACTGCCGACGGCGATATAGGCATCGAGAGGACGCAATAAGCGACACGCACCGTCAGTCCCGCCTCCATCCATCGTCAGCCGGTGTACGTACAGGCGGTATCTACTGTCGGTTGTACACATAGGTGTTGTTCACGCTACCGCTAGGCACGCACGTGCCTAGCGGTAAGGTCGAACGAGAGGCAGAGAAGAGTCATTATCTTTCGCGAATCATTGCAGAGAATGTCGATGTCGATGTCGATGTCTCAATTCCGTAAGGGCACATGATGCCGATAGCCTGTCCAGTGTTGAACCATTCATGTCGATATTAGTAAATTTGTAATGATCCCTGTGGGGTCTCCGCTATAAAGCTTCGATATTAAATTCATCAAAATGCCGTTGATATGGAATTTGACAATCTGCGAACCTTTACTGTGAATTGGCAAGCGGATGTAAAACAGATTTCCAGGAACGTCCAATGCATAATTTCAATATTCCGGATGGTTTACGCATCGAAGTCAACGCGAGTTGTGGTTCCGATAATCACGTTTTTGCATGGTCATTTTTCGCCCTTGGCGCTATTTTTCTCTTTACCCGAAATATCAAATGGAATTTCATCAAGCGTGAGACCCATGGCTGTACTTTCAGAGAATATGGAACAATGGGAACACTCGGGAAATAAGAGGACCGCTGCGAGTCGTTCACCGCTTTGTCAATATGCCCGAGCAGAAAGCGGAGTTCTACAATGAGACGACGCGATCAAACGAGGAAGTAAGTATGACTCGGCATTTATTTGCAACTGGTTGCAGGATTCTTCGTGTATCAGTTAATTTTCATTATATATAATTTTCTACTAATTAATTTGTATGCTAATTATCAACATTCTCTTGACTGGAGGTCAAAGGGTGCGAACCAGCAATGGGATACAGCTTCGCTGCTGGAACCACCGACGGGCCGGGCTCTTTGTCCTTCGAGCAAGGCACCACTACCTCCAACCCTGTTTGGAACGCTGTGAGAAACTTTGTAGCCGCCCCGACGCCTGATGACATTCAATGTCACGGTGCGAAACCAATTCTGCTCGCAACCGGTCGGGTAAGCTGTCTACTTACACCCCCGCGAAAACAACAAACTCTTTGATTATCAAGTTTTCGCATAACATTGGCTTTCATCTTACAAATTCTTTGAAACATCCTAACGAGATTATAATAAGCTAATTTCGTGCACGTCGCGAGTGTGTACAGCCGTTTTGGGAATCTTAAAGAGCACCCTTGGGAAATATCTTGAGATCATCATTGCTTCGCGGATAATTTGATTGATATCATTTTTTTAAATATGTCTCGTACAGATGCGACTGCCTTATCAGTGGCAACCTAAGGTTGTCTCGACTCAGGTCGCCGTAATTGGAAACTTTGTGATCGCCGGTGTACCCGGCGAATTCACCACGATGTCGGGAAGGCGCATGCGCGATGCTGTAAAGTCTGCTATGAACGATGCCGGTCAGGATGATTCCGATGTCGTGGTAGCCGGTCTTTGCAACACTTACAGCGACTACATAGCCACACCCGAGGAATACCAGGTGGGATACGGATTGATTGCTAAAGTTTGCGAGAACATTAATTTTTATAGTATTTTATTCCTTTAAATTCAAGATTCAACGGTACGAGGGTGCGTCGACGATTTACGGACCGCACACACTCACAATTTACCTCAAACAGTACCGCGAACTGGTGATGGCTGCCGTACAGGTTTGTAGATCGAGTTTTTGCTATTTGCACACGTTTATCGAACAATATGGTATGCAATGATTTATAAATCGTGCCGATGAAACCGGTTGCAGAAAAGGAATTTGGAACCCGGCCCATTTCCACCCGATATGATCAAAAATAATTTGATAAGCCTTCAGACTCCGGTGATCTACGACACGTCCAAATGGGGAAGAAGTTTTGGCGATTGCTTCCTGCAACCACCCAAAATCGTCAGACCCGGAGATCGCGTCGATGTCCGATTCGTGAGTAACGCACTTTTGTTGAAACAGTGGGAAAGTATATACACACTCATACGCAGCTATTCGATTGATTATTTTCACTTTTATTTTGATTATTTCATAATCAATAAACTCGTCTGCGAAATATTCGAATATTTACATGTGAATTTTAGAGTAATAAAAATTGATTTACTGTATATCATCAATTAAATTAATTAATCCTTTAAGGCATAAAGTACTTTATAACGAGAACGGCATGACCCCTATCAGCACCCAACAAAATTTAATAATGTTTAAATTCAAATTATTTCCCAATATACGAAATAACGAAATGAACTGCAAGAACGATTGAATGTAAAAACGATTCGCACAAAGCGTGCTTACGTGCTTTACGCGATAATTTCCATGTAGGAAATTTAATCTCGTTCATGAACGAGAGCGAGGAAAACTGATCCGCGTCGTCCATTCGAGATAACACTTTTTTTTACGATTCGCGGAAAAATAGTAAAGATACCCCGTTTTGCCACATTTTCCCCTATACGCATACCATGTCGGTTTATTGGTATTTAGGTCTTCGTTTTTTGTTAAGGCGATATTTTCTTGCGATTGTCTCGGATCACGCGAGCATTTCTTCAGGTCATAAATTCGATCCTCGAAAGCCCCCTTCGAAGCTCGAACGGGTTGTGTAAGGCCGTCGCGTAACCGGTTAACGTTATTTTGCACATGCATCCGTGGTAGCGATTGTGCAATATTCTTCCGAGCGATTGCATCTCCGTGATAAAGCGTGTTGTACACCACCGTCGAGGAGCTATCGAGCGCTGCACTCCGTTGGATTGCCTATTTCCGGACGATTACACATTTCCACTCGCCGCATATCTTTCAGGGCAGGTTCATGACTGTTCTCTTTACCTGCGGGAATGGCATAAAAAGAAATAATCGTGCGAATGACAATAGACCGGCAAGAGTCGAGACTTAAAATTTTTACTATTCGTCGGAACGATACGCCGACGATACGTGTAATCTTGAAAAATCAGTTGCCAATAGAGAGATAAAGTTTCAGGGCGCAGCCTCGGGGACTCTTACAGATCCGCACGATATTTTATAGCCGCTCGTTGGGGTCGTCTATACCGCGAGGGCAAAAGTAGACCATCATGAACCTTCGCAACTACTTATAGCGCGAATGCCAATACGCATCGAGATATCCCCGAAGTATCTTCCATAAAGTCGAGATTATCGTTCCGTTGTCCCTGAGAGAATTCTATATCGCAGTAGGAGAGAACTCCGAGACGTGAAGTTTCTAACGTTCGCTGCGAAGCCGTCTCGTTTTTATTCCATTTTTTCTTGTCATTTTATTTCTTTTTTTTTTACTGCAAAGTGATAAGGTGCGAATATTACTCGGGCTCTTAATTGCCACTTCTGCAACCACGGTGAACTTCGCAGCTATGTCTTGAAGCCGGGGTGATGAATAATATTAAAATCCATTTCAAGGTATATGAAAGTGGCTCGAAAGGTTTTAAAACCCCGTGTATTATTACGACTAGAAAAATTGCATTATTATTTAAAGTGGTGTTGCATCGATAAATGATCTTTTTTTATTATTCACGGCTGCAGGGTTCCGGCCACCCTAGAAACAATCTCATGACTGGAAGCTCGTTCGTACTAGTTGAAAGACTCGACGATGATGGCAACTGGATCGTTGTCGCTACCGATGCCGACTGGGAAACCAAGTGTGTATACAAGTCTTTTTGAACCTCGAACTGACTCACACAACCTACGAATTAATTTAATTGGCTCCTTTTATTTTTTTATTTATGTAAAAATTAATAATTGTAGATTTCACTGGACCAGAACTTCGACGATTCTGGGAACGAGCGAAGTTGAAATAGAATGGCATGTTCCCGATGACGTAGTAGCGGGCCAGTATCGAATCAGGCACGATGGTTATTATCGTTATATACTCGGTGGAGTATATCCCTATCGTGGTTTTACCGATCATTTTCAGGTGAGACGATTTCTCGTATAATCTCAAAAACAAAAAATTAATTATTGGAATTCTTGTGAATCACAGGTAACCGCAACTGCCATGTGATACCAGAAGGACTTAGTCTGGAACAACATAGTTGACGGGCTTATACCAGGAACTACTATCGACAGTGAACGACTCTCGAACCACGACTTGTAAAAAAATATCTTATCGTGACTTGATTTATCTATTATAATTATCTTTTTCTTAATAAAATAAATAATTTTTTGAGTAGAGAAGTTCTTATTGGTGGAAGAATTTTACCTGCCCGAATGCACAGACACGGTACATTGAAATAATCACACAATCGAATTGGCCTTACGAAACTGATCTCGATAATTTTTAACTTTTCTCTTCGCACGGTTTCACTATACAGTGTAATTATAGCGAGTGCGAGTGCAAGCATGATCTGATCGGCGCTCGACGATAATTATGAGAGGTACATTTTTTATACCCATTCAAGAACCGTTGAGTGACAAAGCTTCCGAAGTAATTGCATTACAAGACACGCGATACCGTGTTACGAGAGTAGGAAGCGGCATTTCTTTTAGCCTTTTTCTACTGTACTACGGACGACGCGAGAAACCAGCAATGGTTATTTTCGACATTGCGCATTCGGAGACGGGCCGTTCCGTATATCAGTTCCTGGTTCACATCAGCTTTACTTTATAATAACTGGGAGTCCTGAAGTGAACTTCAAATTGAGAATCTCCTCGAGAAAGCTCGCAGCGCGGATTTGACTGAATCTCATTTCTTCCGATCGAGACCTCCCTCTATAACGTATATTTGTTTTTGTTTTTATACTGTACTATTTCACATAGGTAAAAGAAGCTTTTCCTCGCTTCAACTTCTATAATTGCTTCGAGTTGCATAAAGTAGGTTACTACCTACTTTATTCAACTATGCATCCAGTTGCGACTACATAAATCGTTTGGAATAAAAACAGGATCCATAGAGATAAGGGGACACATTCATGGCGACTCGCGCTGGGGTCTCACTGCTGATAATAACAGAATTAATGCAAGAAATAATTGTCTTCAATTATCGTGAATTGTTTCAAGAATTATGACGCAATATTCAGCTTCGGACTTGCTTTGTTCTCTTCTTCCGCACTCGGAAATGGCAAATGTCTTTCTTTTCATTTGAAAGAAACTTGGGGCGGGGGAGGAAATGTCGAATCATTTTTTCACGTCAAGTCTCGCAGCGAAAAGTTTTCCAAGTGCCAAAGGTCCGATATCGTAGGCACCACAGTTAAGACGATGTATTTGTTTCTTTTTATTCATTCCAAACTTTCCAGAGAGAATAGTTAAAAGTAATCATTTAGTTAATTAAATCTTCTCATTTGAGCGGAAAGGGTGAACTCGAACTCGAGACAATCGGGAACACAAGTTCACTCTTTAGGTCTAGGATCAGTAAATCAGTTTCTCGTTCGTAAGATAGGCCAGCTGTGGGAACTTGAAATTGGGAGGTAAAATGAAATGAAGGATCCCATAATTTTCCGCGAAGAACTCATCCCTCAATAATCTCGGGAAGTCTTTCGCTGTCGGCACAAAGTTTTTTTTTATTAGGAATGGTACGTTTATTTATATACACGAGCGGTTCTCTCGTCAATTTTAAATTAAATGAGTTCCAACAAATCCAATCTGCTTTTTCTTTTAAGCACGTAATTCTTTCATGAATAATCGACGTGCGGCATGTTACAGCCAGCAAAAGAAACTTCCGCATATTTCATTTCGAGGAATTTGTTTTATATCAGATACAAATTGATTTCAAATGATTAACCCCTTCAGAAATTCCATGAATGTGACAGGTGTAATAATCCATTCCCGGTACGAATCGGCTTGAACTCGTCTCATTCGCTTACCTCTCGTTTGGAGGTTTCAAGGGCCAGTGAATAGTCGTAAAAGTGGCGCCAGTCTGGCATCCGCAAAGCCGCGAGGTAAACACGTTTCGCAGCGCGATAAAAGCACCACGAAATTCTTCCGAAGGAATGTTTTAAACGATTTGCTGCGCTCGTAATATAGATCCCAATCTTCAGTCTTGTGCAACGGGCTCCTCCATATTTGCTATTTGTTTTTTCGTTTTCTAAATCCTTTTTTTAGGTAGGAATCGAATTACGTTTTTGTTCTTATTAGATGAGGGTACACGTTAAAGCTGAGCGAATATTTCAATTATAACGAATGTCGGTCGAATAACCGCCCCGAGAAATGTGCAGTCACGATAAACGAACCAAAAATACACACCAATGTAACAAGTTTCATCCAATATACGCGCCAGTGAAACCCTCGGGACAATCGTCTAGGATACCGCCGAATGATAAAATATCTATATTGTTTTCGAGCTTTCAATAGCGAAAGTTACACATCGTAAATTCTCTAAGGTACTTTTAGACTCGATCAATCATATGAATTCCCTGGGTCTCGACTTTGCGCCGTTGCGAGTTTCTTCGTTTCGTTTTTCAAGTGACCCGAGTTGACCCCGGAGATCGACAAATTTAAATCCGGGGCACGGAGACGTAGAGAGGGCACCTGAAAGAATTCCACTCTCGAAATTCTTTTTGTGGTAAATGTTTACGGTTTCAATTTTATGACATTTAGTAATTCTTTTATGGTACGGAAAAAATCTGTAAAGTAATTGGCATATGGCTTAGTCATTTATTAAAATGTTGCGCATAGTCTCCATGAGCAAGCCAAAATTGATCAACGAGCTTTCTTATAGAGAAAGCTATGCATAAAATTGTAATCAATGAGGAAGACATGTGCGAATTTTTGAGTTTATAAAAGATAAGTTTACAGCACGTAAACAATTTTATTTAATGTGATGATAAACGAACCTGCATTCATTGAGATATTGGTTTCGCCACTGTAAATAAGTGGGGAAAACGAGGAGTCTCGTTAAATAAAGTTTCGATTAGACAGAGATCCTCAGTCCCCAGAGCGTAGAGGAGGCTTTGAAGCTGCCACGAGAATCATCCACTTCATAATTAACGGACAGCTCGAACGGAAACTTAAGCTAACAGCGAGTACAATAGATAGGCTGTTAAGAAAAACGGCTAATAGTTCTAGTATTCCGGACTAATTCCCGTATTCCGGACTAGGAGTAATCCCTAGACCGGAATACGGGAACTTACACGAGATAAAACGGCTTTAAAAATTCGATCCTATTACGTAAAATCTAAAGCTTTGAGCGGATTCCTCTTCAGACTTTCCATTCCACATTAGACCTTCGCCGAATAATTAATTGTATGGGTAAAGGATCCAAAGTTCCTCTGCTGTCTGGCGAGAGCTGCGTTGATAAATTATGAATATTCAAATCGACGGCCTGTGTTCAATTTGAACCCCAATCTGGCCGAGCTGCATACGCAATTTAATTAATGACAACGTCCATCCAGTTGAATGAAATCTTATGCAATTTTTTTTCCGAAAAATACTGTTCATCATGCAACGACATTGGTATAAATGAATTTATAAATTAATTTATCCACCGTTCGAAACGATAAAATTCTCATCGCCGAGAGAATAATATATAACTTGTTGTGAAATGAGAAACACGCACGAATGTGCGTGGCATTATCGAATATCTGGGGACGACGGTATTAAGGGCGACATGTGTCACAGATATTATTGAATGATACGGTCGCGAACGCTTCCGTTTCAAACTCTATCGGATTATCGGATAGTTTATGAAATCTCGTGCTGCGCGGAAAACCCACGACGTAACACAATGCTCATACGCAGGACAAAACATGCATTGTCAATAGATTCTTACTTTCTCATCAGACACGAGAAAACGTATCGGAAAAAAAGAAGTATCACGAAAAAACAAAATCGTTGCAGAATATGATCTGAATATAGTTATTTGAATGGCAAGGCCGTAGAAAGGGAGTTCGTGACGAGTGTAAAAATGCCGCACGAGCCGAAGTCGAGTGCGTAATTCACACGAATCATGACTTCCCTTTCTACGCCTATGCCAAATTCACGAAAATCATCCTTTTTCGTTTTTGGGAAGGGTGCATACAAAGGCACTAATGGAAGAAAAAATACCATAATGCGTTTATACGCAGGCGCAGTATTTTTCTCGCATGCGATGCAAAAATCGTAATTTGCGATACAAGTAAAGCGAACTTTATATGTAAGCTGTGAAGTAAAGCGTATGAGCCGCACGAGTACCACAGGAGCACGAAAGCGGGTGATTCCTGTGGTACGAGCGCGGCGATTCCGAATCACTTAACAGTCCGCGTGTAATGTTCGCTACACACCACTAGTATCGCGAAATATTGTTCTAAAGAATTCAGGAGAAACGCTACTCCGTGCTTGCTGATTGTGGCATTGTATGCACAGCGTGCGTAAAATACGAGAAGCGTGCATAAAGAAAAATTGGCCCGATGTGCAAATACACTGGGTATTTATAGTATTGAAGATTTTTTAGTATGTATAGTATTGAAGTTTTTTTTATTTACAGTGTCAATAAAAAATTTGGCTGTAAAACGCCACTTACGCCACTATTGGCAGACACAAAAAGTAGCACTTTTCATGCATGAGTTACGTAAAGTGCATTCCTGTGCTCACTTCAGAGAAACACAAAGCGAGATTTTACGTGCATGCGTTAGGAAAAATATTTTCCATACTCCAGAATGCAGCAACAGAGTTTGCCCCTTTCTGTCTATCAGTCTGGGTCGCAGAGATTTCGGCGAGCTAAAGAATGCTTCCGATCCTATGGAAATGAGATATCCTTTGCGAAGCGAACAATCGTTCGCTGCGTCGGTTCGACGAAGACGGTCGCGGCGGCGTGGCTTTTGTCTAGCGTACAAAAAACACCGTTTCCGCTTATCGATAAGAAGAAACTCAACCGGTTTCGACTTACCTCGACGGTCAGCTAATTTCTCTCAATGGCTAAGCGAGATGCAAGATCAAATTGTATGACTCGGATAACTTGCAAGTGGCCTCGGGCGTCGTGTAGCGGAGAAATTACTGGATTCCACGATGGCTTCAGAGCTCGTCGCCTCACCGGGACTTGTGTCACCCGAATGAACGTGATTACGTATATTCAACGAGTACAGTGCTCTCGTTATCGAGATGACCATTCGACCGAGCGTCCCCAGTGCCACCGGTATGAATCGAGTGAGCGTACTCCGAAATGTTCTCTATAAGCACTTCTGTATGCTTCAGTGATTTGGGCTACATTATTCTCAATGGCACGTGGCATAGACACCTAATGGATTTGCGTGGGCAAGCAGGAGGGCGATTGGAAAGAGGATGATGATCGAGGGTCTGACCTTTACGAAAATGAAAAAGAAAAAGAACGACTGATCGCGAAAGTAAACACGGTTGAAAAAAAAAACAATTAATCGATGCTACGCCATAGTATGGTATTAACTTTTAACCCCAAATAAATTTATCGATTTATTATTATTATCATCTTAATAATAATTTAATATTATTATTAATTTATTATTATTAATATTTTATTTATTCCAATAAACAACTTCGAAGATTCGATTGTATTTGAGTGCCGAAATATCCGAGCATCAGCGGCGAATGCTTCCAGACGTGTGCGCCCTTGCGATAGGTTTACACTTCTGTTGACGAGGGTTCGGAATCGAATGTCACGGCGGCTTCCGATCGAAGCTTCCGCTCAGGCAATACTTTAGGAAATTGAAGAGGATGGGTAGTAAAATAGTCGTAGTTGCTATCGGGCGGGATTATTTAGATAAAATGTGTTGCGCAAGAGATCGGCAACAGCGAATGATTGGTTCGTATCGCATGATTAAAATTATAAAGACAAGTCGTATGTGCGCACCGCCCTGCATTCATGCCCGGTCCGCTTTCTCGTAACCGCTATATTCAGATCGTCCACATACTCACAAAGCGCATGGTACACGCGTATAAAATACGGCTTACCAGATTCAGTCAAGCAATTTTTCCGCCGAGTAGTAAAGGCTTTCAATTGAAAAAGAATGTATTCATTTTCTTTTTTTCCCTCATAGAAGAAGCTATGGTTTTTGCTTTTTTCGTAAATAATTAATCACCGAATGAATGCGTGCTCGGATTTCTCTTTGACGATACGAACCCGCTCGAAAGGGATAGGCCATTGAATTTGGAGCTACGGCAGTGGGTATCATCTTTAATTGTATCATCCGCATTTGCATAGATTTTATCGAAGTACGCTTGATCGAAAAGATATAATGGATCGTAAGCCGATCAACGACAATGGAGAGAAGCCATTGGGTATGTTAAATATAGATGCTGCGGTATGCCTGTATACATGCATATAATTACAGACCGCGGAAGGCATTATAGAGCATGAGCGGGAATCACCGAGGTCACTGCTACACTGAAAAAAAATATCAATGACTCAAGTAAAATTCGCTTGCGGGCTGCCAAAGAAAAAAAATTGTTGTTTCAATTCTACTTTCGATTCTTAGAATTCCAGATGGGATTGAAACGATTGAAACGGTAAAATTTTAATCGCGACATCTTAAACAGCCACTTAAAGAGCTCAATACTACATTTTCCCAATATCAGGAACATCGATAAGTCGCTTCTCCGACTCATCGAAGAACCGATTGTTTTTTGAGAATCTACCAAGAAAATAAGATTCAGCCAACATAATCGAAATAAATGATATTCTCTCGGCCGTGAATCATTGGCACAATTAAGATCCGTCGACTAGCCGAAAAATGTGCGGTTTTTCGCGTCTGAGCGGTGAAGGATGCTACTATTCGGGCGTCTGGTGAGGCAAAGCAGCGGCGGCGGGAACGTGCTCCGCAGACGCGCATGCCGTCCGCGACAGTCCTTCCCCACTGTGTTCTCTGTCGTGTGTCGAGTGTTGACCGGCGCTCGTGCAGTCGCCGTTCGCTTCGCCGTCGTGCCGGTCTTGTGAATTACACTACCCATAAATTGATCGAACGAATTATAATAATAACAATAAGAATAATCATTAAATCATTTTGGAAAATAGAGTATGTATTTTAAAAAATCGTGACGAAAGAGTGACATGATCTACACTGTATCGAGACCGGCCAATCGATCGCCAATGTCGACCGTGACGATCCACAACTTCTACAGGCAGCATCACCGACTCGTCACGGAGGATATACATTCAATAACTCACGGATAATGAAATTTCATTGAAACTTTGCATAAACAAGTGCGCGCGTGACGGAAATTCTCAATGCAGCCATGACCAACTGATAAATGTCAGTGCCGGTGAAGTTCGATCGACAGGAGCGCGTCGTTTAAAGACAATGTTTAAAAATCTGATCGGCGACGTTTAAAATCGTGAAAAAAATCTGTAATTACAGACAAGAAATATGGAGAATACATTCGTAACTGGATCGACGAGCCCGCCGAGTTTTTTCCGAGCGGAGGAGACTTCATCATGGCCAAGCATCGATTATTTCTCTCGTATGAACGGGAGCTCAGAACAACCGATCGCTCCTTACGCCTCGCCGGACACCTCCTTTATGGCCTTTGGTGCGCAGCGCGATCCGCTTTACGTGGTTGTGCCGATAACGATAATTTATCTGTCGATACTTTTAACTGGTATCATCGGAAACATCAGCACGTGCATCGTAATAGTGCGCAACAAGTCAATGCACACAGCAACAAACTACTATCTCTTCAGTCTCGCTGTCTCGGACCTGTTGCTGCTCATCGCTGGACTACCCGTCGAGGTTTATCTCGTCTGGTCGAAATACTCGTACATTTTCGGCGAAGGATTTTGCATGTTTCGGGGCATGGCTGCCGAATGCTCGACCAACGCTAGCGTCCTCACGATAACGGCGTTCACCTGCGAGCGTTACATCGCTATCTGCCATCCGTTTCGCTCGCACACCATGTCTAATTTGTCCCGGGCTGTAAAGCTCATACTCTTGATATGGCTCGTCGCTTTACTGGCCGCAATCCCGATGGCACTGCAGTTTGGCCTCGTCAAGTACAACGATAATCCGGAAATCCTCATGTGTACACTGAAGAAAATCCTCTACGAACACTCCTTCGAAATCGCGACCATTCTGTTCTTCGTCGTGCCGATGATCCTCATAACGGTTCTCTACGCCATGGTCGGACTCAAGCTGAAACAATCGAACATGATGAAACGCGACAGCGGAAGAAGTCGATCGGTAATCGATCCATCGGGTGCTGCGAGCGCTGTTGGAAGTTCCTTGATCAATGAGAGAAACTGTCGTCATCAGACGGGAAGATCGTCGAGACGGGTGCTCAAGATGCTCGGTGAGTTTTTGACAATTTGTTGATTTTTTTTTTGTAATGTTTTTTCCTGACAATTTTCATTCAGAAAAACCCACTAAAGATGTTTTCTTTTCAATAAGGAGGAATCGAATTTTCTTTTCTTATCCTTTGCCATAATTATTATTAGTATCATGAGCCCTGTCAGTCTCAGGAAATAGAGCGAAGCGAGGCATAAAGCTCTTCCCCTCGTTGACATCCTGACCAGTAACTCGATCGTTCTTCTTCGCCCGACGAGCTATTTTTTTTTCCTAGCTCCCCATCGTCCCAGCTCTTTTGTGCTCCCTCTCTGCTAGCCCGAAAATGCGGTTTTTAACAGGTAATAATATATCCCCCATTGGTACGTTTTCTCCTGGAGAAAGTTTCTATTGTCGGATTATTGTGCTGCTGCTGACGTCCCTAACAGATATCAAAGCAACTCATGTCTCACGAGCGAACGTTCGACAAAGTAGAACATCAGATGTTGACTTTGAGTCCTAATGGCTTTTCGAAGAAAACATTGCTATCGATTTCGAAAATAAAGACGTCGCATAGGCAGCAACGAGATGTCTTGTATGCTCGTACGGAGTCCTGATTCGTAATTGAGCCTATTTGAACCATCGAGAGGTCAATGTGAAGAGTCTTTTCGTTTACCGGCTGCTTCCTTGTCGAATCGTCCATCATAAATTGTCGTCGTGATGTTATCGACGATATTTTGATTCAAAGGCTCGACCCTTGAATATCTCAATCACATTCAACCAGCGATTATTTGATGCGCATTTCACGGTCGCCCCTGCTTTAATGCTCGATTTCTCTATTCATCCATGTCCCTACGACTACCGCGCTTCGAGATATAACTCTTCACAATTCCTCGTACGTGCCCGACTTTCAGCAGCACTCAGCAACATCCCTCGCATAATTCTTCGGCGTCTCAACTAAGTACTCGTTACCGTCATCCAACACCTCTTATGCGTTGGCCCCACCGGCCAACGCCTAAAATGTCGGTCAGAAAGTGCTCCGAGAATATCCGAGACCAAGAGGATTTCGGAAAATATCCCTGGTCTCGGATACATTAGAAATGGGTTTGGCGACGTAAATCAGAAAAAAGAGAGAGGATCCCGAGACCCTTGTAACTGTCTCCGAGTCGCAAGTGACGGCCGTGGGACAGTTTCTCCAGTAAGCCGATGTCTCTCGCTGAGTCCCCCAATCTTTTCGATTTAACTTGGAGAGTATTAGAGCCTCGACGGCCGCGTTAGTCAATAAGGTAATTTATTCCTATCGGGAAAGGATCAGGTGTCAAGGGGCACTTAGAACCACTCGGATATATTGCCGCCTATTATATAACGTTTGCGTGGAGACAACCAAAGCTCATCGAATAATATATAACTATCTTTGGAGACTTTCTCTCTCCCTTTCGTACCAAGCCCATTCCCGTGATTACGCGATCTTTTATTTGATTGCCAATATGTTATTTTCTATTTAACTTTTCGCACCATGCCGAGAACGGGGTTTGATATACCGCAAGATCCGTGTACTGTTCTGGTGCACCGCACGTTACGTGATCGTTCTCGTAAATTAATCGAAGTTTCTACACAGCATACAAAACATACACAACATACTTCATCGGATCACTGGCCGAGCGAAGAAGCAACCGTCGACATATCGACAGTCTATTGTACAGCTATCGTCGGTACATCAGGCTTCACTGATGACCCGTATCCATCAGCCTTTCTCGTTAGCATCATAATTACTCGTGGACAGGTCACAGTCATTCGCATGTCCGTCTCGGATTTCAATGGACATTGAAACTCAACAGGTCTCTCCGTTCGGCGATCAACGCTGACTTGGATGCGGGTACAAAGACCAACGAAATGACAGGGGCACGCAGCGGGATTCCAATCGTGAAAATAAGACCAGGAAGCTCCGCGTATAGATATAGAAGCCCCACATATAGAAGAGTATAAAAGTACACGGGGGGCAAACCCGATCCGAGGTAGGGCCGCAATAAATATCGATCGGCTCGATTGGTTGCCGAGGTCTTATGGCGTGACGCATATATGCAGGGTACTGTAATAACATCGTCGTTTTCGCTGCATCAGAAAGCTTATCCATGGCTTCATGTTTTACACATACCCACGCCTGCCCGCCGTCATCCTGAATCCGTTGGCGCGTGTGTGTACATTAATAATTTTATCCGAGCAAATCCGAAAGCGCGCTCTTCTAAAGCTGCGACTAATTACTCACTTCGTTCAGTAAGAAGCGAACAAAACCGAATGATCGAAATCGCAACAGAAATTGTTGAGACGATCTGTATTTGTTGTGCGGCAAGTAAACGAAATTCGATTGCCACTCGAACTTCCGTTCAACGCCCCCTTTCTCGGCGAATATGATGGATCGCGTAAGGGAGAATGGTTTCCGAACCACGAGACTCGTAAATCGACGTCTCCCAGGATACATGACACGCCTCAGCGACTTTTGCTTCTCGTGCGTAACATGCGGGTTTCCTGTTGGATAGTGGATCCAACAAAATCTTTCTACTTCCCCAGCACCGGAGCGACAGGGGAAGCGATTAATCCGGCCGGTTTTTCAGGATTCCTCGTGGGCCGCCTTAACAGGACGAGCAGGTCGTATTTCCTCGCCCCTCCACGACTCCATTGCTTCTAACGTCCAAGAGGATTCATCTTATTCCGTTAGGGACGAGTTTCGAAATAAACCTTTTTTCCGGAAGCGTCGACGGACTCCTCCCTTTTGTTTGATCATCCGTTTCTCTTCCCGTTTACGACCTTACCTTGGACCTCTTATTTTTGTTCTCGTTCGGTAAATGGTATTTCTACATTATTGAGTTTCGTCAGTGGGGAGACGCGATTCGCGTTTACTTTTCATGAAATGAAATGATACAAAAAAAATTTATAAAAAAGAGTGCACAAAAGGAAATGGATGTTACTGAACAGTATTTCGATACTTACGTGCGAGGACGACAATAATCATTATCGTCTGTAAGTATAACTATTCATATCTGAATCGAAATATTAACGATAATAAATTGTTACTATCTATTTCTTTCGGTGTCACGAACTTGTTGCCCACAAATTTGCAATAATGTTGTTTATCATACCTGCACCTTAATTTTACTGGGATCGGGATAAATTGGTGTCCAAGTAATGGAAAATCCAGCATTGGCAAATTTCGCGAATTAACCTTATAGGTAACTCTACCCACTGGAATATTATTCAATTACTATATCATAGGTGTTTCTACGATTAAGTCGCATCTGACTGGTGTACGACAATCCATATTCAATTATACATTTCCAGAGGTAAATCCACGATGTAGCTAGCCTCAAGGCTCCGGATGCATGAAATTCTCAGTTAATACAGTAAATTCTGTATCGCGAATGAGGACTGGTGTGGAACCCGACCACAATGAATAATCGGAGCACAAATGCTAAGTCGCTTGCAGAACTTACGTAAGGTGGTTGGATCGAGCTTATACACATAGCCACAACTATATTATAGGACATTATTCGCATATGCATCGTCCATGATTAAATCCGACGAAGATATCTCAATTCTCTAGTCATGTCTAGAATGACAGTGGCGAATATGCACTACCCCGACTACCGCGTAAACATGATCCGGACCATATTCACCCCCTTCTACTGTACACTGTTTACAGGCTCGTGCTTTACTCTGATAGAGCTCTGCTCAATCAATCCGATGTTACGTTGTTTTTCCTACAGCGTATTACCAAGCTGGGAAGAGCAGGAAAAAACGGGGCATCGAAAAAATAATTATGAATAATCTTTATCAATTCTTTCGCGGGGAATAAAATGAAGATGGTCCTTTCACCCCAATGTGCTGCATTGCCCCGCATTCCGGAAGTACACAGTATTTCCATGTAATTGAACAAGTTCTGTCGAGTAATCACCGCAGACGCTACATCAATATAGCGCCGCAAATGCGGACGCTACATCAATATAACACCGCGAACGCGAACGCGGTCGCCGCGCGTTTGACTCGAGGGATCGCGATTCGTTTGCATAGAAACTGGTAGCCCCCATTCCAGACGCGCGAAAGTGCAATTGCTTCACCATATATGAGATTCAACTCTACACATACATTCGATTACTTTATCCAAACATCACAGTACGGGGAGAGTTCCCTTTCAAGAACAGACGCAGTGAAAGCGCAAACGTGCATACTTTTGTTTTACCAATTTGCGCCCATCCTCTTTGAACGCGGAGAGTTATAACCATGTACGTGTAGGAGGCTCGCGCTGGGCGTGATGTCGCAGGTCGGGGGCTTCGCAACTTGAGATGTAATTATAAATTTCGAATAACAATAGCATACCCTACATTGACGATAAAAATAATGGTAGTAGTAAGTGTGTGTTTATTAACAATACATACGATGCATTAACGACCGTTCCAGTTATTAAACATTTATACATTTACACATTTATATCGGCATCCACATATTGTCAACGAGCCATCGACCGAAGTCCTTCAGTCCTAAAAATATTATTTTACACAAACATAATATTGTGAACATTACTCTTCAATGAGTTTTTTTCCGAATTTCGATGTCATCAATATTTTTTGAGATATAGCGATTTTTATACCGCACAATGTAAGTACTCGCTAAGTGCGCATCTCGACCGAATCGTCAGGAATCGAGGTCCTTACGCAGCGAGGATCCCGTACGTTAAGGATTAATTGTAGTTGAGATTTTTTAACAGTAGACAATTAGCGAACTCTGCCCGTACCCACCAAATTGTTTATAGCCCCTGTTTGTTATATTCGATAGAACTCCGAAGCGGCGCTTATTGCTTTTCATCCCAGCCCAGCCAATTGTATGAGAAACTTCGTATCGACAAGTTCTCAGAAGCTGACAATTTTTGTTCGAGATGAAAACGATATTTCGATCACCCTTACGTTGGCTGCATCATGTATGCTGTTCACCTCGGTCAACTGTCTCATCATTTTCTCATTTCATCCATATAGTCTATTATATCCCCACGACGGGATGACCCTCGTTTATTTTTTCTTGATATCAAGCGTCTACATGACTCACACTTTAACTTCTTTCTCCCATCTTCTTCTCGTTTACACCACTTTGTGGCAATCTTGAAATTACGGAAGAAGGCGATTATTACCCATCATGAAGAACAACAATTGTTTCCTCCCTGCGCTTGTGCAATTACGGCTACATTAGCAAATTATCGTTGAAGAATCGGCGTACGGTTTACATTTGCGACATGAACTCGACTTGTGACTGTTCTGACGACCCAAATCGAAAATGATTGCCCGATGTGATTGAAAGGCTCTTTCATCGGGACAACGTTCCACAGGCGGTTTTGTAGTAATTCGGACCGATATTGCAGATTGTAAATTCCGCCGAGCCAAAGATTCGTTTAATCGAAAAAACCTTTTCACGCGATACGCCAAAAGAGCTATTCAAATTACATTTAAAACACCGAGTAAACCATTCGAAGCATCCTTTCTCTCGTCGATCCGGATACGTACAGAGGACTGATGCCACCTTTTGACTCTGTCGTACTGTCGTTTCAACGTCGACGTTGTGGTTTTTTTTTTTTTTTTTTTTTTTTTTAAGCGTCTGTTTTTAAGTGTATGTGTTCACCGCATAAATGGCAAAACACAAGCGTCTCGATTAACCATTGTAAAAGAGAGGTAACATTTTCAAAATTGAACTCTTCCATTCAATTTTGTTCATCGCACAGAATTTATTCCCCATGCTGTATTCTCTGCTGCAGTTGCGCCAGAGCTATCCATACACTCTGGCGTTTTTGCCACGGATTTCCGAGCACTCCAGGAGTCTAGAATTATTTATCGTCGTTCTTCTGCTCAACTGACGGTGTGAAATTTTACAATAAATAGATTGCAATTTCTTCTCAACATTTACTTTGCGCAGACCGACGAGGCGTTTCGTGAATCTTCTCGAATTTCTTAATTCCGGGATTAATCGGATAGTCTTAACGGATTCCTGTTTCGAATGCCCGTCGAGTAAAATATTTCATCGAGACGACGTAAATTCGAGAAAAAAAATAATCCTAGCTCTGCAAAAATCTTTCGTTGATTTTATTTTACGTCCATCGCGCTATCGCAGACCTCGACGAGGACAGTGATTCCGGCAAATGTGCAAACTCGTTTTACTGGTCCAGCTCCGTAACTTTTTTCTCTACCCAACCGACCCTTCCTCGTCGCGTTCCGAGGACACACCAGTCTGCCTTTACAACACCGTATTCGGACGCTCTATCGAAAAAAAACGTGGAGCAGTTTCTCAAATGATTGAGCGATGACTCATCGGACGAGGTTCGATGCGGCATTCGTGCTCGATGAAATTCAATTTTTTCATTTGAAGAAATTGATCGACGAGGAACGGCGAGCTAAAAATATGTGCATCGTATTGCGAAATAGTGTCTTACTCGAGCGGCGTCGATCGCAGCTAATGCTTTGAAATCGGAGGTCGGTATACGACCGCGTGGGTGCAGTATAATGACCGTGAATAGAATTAATGGGGTGACTGTTGACAATTCCGTGTCACCGGAAGAATTTGTGATACATGAGAATATGGACATTATTGAGATCTGTCAGCACGTTCATACCCTCAATTGGTATACCGAAACATACCTAGCCGTATATGTAACAGGGTTAATCTACTGTCAGAGCGCTATGTTGCCGAGAGGTCGATTCGACTGAACAATATCCTACTAATTCAAGAAGGAATTGCGCTGTTCCGCACTAAATCCATTATATCTACTGCAACATTAATTTTCTCGTGTTACAACAGAAATATTTTTAAATAACTGGGAATAACCGTGTCGTCCGAATTTTCACAAGTTTCGAAATATACCAATTTGGTTTATATCGATGGTCACGCAAAGCTTCGCTTCGGGAAGACTGCACTGAGAAAAAAATGACATAGTAAAAGCAACAATACTAACTTTTTACCATAAAAAATAGTTTACCATAAAAAATAGTCAGGCGGAACGTTTACATTTTATATTTACGACAGTGACAAAAAACCATGGTTGCAATTATAATTATAATTTAACCAATTGAATATATACTATCAGAAACTATCTATATAGACGTTCGCCAGGGGAACTATCGGTATTACAGAAAATACTATCCTTTTTCTTAGTGAAAATGTCAATTTTTGAACTGTCGATTCCAAACACCCATAGTGCCATGTTAAACGTTTGTCTGCTGGCATCGTTTTTCCCTTTTATTTTCTCGGACGAGAAGCGTGAATACGACAAAAGCTTCGTGACATTCGAAGCGTGAGACTTTTTGCTTTTTTTCGTGAATGGATGTGACATCCTGCGGACTGTTACACATGAGAGAATTCGTTTGGATCAATCAGCTCGTGTGTGTGAAAGAATAGCGAACGATCGAGGTAGTTGAAGGGTGAATTTCGTATCCGAGTAGTGTTGGAAGGGGTATTTCGCTTGGGCGTTCGAGCTTTCGATCGTATTCACGCAGGTATTCTGCGATGCTACATACTTCGTTTTCCTGTTTTTATTGTTGCTTCCTGTAGCTCGGAAGCTGCACCATGACGGTAGTTTCAAGATAAAACCGCAGATGTACTCCCGCATGACCGGCTACCGGAGTAGAATTTTTGGTACAGGAGTAGAACAACACAAAGATCAAACATACTGCCCGGAACAACAGCAAAATCATTCGATAAGTACGAGCACTATTCTTTACTGGCAGGTACCTATTTCATAAAAGGTAGTTCTCGGTTGAAAATTCTGTGAACGGCAGATGTATCTTGTGGATCAATAGAAATAAAAAAACAAGCTGCTGAAAGGCGACCGAGTGATTACGTTATCCTGCAGAATATACTTTTAGACAATGTCGCTCCAACTCGGGTGCCTCGAAATGAATTTAAAAAAAAACCCGACGGTATAGTCTATATTTCGAAGTTTGTTTCGCGCAGGCAAATCGACGGTTTGTAGGAAACGATGTGGAAATGTTAAAGTACGCGATTTGATATTCCATCTAATGCGATACAATTACTCTCGAGTGAATACCCATAATCGATTCGGTCTGCGAACCAAGGCCGAATCGATTATTTATCGATAGAGGTCCAACGTATGGTTGACCTCTTTAACGAAAAACACAATCCACCGGTGCACGCTCGATAAAAACAGAGTACAGGATAATAGTCTTCAGGTCTTGGTATCGTTTCATCCCTTCGAGACTACGCTTTTCTTGCCCTTTCTTCTTGCTACCTACATATATCAAAAAACATAGTGAAGTCCGTTTTTTGTGCGAGTTTCGAGTTTCTTATTGATTTCGACACGATCAAGGATTCCAACGTAAGGACATTTTCTTTTTCTCTCTTTGTCCTGTTATTGTCGTAAAAAACAAGTATTTTGAGAATTGTTCTTTTCGGCTTTTCGAGACGATTCCCTTCGCTCGCGAAAGAAAAGGTCGAATATACATATCGCGAAGAGGCGTTTCTTCGAATAGCCGACTAAAGAAAACCCACCGAACTGAACGGCTGGCTACCAGAGACGTCGACAATAGCCTAGACTTTCTGTACGATTTTATATGGCGGACAAAAAACATCGCCATCCCATACACAGAGAATTCACCCGTTGGAACTGTGGACATCTTGTACGCCTCGGAATAAAGCGAGAAGACACACGACCATGTTCCGCCGAAACTTTGTTTCCACGAATACTGCCCTAAATTTATTCGCGACCGTACACGTCGACGAAACATAAACGCTTGCCTTGTTTTATCGTAAGTTCTATAGAATGCATTATTCGCTTATGCAGATTAGTAACGTACGAGAGGATTTGGTCGGCCGCGGCGCCAGACGGCCCGATAAGCCGGGTCTCGTTCCACGCTTGCCCGTAATAACAGAACATCAGTGTAGCATTCGTCATAGTTGCAAAGAGGAACCTAACGTCGCACGCAAACTATCTGGCGACACTCGACGACCCAGCGTCAGAAATTGGAGGAACAACCCATATGGCATTCTGCCGTATACTAAAACCTCTCGTCGTCGTTGTCGTCACTTCCGGGCGAAGAATGAAATTTTAAACCGGAAAGTACGTCACAATGAAATAAAAAAAAAAAATTGTTCTGGATGTCACTGCAGGTTTAAAAGTGAGGATTTCAACCCGGAAGTGACGTTACAGAGAAAGTGTAGTATTTTTTTCTGAAACGTATCTCGAATGCAGCCAGTGACGGAAAAGCGGGAATTAAGAAACACAGCAAGTGTATTTGGAATAGTATTTGGAATGGTGCCGAGCCCGATGGTCTTCGATATTATAATATTATATTATTATAATATTATAATATTATTCGGTCTTCGAATAATATTCGCAGACCATGAATCTTCGGAACAGAACACAGGCTCCCACATCGTGCCCGATACAGGTGCAGCAATAAAGTTTTTCGTCTATCCGATATGCAGAATCCGATTCAATATCGGCTCCGGCGGATACCGAACGCACGGCAGTCGGATGTTTAATTTCATCACGCCGTACCCTTCGCTACTCGCACGTTAGGTCACATCATAAAGCACAGACCAACCGGATCATCACGCTCAGCTCGCTAATTATAACTAGTTTTTCTTCACAGCTGCGTTGCCAGTATTTTATTTTCTTTTCTTCCCATACACCAGCAACGTTCGATACGAATCTGATAAAAAGAAGAAAAGAAAAAAACGGAAACTCGTCAGTTCTTCGAAAATGATCGATTAATCACTTTGTGTTTATCGTTTTTATTTGTTTTCGTCGCAGAGTCGTAGAAAAAGATTATAGATGAACCGAAAGTGTCGATGCTATCTTATCTTCTCTCTCGCTCGTGAATACTCGATCAACCAATCAGTTTTTTACTGATATTATGCTAATCGTGTAATTATCGCGAAGTCGTAGCCTGTCGATAAACGCGTAATTCAATACATCATTGTACTAAGAATGGCGGATGAAAATCGAAGCAATAACAATATTCTAATACTTATGAAGCTGCAATGAAATGGAAAAAATTCGGTTGCCAGTGGTTTTTGTTTCACGAATTGTCTGCAGCTGGATGGAACTATAATTGATACTCAGAAAACGTTTTTCAAACGAACAATAATAATATGGAAAATGTGAGATACATCGCCCGTGTATTTTTTATGGGGGCCGGATATTGCGACGACAGAGTGAACAGAGTTGGCTGCAATAATGAACCTGCGAGGGGGACTGATTCAATTTGAAAAAAATGCAATTTCGTGCTGTTTAACATAAACTTCAAAGCTATCTCCCATCTATTTGGGCCTTCTTCTTTTTATCTTTATTAAAATCTCGGGCTGGGCAATTTATTTAAACACGATCCTTGAATGAATTGTAACGTTACGCTAGTATTCACATAGACGGCAAATGACGCATACATTAGGGCTGTATTTGTCGACACAAGGAGCAAAAAATATTCGTAAATCGCCGTTGCGTCCTCAACGGTTATTGGCAGTGTTCCGTTCCTAACTATCTAATCTAAATTACTATAAATCTAAATATAACCGTTCCAACTACCAATTCCAAATGTTCAGTTGGAATTTGTAGAAACGGCTCACTGCCATGGTTATTTATACCCGCCTAAATAAATAATCGCCAGCTGCTCCGTTTCGTGGCACTTGTCTGTTTGGGTTTATTGATAGGAGTATTCCGCGCAATTAGTGTGTGCCTATATACTTGCTGTATTTGGTCAGTGGTATCAAACAAGCTATTGACATAAAATAATCTTTTTTCCGATGTCTCTTGAAATAACTTCTATATCCGCGCGCGGTGTTCTATAAATTGAAAGTCGTATTTATCGGTGTCTCCGTTACTGATTTTCGTTCAGAGTTTGTCTTGTTATCGGACGGCAATATGAGGCCCGATCTATGTAGATATCTGTGTTTTTTATTTTTATTTCTTATTTTATTCGGAATCGTAATTGCACCGAGCTTTGGGCGCAGCCTTCTCCCTCAAGTGTAGGGCTGTACAGATAGGCCGGCCTAGCCGGCTAAAATATCTTATCCGGCTAATGCATTTTACAGTTTGACCGGCTAAGCCGTCTTAGTTGGCTAAACTATTTTGGCCGGTGAATCCGTTTTAGCTGGCCAAGCTATATTAAGCTAATACAAACTTGGAATTGTTTAAGGAATTTTTTTTTCTAATGTTACCAGCCACGTATTCCAAAATATTTTCGCCCGCTGAACATGAATCCGCCGGCCTTCGTGGCCTAAAGTACAATACGACATTAAGGGACTCGATTTTATGCACGAAAAATCGTATTTCTGGGATTTAAATGGAAAATATTGGGTTGGGAATAAAATAATTGTTATATTCGTGATCAGCGGGAAAAATACGTGGAAACCAGCTTTGAAATTTAAAAAATCGAATGAACAACGATTTTTCAATGTTTGAGCCACTTTTAGAAAAACGTCGATTTTCATGATTTTCAAACGTCGATATCTCGGCTACCAATGGAGGTAGGAAAAATCCGCGATGCCCATCGTGTTCTACGGGAAAAAATACATAATATAGGGCCTCGTCCGAAGTTTTAGAATCGTTTTATCGTGCCATTTGAGGACGTTGAAAAACGCAAAAAATGGACTCAAAAGGAGTCAAAGGCGGAGCCACAGGAGCCACAGGAGCCACAGGAGCCACATAATTTCGCCGAAAGTTCAATCGGCCGAATCGTCATATGGTCGAAAGTCACCGGTCCTAACGCACTTTATCCGAATCATCAAACTTCCGAATCGTCAAATGTCCGAATCATCATTTTTCCGAATCATCAAATGTCCGAATCTTCATTTTTCCGAATCGTCAAATGTCCGAATCTTCATTTTTCCGAATCATCAAATGTCCGAATCTTCATTTTTCCGAATCGTCAAATGTCCGAATGTTCATTAATCCGAATTGTCCTTTCAACGAATGTGACTCTTCCGAAATAGTAAATAGCCGAACGTTATTTCTCCGAAACGTCATTCATCCGAACTTTATTTCTGCGAATCGTCATTTTGTCCGAATAATAATTTCACCGAATGTCATCTTTCCGAATTTTTAAACCTCCAAACATCAACTCGCCGATTCGTCATTCGTCCGAATAACATTTATCCGAAGCGTCATTCATCCGAATTTTCATTTATCCGAATTTTCATTTAACCGAATCGCCAATCAACCGAATCACAAAACTAGATTATTGATTTATTTATTTTTATTCGTGTTCCTTTCCAGTTGTACCCGGTAGGGGTTTTTACCTTATCTCCCCTAGCCTAACCGTGAACCTATTCTAATACTTTCCTACCTTCATTTTATCATAACAAATCTTACGCTCATGCATCGCAGTAGGTAAAATTACACAGGTTCGCAGTGCCGTGTAGAGCTGCTGGTGGAGATAGACTCCATCTGAATTATTGACATTTACGTTTCGGATGAACGACGATTCGGACGAACGACGATTCGGACGAGTGACGATTCGGCGAGTTGACATTTGGAGGTTTAACCATTTGGAAAGATGACATTCGGTGAAATTATTATTCGGAAAAATGACGATTCGGACAAATAACGTTCGGATAAATGGCGTTTCGGAGAAACAACATTCGGCCATTTACTATTTCGGAAGAGTGACATTCGTTTAAGGACGATTCGGAACAATAAAAATTCGGACATTTGACGATTCGAAAAAATAAAGTTCGGAAGTTTGACGATTCGGATAAACTGCGTTAGCACCGGTAACTTTCGGCCATGCGACGATTCGGCTGATTGAAGTTTCGGCGAAATTATGTGATCAGCCGGCTAAAATAGTTTGGCGGGCTAAGCGGTCTTAATGAAATCCGTCAGCCAGATAAGATATTTTAGCCGGCTAGGCCGGTCTATCTGTACAGCCCTACTCAAGTGTACCGGTGGTACAGAGCAATCGGGCAGGATGATAATTGATTTCCAGGTTGCCGCAACATCGTTGCAGTGACTAGATATTTTCTAAACAAACATCAATGAAGAATCCTGGTGTGACAGAAACACAAACTTACCTCAACGTGCGGTTATAAATGCATTTTCGCCGGACATGTGCGTCACGTGCATACGAGTGTGTCACGTCCGGGTTACGAGCTGCGTCTTTAGTTCTAAGGTGATTGCGAAACTCCCGAAAGGCATTGCAAACCGAAAATTACACTATTTTTGTTTACAATATAGCGAAGAAGTATGAATGAGTAAAAACGTGGACTGGAGGTCACGGAAAAATGATTATGATAAAATTGATGCAGCTCGAAGCCCCGTGAAAATTATTCTCAACTATTGTATATTCACGTTCCGCTGTGCGCATGGTATTTTAATTGAATTAAATAAATATTTGACTCCAATTACAGACAGCGGACAGTTGCGAAACTCGACCTGGCGCTCCGATTTTTTTTTTTTTTTTTTCGTGAGAACGAAGAATGGAAAGCTCCAGGAATACTAGATTTTCGCGCGACGGTCTTTTTGTTTTTTTAATCCTACCACACGACGAACAGTTTTTTGTTGCACAGTACCGAGAATAAGTAATGTGACTCGCTCACGCAACTGAAAGTCCGATGAATTATTTAATGAGAGAGGAACATCGTTGGCTCCTCTGACTAGCTGCCGCACGTGTCGCCTTTAGTTCGCAAAGGCAAAAAAATAAACACTTTTTTTCTATATACACATACACATCGTTATACCGCACTATATTTGTTGAGAATTAAAAGAGGGCGCAAACACGCGTGATCGATTGTCCTCAACTGCCCAGTCAAGCATCGAGAATGCGCATTCTCGTAACACGTCATTTATTCGTTGATTACTTATGCAATTTCTACATTGCACTGTATAAACGTTGTGGAGCTTGATGTATGCGCATGACAATGAAAAATATAATTTATCTTAAATTGACTTAATTTCTTTTTTATTCTTTCTCATTTTCACAGTGGCAGTGGTGGTGGCTTTTTTCATATGCTGGGCACCCTTTCACGTTCAACGCTTGATAGCGATATACGGCACGGACGCGGATCACGTTACTTCGACCAGCAAATGGATGGAATTTCTGTACCTGCTTTTCACATACGTATCCGGAGTTCTCTACTACGTTTCCGCGACGATCAATCCGATCCTCTACAATATAATGTCAAACAAGTTTCGGGAAGCTTTCAAGGTGAGTGATTTTTTATAGATCTTGGACCATAATCACTGAAGTTCTCGAAGTTTCTCTTCTCAACCCTGGAACACCACACGTGGATTTAGTGGAGTCGAAGGGGTTTCTGAAAAATCTCGATTTTCAACGAAATTTCCTATAATTTTTTGCAGGAAACATTGGCAAGAAGTTGCGGTGGATCGCGTTTTTCGGGGCAACTGGAGCAGCGTTCCTACTCGAGCCTTTCGCGGTCGCAGCAACGAGGAGCCGCTGGAGTTTGTGGCTCGAAAACGGCGGGAACCGCTGGCACCGGTGCCGTGCCGGACAGCATTGATTGCTCGGGAAATTCGATGAGAGACGAGAATCTGCGAGTGAGTCCCTCGGTGTCGGGACAGCAGGATACCTGCGCGAGTCTAAAGGCGAGCGGCGATCCCTCTAAACGTACGAATTTCAACGGTATCGAACGTACCTCCAGGTTGGCGCGCAAGATAAGCTATAACTGGAGCGCTCGACAGACCGGCGACACGATACTCGATTCGTCGGCCAACTCCAATCGTCACACTGCGATCGAAAGACGTATTCGAGACGAGCAATCGCCCGCCGATCGTTCGGAACGAACGGAAAGATGGCAGGACGGCAGCAAGAAAGTATCCAACAATCTTAACAAAACCAGCAAGAGCAAACGCTCGAATTCAACGAAGAACGACTCCTCCGCTCGGTGTAAAAAAAATTGTCGACAGTTCGGAATTGCAAGTATAGAGACCGAGGTAGCGTCTCGGAAGCAATGGTGGAGGTTTTTCAAGTGGCTGCCCGACAGGAGGATCTTCAGGTTCGGTAACGCGAGAAGAAGCTACTCGAGACCCGCAGACACCATGGTCAACGATATCGAGAGCAATCGGGAAGAGTACTCCATGACCTCTTGCTATGGGCGCAACGTCACGGAACAGCGGCCGGTATGAAACAACTTGGAAATTTATCCAAGTTGGTTTATACAATCCGGATCCAAGACACATACGGAAAGGAACGCTCCCAACGTTCAGTCGACGATAGTGCTCGGAACTTTCGGGGGTGTGCTTGAAAAAAAATAAAAAAAATATAAAAAACAACAACAACAAACAAACAAACAAACGAAGAACGAAGAGCGAAGAACAAAGAACGAAGAACGAAGAACGAAGAGCGGAGAACGACGAGCGAAGAACGTAGAACGAAGAACGAAGAACGAAGAACGAAGAACGAAGAACGAAGAACGAAGAACGAAGAACGAAGAACGAAGAACGAAGAACGAAGAACGAAGAACGAAGAACGAAGAACGAAGAACGAAGAACGAAGAACGAAGAACGAAGAACGAAGAACGAAGAACGAAGAACGAAGAACGAAGAACGAAGAACGAAGAACGAAGAACGAAGAACGAAGAACGAAGAACGAAGAACGAAGAACGAAGAACGAAGAACGAAGAACGAAGAACGAAGAACGAAGAACGAAGAACGAAGAACGAAGAACGAAGAACGAAGAACGAAGAACGAGGAACGAAGAACGAAGAGCGGAGGCCGACGAACAAAGAACGAAGAACCGCGTTACCTTGCACATTTGAACTTTCAGTGCGCTATAACGTGAGGGTTCAAGCACACAAACTGTGAGACTGTAAACATCGAAGATGATTCATTGTCACCGTCGTATGTTGTGTAATTAGTTAATTACAAATGCACTCATCTCGCTTTCGATTTTCATTCGTTTTTGTACCAAAAACGTAGTGTCCATGAACAAACACAAAATTGACACACGCAAATTCCTATTGCGAGGCTTATTTTTCTGCCACAAGCTTTGTACAGCTGTGCAGATTACTATAAAAAGAAAAAGCGTGGAGCCGGAATATTTCATGGTCGCTGAGAACGAATTCATCGAATCGTGAATATGCATTTGTCCGACTTTGCAGTCGGACTCTCGACGTCTGACAAAAGTGAAAAGAAATTCCATTCGACCGTGTTCAGTCAATCAGACAATATAACGGTATCAGTGTATCAAAGTTACAAAACAAACAACAAATGTATCCATATTGTACATACACATAATGTACTATTTATTGTAACAAGCGGAAGATAAATGTGCCAAAATATCGTTTGTAATAATACAAAAAAAGAGCATCCATGAGATAGCGCACGATATTTTACACGTAATAAGTATGCCGATACGCAGCGTTCTCAGCCTCGTTGAGCGCTCAACGTTTTTAATAGTAAGACTGGTAGAATACACAACAAACAAAAAAGATACGATTTATACATAACGATGTATAAATCGAAGATTATATAATCGATTGCTTTTCTCAATATTATATCGAATGTTTCAACACTGTGATATTATTTATAAAGGAATTCATGTTCGACTGTGTACATTATATATTACTCTCGTCATTTAGCCTTTCAAGAGTGGATGAATTATATAATGTAAACGTGTGTGTCTGTTCGTAAGTGTCGATGCATATAACTGTAGTATGTTTACAGTGTTATCTCTTGGAGACGCTCAAAATAATAATTACGATTAGCTCGTCGTTGTAATTAACTTACTTCCGTTTTACAAGTTTTTTAAGATTTTATTTTTTGTCCCCGACAGCAACGATCTATTCACGTTTAGTCGGCCGGGATGCTTGCATTGGCCGCGGACGATATTGATGGAAACCGTTTGGCCGAGTTCAATATAAAAATAACTTACGAAGATTGCCATCACGGATAAGTTTGGGATACGGATCTTATTCCGATCGATTATAAGACTATTTCTGATAATCTATCTAAAGTCCGTTCGCCGTCGCGGGGTCAAATAATTCCAATATTATCGCAGCTGGACAGAGATACTTCATGACACGGCGCAGACTGCTAATTTAAGTTCTGTGATGTCATCAAAGGCGGTCTGATGCGTCCTGCGTGGTACAAGATGTCCTTGGAACTATCTTCAAAATTCAACGCTCTACGTTCGGCCAGTATGAGTAGAGAGTTGAGAAAAGTCGCAATGGCAATTTCCAAGCACACATTAATCTTTTACCCCGATCAATAGTACGGCGTTAATGGAAGGTAAGTATGTCGCGTGTGCGGTGAGAACCACATTAAATCAACCTTCCTCGCTAATTGCAAGGGTGGAATTGAAGGAGGTAGAACAATGTGATGGAGAGGGCCGTGTCCGATGTATCATCGCGAGAATTACGAGCTAGAGGTCGGATCCGAAGAGCTTATTACAGGTATTTGAAATAAAATATAGTGAAAAACGTAAGCAGATTCAAGTTACAATTTATTTAATTTGAACTAACAAGAAATCGTGTATTACACATTGTTGGCGCGCTCAGCGAAGCAACTTAGCCGGGAAGTTACTTTGCAAATATAAAACGCTAAGGCGCGAGATATCCTTGCGGGTTATTTAGGAATGATGTAATAAATGGTAGATTTACATTCGAACTTTGTTTCGCAGTAACATTTAATCGCAGTGCGTTCCGTCGTTTTGCAAAAAACAGGAAAAATGCAATAGACCTAGTTGAGATTCGCAGTGACAATGTATTTGTAGTGTAAATGGTAGGCTGAAAACATATTGCGAAGAAAATTCGAATAGAGAGATATGTAAAAAGATTAAAATTGAAAATGTGTCGAGTGTCGAATATACAAAAAAACATACTGTTTTTCTTTGTTTCCACGACTGTCTACAAAGTTAGAAAGTTTCGACTCTTGTTCTACGACTCTCCACTAACTTTGTCGCGGTAGCTGCCCTTCGATTGAACATTAAGAGTGATATATCTCGTGTACTTTTTTTTCATTCGTCGCGCGGCGTTATCATTCCTTTTTTCGCTTTAAGTATAAGAATTCTATACCGGCGTACATTTGCAATATATACATGAATATGTAAAAATAATACGCATTATAAATACTAAACTGTTTTACATCGATAAAATTATATTTAACGCGTTCAATATAATAATTTATCCGTGTCTAGCAATCACATAGAAACAATATTTATACATCGATAGTGATTGCTTGTTTTGTTTCATTGAAGCATACATAAATGCAGGAATGTACATTGCATGAGGTGAGACGATTATTGTTCTTCGGCATGGGTGAAACGTATTTTGTTTCTTCGGTGACGATACAACGAGAGGGTTCGTGGTATACTTATGGCATTGCCTCCAAGCACTGTTTGATATGTTGCCAAGCTTGGAAACCCTGCGTGATAATATTATCATTGAGTCCGGTCGAATGGTTTGAACGATTAGCTAGTTCATCGAATATATTTGTACCTTTCTGGCAAGTTTGAACTGCAGTACGCAATAAGCCGCCAAAGTTTCTTTTAGGTCAATAACTTTTTGTTGTTGAAATCTTTGGATATCCATCATAGCTTTTACGGAAAATGATCTGAAACGAATCGACAATGTTGATTTGCAGCGGAGAAACGATCGAGGAGTTATAAGTGAGTAACGAGTCAAAAAAATACTTCAGGTCCTCGTCGACCAGCTTGACTGCCTCCTCGTTTTGAGCTATGCGCTGTTCCAATTGAATAACTTTCAATTCACGGATTTCTTCGGTATCGACTGAACCGAATAGACGGGACATTATGCCAGACTTTCCTGCAAACAGTGTGGGAGCAACGCATGCGTTAATTGTCTGTAACAACGAAAATTCTAATCGATCAAATAAATTTCACACCTTGCATGACTTTATCTTTCTGCTCGTAAGCAGCGTTGAGATTGTCGTACGCCTCATCTTTGGCGACTTGCAAGGCCTCTCTTCGTTTCACAACGGCTTGCAATGCCGATGCTCCGAAAAGCCATTCCTTCAATTGATCGGCAATGAGTTCCTCTTCCTCGAGAGTCGTGTCTATCGTTGCGGCTAGGGAATCCATATAATGCCCAGATTTCTAAAAAAAAAAATCTTCATATGAGAGAAGGGCATTTCAAAATATTAACTCCGGGGTTAAATCAATCCTCGCTTTCGTTCGATTACCTGCAACCCATCGCCCAATTCTTTTTCTATGGCACTCCACTCGCTGAATACCCGACCGTAATTTGCGTGCAACTTGTACAGCGTGTATTGTTTCTCGACTAGTCGTGCCCGAGCGCGAAGAAGATTGCACAGATTGGTCTGTACATAAAAAAACAGAGAATGAAAAGTCTCGAAAAATGGTCAGCTAACCATTTGAATTGCGACCTCCAACTTACGTGTAGCTCCATCCCGTAAGACTTGAACGTGTCGAAATGTTTATCCGGCTTTCTCAATCTCACTGCAATACTGAGAGCCTTCAGTTTTGACTCTGCCAGTTGCAAATATCCTGCTCCAAGAGGCAAGCTTTGAGTCTCGTAGATTCGACAAGCTAATTGAGTTTTTCAACTCACCGCTTTCCTTGATGCTCTCTCTCCATCCGTCCTTCTGCTGTAGAAATCCCATGAAATGCTTGTCGCGCGACAACACAGGGTGGGACGCAACTCGAAGAAGGAAATTCTATCAAACGGTAAGTAAAGAGTGTTCTTGATAATTTAATAGACTATACTCTACATAGACTGTAGAAATTTAATGGACCATATCATATCTTTTTTATAAAAGGGTTTTTCTGTCAAAACAAAAAGAACTGAACAAATAAATAAATAGTAGGAGCCTATCTTAATGCAACACAGTGATCTATGGTCTTTATAATTTATATACGAATTAAATCAACATTTTTTTACTTTATCACTGCCTGAAAACGTTTTTGTCTGTTTCAAATAAATTACCTCCAGTCCGGCTCTACGGCGATCTACAAAATCTGGGTCAAACGTATCGGTTGTTATTTTCTGCCAGGCATACAGGACCTTTTTCTCCGGCAAGGGAGGCAGTACAATGTATGGATAGGAGATCTCCAGATAAGCTCTGAGCATCTCGAACTCCGTGTACCTACGCCACAGAGAACTGACCGTCGTAAGAGCATCCTTGAAGTCTGGATCTATAACTCTGCAATGTTAAACATAATTATCATGTTTGTGAATGAATTTATCAGATCGATTGCTTCTGCTGAATAAAACTTACTTGGTGTCGATGAGATAGACCGTATAAAATTCTCTTAAATTGAGTCCGCCATTGGCACGCTTTTCGGCCTCCACTATCGATATCTCCATGTGATCGAGCAGAGATTCCTGAAGCAAAGTGTTATTAATAAATGCAATCTGTGACCAATAGGGAAAGTTGCGAGTATAAGCTCGAAGATATTTTTTTAGGGAAAGTAGAAAGGTATAAGAATAAACATCAATTGCTGATTATTGTTCGATGCTTGCATCATTGACATCGCAATGTACATAACTAATAGTGATATTTACTCCAAAGTATTTCATTTTTAGTGATTCATATTTCATATAATTGTCTCTTCGCACAGCTGGGACAAAATTACTGTTCGCATCAGCTCTCGCAATGTTCGATTTTCACAAATTTAGTAGCATATATATATATTTTTTACTGATTGCATGAAATTAAGTGGATTTTCATGTGAGGCGTATGAAGACGTTCACGCGTCGAATATTGACGGATCGATGTGTCCTACATTCGTGTTACGACTGAATTACACGATACACACCTCTTTTTCTATATCCAAGCCCGTCATATCGTTAGAATTGGATTCTATCTGGTAATTTCCATTGTGAAAAATACCCTCCATCTTCGGTGGGTTTATTAGCGGTTTAACTGTTTTTTACACCCGCCGCTTCCGAGACACGATGACACTTCGTCCAGGTGATACGCAGTAGCCGTACGTAACAGCAGCTTAAATAATTATACTTGACATTGTTCTCGTGTCAATAAACGACTTTTCGACGCAAAGTGACGGGTGAGAGTCAACGCATGCCACTTTCGACACAGAGCCTCGGACTGGGGAAGGAGACGAGTCAGACGTTTCAACCGAAACCCATGCCGAATGGTAAGTACCCTGTTGCACGATCTGCGATACCAACAAATCGTTTACTACATTCACCGTTGTGGGTCTTGCGTCGCAGGCGAGGTAGGGTATCATTTATTCCAAATTCATTTCACCCAAAACGCATTTCCGCGAAAAGGTAACTAGGTTGGTGAAACACGATGTTTCTGAATCTTATATTCTGTAGATGGCGCTGTAAGGCTGTTTGAGGCTACAGGTGTAAGGCTTCTGTAAGGCTGTTTGAACTTTCAACGAACAGTTTAATCAATCAAGCATGCCAATGAACATAAACCAGCAAGTTTTTTTTTTCTGTATAGAGTTGATTTCTGCGCATTAGAGCTCGTAATAGGTAATCTTAGCATCGCGAGTTCGCGCGACTTTATGTCATTTTTATTTCTTCGTTATTTTTTTTATTCATCTCGACAGCGTTTCTATGTCGTATGATCCTTAATTTTCCGACCGAAAGGATGCCACACCGGAAATACATCACTTCCGGGCGAAAAATACAATTTTCCGACCGGAAGTGGTACCTCTAACACTCTGCTTGGCGCTTAGCCGATAAGTAGTTTATTTTTTTCGAACAACGGTTCGCTTCCACGCTAATTTATCTGCGTGCCTGTTATGCGAAAACTCGGATAATTGCGGCAATGTTGAGTCTGTGGGATCGTGACAAAAAATTAACGCATCTCGTTAAACAAATTGGTACAATTTATTGACGATGCTACAACATATTCTATAGTACAGTTACACGATAATAAAACGTTGAATTGTTCGATGGAATTCATTTAACTATAATCTACAACAATATAAAGTTGATAATAAGACGATCTCGTTATTGTACTAATATAATTTGTACGCCGCGCGCTTATACCTGGTATATACGATTTATCGATTATATCTTACGAACATAGATCTAGCGGTGTAAAAAAAATTCAGGAGTTTTCGCGAATACTTCAATAGAATTGTTTACTGTATAATAAGTGCGAAGATTGTGAGGGCCACGTCTATTCGAGGTTTCCGATAAAATGCCTATAGTCGCTTCGACTCTCGAAAGCATCGTTCGGTTTTTTTTTTTCACACTCATCAGTATTATCCCGCTGATTGCAAACGTGAATATCGTTTGTAACATTCAATATATTCGATAGACGATTGCAGATGAGTGTGAAAAAATCTTATTCATTAATTGACAAACTAATAGCGTTCGTATACTATACTTATTACGAGACACAAGAAAATACATCAACGTTCTACGTTCGGTGTACAAAAATAATACGATCGCGGAGCTTAATTTTTTATAAGAAGAATACGCATTACTTATAATTAAATACAACAATTATGTACAGATAGAGATTTTATCGGGTAGTTTCACTGCATTCATTGACTGGTAACTTAATTAATTGCCGGCGTCTTTGTCGGACGCAGAATCCTTGCGTGGAAGGAAGAAAACCAAAATCGAGCACACTATAATCACATCGGATATATTTGTTTTTTTCGTTTTACGAAAAAAAGAATGATTGTTTCGAATATTACGTACCTAAGCATGCGCTGCCTATCATGATGAACGGGCCTAAACAGCCGACATTCAACAGAACAGGAAATAAGAGATTTCCTACCACAGCACCTATGCGACCAGCCATCATTGTCATACTGATAGCCATTGTTCTAACACAAATTCAACAATGTTAGTATTCATAAAACCACATGCTGCACCATCCCCTAAAAATTGCAAAGAGTCTACGGTAATTACCTGAGAGCGGTAGGAAAGTTGTCGACGATTACATTCATTACCGCAGCTCCCCCGATACTCGACAGAGCCACGAAGACCGAAGATATTCCGAGAATGCCATTGGAATCTTCGGCCCAGTATAGAATACCACAGCATAAACCGGCAGATAGGAAGCAAAATACTATGAAAGAATAAATAGCTTTAAAATAAGAAAAAATCCAAATCAATGCAAGACAAAAATCGATATATCACCCATGAGCTTCTTCTTGCCAGCGGCGTTAATGAGAGTTCCGGCCAATGTATAGCCAACCACACCAGTGAGGGCGATCACTATGGAATTAATGTACACGGTAGAATCCAATACAACCTGCAAATGCGAGAAAGAAAATATTAATTTTATATTGCCAAAATGTTGTCAATTAAAAAAAAATCCAACAACCGATTTCCTTACCGGTGCGCACACCCCGGCAAGCTGAACGGTGTTGTTGTGATAAGTTTTGACAATGTGGTAAGAGTTGGTTCTCGTTTTTTCCAGCATAACGCATATCGAGGGAAACGGTCCAGACGTTTTTATCGGATGTTTGGTCTCGTAAGTTTCTATCATCGCGAACAATTGGGGCATCCATAATCTCAGTGAATTCGAGCTGAAATAATTAAGAATCGATGCTTCTTTTCGTCAGAACCGTTGAATACCCTTTGAAAAGAATATATCCGAAGGAAAAAATTAAAAATAAAAAAAAAAATTGTTCTCACCCAACAGTACCGCCGAATTGAATAGCACCAATGAGTATTAATCTATATGCGTAACGCAAATGGAAGAGAGGTTTGATCTGTTGCCATCCGCATTTGAGCGTTGAGACGAGACTCTTTTCCGGGTGACTCGTTAAAACTTCGTTCGCCAAACTCTTGACCTGGCAATTAAATTATAGTCTCTTGATTATACCACCCGATCGAACGGAAGCGTAATAAAAAAAAATGTTTCTCATCGATAATTTATCCTAGAACTACCTGTGTTTCATCGGTAGCCTACGGGAGTGACCGATCGGCAGCCCGATAGTATATCTGCGCTATCACGTAGCCTGCCATCTAACTCGGGATAAAACTTGAGAGGGCCCATCCCCGTCGCAACGACCCGAGAGGAAATCGCGTAAGTGGACAGAAAACCGGCAAAGGTTCTATTGTTCATAAATTCGTAACTTACCGGATAAGTGTGAGGCTCTTTGCCGGTATTGAGCGAGTAGATCTTCTTGAAAACCTCGAGGGCCTCATGATCGCGGCCCTTCGAGAGAAGAAAACGTGGACTCTCCGGAAACCAGGAGAGCGCGACGAAAGCTGTGATCTCCGGAATCGCGCAAACAGCTAGGAATATCCTCCAGGAGGTCACCCTCGTGGTGCCCCCGAAGATGTTCCAGCGCCATTCTTGTGGAATAATCAACCACGCCAAGCCTGTAATCAAGGTAAGGCAAACGGCAACGGAAGCCGGCAGATCAGGATCGGTCACATCTTGTAACAGCACAGAGAAGCTATATGTTGTTTCATTTTTGTTTACATTTCTTAGGCAATATTAAAACTTAGCGTGATCCAAGGACCAGTTACGCAGAGATCCTGAGGAAGGATTAGAAATGATTCATAAGATTTTCATTTTTTTTTGTATACGCAAATGCGCGTGCAAACTTACAGGGTATCGATATGTGTCCGATAGAGTAGAAGACGCCGAGCCACATATAAATGCGGGAGCGCTGTTGCTCACCGTGCACCTCGGCCAGATAGGACATCAGAGCGGCAAAGGGCCCCGACATACTGTTTTGCGATAAACGATCTGATGAGTCTTCGGTTTAAATTATCCTTCGGTTACTGACAAGAATTAATGACTCACACAACGCCGTTGAGAAATTGTGTCATTATCAGGAGCCATGATGTCTGCGAGAGAGCACTCGCTAGATTGATAATAGCTACGGTTAGGTAACCGTATATGAGGATACGTTTTCGGCCAAACGTGTCGGTCAGAAATCCCCAGATAAAGGACGTTACGATCATGCCTGATGGAAAAACGATTGCGTTAATTTTTTTTACGTACAGACTGCCCGATATATTGATTTAACGATCGAATGATTTGTACCTGCGAATGGCATAGAGTTAAGAAGACCCTTGTCGAAAAGGGTAAGACCAAGATCACACTCGGCCGAGGGAAGAACGTAGGACATAGCTGTTGAGGAATAGATAAAGGCACATCCTGCCGGTAAGATCGCAAGCAGCAGTAGATAGTTGAACTTTCCATATCCTGTTTAAAATAATGCGGTAATCAAACTCATTTTGTAAACCGGTTTTTTTTTTAATATGTAACTCACCAGTTAGTTTTATTGCCTGTTCAAAGTCTACCGGTCCGTCCGGTTTTTCGACGTCATCTGGAATTACGATTAATCAATAAATACATTTGTGCACAATAAAAAAATGGTTTGATCGGCTGGTTCAGCCAATCAATTGTCTGGATCAAGCGATCAATTTTCTGCCACAATTAATTTATCGTCTGGCTTCGGGACCACTAATAACTTAGCAAGGGCAGCTAATCTTTCTTTTCCAGTGTGTGTTAAATACATAATAATTGAACTATGCGTGATCTTTCAGTGTCACGTGCGGCAGACGTCCTTGATAGAGATACAAAAAATCGGCGATATGAATGAACATATGTAATATCACATAATTGATAACCAGCGTTTCATGAATGTTAATGAAATGAATAACAAATCTCAGCGATTTCCCTTCCGCAACGCTATCATTGTAATTCCACCGATAATATTCATATATAACTAAGTCACGCGAAACCTGTTTTTCTCTCGAATGTGGCAGACGTAAAAGCTCATCGACTTACATCAGTTAGTATAACTCCGCATGGTAAAATCGTCGGAGCACGCTTCTGTGAGATAAGGAAATTATTGAGTCCGATTGCGAACACTCGTAAGGATTTCCCACTACCGATTTATTATAATATGTTAATTTACAACCCGTTTTACGTATACTACGCACGATCCAGTCCGGCGATATCGCGATCAATGGATACTTGTAAAAAAAAGGTGCACCCATATTGTTGAGATCTAAAAAAATTGCCAAAGAATAATATGCTCAAAGCAACTATGATGATTAGTTATGTACGGTTTTTCATTTCCTTTAATTATTCACCATAATACACCGAATCTATTAGAGTCAGCTTGCAAATCGCGAGATAACGGGTCACAAGATCGCCGTTTGTTATTAACAAATTTCATTCAAAGTCGAAACGCATAAAGGTGAATTTCCAGAACTACGTAACAGATGAGATCGGTGTGAATAACGTCAATAGGTTCCATGAAATATATTACATTGTACTGATAACACGTGGCCGTCTACTTCACGATCGTTAATAAAAAAAAAATTAAAAAAAAACAAGTCGCGGAATTGGTGCAGATTATACATTGGGACGGCAACTATGGTAATTCCGTACGCGGCCCTGATACGATTTACTGATTAAATCGCGTCGACAGTAAGCGGAAACTTGACTAACGGGCTGATAATATATGGAAAGTTACAAAAAAAAGCACAAATTCGAAGAGACATTTGTGCGTAGAGTTCATAGTTTTATAATTAATATTCATAAAATAAATAATTATCAATCGGTGTTGTCAAGAATGAATTTTTTCCTGTAGGCGTTTGATTAATCTGCGAGCGACAATAACAATGTCGCTACGTGCGACAACGGTTTTTTCCCCACTTGTGTATACGTTGCTTCGCAGATCTGGTCGTGCCAATTCTTCGGAACTTGCGCCGACGTTAACGAAATACACTGGATCTCGCCCAATAAATATTGAAATCTAGTTGTTTTGTGCATTGAGAGTCGCAAACTATTGTTTCCCGTGTCCGAGATAATTGTTGAACCGCGATTCGTAGCCAAAAATTAATGGCTCGAAAATCACGACACGGTTAAGATACCCGATGAGCTTTGAAGATTGTAAACGGAAGTATACAAAAGTCAACAGAAGTGCGACGAACGAGGATGTAAATATGAGGTGTATGACAATCATTACGGTAGAATTAACGCGACTCTGCGATTAACGTTGCGAGATATCGATGAGAGTTTACTTAGTTCCGTAGAGACAGAAAGCTACCGATACGTAGTTATCAACAAGCAGAATTACTCACTTAATATTGTGAAGCACACTGACCGCGGACTCATATTGAAGTGTACTCGAGGGAAACTTGAGACTAGACAGAGACGTGAGAAAATTTTCTAACAGATTTACCCCCCACTGCGGGAATAAACTGGTTCGCTGATATGCCGAGTCCTGCTCGATCGCACGATCATCGGTTGAAAGTCGCGGATAAATTTGAAATAGATCGCGCGATTGGAAATTTTGTTATTGTTTATTATAATATTCTGAAAGCGTCTGCAATGGCACTTGTGTAAATTCATAAAACAAATTTAGGGTTTGGTCTATTCGATCATCTCGCGACCATTCGTTGAAAGATCGCCGCAACGACGAGATCGATACGCCGAACTTACGACATTTCAAATCGGAGGGTAAATATGACAAGCGATAACGACAAACAAAACCCCAGTGTGATTGAAACGCTCGGTTTTTATAATATATTTTCCAGGATTTTATTTTTTGTTGTTTTTCCAAGAAACGTTCAACGAATTCGTCACAGTACGTTTGTCTAGTCCATCGCCAAAAATCCGAGTTTCGTTGCGAACCGCTGTAACAGCGATAACACCCGCAGTGTTGGATTGCATGCAGAAACAAAAAAACGGCGAGCTGCAGTCAATGCAAATAAAAGTACAATTGATTTTCTTCATACCAGAATCATAATTTTTTGCAAATGTCGCCGAAAACAATATTATTTTCACTTCCTAAAGTAAAGTCGGTCGTTGGTAATCACCTAAAGAAGTAATTTTCTTCTTTCGTTTACGACGCGAATAATATACCTCGTGAGTAGTTCCCAGCTTCCGCCTCTCACGGCAGTCAATCGCGGCACCGATACAGCGAACAACGATACCCTTCGACATTTTCGAGATTTACTCTTCCTAACAAATTTTATGTACGACACATACCGGTCTTAAAAAAAAAAAATAAAGACGAAATATTAATTGCGGAAAGAAGATACTTGCCTCCATAATAACCTGATGAATTCATGGAATGTTCTTTACGGTTGAAATATCTCACGCACGTTTGATTGACTGATATGTTGTAAAGAAAGTAATATCAATAAAAAAATTAAACAAAACACACAAGCGACCGTGAGGCTGGCCCGAATAACGTGAGAATAAGAAGCTTTCCCACTGACAAAACTGTTAGCTCCCGTTTGCGATGGTCGTATTCCTGGTTGCGACTGGCGGATGCGTTACGTTCGATGAACGTTTAGCAACGGGAGTAAGACCAAGCGGTTGTGCACTTCGTTATTATCCAGTTCGATTGGGGGTGGGGAGGGCGTCATTCCACCACGTTGTGTCGGTAGAAATGCGAAACGAGACCCGGTAAACGATTAGAATATTGTCTCGGTGAGCTTGCGGCGCCGCTCCTTGTGCCCGGGGCGTTACAGATACGATCCACATTTTGCCCGCATTGTTAACAAGATTACGGTATAATTGCATCGATAGACGCAAGTGGACTTGGGTGACGATACGTCATCACTTGAGGAGCGTAAACAATCCGGCAGGTACGATATTGGCCCACGATGTAACTGAAGGATGTACTATCGCGTGCGTGGCGGCAAAATTCTTCGGGGTGTGTGGAGAGGGAAGTGGTACTTATTCCCTGTGCATACGTAAGCGTAGGCCTCGTCTCAAGTAGAGTCCGGTTGCACCGGGTTCCGACAGCGTCAGAAGATCCCTCGGTGTAACTCGCAATTTACCAGTTCTAACGAATCGTCCTCGAAATCGTCCTTCGTTTCCCGCCCCGAGTTATCGCCGATACAGGATAAAACCTCAACACAGGTGTATTTTTTTTTTAATTCATTTTTTCGCATCCGACAACGCGTTTCTGTGCTATTTTTAATTCTCTATAAACTGCAGGAGCCATGATGCGGTGATCAGCTGGCAAGTTGTCAAAAAAAGCGTTGACATTTATTAATACACGTAAGACTTCACTTCCGCGCTTAACGAAATCGTACATTTCGATACGAGTGCGAAAAGCTTTTTCTGACGAGTGTAAGTTTGCAGCACGAGCCGAAGGCGAGTGTTGCAATCACATGAGTTCAGAAAACGTTTTTCGCCCGAGTATCAGACAAAATTTTATCTCACGAGGTGTGAAAATGGGATTTTTCGGCGAAGCGTGCGCAAAAACCGTCATTTTCCCACCGAGTGAAATAAAAAATATTAATTACGAGCAACTTTACCACGGGGAATAAAATTCCGACGTAGTATAAGCTACTCTGGTCAGGCTGTATCGGTTTCAGTCGGCACGTATTGCTAATCTTCCAACACGTCACTGAGAACGTGTAATACTCTCGGGCTATCAGAGTGTATTATTAAGTATAAATTATTCAGTCACGGAAGCTCGAATCTGTACGTGCTTTAATATTGTACAATTTAAATATTCTGTAAATACAACTCGTTGCCCGTTTTATCCTGACACTGTATCAACTGCGGTATTCATCTGGATACCACGGTACCGTGAAGTTTTGGTGTTTCACCGATTAAGTAGATTCGAGCCACTCTCGTCGGTAACAAAAACCATAAAGTATGAAGCGAATTCGTTGGTGCTGCGGTACAGTGAATACGATAGCAGCGTGTTTCGTCCATCGAAGTCTTTTTGATTACCCAAATACCAAAACACTCGCGACAATAATCCGAATCTTTAATAATTGATATTTAATATATTCGGAAGTCATCAAGTCGTCCCAAAAGTTTACGTAAGGACCAGACGCCATCTGCGTGGATGATAAGCCGTTTAATTTTCACGACATTTTTTGATCCGATAAATTGATCCGACCAAGCAGCAAGGAGATTAAATATCCGGAAATAGAACGGACGATAAATTGGCAAAAATGCACTGAACGTAACCCCGGATATGTATAGCGAAAAGAACAATAATCATCGTTCAAAATATTCCGCTGGAACGGAAGCAGTAGTGCAAGTGTCTCCGTACTAAATTATTCCCGTGATAATCTCGCTGCGATGGAAATTTTGTCGTGCATCTAAATGAGAAAGCGGATTACCAGAACATCAGACAGATACACCAAGTGATTTATCTGTTTTAAGTGCGTGTGTTCGTAGATCCCGAGAAGCTCGGAAACACCGTAACGTGACGACGTATCATTTTACGATAATTTATAGTTCGGTGTTTATATTTAACCACCTTAATCGTCCATTAATTTTTGCGGTATCGATCGTTTTGTCGATGAGATCTTAAAAGACATAGTAATCAAGGTGGCGTGCCACGTCGCCCATAAATGTTTTTTAATATACTTGAGTTCAGCAAGCAGTGTACGTCATGTTATCGAAGTTGTATTGTTTTGCCTATATATTAAATTATGTAGTAGTCAATTTATGTATATTTCATACTTGGGGAACAGTGTCAACGACACGGCTCTTATCTGTCACACGTTATTGCAAACACTCCTTGGCATGTCGGAGAGTATCGGAGGGGTGCCGAAGACTCCAAAAGTTCCATCACACTTGTGCGCATTTTAGCAGTCTGCTGTGCTGATTTTCCACTGCAGATTCCGTTATCCATTTTTTTTTGCTTAAGTGTACATGCGATTAATTATTTAAGCGGTGGCACAAATCACGGCGACAACGTAAACATTGCTTTAAGCTACCCAGTTGAAATTAATGGATCATCTGCAACTTTCAAACAGAAAAACAGCCGAGATTTTCCCTTGGAAAAATATTTCTTCATAAAATATCGTTCACGTTTGTTTATGTAAGCATCGACAAAAAAACTTTGGGTAATCCGTTTACGATGGATTACTGAATACGGAAAAATAACAGGTAATCCCATTGATGGGTTGTGGCTGAAGTTCAAGAAGTTTGTGGGGCGGTATGCAATTTGATGAAGGGCCATTGTCATGGACCCCAGCATCGATACCGGAAATGAGATCGTCGATCCAGGAGAGATTCCGATCCGAGGATGTAAGCATCTCCTCGAACAAATACATGGGCTGCACGACGAAGAAGCGGATTTAGCGACCATTGTTGGATGTAGAAGTTATATCGAAGAGAAAAAAATGAATTTACCATTATGTCGGAAATCGGTGGTAAATCTTTTACGGGTGGAAGCCTATCAAACGGCTCGGTAATTTTACCACTCTGCATCGCAAGAAGCAACAGCCTCATATAGTCATTTCTCACCGTCAGAACTCTCTTATCACCGCTAACTGTCTGGAGTTTTTCCAACCAGATGGACAACAGTGGTCGGTCTGCAGGTCGAAAATTTAACGCTCGTTACTCATTGTGTGTTTTTCCATTTTCGCTTTGCCCTTATCTTCTTCATTAACGAAATAGTTCATTAAAGCGCCCAACCTTTTTGCGGGAGTAATTGGATGAGAGCCCTAGCGAGCGTGTCGTTGTACGTGTAATTTTCTTGGAGAGCAGCGATTTCCTTGGAACTTCTGTCCATCACTATGCAATCTTGGCGACGGGGTTATCAACGATTTATGATTACCATCGGGGATTTAAAAATGTTAATGTCACCAGAGCTGTCAAGGACACCATGTGGCCAATTTTTCAAATGTTTCTTTGAAAGTACCAAAGATCCGTTAACGGTGAAACAATTGACAATCGCTGAACTGGTCGTCGAACCTTTCCTTCAAAAAACATGAATGATAAATTGATACCTCTATGGTCCTGTCATAACATATTAAATGTAAGGATGAAACTTTTCATCATGTTTCTGCAAACATAAACATCAGTTAAACTTCTAACGCGTTTTTCAGGATAAAAAAAATAGCACTACTTCCGACAATTTGATTACTATATCTTCCAAAAACGATTTCCGATGCGCGTGACTCTTGCGTCATAATTTCGCGGACTTTGTACGGTCACGCGCCGGGAAATAACAACAAAAAACATTGAAATTTGCTGGAAATATTGGTGGGAGCCGGGAACTGACTTTTCTTATCGTGAACCGGACTGTTTCATCGAGCTCGCGGAAATCACTAGCAATAATGGAATGCCCGTTATAAGGAGGGCGAAAAAGATGTTTCAAGCGCTATGTAGACCATCGAAGCTACTTCAATTGTATTGACGTCGACATCATCGGTACAGGCGTCTCGACCTTCGAGAAGTTATAAATCACACGCCGGTTAATGGTGGTGATTCATGAAGCTCCCAGAGATACTGAGCCCCTTCGAACATCTTCTCTCCTATATATTAACAGGTCGTTGTGCCTCGATTGCTTCCCGCACTCACTATGGACTATGAAGCTTGACAACCGGAAATTTATATTTCCGGAGATTTACCAGAAATATGTTACCTTCTGGTTTAAAAATTTCATTTTTCAACGCATTTCCTATCGAAAAAGTAGTTTTTTGCACTTGACGACAGTCCACAGCCTTCTTGTGATCCACCCATCATCCTCTGCCAATCGCATTTCTAGCTACTGCCATTAATGTCGAAATCCATTCGACATGCTACGTTCAACCGTTCTGCCGAAATTATATCATATGAGACGGAATTTTGTATGCTAGAAATATCGTTTATATAATATCTAAGTTTTCCATCACAATTTCACTGCTCGAAAGGCTGGCTGTTGAGAGATCATTGAGAGTGTGTGAAATCGTTGCATTTTTTTAATCACCATTCCACTTAGACATGCAATAATTTTTATAAGCCTAAGCTCGAATAATCGCGGATAATCAAGACGGATCGAAGATCTCGCGGATTTTTTTCTTTTTAATTCATTTTGCGACTTCGAACCAATAATAAACAGAGGAGACCGAGCCAAACCGGACACCTCGACTAACAATAGGTGTTGGGGCAAGACGGACACCGTCTTCACTTTCTTAAAAACGACTTATTTCAGTTTTCTGGCGTGTCTTGCATAAGAAAAGTTCTTTTGTTATTATTGAAACAAAAAAGACGTCGGCATATCACGAAAAAGAAATTAAGACCAAATTATGATTTTTGTTTTGGTACCCATTTGTCCCGTTTCTCATATTCATATATATGTTTTTTCATTAACAATTTGACGTATTTCCCGTATTTTTCATATGTAAGGAACGTGAGAAAATTGAAATAAATCGTTTATCAAAAAATTAAGACCATGCCCGTTTAGTCCCCAATACCTGTTTTAATCGAGGTGCTCGGTTTTCGTAGGTCTACCCTACATTCGTCGTAAATCGTATAAGGCTGTGTGTACACAAGTGGATATGTTTTAATTGAAACGCGCAGAATTCGGGAAATGATAAGAGATCCCCAAGTGTGACCGCGTGACCTCGTGGTGAACTATTGACATTTCTCGTTCAGCTTGTTGTAACAGCCGCTCGCAGGGTCGAAAATATATATTTATATAGATAATATAATTATGTACAGATAATAAATTCTCGGGATCGGTGTAACGGAGAATTGTGAAGGGGGTGGTATTGCGAGAGAGTGAGAGATTAGAAGCCCGCTATGTGCCCGACGAATGTGCTTTTCCCCTCAAAACTCATAGCGAACTGGATATAAGCTCACACAAGTCTTCCACTGTCGAGCTGTGACCATCAAGACTTCCCACTGGGCCGGCGAAGTGTTTCGTAACGGAAAATCGACGATCTGTCGACGAACTCAACTGTCTGCGATAAATAAAACGTGAGTATACAATAATTAATATCGCAAACGCGCGAGATATGATTAACAATAAATAGTATATGCAAGTTTGAAATTGTTGGATGAATCGGTGTTATGAGTGCGCAATTTCAACGGTCGAGTACTAGTACTTACATGATAAAATAATCACCACGTTCGCTCACCTGGACTGCTGTTAATTATAGTTGTTCAGCTATTAATTAAGAATTCGTAAAAAAATAAAATAAATAACGCTCGAATGCCCACTGTTTTACCATCGGCGCAGCATGAAAATTGTGCTACGCAGTGCAGCGAGGAGTATTGCGAAGGCGCCACGTTGTCTGTCTCTCGGATAAAACCTGTAAAAGTAAATAACTGCATTCGATATCAGCTTTGCCCTGAGGTGTATTCTCGATTAATTTTCCCGTCGAATGTACCTTTCTTACAAGTTTATGGTACATTTATCGATAATAGACTCCTGTTAATTTTTCACGCATTTCGTATAAAGTATACTGATTGAGAACCCGACATTTATTTTATTTCTTATGCAAAAAAAAAAACGGACATTAAAAAAACTTGCATTATCGGTCAAGGTCGTCGACCGGCTCGTGAATAATAATTTATGGCGAGCGTCTGCTCAACAACTATTTTTACGTCGATATTCAAAACAGGGACTATTGAATAATTTCGTGCGTCGTAACTGCATAATACATTTTTCTTAATTATACAATCATTCGTGTCACCGCGATCGATATAGAAGTAGAGTACGAGTTCGCGAGTGAACTCGTAAACATTTGTTTGTACACGACGATTCATGGTCTATAAATTATACCGGCGATTCTTATTCTATGCAAATTCTGTTTTATTAAATATTTTTTCACAACAGAAAAGTAATATTGGAGGTGCAGGCAAGCTACGACCTCCATGTATCATACGCGACCAATGGTAAACGTTTTCTACGAGACAGCGTTGACCGACACATTTACGAGAGCGAGCGTAGGGTCGAGCCCGAGTGCACGGAACAGCTGCTTGTGTTAAAAATCATGCAGCGATCACGTGCTCATCCGACCAGCTTCGGCCACTGAAACTATTAAATTCTCCTGATTCCCGCTGCCTACGACAATGCTACTGCAGTACTAAAAAAAAAACGTTAAAAGCATGTGAAACGCGTTCTTAGCCTGTCTCTCTCGCTGCGCCGAAAGCGCCACTGATGCTGTCTCTCTCGCACTCCATAGGGTTTCACATGCTCTTAACACGCCTGTGGAGTACAAATCTTCGCGTGTTTCTGGTTTATTGCGTGTTTGCGCTCGGACAACTTTAATCTACGTCAATGAATTAAGCGAGGTCTCGCAGGGCAAATAAAAAAATTTACTAGTAATTTTTTGAAACTGCCTCGCGAGTGTCCTATCCATACGTAATATGATCTCAAAGCTTCCTGGATTGGTAAACATAGGCGTACGCATCCAGGATGTCTCCTTCGATGGCAACGCTTGCGCAGGCGCACTCACGAAAATTTCTCCGCGATCGAACTCCCGAACATTTCCAGGTTTTAAGGGGCCAGCCCGGTAGAAACAACACGGACAGCGAGAAGGAACGTACGGTATTTTGAGCTCGGAGTCTCATTCGAAATATAACCCGTCTCTTACCATTCGTTTGCGTTTAAATATAAATAATAGAAAAATAAAATAAAAAGAAGACTTATACAATACGTATTTCTGTACGAGTGACTTTTGGTGCGAAATTCGTAAGATTAGCGGTGAAGGTTTCGATAATCGGCGGAGTATTGATCGCGCCAGACACACTGAACTAAGCTGGCAATTTTATTGTCCGCAAAGTTACACACCCCAGTCGCAGGGTAGTCCGTATGGATTTACACTCGAAGATGGGACTTGCTGTGCCCGCTTACCTCAATACAATTTTTCAGCGAATCGAACGGCAGAAGAAAACGCAACTAGGTGAGTCTCTCGTGTTATCTTTTGCTTTGCGGTCGACAAATTAAAATTGAAAAAAAAGAAAAACACCAGCACAAAAAACACTATTTTGCTGAATGAAACATAACAAACTTTGTGCGCGAGAACTCACTTTCATGGGTTGGAAGTTCAAGCTATATTTATCAAAGAGATATCACTTATTGGAAGTGACAGCATGGACTCGATATGCTTTGAATAATAATAACGTGGAACATAAATAGTGATTCGTTAGTAACGTATGTGTCATCGATAAGACTCGATAGCGCGTCGCATTTTTAACTCGACGTCTTAGTCTTCGTTCCAGAACCTTCTACGACGCTACTTTGCATACATTGCCGCTATTCGGTCATATTCTGCCCTCGCACACGAAATCAAATGTTAATTATTCGTACGGCTTAGGATCGATTGCTTAAGTATTATTCAAGGAATGCTCGAGCAACGGTAACGTAAATATAATACCTCATGACAGAAATCATCGCTTTACATTCGTATGAGCAGCTGTTACCCACTATTATGGGAAATGAAAACAACGATGTCTAAAAATAGCGCTCTCCGTCCGCATAGGCCGAAGACGCCTGGAGCGATTTCTGGCGTAAATAATTGTTTGACCACTCCGCGAATATGATTTATAAATGAACGGGTATGCGTGTCTGTAGAAAGCAAGGAAGTTGTGTGTTAGCAGGGTCTCAGGTAAGAGCGAAGAGGCCGTACGTGATGGTAGCCGGCTGAACACGTGCTCGTCGAGTGACAGAATTTTTTTTTCTGTAAGCGTCCCGCATAAACTGGTCTTGGCGAGTGTGCGCTGCAGGTGGTGGGGAGTAGCGAAGGCACGAGGCTGCCTGTCGGAATAGAAAGAGGTTGTGTACGTTGTGCGTCTCTAACTCTTGCAGGCATAGCAAGCGACGTGCAGTTTTGCCTTACCCGGTTTTAACCGAATCCTGTAGTTTCGAGACACACGTATCATGTTAATTGTATCATCAAATATACAGTGCGGACAATAAACGTGATAATTCATATTGACACTGCATTAGAGCCGCGTCCGAGATTGGGCACGCCTGCCGGTCAGTGCCAGCAACAACAAAAACATTGAGCTTTGCGCGTACTTTACAGAGTGCTTGCTTGTTTTAAAATTGCGAGTAAAGTAGTAGTGAAAAAAGGACAAATTTAAAGAATACTATCTATCGTAACGGTATTGTGTAAGAAAAATAAAAATGATCAACATTGGACCGGTCAACAACAATCGATGGGTATACGCTATGCACGGCCTTGAGAAGCCCATGGATCAAGCTCTCGGTAATTTCTGCAATTAATTTAAAAAATCATAAAAGAATTTGCAAAAAAAATTATGAATCATGATGGGGAACTGCCGGTCCGTTTTTTATGCATCGTAATATTTTATCGGAACACAACCGTGACACGATTTCTGTACTCCTTTTCGTCGACCGAAGGTCGTCCCGTGAACAACGGCAAACCCACGTTTCTCGTACGTTTCGCTGCCTCTTCGCCAGTAATCGATATTGCATGTGCATAAAAAAAATTACGGTTTTTCCTCGCGCGACTCAGGCACGGAGACACTGTCGCTACGGCGTTTTCACGATCCCCTCCAGTGGTTACCATTTGTAGGTTCGTGTGGACGGTACTTTTCCATAGATCTTTTCTACCTGACCGCTCCGGCCACCGGCATACCCCAGGTAACTTTCCATCGATGCTCTACTCGAAGGAAAGTCAAACGTATAATTTTTTCGACGATCAAAAAAATGTAATAAGATTAAGAGATATTGTTGGAAAATTACGTTGGCACGGGAGAGAAGCCGTAAATGGAAAGTATTAACTAAGTTTCGCCTTCCCTACGAAACAACATCTTATCGGCCTACCTCTCGTAAATCTATAAATATCGTCTGCGCGTGACGTTGTATGTTGATTTTTTTCTTCCCCACCGAGATATGCTCAGGAAGAGAGACGTCACACGAACAACTCACGTACGCCCTGGAATATGCACACCAAGGCATATAGATTCGACCTTGCATATGCAATGACTACAGAACGAACATATTGCACGAGCGCGTATTTTTAAAAATCAAAACGGTCGATGTTCATGACCCATCGGTCAATTAAACTCTCGATGGACAATCGAGACACGCCAAGTTATTTTAATATCAATTGGCGATCAATAAAGAGCCTATGAATCATATCGAAATATTATTTTCTGTTTTGATCAGCCAGCGGATTCATGGCGGGTTCCATAGCGACCCTCGCCGCATTATGGCTGGCCTTACACACGATGGAGTTTTTCGGATACCGTCATTTAATCGGGGGTTACAAACTACCGATATATTTTGAGCATCATATGTCTGGCTTGAATGGTGAGTTCTTTTTTTTAAAATTTGATGATTTTTATTCCTTTTAAGTAAAACTATGTTTTTTTTTAGGCGTCGAGAACGACATCGTTATGCGTAGGGTAGCAGACCCTATTCCGAGACTGCCGAGAATAGACGAGCAGTCTGTGAACCACTCGGTGCATTTCAGTATCCGAATGATCGAAGGGATGAGATTACTGGAGAACAATTTGATACAAGCGGGAGTCGGTTTGAACGATAACACACCGTCTCGCAATCAGTACATCTTTGCCTTGCCGAGTGAGAATGCACTGTTATTGCAGACCGACGCGCTCGTCGCTGCCAGGGCTTCGATGTATCTCGCGCAACATCATTGCCAGAGGTGAGAGGCCCAAGATAGTCAACGAATTGGACAGTCGAATTTGACGAGGACATCGACAAAAAAAGGTGCAAAGTAATTTGCACATGACTTCCGCATTTATCACAATTTTGAGCACAGCTTTCTCTATGACAAAGTTCATTCATCGATTTTGGCTTCCTCGAAGAGGAAGCTATGCGTAAAATTGTTAAAAATGAGGAAGCAAATGACTTTGTAACTTTTTTGGTAAAATTAAAACCGGCAAAATTCCCGCAAAATTTATTATACGAATCGCAAATTGAAATTTGCGAATTTCGTCGTTTTTTAATCTATTCTTCACCTCTGATTACAAAACTATAATGCATTTTACTTTTAGCGTGATATTTGATTCAGAAACTCGTGTCAGGCCTACAAAAACAAATTTAGCAAAAAATTCATAATTAGAACTACCGCACCCTTTTTTCATTTCTAAATCGCACAAAATCTCAAACCGGGCCTCAATCTTCATGACAATTGCCCTGAGGGAAAATCATGACCACTCTAATAGTATACCAAATTGCAACTTGCTATTTCAGCCAGTTGTTTTAGACGATGCAAGTCGCATTGCTCGAGGTTTTAGTCTATTTTCAGTATTCTGAGACTACAATCTCATTTTTTTTACGAATACAGTTTCCCTATCAAGAAGCAAAAAGAAAAAATTCAACGTCGCAATATTTATGTTTAAATTTTATCCAGGTACGGATTCAGCGCCCAGACGTGTGCTCGTTATATTTCGACCTTCAAACTCGAGGGTACGAGTCTCGGCGAATCTTGCGCCGCAGCGCAGACCGTTCATTGCGACGAAAATTCTCCCTATCGTTCCATAGACGGAAGTTGCAACAATTTGGACAATCCACGATGGGGAAGCGCACTGACCACATATTCGAGAGTTCTTTTTCCTCGTTACAGGGACGGTAAGCTTTCAATTCGATGGATTGTTTTCATCGGCCATCATCGATTTTCTCAACGCTAGTGACCGCCTAGGGGATGAAACATTATTTATCTCGCACCTCATCAACGCATTTCGTCGAATCGCCGTCGTGATTTCGTTTGTTTTGGACGGACAAACGAACTCACGACAATTTCATGATCTCGTTTTAACAAAATATATTCTGTTATTTGCATTACAGTTGTTGTGCGATAAAGTGCAGCACGTATATTGCATAATATGCCTGTGAGTGTACGTAGCAGTGAAAATAATAACTGCCTACGTACAATAGCGCGTGGCCGCTCGGCAGATTCTATCCAGCAATAGCAAGAGTGTATGTAAAACCTAATTCGGATAATATCTACTATTGTTACCTCTATATGTGTCTCTATTACGTTAATTTGTTACGCTGTCAAGAATGAAAAAAGTAGTCAATCTGTTTCTGTTTTGATCGTGTATGCGGTTAACGGGTCTCGGAAGGGCCTCCGATGATTTTAATCTGAGAGTTCGCATTTACCACTCATGTCGCAATTCATTCAGCAATTTATCAATCTTATAAGTTTCACTGATTGGAATAATCGTAAGATACCCATATGTAATTTCCATTTCGACTGAAACGCGCAGAACAAATTATCGAATGACTAATATAAAATGTTGGCTTCAGGTTTACAAGAGCCGAGACTTGCCCATCGAAGGGGCAAGACTCTTCCTGGTCCGAGACACGTCAGCACGAGTCTGTCACGTTCCACCGATGAGTCTGATGTCTCGAAGACGTTGGCCGTTATGCAATGGAGTCAATTTATCGCATACGATCTGACGCACACGCCTGTTCGAAAAATGGGTAGGAATTGAAAAAAAACTTGTCTTTAAGATCGAAGTTTTATCTTTGGTAAATAATTGCAACAACTTTTTTTTCAGTCTCCAACGGGAAACCGATCAACTGCTGTCGTCCGGACGGATCTTGGCCGTCTCCGCGACACATTCATCCCGACTGCGCTGCAATCAGAATTCCCGATGACGATCCCGTTTATGGTAGACAGTATATACGTTGCATGAACTACGTACGGTCGTTGCCTGCAATCGGACCGGACTGTACTTTCGGGCCAGTCCAGCAGGTAAAAGAAAATCAGCAAAGAAAAGACACTATTTGATTTTGCGCAAAAATTTCAATACTAATTACATTTGATTAAAGATGAATCAAGTATCGCACTTTTTGGATGGATCGACGGTCTATGGATCAACGTTGAGTCGGTCCAGAGAACTGCGCACGTTCCGTGGCGGCAAACTGGTAGTCAACACTCACGAAAACCATGACTATCTGCCAGTCAGTGATAGCGATCCTTGGAGTAGTTGCCACACGACCGGAAACTGTTACAAGGCTGGTAAGTACCGCTTACGCGGGTCTGATTCGCGCCATAAATATATTGTTACAGTTATTATTTTTTAATTTGTAATAGGTGACGACCGCATCAACTCCGAACCGTCGCTGGCGGCCTTCCACACCGTCTGGCACCGTGAGCACAATCGCATTGCCAGTAAATTAGCCCAGCTAAATCCACTTTGGTCGGACGAGATTATTTATCAAGAAGCTAGACGCATAGTCATAGCGGAGATTCAGCACATAACTTACAAAGAGTGGCTACCCACGGTGCTCGGAAAGGCTTACACCGAAGCTATCGGACTCGGAATGAATTCGGATCACAGTCGGAATTACAACGCTTACGAGAATCCAGCCGTTAGCAACGAAGCTGCCGCTGCTGTTCTACGATTCTTTAATTCGTTGAAGCAAGGACAACTGAGGTGAAGCATATTTTTTATCTGTCCACGCTTAAACTGCGAATCGCAGAATTGTCTTTTGTACGTTTCGTGTGTTTTCTTCGCTCCAACAGTTTACCGGACGACGCTCGGCAGCTCAACGGTTCCCTCCAATTATCGGAACACTATTACAAACCGCGGGTCATCGAGAACGACGACATTCTCGATGGTCTTCTTCGAGGTCTTGCAACACAACCTGCACACAAGATGGGTGTTAATTTTGTATCTGATGTGAGTTTCATTACACTGCCACTACTAACAATTATCTTTTTTATTTCTATAACGTGAACTTTCTGTGCGATAGATAAACAAATTACTTTTTTTACGTTTATTCCTTCTAATATCGACGCTAAAATTTGCAGATCACTCACCGACTGTATAGAACTAACACCGAGCTCGGACTGGACACCTTCAGTCTTGACATTCAGCAGGGTCGCGATCACGGTCTACCGGTTTACAATGACTATCGAAAATACTGCGGTCTACCAGCTGCGAAGAAATTCGAAGACTTTTTGGATCACATTCCTCTGGAGGTTCGTAATTTAATATATTATTAAAAATCGTGAAGATTATCAATTTTGCCATGGGTAGAACCGCTGGGTATAATTTTTCATTTTTTCTTACTGTAAAGACGGTGAATAAATTGAAAAGGCTGTACGATCATCCTAACGACGTTGACCTCGTGATCGGTGGCATAGCCGAGCGTCCCGTAGACGACAGTCTTGTAGGCCCGACATTCCGTTGTCTGCTGTCGGAACAACTCGCTAGAACTCGCTGGACGGACAGATATTTCTATGACTCAGCTAATCAGCCGAGGCGCTTTACATCAGGTGAGTCATACGCACTACTGTCTAACTTCATTACCCCATTCTTGCCACTGGCTCAAAACTATTATGAAATTCTGGCTTTTTTGTCCACAGAACAACTCAATCAACTCCGTAGAGTTACGCTCGCAAGAATATTCTGTGATAATGGCAACAATATTTCACGAATGCAGCCGAATGTTTTCATGCTACCTCAGGCAGGGTGAGTCGAGAGACGAATTCTAATTCCTCAATTTTGTTGATTTACCGGATGAAATATTGAAGAAATGTGAGATTGAATTTTATCGTTTGAATTTTTCAGAAACGAGATTGGACGGTGCGATGATTTCCAGGCCATACCAAGCGTTGATCTGTACGCTTGGGCCGAAAAAGCCAAAGCTTATCGTTGAATGCTCCAATGATTGACTGGTCACTTTGCTAAATCGGTATCCCGAAGAGGTAAATCGGGACCGCAGAAGGAAACGAACGACGAAGCTATTTCCGATCAGGGGAGGGAAACAGATCTCCGCAACCTTCGGGAAAAAATCAGCTTCGAAGAGTCGCCGTAAATTTGCGTGGAAAAAAAATGCGCAGATGATAATGAATACCAAGACGATGGTCGTTCGATGACGTGACTAGTCGATCGTGGATAACGAAGATAGGCTCGCGCGAAGCCAACGTAAAATTCCGCTGCGTCGGCAATGCTGCTCACCAATTTTTGATCCGTTACAACTATAATAACTGGCTGCTGATAAAAACTAATTGACTTTTTGCCGAGTTTTTGCCGAAGTAATGGTGTTTCACAGGGTGCAAGTTTAAAAAAAAATTATATGATAAAAAAACGAAGGAAAATGTGAAAGCTTGCGCTACTAAAATGAATGTATATAGATATTTTTTTCTATAGTTAGATGAATGAGATGCGAAAAATAAGAATGAGCCACTGGCATTCTTTCACATACCCAAAAAATAGAACCATGATAGTTCAGCGTTTGCATCTGCTACGTTGCCTTCTTCCAGCCGACCGCAAAATAATATTCGATAACGAACCTGAACTACATTCCGTTCATCCTTTAAGCATATATACTACTGTTAATTTTACAAGTAAGTGGCAGTAGAGGCATGCTGACCGAATGATATTTATATCATGAAAAAAATGACGATACGTACGTTATTACTACGAAAGGATGATGTAGATTTAATTTTGTTTTAAAGACACTGCGCTCACATGTGAAGGAGATATTTCCAAACCCGTCGAACTTTGGTTTGACAAATAAACCCTATAATGCATATAACGTTCTTGCTATTCCTAAATATTTATGCACGTTGCGATAACGATAGTGCATAAAAAAACATTACCGAGAATCCGAAACATTGAATTATGGTAAAAAAGTTAACTTAAGCAAGGCGTCAGAGATTAGCGAAGTGTCGGACATAAATTGGAATTTCTTGGCTGAGAACGCGTGAACGAGTGAGAGTCATGGCACATAGATATTCGCAAAAATAACGAGGTTAATTGCCGGATTCGCAGAGAACTATAATTATAGTCGATGCGAGTGAGCGAAGGTGATTAAAAATTTTTTTATCGATTTTAAGTAATCTTCGACTGGAACTCTTCTTTCTCAAAAGAAAAAAGTTTTTCGAAATGGAAAAACTCGTTTGTTTGTTCACACTTACAGAATCGTGCTCATATTATCGCGATCGGACAGAAAGATATCTTCGCGCGACACGTAAGCGTTGTTCGCCACACAATCAAATATATTATTTTTTGATCAATACCAGGTGAACGCGCTATAAAATAATCACAATGATACTAGATCATCTACTTATCGAAATGACGACTATTGCAGCGTTCCCGTGACAGGTTACCGTGAGGGAAAAATTCCCGACGGTCGCTGCTCCGTATGAAAACTCGTACAGAAAGGATTTAATCGCAACTTCCTTTTTTTTTCTTCAATCTCAAATTCCCTCAGAGAATGTGTGTGACTGGATGATTGATGCGTTTAGCTCAGTAAATAGACCGTATTCAATTTATATCAATGAATTATGTATAATAGTGGTATTTGTTGATATTACGTTACGAATAACGTTCAGCCATAGACCTAAGATACTTTTCTGTGAGAACTTGCTGTTGACACGAGAATCATTCCGTAATAAATAAATAAGATTTTTTTTATTCCAACAACTTCTTCATCTGATCTTTTTTTTCAACTTTAACAGAATACCCGCGAGACGATATAAATTTTGTCCCAACTGGTACCGTTTTAACATTTCTCGCGCCCATAATATTTATCACCGCGAGGTAGCGAGAGAAGATTCATATCGATGGCTGTGAAGCGGTAGCTTGGAATATCGTCTTGTCGGACACTTTATGGACATGATTTACAGGTATCGCTGGTTCGCTGTTGGTGGTGGGTGAGCTTTTGGAAGCGTGGGGCTCTCGTTCCTCCTTGCCTACCTCTGGTGTCCCCTACACTTTCTCCCGTCATTTATAAACTTGCTTCAAACAGTCTAGTTGTTCAGTAGTACCGCCAACAATTACCGGATTATAACCGGACACACTCTGGAGAGGTACGCTTCGTTCGAACGACTTGAATTTACAGAATTTTTTGAATCGCCGCTTTCACGCTGAAGCATTCTCTCCATCTTCGTCCGTCGCGATAAGTTCGAGGGTACTTCCTTAACCGTGACAGTTCAAGCAAGTGCAACGATGAGTCGAATACATTAAATTGCAGTTCGGTGTGCATTTTCCTATTGGTCGTCCGAAAACGTTGGTGAAAAATAGTTTCCTCACACATCTATGAGACTATAAGGTGTCGATATAGAAAAGCTTGGGGGCACGTTGAAAAAACAGTATCAGTTGCATTCGTCAAAAATATATCCGTCACTTATTAAATATATTTTCGTCGAAAAATACAATATTTGGGCTACACTATTGGAAATGTATTTCCAATCCTCAAATATTTTACAGCCTAATCTTCAAACTTCGCATTCCAACGTCACATATTTTCCATTTCAGTCTTCAAATATATTGCAATTTCCGTGGGGGTGTTGATCCTTCGATGTCTGACAACTGTCTGTAATTTACCACCCGTAAAATGCACCCGCAGGATCATCCGTAGTTTGCCCGGGGCCAGTCACCTGCCCCTATATATAATCCGGAATCTCGGTCGTTCCGAATTCACTCTATCACCCACCTGTAGCGTTAATATATTTTTGTGTTTCTCTGCATGTTTCGCGGAAATATAGCAAGTCAGCTATGATAAAAAAGGTCAACTTATTAAAAATACCGTGGTACCTTGTCCAAACAAGGTTGTTGAATGCGCTCGAGGTATATTATAATATATTCGCTCGAGTGAAACACGCAGCGCGTTCCGCTTCGATAAGTCGAATAATGTTAGTTGGTTAATGCATCAAAATTTCTCACGATACAATGTATCATCGCAAATTATTCAATACGTTATCTCACGGCGACCGGCTGCCTCGTTACTAATGCAACCGAGGGAGTTTGTTATTTTTACGAGTTACCAGACATTTTTTTGTTATTTTCATTTTTATTTTTTATTTCAGGAGTATGGATCCACGCATAATGGGGAGGATAAGCCTCCTCGTCGTCGTTCTTCTGCAACTTGCAATCGCCACTAAGGCTACACCGGATATCTTTAATGCCCCGACCGATTCATCAGGTAAATTTCTGCTTTAAAATTCCCTCACCCGGTAAACCTCGGCGCGACTCGTTTGTTAAGTCGTGGAAATTCGAATTCATTAATTAACACGAAATCTACGCGAATCGGTAAACCTCCTGAACAATTTTTCAAATTGAAAATGCGTTTTCTAAAATCCGCAAAAAAAAAACACGATACTCGCGTAATTTCGAGTCTTAATGACAAATCTTGTTTCGGATTAACGATATACAGGGCAATTTCTTAATCAACGATAAATAAGAACGTATCTGAAAAATCAGTGGCGAAAATTAGTAACAAATCGAGTCGGGCTGCCGTGCAACGCACCCGGAAGGCGTAATGATGCGCGCTTGTTTTTACTCTCTCGAATTCATAAGATAATTCGCAGTTTGCAGGATCTCAATGAAAGTCGACGAACACAGTGTTTTTGTGTATAAAAGGATTTCAAGTATCCGAGATTTACGCTCGGTTTACCAGCCGTTGATTGTACTGTAAAAGTTTTGTCCGAGAAAATTATACTAGACTCGTAAACGGTATAATTTTTTTTTAAAGCACAAGCGTACTTGCCACGTATTGTGAGCAGAAACTTAAATGATATCTCGTACAATCTAGAGACACACAATGTGCTGAATATAATAATCCTGGGGCGATTGGTATGAGCACCTCTGAGACCTTTGAAGGCATACGTCGGCTCGTTGGATTCAGCTAGTGTGACGAAAGTCTATCACTCAAGTCGCCCTGCAGCTTGTCGGAATTCAAAAATTTGTCTTATAATTAACTTTCAGCGTCGAGCGTGAAATTTCCGACGTGTGCTTTCCGATGGAACACGCACGCGCAAAAAACATTTTTTTTATTCGCGCGAACGTGTAGATCGAACAGCTTCGGCGCGAGATTAGACACATTCAGCATTCCAAGTGTGTTTTTGTAGCGCCGAACACCTGCTAGTAGGGGAGACTGCGGCAGAAATGGAATCGAGGGGCAAAACGGACTATCTTTACCAATTTTTCACGGGACGCAAAAAACGTCTCATGTCACATCGCGAAGGCCAGGGCCATTTTGCCCCGGTGTTCCGTTTTGCCCCGCTCTCCCATACTCGGAACTTTGTGTTATGATTTTCCCGCGCCGAACTGCATGCGATACACGTATTTACCGGTTCACCCACGCTCGATTCGATTATTAGCATAAACCTTCAAAATATTAAAACTTTCCCTTTTCTCGGTCGACAAAAAAGTTCTCAAGTTTCTGCCGACTTGACGAGTGGGGTTCCGATGTTGATGAATGCAGAATGTATTGCAAAAATGTCGGAGGAAAAAATTGTCGTAATATTCATCGTCTAGTTGCCACTCCACTCTCACAATAATTAATTAATAATCGCTATTTTTTCAAGCACAGTGACTGCGCAACAGTTACGATATTTTTACGTTCTTGCACACGAGTGACATTGCAATTAGCGTTGTGATTCTGGTTCGTTAAAATTTTATTGTACAACACTAGTTCACTTCCTCTGTAACGAGATTTGCACTACTCCGTTTTAGCCATGATAAATAAAATAAGAGTGTAGCGTCTAAACTGCACGGAAACCACGTGATTCACTATCATTAGTTCCGGTACTCTATCCACCCATGTTTATAAATCGCCGATTTCGGTAATGCGAGTCGTATAAAAAGTTGCGTGTTTTTCGGTAGCAGACTAATTGAAAGGAAATCAAATGAATTCTTTTTGATATCTAAAGAAAAACACACGTGTAATTACCAACTTAGCTCACGCCAGGTGTTTTCTAATTTATGCGTGCGTTGCTCGCCTCCGCATATCCGCAGACGATTCGTAGACAAGAACCGCGCGTCTGGCAAAAATGCCGGCGGGCATCCGGTCATGCGAAAGCCCCGCCGGTCACGAAACTTCTGGACCGTCGAGATCGCGTTGTACATTCTTCTCTCGGGCTCTACGCACGATCTCCTCTCTCCGTGCAATTATTCATTTTAGCAAAGAATAAAGAAACCAATTTTTTTTTCTCTTGGTTTTGCAAATAGCTCCAAACCATACCTTTCGCTCATAATCATCGTCTGGCAAATTATAATATTTTCTCATTCTCTCGGTTCTGTTATCCTTGCGTACAGATATATATGAAGAAACAAATGAAAAATATAGATGTATAAAAAAAATGAAAGGGAGCCAAGACCGCAAAAATATTCCATTAAAGTATCAATAGTCGACCTCGTTTCGTCCCGTCTGTGAAAAAGACAGTTTAGTTACGAGGTATCAAAAAAAAAAACCACAATTAGAAAAAAGAACCGTCATCCTTGCGCTCAATTATCCCAGCAATTATCGAGAAGCAAACAGTTCGACCTCGATACAAAATGACAAATACCAGCAGTCGGTATCATTTTTGCTTGACGCGCAACCCCCGCCCGTAATGCTAAAAGTACTTGAACGATTAGTCATTTGGCTATTATCCCGGCATTCGTTACTGCTCTTGTCCCGATTGAAATCTCAGAATGTGAAAGTTCGAGTGTTACAGGTTTTCTTTTATTTCTACTCCATACACGAGCGACTGTGAGAAAGGGACTCTGCGTTCTGCACAATAATTCTATCGTTTCGCGGTGTCTCTCATCTCTCCGCGGATGCTGGACAAAAATTGAAATTGCCCGGGATTCCACGAGCGAAAAAAACTTCTCACCGCACACTCGAGAGTGAGATTCAACGCGTGCGATGTACCGGCGAGTTCCGAGCGATAGATCATTTCGAATACTTAATGCAATACTCAAGTTCGAAGCACGAAAATTGAGCTATTCAACAAAATACCGTTACGGAGAAATTGCCACGAACCAGTTAACCGCAAAGTCAGCATCCGCTGGTCCATTTTCCCGTTAAAATGTCTAAAAACGATTTTTAAAAATTTCGCACGTTTTTGACGAGTGTCGAGCTCTCGACGCTCAAGCAGGATCTCATTAATTTAACTAGTGGCCTCGCGTCGAGAGGCTCGAAAGGAGGCGACCCGTGTAGACTCGTCGCCTCTGTCGAGGCGGAAAGCATGAATGCAGAGGTGTGCAAGCATACAAACCGCCCGAGAGTCTGCATTCGACAGGTGGCAGTCTCACGAGAGGGACTGTTGCAAGCCGGAGCGAGGAAAATGCACAAGGCCCGAGAGATCGCATTGCGCACGGTATAAAACGAGCCCTGAGACTGCCGTCCAGCTCGCTCAGAGAGACGCATTGCATACGCGGTTTAAATTATGGCGAGCCCCGGAGAGTTTCGTATCTTTAGTCTGTGCGGGCGCGCTAGATCGGCTCGCACGAGTCTAGATCCGAGATTCCAGATTCCCTCGACCGGAGCGCGTCGCCTGGGTGTATTACGCGCTCAGTTACGATAATACGACTCGCCTCTTTCCATCCAGATCCGGTTGTGCACTCGCTCGGGCCGGCACGAGAGTGGTTCCGAGTTTGAAATAATTCATCGAGGCACACGACGAACGATCGTCGTACCGTACGGACATTAACGGTCTTGTCCATGGACTAGGTCCGGGATACCAGTTGCATAAACGAGCCTAATCCCTTCCATCACACGAACACCGGGCTGTACGCGAACGGCTCGTGATTTCCTTACCTGTTACCTCTATTCTGCATATCTACGGTCGTTAAAAAAGACCCTAAAAAACCATGTCTAACAACACGTGCGGAGCAAAAAAAAATACAATACGGCAGACCAACGATCGTTCCATCGGAATTCCTTCGGTGTTGCGGCAGCGCGTTCTCCGACGTAAACTAGTTTGTTTAAAAACATATTAAAGTCGGGCGGAAAAAAAGAACCGCCGACGTCCTTGTTAGGATCGCGGCTCGTTGGGGCAATAATCGTAGCGGACCACGGAAAGAGAGAGCCGCGGACAGTTATCGCGTTGTACAACGCATTCATGCGACGCCGGTCGCATAAATCAGTTTCGAACCTCCAGGCATTGGCTCGATCGCTGAACAAACATCGCGAGTGTACGTTACATTTTTTTTCCTCCTTCGCAGAAGTTGCGATGCTATCGTTCTCGAGACAAGCTCTCGACCCCTCGAGTCGGCGAGATTCCTTGACGTTTTTCTTTTTTTTATGGGGTGTCGCGAGATGAAACGTCGATCATTTGGAAAATTACGTCGTTCCGTAATGGGACCATCGAGGCGAGGAATCGTGATAAATGGGCTCGGGAGGGATGGTCCGCGATCCGTGACATTACTCATTGGTCTTACCCGTACGGTCTACGTCTTACGATACAGAGACCGGGCGTGTGGATGTACGTAACTTGCTGTGGGTTTTATTTACGTGTGTACGGATATGCACCGAGGCGATTCGAGCGAAGAATTCTCGGTCGTGCGCTCGCTCCCTGCACACCGATTACCGAGCCTCGATACGTGTGCGCGCTGCATGGCCTGTAGGCTCGGTACGTGTATGCCAGGAGCATGTAGATGAAATCTGTCGCAGCCGGGGCTACCTAGGCCCGTAGCGGTAACATTTATCGCTCGGCTTGAAAGCGGTGAAAGGTCCTCCCTCGCTCACGGATCCCTTCTCGCGTACCGCGAACGAGAAAATCGTATCGGAGTTCCCGCGGTGTATGCGCAGCCGGGAATCCCTTCGCCGTGAACTCCGCGAGTTCGCGAACACCGCGAACACCGCGTCGAAACGCTCGAGCCGACGAATCAGCCTCGGATGGTCTCACCGATAAATTTGCATGATTCATAGAAATATACCGTTGAATATAATATCCATCGATTCTGCATAAATCAGCAGGATAACGCCTTAGGCTTCGACGATTTTTCAACGAGAAGAAACATTGAACCTGCGACGTTGCGTCGGGGTCATAAATTCTTGCGAAAAAAAAAGAAAAATAAACCGGAGACGGATCTCTTCATTCTTCACTGTCGAACGCTCAGATTTTTATTTGTCTCGCTCTCGCTGAGAGGGTAAGCTGTAGCTTTTTTTTTGCTTCTTCTTTTTTTCGTCATAAACATTTCTTCTACTCGCCGTGTCCCAGTTATTATGCATGCGGAATATTTTTCGCGCTCCCTTCGCACAGACGCGCACACACGTTTCTTTGGTCCGTACGCGCTCAGACTATGGGTTCACACAACAGGAGCAAACTTGGTGCGGCAATGAAATTGCTTCTTGCCCGCGAGCGAGCAACCCGAGTGTTTTGCGCCCGCAAGACCTCGATAGAGAACGGGACGCATGTGATCCTTGTGGGCGACTAACGATTTCTTACAATTAAACGTAATCATCCACGAACCGTCGCGGTTTATGGCGTTCACCGATTTTCACTTCGAAATCGTACGTTAGGTAGGTACTGTAAATTCTACGCGCGTAAACAAATGTTATTATGTGTTTCAGGTTTGAAAAAAAGCTACCGTACGAAATGCCCTAGTACACTTTCGTTTCTTATACTCGTAACATAACAGGAACAAAAAAATACCATTATTCGAAAGCGATTCGACGGTACTTCACGACTATTTTTCTCGTACGACTGGAGTTTGTCCTGTTCGAAAATATTTAGATAGATGAGCGGATACCGTCGTTTATTCGTGTCCTAAGGCAAGCCCCTCGTTGTTGTATTTTTTTAGCAAGGACACCGTGCTCTAACAATACAACGACGAGTTATAGAGAAAATGCGCGACAAAAAATTATACAGTGAAAAAAATAGCCAATAGAAATAAACGTTGTACAGTAAAATGAATAAAATTAAAGTATATAACAACCGAAAGCTAAACTGAAGTAATAAACCATCGACAACTGAGAAGGGTTTAAGGGATTAAGGGGTTTTTGTTGCTTCATTTCCGCTGCGATATTATTTTCGCCGTTTGCCATTTACAAAAAAGTTTTCTATGTGTTTCGATAGGCCATTTTTTGAATGTGTGTTAATTCCGTGTTTCTCTCACCAGCCACGAGCAGGGTAACGCGCGCGCTGGAAAGAACATGGAACTCGGCATGGAGCTACTACAACACGATATTCCCGTCGATACACGGTAATTTGGGTATCAAGCCAACGACACAGATAATTCACGCACCCCCGACGAAGTGGACCTTTCCCGATTTCGACGGCAGACCTTCGTCGCCGATTTTCGGACCTGCGTCGTCACCGGGATATCCGACGTCAGTATGACAATAGCGACAGCTTAATTGACGAGTAAATTGTCGGTGGCTTCGACGATAATCGATATTTCTAATTAAATTACAAACTGGGTAATGGAATTTCGATATTGCAGACTGCCAGCATTTTCCGGTATAACGGCAGAGAATCAGACCTGCGGTGACATTTTTGTCGGTCGGTGCGATCCCAAGTCGCGATATCGCACGATCGATGGCACGTGCAACAATCTCGTTCATCCAACCTGGGGAATGGCTGGAACCCGTTACGGACGAATCCTTCCTGCGATATACTCCGACGGTGAGTAAAAATTCATCATAGGGGGAGAATGGGGCAAGATGGAACATCGGGGCATTTTTTTTTTTTCATGTCCCAGGGAGAGTTGTACAAAATGGTTCGTTTTGCCCCACTCTTCCCTAAAACTGTTACAAACAGCGGCACGAGTGTCTCGGCACGCCTCCGCTGATGGGTGATTATTTCGATGTAATTCTCGTGATAACGACACGGCTAAAGCGCCTCCCTTTGGTAACACTCTTATGTCAGGAAGCGGAACGAGTTGCGAAGTTATGGAACGTGGGTTCGCCCGCCTTGGGCGAGCACGAGAGATCCGTTGTCACGCGACGTCCGAATCAACGGCAATGGATCTTTTTGTTATTTCGATCTTTTCCGAGGGTCATGTTACGTGTGATTTATGGAACGTGAAAGCTTTTTTTCCCCAAAAGTGTCCAAGGATATGTCACACAAATTTCATCGTGAAACAATATCGACCACTTGATTGTGCCCAATATCGTTCTCGATGCAGAATAGAGAGCGGGCCAAAACGGACAATTTTTACAAATTTTTCCGCGATACGTAATTGTAAAAAAAATGCTCATCTCAAATGGGTCCATTTTGCCCCGCTCTTGCCTGCGACTAAAGAATTTTTGTCGAGCGTGCTAATTGCCGCAGGTCGCGGGTACGTTTTGAAATCCCAACTTTCGCTCTCGAAATCGTTCGAAGGGAACAAACCAAAATGCGACGTTGATATCGAGTCGAGGAAATCGAAACTGGCGATCGGCCTTCGATAAGGTGTTGTTGTTGTTGTTGTTTTCTTTACGGATAGAAAATCAGCGGAGCGTGAGACGTAAATCACTTAAGCAACCGTCACAGTAAGCTGAATACAAGGTTTACACGCGGTTCTCTCTTTTTTTAATTAAATTAGGAATTCACGCACCCGCGCGTTCCGCTTCCAACCAGGAATTGCCGGCGCCACGTGTCGTCAGCTACACCCTTTTCCCCGAGGTCAAAGTTCCGGATCGAAAGTTTACACTGGCGTCGATGCAGTGGGGTCAGATTGTAACCCACGATATGGCGCTGGTACTTGGAACGACGCAAGCCAGTGAGTACATTTGAAAGCGGAACAATTATTGTTATTATTTTGTAAATAAAAATGTAATAGATTTAACCGTGAAAATTTTGTCGGCCGATCTCCAGGACCCGGGGTGCCGCAATGCTGCACGGACGACGGTGTATTGGTAAAAGAGCTCCTCGGTGACGATCAGTGTCTACCGATCGTCATACCGGCAAATGATCCTGATTACGTCGGAGTTCAGTGCGTGAACTTCATTCGCGGCGCAACCGACCTTGACAGTGGTTGCCCCAGAAGGCAACCACCCGCCGAGCAGGTACGAATGTATTGCGCCGGAGGGTGGGCACGTATTTATCTACGGATTACCTTAACGAGCGACCCGACGTTTCCTCGGGAAACATTTTTGGCGTAATTATCAAGATTCTTCGTATCGTTGAATCTGACGTTGTCCTTATCTTAGCACTCGGGTATCAAAAAATGATAACAATAATAATCATTTGTTTTTTTTTTTGCAATGTCCCAACGATGAGGAAATTAAATGATTTTTCTCGCGCAGCTGACGAGCGTGACCCACTATTTGGATCTCTCCCTTGTCTACGGCTCGAACGATCAGGTAGCTCAGAGTGTCCGAGCCGGAGTGAGTGGTCGTTTGAGGGTCGAGGTTCGCAGCAATCGAGAGTGGTTGCCGACCGCCGCGAATCGATCTACCGCTTGCGCTCCCGATATTGGCCAAGAAGTTTGCTACGCAGCAGGTAGGCTAGCAATTTGACATTTCGAAGATCACCGGAAAATCACATGTTCGTATTTTATTCTGATTGGTGAAAGATCGAATAATCGAAAAAAGATCTCGCAATAACAATTTAATGCCAAATTATCTTTCGTCAAAATAATGCAAAAAATAAAATACGTTAAAATAACACACTCTATGTTATTTCGACGCGTCGTTGATGTGACGAATGCTCGATGGATCAATTGCCGATCGATAAAAAGAAAAAATTGTTGCGCAGGTGACGAGCGCGTAAATCAAAACACCCAACTGACGGTGCTGCAGATAATTTTAATGAGAGAACACAATCGCGTCGCCGGTAAGCTTGCTCTCATTAATCCTCACTGGAGCGACGAGACGATATACCAGGAGACTCGAAGGATCGTTACTGCAATGCACCAGCATATCACTTACTACGAGTGGCTACCGATATTCATTGGTAGGATTTTATCTGTGGAGATTCGAAGCACAAGCAATTACTAACGGCAAATCCGCGCGGCCTTGACGAATAATGTTAATTCCGCAGGCGAGGAGAACGCTTACAGTCACAAGATAATCTATCGCACGGATGGCTACGTCGAGGACTACGATCCCTCGGTTAATCCCAGCGTTCTCAACGAACACTCCAATGCCGCTTTTCGAGTGTTTCACTCATTGATCGCTGGATTCATAAAGCAAGTCTATGAATCGATTTATCTTGAATCTCATACATTTTCTAGAAGGTTTTTTCTTTAATGATGCATTTTTTTCTATTTATATTCTATGGGAACAGGCTAGTTAGTGAGAATCGATTCAGCAGCGACGCCTTGAGACTGAGCGATTGGTACTTCAGGCCGGCAGTTATCGAGCGGGGAAACAATATGGATGATCTAACGAGGGGATTGGCCGATCAGCCTGAAGAATCGCAGGACGAATATTACGATAAAGAGGCGAGTTTTAAGCTACGATAAATAAGTACCTTTAATTTTATTAAGATAATAGAATTTATGAAGAAAAGAAATTAATGTTATGAATAACATGAGAGAAAAATTTCGACTATTTGGTGGTCGGGTTAAAAATCCTGCTGGTGAAGTTAAAAATGGCTTATATTTTCTTCCGCAGATAACGCTATTCCTCTTCCGCGGCAGAAGACATTTCGGCAGAGATTTACGTGCCATTGACATACAAAGAAATCGCGACCACGGTCTCGCGACCTACAACGATTTCCGCGAGCACTGCGGAATGCCGAGAGCCACTACTTGGGAGCAATTGGAAGATTTGATCGATCAGGCGGTGAGTTTGTTACGAATGCATCTACACAAATCTCTCTCGATCCTTGGAATCCCTTGCGCCGATAAAAACATTTTTGCATCAATGTCACATCCTCGCAGAACATCGAAAAACTCTCGCGTTTGTACGAGAAGCCATCGGATATCGATTTGACCGTCGGCGGGGCACTGGAATTTCTCGTGCAAGGAACTCTCACGGGACCGACGTTCTTGTGCATTCTGACGGAACAATTTTATCGCACTCGAGTCGGAGATAGATTTTGGTTCGAGAGATCAAACCCTGACGTTGCTTTCACCCCCGGTAAGATTAGAAAATAAAGGACATAGATTCGCCGGGTCTGAAGCACAAATTCAAATTATTATTATTTTTTTATATCAGAACAATTGAAGGAAATCAGGAAGGTCAGCTTGGCGAGATGGCTGTGTGACAATGGCGATAGAATCCAAAATATGCAGCCCAAAGCGTTCGAGTTACCGTCGGATACGTGAGTGACATTTTTTAAAATAAAACTTTCTTCGCAACAGGCAAAAAAAATTAAACCTCTAAGCGGTTTTTTTTTTCAATTACAGAAATCCAATAACAAGGTGCCAACAAATCCCTAAAGTGGACCTGTCGTTCTGGAAGGATTACGGTCCCGAGCTCGCGGGTCAGCCACAGTCCTCCCAATTTCAAGACCACAGCGGTTTATTTTATAAGAAATAATACAGTACAGTATTGGTGAAGAAACAAAAGGAAAAAAATCTCCCACGAGTCTCGAGAGACGAAATCTCGACGCACTGTTACCAAATCGACATAGCTCTTGTTTCTATTTTGTATAGATGTATAGTTTATTTTTTTTTCGTAAGATTTCTCAATCGAACGATCGTCCTTCGCGCCTTGTAAATCGTCTCGACTGCAATGCATTCCTTTTTTTTTTTACTTATGCAATAAATCATGAAACGTTGTTTGTGTTTTCGTTACTGTGGCAGGCACGAATGTACGGTGCAAAGCAGTTACGCGTTGATGTGTATCATAATAATAAAAAATGATGTGTCGGCAAACATCCTCCGTTGACGAAATTTTTTATGCAATTGGCTGATTGCGGACGTGCAGCGAAAACTTCAGTCGCATTACTGACCCTCGCCCGTCTGTCACCTAAAGGAATCGTCCGAAAGACCCGCAAAATGCAGATCGGCCGGTCGACGCCAGTCGTGATTTATATAGCGATTTTTTTGCCGCTGTCGTCGCGAATGATCGTGGCAAATTCGGGAAATCCTCGGATCAAAGGAGACGACAGATTGACGGTGAATTTGGACGATCTCGTTATAAAAGTTACAGCTCCGCGGGGCCGAGAGGGTATTCTGAACACTGAGCCGTTCTACGAGCGCTGGCAAAACGTCGACGACGTCGCCTACTGGGAATCGATTTACGGGAGTGCGGATAACATCCCGGAGTTCGAGGATCTGCCGGAGATAGCCGGGGAGACTTTCGAGCTTAAATACGCCGGCGAGTCGGAGAACGAGAGTTTCAACGCCGAGGACAATAAAACTTCCGATATCGACTGTTCCGAACGGACGATAGAAAAAAAGTTTCCACCGAACGAAGTTGCCGTTTCGATGGATCGTAAAATTTTATCGAACGATCGTTGCGAGCGGATAAATCCTCTGTACCCAGCGAGAAGATCAACCGTTCGTCGGAAGAGGCAAACGAGCCCGACGAGAGAAGAATCCAAAGCGGGCGATCCGAAGCGAGTAACCAGAACGTTATCTTTGCTGCGCGGTGAATCCGGTAGATCTCGTTCAAAATCCGTTCTGAATCACCATCATCGTCCGGAAGATTATTGCCCGTGCAATAAACATGGAAGAAGCTGCTATCGTCCGTACGGATTCGGGTACGGATCCAGCTCGCCCTGCGACCGACCGGAAGACGATAGCACGGTCGGCTGGACGGAATCCGTGCGTTTCGTGGATTCGGCAATTAACGCTGAATCGGTTAATGCGAATTCCGAGCGAACTCACGAGGCTCGGGTAGTTGCGGACGCGGTGGGAAAGGAGGGGGGGCAATTAGCGCAAGCTAAGCGCGACGCGATTGATTTACGTCCCGTTGGTAGGCAAGCTATCGGGCTTGGAAGTGTGAATAATGCAGGGACGAATCGCCTCGACGGTGGCCTGTACATCGTCGGAAATTCCGTCTTGGACACAAACTCGGGAATAATTAACGCCGATACGGAAACCGCGGATGGAATCGAAAGTGCTCTGGATAGCGAGACGGGAATTGCTGGGATTGATAGCGCGGTTGGGAGTCCCGTGGATAACGACTTTGACGAGGTAGAGCTAGAGGAGGGACCGGTAGCTGCGATACTCGAGGAGGAGGCAAACGTTGAGGCTAAAACGGCTTCAGAGGTATCAGCAGAGTCAAACTCGAAATTGGCTGGTGAAGAAGATCTCCAGGGAGAAACGGAAGTTACGAAAAATCCGCTGGTAATTTTCAACGAATCTGAGGCTGGGGTTTCTGGGGAAGTTCGAGTGGGTTCTGACGAAGGTTACTCCAAACTTGAAAAAAATAAAGACGTCGATCGGATAGAAGTAGTAGGGGCTAATTTGGAAGAAAACAAAGAGGGCGTCACTGAAATGCCCTCGGATGTCGAAGAAGAAGGTCCGGTGGTCGTCGAAGACGAAAAGATGGAGAATCGAGAAAAATCGGGAGGGGAGGAGATCGTTGGTTCGACCTTGCGAATAAATTCCGACGGCGATGCTGGTGAGAGTCGTCATGGCGAAGACGCTTCCGGTGATCACGAAAGTGAAGATCTGTCCTGCGAGTGTCGCAGCTCTTCGGAAGAGGATTATCGCTATCCGAGGGAATTTTATTCGCGAAGATTTTATGATGAAGGACCCTTACAGGGATACGACGAAGAATCGGAAGAGAATCCAGAATACAGACAAAGATTTCCAGCGGGTCATGGGCATCATGCGCGTACCGGTATTCACACATCTCTTAGAGCTACCGGAGTACCCTCAGGTCCGCATGCAAATTCGGGTATTCAAACTTCGCTCGAGGAAGACGTGACTCTTCATACGGACGCGACCGCGCGTCACTCGCCCACCGGAGTCGGAGGGTCGTCGGACGTAAGCGCTTCACGATTCAGCGTACGTGACGAAAATTATAGGAATTACGACGACCAGCCTGTCGACGCAGCATCTTCGGAATACGAGGAGTACGACGAGGAACGCGAGTACGGGAGAAGATTTCCGGAAAATCCCCGCGAAGATGAATCTTTGTTGTATTATGGAATAAATTCCGGTGTTCACGGTAACAGTGGAATTCGTACGTCGGACGATACAGAATTCGAAATAAATACAGCGGGTGCAGGCGGTGGTTTGCACGTCAGAGATAAGTCGTCCTCGGGTCGCGAATCTCGTCTCGATATCTGGCCCGTGACGTTGGGAGTTAATGGACCTAATCCTCTGCGCCTTCGCGACGTAATAAATTCGGGAATAGCTGCGGACGGTGAAATTCACAGTTCCGACGACAGCCGATTCGACGTAAATGCCGTTGGTCACTCGCACACCGGCGCCGAATCTTCGCCGGACCTCGATTCTCATTTAGATATAGGAACGGAAGCGAATCGAGCTTCGGCGGTGAAACTCGGCGAAAAGATTTGCGAGTCAGCCTGCGAAGGAATATCGGATTCGGGGGAGGAGGCGCATTGGCCCGATTCGAGATCCGACGGGGCGTATGACGGACGATCGGAATATCCCGGAGAAGAGAGCTTAGAAGTCGACGGCGAAAGCGAAGCGACATATCATACATGTGACAATTGCAGAAGGGAACTGTACGGTGGAACAGACGGGGGCTCGTGTCCGATATGCGGTAGATTCGTTGATCGGCCGGTCGAGGAACGTCGACGATATTTGTTAACCGGAACTATTCATCATTTCGATGGACCGATACAGGTATAGACGATTCACGATAAGTTGGGACTTGGCGAGGTAATTTTTAATACATATTTTTTTAAATACTAACCGAGCATTATTTTTTACACCTTCGCGATTGCTAGGCTACTGCGGGACCGGAAAGTACGCGAGTTACACGACACCTAAATCATCAGATAAATCTTGACGCAAACTGCACCACCGAGGCGGCGAGCCACAGTCTCGACTGCCAGGGCATGGATCACGATCTTCAAATGCCTCGAGGTAGATACTGTTATCCGGAAAAATATTGTGGCTCGGTTTAAAATTCGAGAAATCCACTTCGCACCGAAAGAAATAAATACCCAATAAGAAAATAAAAGGATTTGTAAATTTGAAAACAATTTGTCGTCTGCAAACGTAAAAAATCGTGTTGTTAGTTTTACGAAAGAACTGGGTAGTAAGATCTGCAACATCACTACAGTGTACTTTAAAAAATAATAATAATAAAAGGGTCTGATCGTTGTGAAGCAATTTCGCGATTTATAGAGTTCAGATTATCTCTCCGTGCCTCACCTTCTCCTGCGAGACAGAAATGTATCGTTACCCTTTGCAGTTATCCTATCTACGAGCATCTACGATCGTTCCGACGTTAATCACGCTGGCGTTTATCGTTCTAACGATATTCTAATTATCGTTTAAAGATGGAAATCCCGTGCCTCTGCGTTTCGTACGGACTCATTTGAGCCACGGTCACGATATCGCCGTGGACATGCACGATCGAGCGAGATCGCTGGTCGCCGGTGGATTGCATCCGAGAGACCACACCGCATCGATGCTGAGTTTCTTCCATAGCAAAGTACCCGACGACCTCGTGAAACTCAACGAGGAATCGGAGATTACGCTGTTCGGGACGAAACTGTTGCAGCACCAACTCTCGGTCGAGTACGATTTAACGTTATATCAATTCTAAAAAAAAAGAAAGAATATTAGAAACAAAGTATAGTTGGATTACAATATGGGAGAGTCGATTGGCGCAAAGGTATGTCGGGAAACACGAATCAGTGGAAACTCGAAGCGGTTATCGCGACGCCCACAGTTAACCCGAGATTGTTTTGCGGTAATTATAACGTGTCGAACGTTTTGCCCGGTGCAGTTACAACGTCACACCCAACAACTTCCTCGAGTTTCTCAATAATTACGGATTTCGGGTTACCGGAGACGGAATCTGTCGGGGACGACGCAAACGGTGCGGTGGTCACGACAAATTCAGAAACCTCGATGGCTCGTGCAACAACTTTGATAATCCAACTTGGGGACAGAGCAATAGAGCCTTCGCCCGGATTTTACCACCGCGTTATTCAGACGGTAAAAAAATATTTTACGAAAAATATAGTAAAAAAGAAATATCTGATTTTTACACTCATTTTTCGAATGACAGGAATTCATGGGATGCCGGTCAGCGTTACCGGAGCGGATTTGCCGAATCCGCGAAAGCTTAGCGTAAGGCTCTACTCCCGTCGCAGTAATCTCGATCCGGAATTGACTCTGGCTGTGGTGCAATGGGGACAGACATTGGCGCACGACTTGGCACGTCAGGTCATGGACCAAACTAGTGAGTCACGCCGAAAGTCGACGGGAAAACTCGATGGAGCAGTACCGTTTCGACGAGCGAACCTTTCGTGAGAGGCGAGAGGACGGTGCTGCGTATATCTCTTGCTATGAATATTTATGAGAGGGAACGGGGCAAAACGGACCAGTTTCTACATTCGAGATGAAACCTTTTTTTCATGTTCCGCAAAAAAAAAAAAGCTGAAAATTGAAATTTTCATATCGCTTCCTCATAAACGTTGAAAGCTGAAAGTTGAAATTTTTATATCACTTTCTCATAATGGCTCTTTATTCGCAAAGCTCCTTCTATGAGAAAGCATTTACTATATTTTTGGCTTCCTCATAGAGGAAGCTTTGCGAATAAAGGGCCATTATGAGAAAGTGATATAAAAATTTCAACTTTCAGCTTTCAACGTTTATGAGGAAGCGATATGAAAATTTCAATTTTCAGCTTTTTCAATATCAACGTCGTATTTAACTTTTAGGCAACACTGCTGGCCGATTCCGGTTTAGTGCGAAAAAATAGACCAACCTTGCACTTTTGGTTACAACGGCTGTCGAATCTGTACTCGAGGCGAAAAAATACATAGTGTATCATAGAGTATTAATCGGGAAGCAAAGAAATCGCTGTTTGAAAATACGCAAAATCACCCATTTTGTAATTTTGGCTATATAAATGCCCGATAAACTTTTTCGTTAGTCGCCACTCCGGGTTTGTATCCTATGTATTTTTTCACGCTGATCACGAATCTGACACTTTTTTATTCGTAGATTAATATTTAATACGGGAAAATTGCATCTCGAAAAAAAAAAATTCATGAAATTCGAAAAATTCAAAATGACATCAAATTTGAACGACTCTATCGATTGTCCCCAAATTTTATAGGGATCATCAGGCGATCATACTCCATTTGTGTACAACTTTTTACACATATAGCTAAAAAATTGTAGGAGCTAGAGCGCGCACAGACATTTTCAAAGAAATTAAAAATGGCGTACAAAAAAAACAACTGAACATTTTTTGATGAAATTTTGCAGAAATATTGACTATTAGCCGCATATGCTCTGTGCAAAATTTCAGCTTGATCGGTCGAGGCATTCTCGAATTATAGCAATTTGAATTTTTCGCGTCTGAGTCACACACACACACACACACACACACACACACACACACACACACACACACACACACACACACACACACACACACACACACACACACACACACACACACACACACACACACACACACACACACACACACACACACACACACACACACACACACACACACACACACACACACACACACACACACACACACACACACACACCCGGACATTTTTTCTAAATGTGATTTTTCGATGTTTTGGAATATTCTGAACACGTTTTCATTAAAATCTCGAATTTTTTTTTTTTTCACCATAACAAAGCTTCCTCTATGAGGAAGCAAAAATAAACAATTTGCGAATTGGACTATTGTGCCCCGACCCCTCTCGTCCCCCATTGCAGGCGCTTTGATGCAGCGAGATCCTGTGAGCATTCTCAGTTCCCTCGCGAATGAGATTTTTTTTGTCTCTACTCATTAATGAAAGAGAACGAGAGCAATGAGAATACGAGCTGCCTTTGCTCATATACTCGTATACTCCACTTTCATTAATGTGTAGAGACAAACAATAAAAGCGTGAGAAAAAGAAACCTCACAGTCGATTCTCGCCTTTGGGGATGTCGCGGCTCGAAACTTTTATAATGATGACACGAATAACGTTCCGCATATCATTACCAGTCGAAAACTTTCGCGAACCTTTTTTTCTGGTCATATATTTATCTTCGCTAAATTTACATTTGTGTTGTTCGAAAAAAATAAAATAATGCAAAATCTGTAGGCAAAGGAGGTATCGAGTGCTGCGGGGAAAATGGGAAGAGTCAACTGCCGAAGAGCCTGCAGCATCACTCGTGTGCACCGATATCGATATCGCCGCGGGACAAATTCTACTCGAGTCATGGTCAACGATGCATGAACTTTGTGCGATCAATGACTGTTGCCAGAGAGGACTGCACTCTCGGACCGGCCGATCAGGTAAACAACTCTGCGATTGCTAAATTCGAATTTTAAAAAATGGAAATAAATGGAAAACAAGATATTCTGGCTAATCAAAGTTGAACGGAGCGACGAGTTTCCTGGACTGCTCACCTATGTACGGAGTCGACAAAGCTACTTCCGACGAGTTGAGAGAATTTACCGGGGGAAGGATGAAGGTGGAATTTCGCAGTGGACGCTGGATGCTGCCCACCGTGAGAAATCACTCAAACGTTTGCGACATCTGGACGTCGGACGATGTGTGCTACAGATCCGGTAAGTCGTAAACGAAGGGGAAAAAATTGGCCCAATAATCAACTTTTTTAACGTTACGATAGCAATTTTAGCTTCCTCGTAGAGAAAGTTCGGGATGTTCGAGATTTTAGTATCAGAGTACTTAAAATCGCCCAAAACGTCCTGAAATGCGATTTTTAGCTGGCGTCCGGATGTATGTGTGTGTTTATGTGACAGACTTGCATCTTCTAAAACGATTATAACTTGGAAACGGTTTGAGCTAGCGAGTTGAAATTTGGTACACTAGTAGGGTGGTCATGTCTCTTCCCACGGTGGAAGGCAACATTATAGAAAATGCTTTCTCATAAAAGACGTTTTGCGAATGAAGGACCATTATGAGAAAGCCATATGAAAATTCCAATTTGCAATTTTCATGAGAAAGCCATTTAAATAATTCAATTTTCGACTATTACTTGATTTCGTCCATAAAATCGAGATTTTCAATGGCTCACTGTACGTTAGGCCCAAAAAGGCCAGCGGATTCGTGTTCATCGGGGAAAAATACGTAGAAATACGTGGCAGTTCATAATAAAAAATAAAAACAATTGTGAAAAATTTCCAATTTACGCCTTTTTCAGCGGCTTCAAACGACACGATAAAACGATTCAAAAACTTCGGACAAGGCAATGTCTTGTGTATTTTTTCCGTAGAACACAATGGGTACCCCGGATTTTCCATAGCTCCACTGGGAGCCGAAATATCAATCTTTGAAAATTACGAAAAACGACGTTTTTACCAAAGTGGCTCAAAAATGGAAAAATCGTTGTTCATTCGATTTTTTTTTTGTTTCAAAGCTATATTCCACGTATTTTTCCCGCCGATCACGAATATAACAATATGATAGCGATATGAAGATTTGAAATTCATATAAAAATTTCAATTTCCAACTTTTTTTTCCTGACGCCTACAGGCGATCCGCGAAACAATCAGAATCCCCAATTGGTGATTCTGCAGACACTGCTAGTAAGAGAGCACAATCGCATTGCGGACGGATTATCGGCCCTGAACCTCGACTGGACCGACGAGCGTATTTTCCAGGAGAGCAGACGCATCGTCATTGCTGAATATCAGCACATCACTTATAACGAGTGGCTACCGCTTGTGCTTGGTAAACAATTTATGATAATTCATTGATATATCCGAATCAAATCCGTCGAATAATAATGGTGCACGATCGCATAGTTAAATTGCCATTTGGCACGATAATATTTGGCTTCATCAGGCAAACGATACGTCAGGAGACACGGTATTGTTCGAACGAAGCCGGGAATGTCGAGCGCATACAACGAGCTAGTTGATCCATCGACTATTATTGGATTCACGTCGGGGGCTTTTAGATCTTTGCATTCGATGATCGAAGGTGAACTTGGGTAAATTTCGGAAGCATCAACGATAAATTTGCTTCCTCAAAGAGGAAACTTCGTTTTCATGAATTTTTTTCTCGAGATTTTAATGAAAACGTGTGTAGAATGTTCGAAACATCGAAAAATTTAAAAATTACCATTTTTACAGGGAATCTTGTATAGTGAATACTGCCAAAATTAGTAATTTTTTTTTCTATTTTTAACTGCCATATTTTTCAAACGCGATTATTTTATTTTACCAACGAAGCTTCCTCGATGAAGAAGACAAATAATCACGGAAACTGATTTTTCCTAGAAGCTTTGTTCTCAAAAATAAATCAGATGACGAAGCTTTGTGAAAATCTCGATTTTCACGCTTTTTATACGGTATCAGATATGTACCGTGTAACTGACTTACTTTTTTAAATAAGTTTATGCGACGTCGAGGGTAACTTCGTGCATAATCTAAGACTCAGCGACCACTACTTCCGGCCGCGAATAATCGAGAAAGGTAGTAACTTCGAGGACCTGCTTCGAGGTCTGACCGCGCAACGTATGCAAAAACAGAATATGCATTTCCACACCGAGGTACGAGATAAAAGTTTCTTTTTTCACGCTATTATTATCGCACAGGATGGATAATTTTGTGAAAATTATCGGCACAGCTGACGGAATATCTTTTTCGCTCGTGTAACGATTACGGCATGGATCTTGCGGCGATTGATATTCAGCGTGGCCGAGATCACGGGATACCTGGTTACAACGCGTATCGCAAAATCTGTCGGCTCCGGCCGGCTCGAGATTTCGACGACCTCTCCGAAGAAATATCTTGGGAGGTGCGTTAAATTAATTTAAAAAAACGCACAATGTCATACTTTATCAATGTATCGTAATCGAAATATTTTCAGAACATCGAAAAACTTCGACGCGATTACGCGCACGTTGACGATATCGATCTCATAGTCGGTGCGACGATGGAAAAACCAATTACCGGAAGTCAGTTCGGACCGACCAATCGCTGCCTCATCGGTGAACAGTTTTATCGGAGTCGCATGGGCGACCGGTATTTCTACGATAACGAAAAATTTTGCCGTTCCTTCACACCCAGTAAGGATGCACATTTTTTTCCTCATAAAATTGGTTAGACTAGACTGTTTGTTTTTTTTTCTTACATTTGTTACCTTCGCAGAACAATTTGAGGAAATAACGAAAGTGACGCTGTCCCGGCTGATATGCGATATGGGCGGCGATGTTGATGTCGTACAACGCTACGCTTTCCGAGCTATGTCGTCGAAAAATCCTCTGGTACCCTGCGAAGATTTACCAAAGTTGGATTTAAAATTCTGGATCGAATAGACGGCAATGCGCGGATCTGTGTTAACAGAACGGTTTAAACAATGCACATTTTTTTGTACATGTTCTTTTTTGTTTTAATTGATAATCACTGCGACAAAGCGCTGCGTTCTGCGCCCAAACATACAAAATAGATAAGTACTGTTAATATAGTTTTTTAATATAAAATACTACGTCATCGTTCGTAGAAAATTACAGACTAATTAAACGAATGTCTACATTACAGACTAATTAAACGAACGCCGTTTTAATGTTACTTCGGAATGTTGTACGGATCGACCGATCTCCTTCATCTGCGGTATACGTAATTGGTGAACATCAATTGTTAGAAATTTCTCGTTTATGTATAATTATGACAATTGCACTTGGGAAAATCCATTAAAGTAAAATCGTGAGACTTACTACCTTCAAACTAAAGTAGTAAACAAGAATCCCTTCGACTCTTCTCGCTGATTCCCCGGAAAACCTGAAAAAAAGAATTCTACCGACCCTTTTCTCGTATTACCCATTCGAAGCTCCGGTCAGGCAGTCGCGAAATACTTTAGCGTAGCGACGAAACATGGCTAATACTGCTTCAGATGACAAGGTTCGGCGTTTCGACTTTCATTCTATGAGTGATAACGGGTTTAGCGAAAAAATTCGCTATTCTACTGTGAATGAGTTTTAGGCACTCGGGTAGCGGTGCATTGTCGGTTAAATTCTCGAAGAAGGGCCTCTTGAAGAGTCTTCTGGCTTCGAGTCTCTGTTCCCTCGTTACTTCCCGATCGTCGAGATGTACCAAGCGTGGAAACCAAGAAACGACGAATAATCTGTGAATTAAATTTTCTCATGTCGGTGTGTTCAAAACGGAGTCGTTATCGCTGGCACGGTATCAGCAGGAACGTGCCGAGCGAGATCGCGCTCGGGAGAGCGCGATCGAAGGTTCGCGCAACATGCACGGCCGTGGGACGACCCACCTGTACTGAAGATAATCGTAGAAAGTGCCGCCATTCAGATAACTCGGGGCGGCCTTGTTGCCCATGAGACACAGATAGCGTAGATTAGGCACGCTGTCACACAGATTTTTAACGAACGGGTACAAATCCGCGATACCATTGTGATTTAACCAGAGCAACTGTAACTTCGGCATGTACGGAAATATCGTGAAGGCGTCGATGCTATTGTGATCCAAATTCAACGATGTAAGATTCTCGAACTCTGCTAGAAACTGAAGATTCCTATGAAAAACAAAAACAAAAACATAGTGCGAATATAATCGATCTCGGGGCAATGCTAAAAAAAAATGTATGCATGCATATTTTCATACGGTGCAATGAAGTTTTTATCCGCAAGCAAAGAAATTAAATTTAACATACAGGTGCGAGTATATAAATAAATGCCCGGAACATTCAATTACGTTTTTCTAATGTGTTCAATAATTATTATTGTTATTATTGTTTCTTGGCAGAATTACAACATTTTCTACGACCCTAAAGATATCTGCATGAGACTACAGTTCATCAAACTATAAGAGCTGCGTTTGGCATCTCGCAAACTTTGCTCGGGGAAGTTCACTTAGAGAATAAAATTCTACAAGTGAACAATTTTTTTTTCTTCCTAAGGCAGTGTACTGAAAGACTTATCAATGACGAAATTTGATGTTATGTGGATATCTTCAGGGTCATTATTCACAATCGATCTGACTTTTAATGTACCAAACAATTAATTATCGCTCCTTCTTATCATTCGGTTTGCTCACCTGCTAAATTTGTTGTGACTGAGGTCCAGAGTACGAACGGTGTTCGCATAGTTCTCTATAATGTCGAAGGGCATGCAAAATAAATTTTCAAAAGCCAGTGAAAGAGTCTCGGAAGAATCTATGGATTCTTCATCGGCAGTTCTTGATTTCGGATGTCTAGAATGAGTGTCAACAAAGATCAGCTTTCCCAGCGACGTCATGGCGTGCTCTTCGACCCCTTGGGTGTCGTTTATTTCAAGATCATTCCTCCTTCCCAACCTAAAGCATATGTATAATTTGAGAAAATGAAGAAGAAGAAAACATGTAAATGCATTCTCCACGTAGTGTCTCGCGGTTGATATTTTGGTAATCAGGAATGAGGCAAACTACAAGGGTAAGAAAACAGCAAAAACATGCACTCTACATATAAGACGTGGAAAATTTTCAATGTTTGTGGCTTATTGTCCGACCAGCACATTATCTGGCAGTAAATGAGATAAGCGACAAAAGAATTTGTGGGTGCTACATAATATTTAATACAGATAATGACGATCATGATTGGCCAGTCAGTACGGTTGTACGATGAAATCTGATTTATAACATCTAAAGCAGTTATGAGATAAATGTGAGGTGCTAAATAATAATGCACAGCGTGACAAGACAATTACAGAACTGTCAAAGGAAAAAAAAATTACTCATGCAGGCAGGATTTCAGTGGAAAGTTGCGGACTCTGTGTACTCACATTTCGATTGAGTTTTCTGTCATTTTATAAATCCTCATTAATTAAAAACGTCCGCTTCGCTCGAGAAGCGCGAGACTACTCATCTCGGGAGCGAGAGCTCCGACATCCAATAATACCATTAGAGACGAGAGCGCAGCTGGCACTGGCGGAAAATTTTTACGTGCAAATATAACACGCGCTCGTTCTTGCAAAGAGCTTCGATCGAGAAGCAAAAATTCTAATCGACTCGAATGTTTTTTTTTTTCCGGTGAGAAAACAACGAGCACACTAGTCTCCGAAGAGAGGATAGATAGTTGGCGATTGACGTGTGGATTGACTAGACCAGCCAGACGATTAATTGTCAATAACGTGAGGCGTGAAATCCAATCGAAGTTCACAGCAAACCACTGTACAGCGTCTATCTCGCTAGATAACTCTCACGGGCGTACCGCGCTTTGAGGTTAGGAATAAGAGGTAGAATTACATAACGTCGAAAAAGGATTGCGAACGGAGATATAACAATGCTGAAGGAAATCTAATTACGCTGAGGAGTGAAACGTGACGCGATTTTGAACCACCGTAAGCTAACCGAAAACCCGGATCTTTCTAACTCACCGATTTTTCCTGCATTCTTTTGCATTCGAATTTTGTAGTTGCACTCTCGGGTATAGCCCGGTCGATAATCACTGCACGGACAAGCTGACCACTGACGAACCATTCGAACTTGCTGAACTGCGTGACGCGATATTCTAGTGCCGATAGACGCGAATATACAAATTACTTGCAACCGGTCGGTTCTTACTGAACGTTTACTGGATACGCGTGAAACTCCTCGACTCGGCACACGACACGCTTGCGGCGCGGTGGGGCAGGCAGGCAACTGTTGTATCGTTACGGACAACTCATGATTGCACTGATAAAAACGTCAACTGAACGATTCCAAGTATTTCGAATCAACAGGTCGATCTTGAGTTCATGCGTACTCATGAGCGGCGATCGCGATTGATATTACTGTCGGATATTACATTCTTTTTAATTGCTTTTTGCTCCAAATAGTTTCGTACAAGTGATTTGAAAAATTTGATTCACGAGTGTTACTATGGAAACGGAAGAAACGGATACATACTTATGGCGTTTCGCTATGGGAACTAAATATATAGATAGAAAAGATAGACAATCATGGCGTCGAATAATCAAAACCCATTTCGGTTACCTCATATATATATATATATATATATATGAATTTAATTTTTATACATTAATACATTTCTCATTTATTAACAATTTTTTTGTATTCGCCTCGCTTTTGTTGATAATTTAAAACGATAAACTTTCGGAAGATTCGTTTTTAAAAACTAAATCCTGGTTAGCGTGTAAAGGATCTGCGCGTCTGTTAGAAAAGCTCAATTGCACAATATGCAGTTCCACCGACTGTATGTATAGATATATTTTATACCTTTTTTTTTGCAATATTACTGTGCAAGCGTGACTGAATTATAGAAGAAGTTATCAATGAATATTTCGTGTAGGATTAATCTCTGGCAAGATTATTATTTCCGTAAAGCGTACATACCAATGCAAGATATATGTACTGTAATCAGTGATAAATAATACAGCCATCGTATCGGCTTTTAAGGAATGAAGAAAGTTTAAACATCTTTTTGTCAGAGTGACAATAAATGACTTAACGTTTTTCTGTTAAACACTCTCTGCAGGACAATAATCGGGTATATTTGTATATATCTCTGAATTGTTCCATTCAAACAGAATAACACATACAGGTGTCTTATACGCGTATTCAAATATAAGCTATATTCATCGTTACACTGAATCACGCTACGGTAGATGATTTAGGACACAACGAAAAAACGTATGTTTTTGACGGGAATACATATAGAGTACCATCCACACGGATATCGCGATCGACAATAAATATATAAGACACTCCTTCGATCGAGATTTTTACGTTATTACATAATAAATGTTTTATCTATCGACAGGTTGGCCATTACGCTTTTACACTGTACACTCAATTATTTTTCTCGTTTTTTGTTGTTGTCATTTTTGTTTGTTGTCTTTCTAACGAACATGAACTACAATGTTATTATTTACAACGACAGATACGTGTTTACGTCTATTACATGTTCGGGAAAAATAAAAATACACTGCTCTCTCGATTTTATATATATATTTTTTTCGGGCAGTGATCGATATATCGTTTTTTGTTCTTTGTTTATTTTTCATCAAACGAACTCAGCGGGGACGATCGGTTAGCTCAACTGATATTATACTCTGTGTAAATCTTTGGAGGATATGTAGCTTCGCTTAGAGCTCTACTATTTCATCGTTTTATTTTTTTATTTCATTAAATATATTTCAAGCACAAACGCGCGACACGCTCTGCGCGTCGCGATATGATTGATTTTTTTTTCCTGATATACATATATATCTGTTTAATTAATCGACCAACTTTTTTTCTTCGTTTTGTTGTATAATAATCTTTTTAAATTTCTTTTGTTTATTCAGCAACATGATTAATGTAAAGATTTCCTTTCATTACTGATAATAATGAAATCGATGTATCGAATATTGACTGAAATCGAGTTCGTGTCAAAAGTCAATGGTGAAACGGAGGATGAGAAAAAATATAAATAAATTATTTGTTTGTCGTTGCCGTTTTTTGCAATGACGGCATAATTTACTCGACGAGGACGACAGCGACGTTTTATACACTCTATTATTATTAATATTCCATATTTACGCTCTTTTTTTTTCTTATTTCGTTTGATATTTCATTGTTATTTTTTTTTACACCGTGATTTTTGTTAACGAAGGCCGAATGTCGCGAAAGAAGAATCTAGAGAGAGACAAATACGTCGAATATGCTTTTCCGGGTTCTCTCGAACACCGTAACATTTTTTTTCTATCGCAATGATTGACCTCGGCGCCAGCTTGCCGAGTAGCCCACTTTTTTTCTGCCTTTTTCTGAACTCGCCTGGATCGGTCATGAATCTCCGTACGGGGGCGGTGAAACGAGGAATTAGAACGATGTCTTGCCGAATATGAAGTTTCCCGGTGCGCTTGGATCGTCGGAAGAGAAAAATACTTTCCAGAGTTCGATGAACTTAGCGCGATCTACCTCATTGCCCTGCGGAACATTGAATTACGTGAGAAAATTGAAAGATAAAAGAAAAAAAGGAAATTCCCCATACCTCCTCGTTCTTCTCACTCTCGGTGCAACGAAAGATGTCAATTATTCAGGTAGCGTAAACTCACCACTTGGAGTTTCTTGAAGGCCTCGCGAGATTCAGCTTCCGGTACCCCGTGACTGCTGCACACCAGACTAAACTCGTTCTCGTCGATCGATCCGTCACCTGTCCAATTCCAAACATTTTATAAAATTTTACCCGGTGACGTATAACTGACCTTTCGTTGTTAGAGTTCGCTAAAATCCCGCGAAATTTACATTGACTCAAATTGACTGTCTTTCGAAGATTATTTGTCACTATAAAAAAAAAAAAAAAAAAACTGGAATCTTTAGGAAACGCGAGATCACTGTAAAGCGATAACAAAAGACTACGTACTTTAATTATCGAATTCGCACCTGAGAAAAATGTAAGTAACTAATTTCTCGACTCTTAGGGTGGCCAAAAAAGAATCCATTTTGATTTTTCACACAACGGAGACCGATTAAATTCAGTTACAAAAAAAAAATATATCAAAAACCTGCCAGCAGGACTACTCAGTGCTTTAAAGTTTTTCGCTCTTGACCCCCGCGGGAAAAAACTCGCAATTACGCCTTTATGGCATCGAATCGGTAACAAACAATATAAAAACTCGATATCGGAGAAGGGAACAATGAAAACTTTCGTAACTGTGAGTTTCGATCCTCTAAAACTATACGTTATAGTCGCGAAGTAAAGCGAAGTAAAAAAACGAGTAGTCCGGAGTACGGGGCTGCCGATACGATTATTAATTGCATCCACGTGCAATTCTCGCGGTCTGCTGTCGTGTACCACGGCCTTTGCCGGAAGAGGCGAAACTTTAGCTGAGCAAGGGCATAAATGTTTTTACGACTCGTAAACAAAGCACCGCGGTAAATATCCGCCACTCCGAAGCTTGCCGGCTCAGCGTTCCGTCGATGGGGTAAACTCCAATAGCGTTGGCTTATTCAACTAACCGGAGGAATCTTCGAGGTCGAACATGAAGTTCATGTAGGTCTGCTGCCACTCGAGCGGCTGGGCCGGATTCTTCGCATAATCTTCCCACAGTGAGTACCATTCTTCTCGGCTGATCTGAAAGATTAATGGTTCATTAAAAAAAAATGAAAAATATTGGAAAAAGGTGCTATGCGCAAAATTGTAATAAATGCGGAAGCCATGTGAAAATTAGTTTACACCTTTTTTCGTAGCACAAAATAATGTCTATACTTCATAAAATTGAGGCGATAAAAATTTATTTTATCGCAGAACATCGCTAGCTGAAATTCGCTGAATTCGTCGTTTTCAGGCTATATCTTATATATTTTTCACCACTGATAACACATCTCCAAATAATTTTATTCCTTGAGCGAAATTTTATGCATAAACTTGGGTCGGAAAAAAAGTCCAAACTTTTCAAAAATTGCAAAAAGTTCAAAATCTCACAGAATCTAAACAGTTCGATCCATTCTCGCCAAATTTAATATAAAAAATTGTACAGTGTGAGTCCATTTCCGTGTTAAATTTCAGCTTGGCACCTTCATGTTTACTGGCGTTATACCGTTTGCAGTTATTAAAAAAACAATCTAAATTCTAGAAAATCTGATCGCTTGGATAGATTTCGGCCAAATTCAATGCCAAAGTCTTTGATCATAGTATTATATTTGTATGCAGTTTTAGGATGATAGCTCAAAATTCACGCAAGTTAGTTACCACACCCTTTTTAAAAATATTATTTCATATTCCTAGGCAACATCGTCAACAGCAATTTCTACTCGCCGGCTCTTCTGTGCTGCTTAGTCCGTGATCGTGGAGGGGAGAGGGGAACTCGGAACACTGAAATTTTCAAAGTCCCGTTGTACCGGGTGAACTATGGCTTTATGAGTTCTCTCTCAATTATCAATTATTAATTAAGTTTTCATCTATTAGCTTTCCGGCGTCTGGTCACTAGCGCTTTGTATTATTTCGGCTGAGTGGAGTTATGCGCCAACTTGTAATTGGGCTTACCGTTTTTATTAAATAAATAAATAAAATAATTCATAATTGCGTAAAATCTCGAACCGGGCCTCAATCTTCTTGAAAATTGCACCGAGAGAAGAGACGTGACAACTCTACTCGTGTACCAAACTTCAATTCGCTATCTCAAGCCGTTTCCGAATTGTCTATTTTATTTTTAAATTATTTTAACTACTCCGACACTAAAATTTCGAATAATTTTTTGTTTTTACGAGAACATAGCTTTCTCTATGACGAAGCACAAAAATAAATTATGGAACATACTTCGATCGTTCCACAACACGTTTTAATAGTTACAATTTAAGAAAATAAATGACATTATGTTTGAAAAAAAAGGATAAAAGACGATGACGGATAAAATACCTGGCCATCCTGATTCTCATCGGCTCCCGACTTTAGACCATCCCAGACCTTGAGCAGAGTTTCCTTCACCCTTGTGTACCTTTCGTGGCCTGGAGCCCAGCCTCTCGATTCGCAGATTTTCTAATTAAAAAAAAGGTTGTCATCATTGTAAATATAAAACATTTAAGCTATATAAAAAAAATTAAAATCTCACCTCAACAGCGAGATCAACGTCATTCGCGTCGATGCCACCGCTCTGGTTGACATCTGGAATTGAAACAAGAACCGTCTATCGATCTCGTCGTACGATAATTATCGTGTTAAATAAGTTCGGTCATTCTTGTAGAATCTCGTAAAACCAAATTAGCGAGGTCGACAAAGTGAGATTAGTTGACCGAGGGTAATTCGTTGAAATCCAGTCGCAGTGGATAGCTGCATAGTATATTATATATATATATATATATATATATATATATATATATATATATATATAAAAGGAGTGATGGATAGGGTGTGGGAGAATGGCACGGCCGGATGTGACTCCCGAGGCTCGTGAAGGGTGAAGTCGGGCGTCGTAAGGAGGACGGGAAAATGGAAGAGCCCACCAGAGGGAAGCAAGACCACTTCTAGCGGGCTCCAGTTAAAGCGAAGGAATACCGCATGGGAGAGATAGAGATGCCGCTACAGATACACGTTTCCCCCCTTCCACGAATACACGGATCGTATAGTATCCGCCACTTCGGCAATAAATTTCCGTTAATCTTTCCACAGAGGTATTCTCTGGGATAAATCTCCGAGTGGCCCAGCGCCGCGAACACAGTAGAAAAAATTTTATTTCTAAAAAACGCACAAAAACAAGAAAAGAAGGCGGAAGAAAAAAATGCATAATTCCAACATAATACCTCGTATCGCTCTCGAATATTAATTTTCTCCGGGTAATATACGAATTCACGACGCAGTCTCTACATGCTGTAATGACCTTCGTCTCTAATAATAGTTATATATATACATATATATATCCACGCGTTGGTGTGAAAAGAAAAATGAAAAAAAATAAAAATAAAAAAACAGCCCGGTCCACTAGCCGGCGCTCGTAAATTCCTTCGTACATAATAATTTTTCGTCCAGAAAAGCGATGTACAAAGTGTGCGGCGTCGACGTGACCGGCCCGATGACAAAGGGTCGGTGAAAATTTATAAAACACCCGCGCATACACACATGGAGGCCGTTAAAATTCATCGCAAAAGTGAGGCATCGCGCGAGCACTTTCTCTGGAAAAAGGCTTGGCCATTACAGCATGTTGCCTCCGGTATATGCACAGCGAATATATGATTTTTACGTGAGTGAGTGTACTGTACAATACCGGTAGGCGATGAAATATATAATACGGTAGAGAAAGCGGGAGTGAGAGAGTAATAAGAAGAGACGCGGTAAAGGGTGAGGGAGGGATATGTTTAGCGCCATCGACGGTCAAAGTGAAGAAAAGTAGCCGAGGGCCTTAATGAGGGCTTCGAGGCGTGTGCACGCTCACGGCCTCCATTTATGGCGAATATCTAACACTCTCTCGCGACATAAAGTGTGCGGCCGGAGATAGCAAAGACAGCGTTTGTGAAGTTACGAAACACACGTGGATCGAACGAAGCGAAAAGATACGAGACGAGAAATTCCGAGGACACGTTCGCCCGCGTGTGAGCGATAGTTGAGCGCGGGCTAAAACTATATAGATGGCCCAGCGCGAGAAGGGCGTATGGGCCGTGGTTTCGCACAGCCGATACGCCCTTATGGAGTCGAGCGGTCGATACGGAGGCTCGCGAGCCTGCGTGGAACACATGTACACGCTCGAACCCTCCGCTTCAACATTGTTTATATTCTCTTTGCACGGTACCATAAATAGTCGAGCATCGCGCAAATGATTAATCGGCGATACAGTAATAGGTTCGAGGAACGGAGAACCCTTGAAAACTCGCGGCTGGTTTACGTTTGTATTTTCGTTACGTGACCCCGGGCAACACAAAAAAGAGGATGAGCGAGTATCAGTGACCGGGCGAGTTGCTTCCATCGGACGGTTGATAACTGCTAAATTGTTGAGGGGACACCAGAGAAACAGATATTGCGCAAAAAGCTGGTAGTATTTTCTCTCCTCGACCCTGGCCCATTTTTACGCGGAGCGGTGGATCGTAGGATCATGGGGGTTTAAAGGTACACCGATCGGCTGTTTCTACGCTTTCGGGATTTCATTTTTGTCGTTTACGGCTCCTGTTATAACACAAGATATTTTTATTTTTGAACCATAAAATCCGAATCCGATTCCAATCGAACTTTACGACCAGCAACAGCACACTGTTTTTTGGAAATATGATTTTATTACTAAAGAGTTGACTTGAAAAATATAATTACATTAACAAGAGAAATTAATTATGGACCTATGCGGACAAGAAACGTTTGTTGAATGTGCAACCATTTTTTTCCGCCGTGCTGATTGGCGAACTGAGTGGCCGAGGCCATAGGGGTCGAAGGTATACACCAATTGGCTGGTATACTTCTACTCTTTCGGGATTTCATTTTCACCGTTTACAGCTCTTGTTTAAATATATATATATATATATATATATATATATATATATATATATATATATATATATACATATATATATATATATACATATATATTCATTTTTAAACCCTAAAATTCAAATCAGATACCAAAAAAAATTTACGATGAATAATGCGCACACCAATTAAAAAATATGATTTCATTGAAAAAGGTCAACTAAAAAAAATGATTAAAATAATAATAAAAATGGTGGACCTTTGGGGACGAGAAATGTTTGTTGAATGTTGTGCCGTGTACGTTGACGGACTGAGTGGCCGAGGCGACTCTAACGGTTAGGCCACGCAGTATCTATTCCGTCCGGTTTCTGACTTCGGAGTACGCCATAAATAATTGTGCGTCTCGGTTCGATATCGTACGAACTACCCCCGGGGTAATTCACGGCTCGAGCGACCGAGAACGCTTTCCTGCACCCGCCTGGATTATCCCGAGGTATGCTGCGTTGTAGCACGTCGCAAACATACCCGATTTCCTCCAGCGGAGCCCCTTTCGGCCAGTTTCCGGGTATACGTACCGGCTCCACCGAAAGTACGGCCTGCCCTGGCGGCGGTCGTATTTCACTCGGCAAGACAAGAGGAAGAGGCAGGAAGAGCGCGGAGAGAAAGAGATGTGGAATAAGAAATGGAGGAAGGAACTGACCGGCAACTTTCATGATAAATTTTTCCTTCTCGTTTAATCTCTTTTTTCGACCCTGCAGCTTCTTCCTCAGGATTTTGCACTTTGAGCTTCCGTTTGTTTTTTCTTTTTTTCTTTTTTCACTCACCGAAGAAAGTGTTGAACACGAAGAGGAGCTTCTTCTTGCGAAATTCCGAAATCGGCATGATGATAGCGGCTATCTGTAACACAAGGAAAAAAACAGGTTAAGTAACGTTAAGCCCACACTCCATGTATAATTTTTTCTACCTTCTAACTGACGACTGGGGAAGATATCCACCCCATACGTTTCTTCTACGTACAAGGTTCTTATGAGCAGTAAATGGGTTTTTTGCACACATGAATCTCTTCTTTTTTTGATAGGGAAGAGAATGGCATGCGATAAATTTGATCTTATTAAAGTTTAGGGAGTGAAGAGAGTGAAAATAGGCAAAAACGCATTTTTTGAATATCGTTTGGGCTGATTTCCCATCCAATACATAAGTTCTAGGGTTAATTATCGAAGAACGAGCACCGGGTATCTCGTTGATTGAATTTATCGGTGACGAAAATTCTCTCGGGCGGGTTTGTTTTAATTAATCGACGAAGAGTGGGAGGAATGTTGGTGGACTGCAGCGATCGCTGGGAGGAGGTAGTGAGGCATTCGCCGTGATCATCAAATTCCTCGTGGCACGCGGCCCGAGCCCCCTGTTCCCGCTCGCCGCTTTGGGACACCCGTCGATGCTTGCCAGCCGATTTATGTGTTCTGGCTGGGAATCGCGTTGCCGGCACCGGCTCTCGACCAGCACCGCTGGCATCGACCCTACGTGCACAACAATCGGTGCATCAAGCTCCGGAGCGTTGCTGGACGGAAGCCCGAAGTTTAATTAATGGGAGAGGCGCGCGGAGCCAGAATTCGCCCAGTGGTACGAGCGAGGTCCAGGCAGGCCCTCCGACGTTCTGCCGGTCACTGTACTGGCAATGTTGCAGGACGGTTGTATATAACGCATCCGACATGACAAACGCTTTTCATCGTCATTCGGTACTCGGGACTCTGGACGGTCATCCCCCTTTCCCCGGTCTGATATACGATAATTTAATCAGACTTTGACCACGTCGATTGCAATACAGTACGATGGAGGCGCGCTATTAACACCGATCATTTGGCATAGTTGGAACAGCGATGCCCCCATTACGTCCTGTCACAAAGCTCGTAGGGCTTCCAGAACTTCGTGCCTTGATGGAAGTAATATATTTTCCTCTTTTTCGGCTTTGTCTCTTATTAATCATTGATTTATATAATAATTTTTGAGGATTTAATGAAAATCGGGTATAGCGGCGATATTGAGTTTGTCAAAAATAGCATCAGCCGATCGACTCGATTCATGAAATTATACGGAATTTATCTGCGTTTCGGTTGATTAAAAATTTATGGGGAATGACGAGCCCCTGAGGCGTTCGACTTTGGCTCGACCGCCCTCGGATATGGCTATATCGGTAAACTGTGTCGTACGCCGTTATGAATATTAAATATTTATTAAACAAATGCCCTCTCCGGCCTCGCACCGTCTGCTGCCTTTAATGTAATGAGAACTCGCCCCGTGCATTTATAATGGTAGAAGCCGAGGCAGAGACTTTCAATAATAAATGCTTCTGGAGGAGAGCCCTACGGGTTGTCCCTCACGGAGAGACGGAGTTAGACCGCCGATGAATAAACTATATATTAGGCTAACGCAATTAATAATTGACAGTGGACGGTTTGCAGGTCTCACGGAGGTTTTCCGAAAACACACCTGTTTCATAGACAAAAAATCGATCGCCTTTCAATAAAAAAAAAAAAACACACCGTTCGGTGAATTTCGTCGACTTACAGAGCAAAAAATTAAGAAAATCAATAAAAATTCTTACGTGTGATTCTTACGAAGAGGACGAAGCTAAGCTCGTGTCGTTGCTCTCACAGTCACCGCTCATTTACAGTTTCCCCTATAAACGCCGACGTTTATATATAACCCGAGGAATCGTCTCGACGAGCGATAAGTTTGCGCGACGCTTTGTAGAACAAACACGCCTTTGACGTGCGTGGGCTTAATTTTTTATTGCCTCCTCGCGCGATGATTTAGACGCGGTGAGAAGTTGTTGGCCAAGGTTAGATTATGTTTCGGGCTAAGATCGGACCAATCTTTTATTAACTCCCGACTGCCTTCCGGGTAAAAGGCGGGAGTCATTAGTTTCAAGCCGCTAACAGAATGTATTGCAGTTTTCGTTACCAACCGAGCACCAGGAACTTTCGCATCACCTTAATTTTGCCAATGACATTGAGAATAATTTCACGTACATTCGCGCACGCATTGAAAGCAGAATTAGCGCTTTGTCGAAGGCACGTGGGATTCATTTTTTATTGTCTCGCACGATGATTCAAACGCGGTGATAAGTTGTTTGCAAAGATTAAATTATTTTTCGGACTAGGATCAGCCCAATCTTTGATTAGTTTTAAGGCGATAAGAAAAATGCATTACAGTTTTCGTTACCGACCGAGCTCCAGGAGCTTTCGCATTGCCTTAAATCTTCGGACGGCATTGCGAATACTTTCACGTACATTCGCGCACGCATTGAAAACAGAATTAACGCAACGGTCCTGCCTGCGGGGGGGCTTAATAGCTAAAGCCGATTAATTTTTTCCGTTTTTTGCCCCCCGATGGAAATTACGCTCAGGCATTAACGATGGAAATTCCGTACAATTAAATGAGATCGCGGCGACCTGAGGGAGGACAATTTTCGAGTACCGAATTTAATTAACGAAACTGATATATATATATATGTTTGTACGTGCCGGGATGCAGCACGCGTGTACTAAACAGCATAATGCAGTGATTCTGCGGAACGTTGGTCGGGCCGGGCGCGCGAATTCATCGCAATTGAAAAGCAGACCGCGGGCGTTTCTCTCGATTAATCGATTACGAAAGAATCTCGATTTACAATCGGAGTATAATACACCCGGTCGCATAATGGCAATGCCTGGACTTCACCGATATTACCGACCATTATATCGCCGAAACAGGCGTTTTCCATTCAAACAATAATTGTCCGTAATTTTCTTGTTCAATTGGTTTCTCCAGTTTGCTAAAAACCACCGCGTCGATACCGCTTACCAATGTTTACCATCTTTACCAGATTCCAGATTGCGATTGAAAAAAAATTGACGAATAGAAAGTATACGACGGTGAGACGTCTTTCCGTAAGCCGGCACGTCATCCGTTATCAGCCGGAGCGATTAAATCCTCATGCTCTTTTGCGCACGGAGTATATTAGGTCGGATCAGTTTGCGCGTCAGAGGATCTTGTCGCTCGGTCCGTCTCTCGCTATCCCAGTGTAAACTTCGTGTGGCTCCCTACGTCGGACCTCAGCGAAAAGCACCGGTACTTCTCTATCACTCTCTTCGTATCTCTCTATAGCTATCGAAGAAGTTTCGTGCGGCCAGAGCTTCCGTCCGTGTGGGAGGCCCGTATAATACAGCAGTAGGGTTCACCTTTTATATATATATATATATATATATATATATATATATATATATATATATATATATACATCGCCACGATCGGCTTTGCCGCAGGCTTTCGGTCGTCGTGGCTTTATCTTTCTCGGGCCATTTATAAGTGAATTAATCTTTTTTTCTTCTTTTGGAGGCATAGTCCCGTGAAAGGGAGGAGGGGAAGAGGAACAGCGTGGTCGATGGTCTCGTCGCCATAAAGTAGAGAGCCCGTCCCAAAGGCTCTCGATTATCGATAAAAATTCTAGATGAAAGGAAGTATCGCCCGGAGATAATATTTTCGTCAAGACGAAAATTCCGCAGTAACTTTTATATATATATATATATATATATAGTCGGATCGTGCAACCGCAACATTGGGAAGAGTCAATGCTCGTAGGTGACTAAACTTTTTGTCAAAACAGCGTCCGCACGAGTGGCTCCCGGCGGAGTTTCGAAGATTGATTGCGATAAAAAAAATGAAGGTATGCCGACTGCAGGGTAAATGGATGGTGTAAGAGATAGGCGATGGAGGAGACACGTAGAGAAAGCGAGGGCCGAATTTTGCGGCGATAGAAAGAATGCCGGTTTTGACCCGCATTCTCCCGAGGGAAAACTCGCCCATCGGGAATGCTCGAGAAAGAGACGGGGAGCGCGTTATCCAAACTCGTTCGTGCACACCGGGCTCACCCATCCCTTCGGCTAACTCGAGAAAACGGGAGGGAGAGCGGCAGGAGGGCATGAAACATTAAATTTTACCACCACTTTCACCGTCGAGTTCTCTTCTTTGCCCCGCTCGAATACGCGAAATGTACTAAGCCTCTCTTCTGTCTCAACGCTCTTTTCGACTAATGGAATCCAAATAACTGGGCGAATTTCGCTATATTTTTGCGGACCGTGGTTGCACGGGGCGAGAGTTGCGGAGACCGGGCCGGTTTCCGATGGGCGAAGGTGGAGAACGTTGTACGGAAGTAGTTGATACGGGAACGGAGAATTACACGGGTTCGATGTGGATCGGGGTGTCGGGCGGAGTTTAATCTCCAACAGTCACGCAGAGCTATCGAAATTATTATTGCGCGGATGAATTATCGCAGCTATTACGTCGAGACCGGACGCATCCGGTAGTGTAATGTTGCAAGTGAGGCAGAGTTTATTACTCGAGAGAGAATAAATATTCCAGCGTTCTGACGACTCCGCAACCATGAATTTAATAATCACCGAAGTAAGAATTTAATTCGTAATAATTTTTGGTATTTCAATGAATGTTTCCGGAATTTTTTTTGGCAACCCATTTTGCCCCGGTATTTTACCTCGCTCTGTTACCATTGACTAAAGGTAAAATGGTAATTTTACCTTTGCCATTACTACTCTATCCCACAACGCTCTCAAAAATGGGGGCGCTGTGACGGACGGAACCTTTTAAACCTCTCCCATTTTGCCCAGGTCCTCTTTGCCTGGAATATCCGTGAGACCTACGACCCATCAAAAGTGGTTTAACGACCATGCGGCTCGGAACTCTCTCTGGTGTTTCAAACGCTGTATAAATTTAATAAGAAAGCCTCTTCTTGCCTCGTTTCTCAACCGTGAAGAATCGACACTGTCGGAGGATCATGAAAATTTAACCGGAAGTCTGACCGACCGCCGAGCGTCGGCGAGAATTCGTAAGCGAAAAGTCCAAAAGCGGTGGCCAAGAAAATATCATGAGTGATTCGAAGGATAAACAGATGATGTGATGAAACATTGTTCCCAGTATGATCCACGGTATATCTCACGGCTTTATTTATCTCCCTAAGCGAGTAGGAGCGGAGAGGGTTTTAATTTTTCGTTGAATAGCATAGAAGTGGGAGGGAAGGAGCGAGGGAAGAAAAGAAGAAAGCACGCTTGGCGGGTCTCGTATCGCGTCTCGGTACGATAGCCTCTTTGGCCGAGACAGATTGTACGGAGGGCTCGGCGGGCTCGGCGACATCGACGCTCTGTTGTCATCGCGGGGCAGTAGTCACGTGACTGCTCGGCCATCGATATTTAATGGGCCGACGAGCGCGTGGAAAGTGGAACGAGCAGAGAGGAGAAGCCGAGAAGGAAGACGGTAACGACGAGGTTGCTGTGGAGGCCTTTCTCATCCTGCACCCTCGTGCGCTTCTGTGGCTTGGCATAGGAAAGAGCGGGGCAAAACGGACCGTCGCCGTCATCTCTGATGAGACTTTTGTTTTCATATACTGCGAAGAATGTATTGAAGTGGTCCATTCCGCCCCGCGCTTCACCGATACTAATAAGTACCGCGCGAGCGACGCTGTTACCGCTACGTCGCAGACACGAGAAAATAAAAACGAGTGGAGAGGAGAAGCCGAGAAGGAACCCGGTCATGACGAGGCTACTGTAGGGGTCTTTCTCATGCTGCACTATCATACGCTGCGGCTTGGCATAAGAGAGAGCGGGGCAAAACGGACCGACATCGTCACCTCGGATGAGAACTTTGTCTTCATGTAGCGCGAAAAATTTATTGAGGTGGTTCATTTTGCCCCGCTTTTTACCGATACTAATAAGTACCGCACGGGCGACGCTGTTACCGCTACGTCGCGGACACGAGAAAATAAAAGCGGTGCACCGCACTCGTCTCATCCCGGGAGATGTAACTGCTTTCGTTCCGAAGCTCGGAGATGGTTTCGCCGAGTCGCGGCATCCCCCGGCCCCGGAAAGAATAGACTGGTCTGCATCGGGCTACCAAGAAGGAAACTGATATCGAGTTATTGAGATACCTTACAACCCGTGTACCCTTGTCGCTCTCTTCTCTCGCTGTTCTAACCCATTTAACTCGATCGATTATCGTCCACCTTTCTGGAGCGGCGAGGGAAGGGAGGACCTCTCTTCGTCCGGCCCATTTAACGCAATTAATTATCGCTCGGCAACGTGCACCGCAACCGAGACACCGGATTCACTATGTATTTTCCACAATATCGACGCGTGCGGGTCAATTATTCGTGCATAGAGGCGTCCCGCCGCAAATTATAGATTCGCAGAAGGCACATAGCTAAATTAGTCGTTGGACTATCGGAGGGATAATTTTTATGTCCAAACATTAACATAATCGTCATTTTACGTTAAAAAAGAAAGATTAATGTTAATTTGCGTGGCCATTGGTGGACCGTTCATCAAATGGAATATCTATCGGTTACTATTTATAGAAATGCGATAAAACATACCTTGCCAATTTTTCAATTTCTTTTACCATTTATAAGTCGCACCTCTATCCCCACTCTTAGGCGCTACCGTGGCAATGCGAGGCCTCCACTCCACGTCCGTTAGTTCCGTTTCAGTACGCTTTCGGGCGGTGTGACTTATAAAGGGTTAAGCAGAAACCAACCGATGTTTTATCGTTTTCTTACCCACAGTCTTGATTACCCACAATCAATGCGATGCATTACTCTACAGGACTGCAGTAATGTCGAAGTGTGTCCTGATACTGATATAAAGTAAATTTGTTAAGCATACGCTCGAAGGGCTGTCTCTGAAAATAATAAAATTATTGTCAATTTGCGTCGCCGTTGGTGATGGTTTGTCAAATGAAGTATTTATCAGTTACTATTTATAGAAATCCGATAAAACATACTTTTTTTTTTTTAGTTTCTTGAGCCGGAACGATCCAATCTTTTCTCATTTTCCTTCCGATCACCCACAGTCGCGGTGCATTTTTCTACAGGACTACAGTAATGTCGAACCGTGTCCCGTCGCTGATACAACGTAAGTTTGTTAAGCATACGCTCGAAGCTCGGCTGTCTTCGCCTCTCGCTTCACCGGTTGTACAGAGTGCGGGCAAATACTGTTCTCCCAAATGAACTTCGAGGTTTCGGTTCGCTGGTTCGGGCAGCTCCTGCTTCCAGCCCGATCGTCGAAGTTTGATGGGGGCGTGTACAAACAACAACCGAGATTAGATCCGCTCTGGTAAGAGTCCGGACCCGAAGTGAGATACACACAGCGCACAGTGCGAAAGTACGATCGAAACTCTCGGATCCACCGGTATTTCTCCGACCCGACCGCAATTTCGTGCCAAATTTCGAGCTTCGTCTATGCAACGATAAACATCGTTACACAGACTTCTCTGCGGTGTCGCTCGCTCGGAAAACCTCGGCAGCACACCACTGGATAGAAGTAACTTTACATCAATGCAAATGGGCATTCCGAGATTATTTAAGAATTGCAACTGCGAGAGGATGGAAACCGAACAACGAGACAGAAATTCACAGAACCCGTTAATAGAAAAATGATTTATCTAAGTGGGGCATCGCATATAAATATTTATTTAATTCCAATAAATATTGATTAATCTTGTATAAATATTCATTTATTTTATATAAACGTTTATTCACTTTATATATATATATATATTTATTTGTTTTAAATAAATTTTATTTGCTAGTCACCCGTGAAATAATAATTTTTCTGGGTGCGGATATCGCCTCTGGCGAACTGGCCAACCTCGGACTTTATCCCCTTGGCCACGGAAGCTCGACAAACTTTTATTGCGAACGAACCCCGCCATATTCTCCAATCTATGTTTTTAATCCAGATTTTTTTTTCCGCGAGGAGATCAATGTGAGGAAAATGACGACCGTGCAAATCGAGTTATGTAACCCCCAGAGTCGGGAGAAAGTTATTAAAAAAGCTATTCGATCAATGATACTTTTATACGAGCAGTCATTAAAGTTAACTTTTCAATTTTTTTATTTTATTTTATTTTATATTCTATGTTCATCGAACAACTGTAAAACTAATGTTTTTGGTGCTGAAGTTACCGGAGCGAAATGTATGCGTCGTAGATCACGGCAAGGGGCGGCCGGTAGTTGGCAAGAAACTTGGCGAAAAGCGACGGGGTATTAAATCCAACAGTTGAGCCGCTATTCAAGTAAGAAGTTGGATCCCCGAGAGTCGACTGTCCAGCCGGCAAGCGTGTCAGATCCGCACCGACTATTTTCACTGTCGGTCGGCTCAAAGGAGAGCTTTCTGGAGAGCTTTCGCTGGAAGTAGGCTTGCCCAGAGGCGAAGCTTCTTGAAAGCCTCCCGAAGATCATGTTTGTCGGTGGACCGGTGTGCGAAGTAGTTTATTTGTGGCTTTCCAGGCGGTTTCGATCGAGTGGTTTCCCCATATTTACCTTGCAGCATGCGAGCTCACGCTCGCGCCTACAGCCGTCATCGTGAATCTCTTTCATCTGCTTTTGAAAACAAAAAAAAATCTTCGAATAAACAATTTCATACTGCCGAAGACACGACTTCGAATAACTCCCAGGAATCAATTTGCCGACAGCTTTTACGACGAGGCAATAAATAATTTTGATTTTAATATATTTCTTTAAAGTATTCAAAACGCGTAGAGGCTGAATGAATGGCACGGACGAGCGTTTTGACTTTGTACAATACTCGGGCGAAATTAATGTCCGTGCGGAGCGTCGAGCGACTAAGTAATATTCGCACGGATCATTCGCGGCGCGGTTTCAGAGCACAACAGGCCCGGCCGGGATAAATTTCAATTATCGGAAAACTGTTGCACGGTGCCTGACGTTACAGCCGCACGCAGGCTACGTGCCGAGCAACCGCTCTCTGTGAGACGTGCCGGTGCAAAGAGAAGCTTTTCTCGTTCATTATTGAGCCCGGCCGAGATGAGACGAATAAGCCAAGGTGAGAGCGTTTGCGACGCTAACAGAGCTTCCATCGGAACATGGAATATTAAACGAATCTCGGGGAGCTCGGTAAAACAGATAACCGAAGAAATTGCTTTCGTCACTGCTAACGGTTGGTACGAACAATGAAAGAACAAAAGAGGGATGTTTCATTGTTTACCGTCTTTATGGAAATTCTATCCCACGCTTACAAACATACCACATGTGCACACACACACGCCTCTAAATTAATTATCAAAATGACGGAATGAAAAATCTCAATCTTTTTTTATCGTCAAGGTAGCAGAGAGAAAAAAATAAAAATAAAAATTTGGGAGTATTTCTGGTGGTCCACCACATGTCGACACGGCATGTCCACGCACCCGCTTCTAAATTAATTATCAAGATGACGGAGAGAAAAATCTCCATTTTTTTTTAATATCAAGATAGCAGAGAGGAAAAATTAAAAATAAAAATTTAGGAGAATTTCTGGTGGTCCGGTGAGAATTCCTATTCAAGGCAGAGATCCGAAATCCCGGTTAAGAGAACAAGGCTAATGTAAACGCGGTGTGTGTCCGGAGGTTGGACGAGGTGGATGATAGAAGAGAAGGCGTTTATCATATAGACTCGTATATAGGGGAGAAGGCGAAATTATAGGGATGGGAGCGAGCCAGAAAGGCTCTACCAGGGCCGCTCGGTGCTCCAGTTTGTTCGCGTCAATCGCATCCAGCCTCGGCGTTCCATTCAAGCTCTCACACTCAAAAAGGAGATTAGAGCAGAGAAGGAACCAGCCACCCACACTCCCCCCCTCCCTCCCCCCTCTTCCCCACCGCTCGCCGCTGATTGTTCATCGCGTATACAAAGTCCGTGTGCCAGCATACACTCTGGCGGCCCTGTGAATTTTAGGAGCGGTTACAGGTTCGACTGAAAGCTCGCTCGATCTTCCGAGCACGTAAAATCACTAACGCCCTAACGTTATCGCTAAGCTCCCATAGTTCTCGTTTGTGTAATATTATAATGTATAGGAGGGGGAAGACGGTACTTCTCATTTCTCATAGTTGAGCACAAAACCCACTGTAACTTCTGTTACAACCCCCCTCGTTATAACCGCTTCGCCCTGGGAGGAACAAGCACTCAGGCGTGTGCATATGCAATGCACAGTGTGTTACCCATAGTGGTACCCAGGTAAACTCGGATATATAGCCGGGGCGGAGACCCCGAGGCGTTCGGTAGAATATACGACACCGCATACAACTCGTCAATAATAATGCCACAATAGAGTAATGGGCGCGATGAGCACGGGCGAACGGGTTCCATTACCACACAACTTTTTAACAACGTTCCACTCTGCGTCGCTCCGGATATAGTTCCAAACTTGCCAATAATTATTGCCGAAGTTTCTCAAACTTCCGTGCAATTACTATTTCGGGATGTACGATGTAATCCCGATAAATGTTGGACAAAGCTATCTAAAAAAGGATAATCGTATAATAATGACTGTCACGTATGAGCTTGGTTTTATTTATTAATTTTTTTTGCCGAAAGGAATTCGCCCCGTTCGGCTACCGGAATGGCTAGTAAAAAAGAGACAATGCTCGACTTACAGCTTCGATGCTTTCGCCGAACCCTTAACACACACGATATTCCATTGAAATTCTCACAAAGTGTATTGTTACGCTCGCCTAGAACCGAAGTACGCTACAAAAGACTACCTCACTATTAATTAATCGCAAAGCCAAGATAATGTACTTGACGAAAAAAACAACGTCGAAAAAATCAATATTTCACAATTAAATAAACGTAGATAGACAATTAACTATTCCTGTTGTCTTCTTTCGGACGGAACGACACTGACGCGCGGAAGCTACTCTTTTTTTGTTTCAACATCATACGAACACTGTACGGCGAGACGATGCATTTTTTCCGATTCCCAGACTCCCACATTTAGTTACTACTCGAGTTGCTTGCAATTTTTGACGACCCGAGTTGACGAAGATTACTTTCACGTTTTATGCGTTCAAAAGACACCCGAACTTTTGTCACCGCGCGAGAGACGATGTATGTGAGTGTTGTATATATTCACTCAAGAGGCGTCATGTTTAATCCCGAAAAGACTCGCAGCAATATTAACTGCCAAACGACTCACGCAGTGTCGTAGCCAATCAGGTATATCGGTACATCACTGATCGATGCATCACCTTTGCAATGCCCATAAAAGGCTCAATAGTTGAGCGCATCTATAAGACTCAACAACCAATTTCGATGTTAACGAGGGATGTCCAGTTCCGTGCGTGCACGAGAGCGACAGTAAGAACGAGAGATGTGACGCCGCGATGGACTGTGATAGATACGGAACTAGCGTTTTCCTTTCGCTCTCGTGCCAGCTGATCGCCCGCCCGCCCGATGTTTACACGCGATGTCGTGGACTTTCGAGTTGAGCTTTTTTCTTTTGTTTGACATTAAAAAAATTGTCGCTATAATTCTTAGTGGTGATTTGTCTGTCCCGCGTTGTGGGGGGGTACGTTGTCCCGAATGTGACCCTGAATCTGAGAATACCAATGCGAAGAATTCGTCAACCTACATTCTTAGGTCGTCAGCTGGACATGGAGAATTACATTGAGTTCAGTGTTTCCGGAACATCCAAATAGTAAGTGTAATCGATACGTTTATTTATAGGATTCAAATATTTTAATTTTTTTATTTCGTTTCGTGTTTGTCATTGGGCAAAAAATAGATGCCGCCAGGCTTCCGTTATAAAAACACGCTCGGACTCGTGATATTTTTCATTCGCTACCTCACCGAACGAGTATATCATCGAGTTGAACATTTCAGTTTGGGCACATGTTTACGAACGAATACGATACGAATCAATAAATACCGGGTCTCCAGAAATTTTGGCTCTGTAGCGGACCGTCCGGGAAGGAGGGGGAAGAGGATTTCGGGCGTATATGATGTGAAATTTCCCTCCGATTGCGTTATTCCGGTTTCGACGGTTAATATAAAGCTCCAACCGTGCAGCAGCCCCCATGACCGTGCTTTCGGTGGACCGACGTTTTAACGTAGCTTGAAGCAATATTGGATCGCAGGCGTAGTTACAGTATTCCCGATGCAAACGTTGCACGCACGCACTCATGCGGTCCTGTCCTCGGCCCTACCGCAGTGGTACGCAGTAATACGAATTCTACCTTCGCGTTTGCGATCCAACCTGCTCTGTACGTGACCAAAGCGCTACTCTCGAAGCCATGAACTCAGCAACGTTTCGTCATTGTTCAAAGCTATTACACCGGCTATTGAACTGTCAACAACACAAAAATTTCGGGATCGCTCGAACCGTTAACCCGAAAATAATAACATGGAAGGCAAAATAAGTAAACTCCTAACACGAGCGTAGATATTTTTATTCTCGTATAGATTCATGCGGTGAAAGACTTATAACTTCGCCCTACTCCCGAGAATTACAAGAGACTCGAAAAGTATACGAAGCTTTCGTTGGTGTGCCTACGCGTAGTTAAAACGCCTAGAGGCGTCAGCGGTCGCTCAAAGGTTACGAGGCTCTCTTCGCCGAACGTAGCTAACAGTCTCGTTAAACACAAGGTTTTTTACCTTTTTTTTGGTATTCGAAGTTGGCTGTGGCCAACGACAGTGCACAGTGACGAGACCGGCTGTGCACAGACCGCCGTCGGACGTTTCGTTCTCGAGCTCGGCACTGAAATAATGCTATAAAGAGGTTTTTTCTTCTTCGATGCCACGTCTGTGTTTTCTTTTTTACACCTTCCCGTTTCATGGCTCCGTCGTGGCATGAGAAGTAGCGAGGTCGTCTGCGAAGGGCCAAGCTAGCAAGAGCGCCGGGCGACACTGCGGCAGTGCTGGCCTTTATGTATCGGGCTTAAATCTCGTTTCCCCCCTCCGCGTCTTCGCCGTTCGCTTCTCGCAGCTCCTTTTTTCATTAAAGCAAACCGTTTCATACCGCTATAGCTTTGAAAAATGTATACGTGTGAAAAATCGAGTTACGAGCTGACTTTGTTGCGTTCCCAAGATTCACTCTATCGTAACGCCAGTCTCTCGAGCGCATTTGCCAAACGACAAATAAATTGGGGACTCTCCTTTCTCGCAAGCGCAGTCTCCGGACTTCGGACCGAAGCGCCGCGCGTGTTGTATACAATATAGAACAACGCGAGCGCGTTCAAACTCGTTCTCTGAGCTTGGCGCTGGAAATTTATCGACGACGAGGGTACAGCGAGCCAAAAAGCTGCGCCCTACAACCTGCCACTATAGAGAGCCACGGGTTTATTGTTATGGATAATATCGGCAATTAACGTCCGACAATTAACGTCGCGAAGGGCCACCCGCGTGAACACACGCCCGGCCTCTGTAATGACCAACGATACGCTCTGATAACGGGTGCATTGTTATCTCTCGTCGCATGACCCAGATTTATATTAAAATATGTACAATGCCCGGAGAGAAAGAAAATTTTAATTCAGCGTCGAAGTATACTGTCTCGTTTCTTCAATCCTTTGTTCCTTATTTACAATGGCGGATTTTACTCGACTCCGCGAGTAGACCTCGTTTGACTTCAGTTAATTTCTAATCTACGCGATTTAATGAAAATATAGAGCTCGCAAGAAATTTATTTACACAAACTTTCAAAAAAAATCCTTTTGTCGTATTTGAACGAAATATTTACATCAAATTCGCAACATCAAAGGGCTTCGCGTGCTCCGAGTTTTTTTTGCTGATGTTAAACAGCGAAAATAATATTAATTGAAGAAGGAATTATACAAAAAAAACACAAAAACTGTCTGGGGACGAAAAAAAAGATGGAGCGATCGAAGAGTCAAGTAACGAAGAGGCGGAGAATCTTGCGGGACGGACAGCTTCGAATTTTTCCGATTGGCCAATTGGCAAGCCGACAGTTCCGAGCCCGAGCTTTTCACACCAGTAACTCCAGTGCTCCGTTATATAGCTATCTAATACGCATCGCCGAGCCGGAAGTCCGCGACACTTCACGACCCGGTCACCAGCCGTTGACCGACGAGCTTTTCATCACGCCAGAGTCATGGCTTTCGGCTACACGCCCCCCCCCCCTCCCCCCCTGTATCTACTCCATTCGACCGGATGACAATGGCTTCGGTAACGAACTTCGCGAGCCCGCCACTTTGCTCCACGACTGCGGACACAAACGATTGTCTCCTTCTCTCTTTCTCTCTGTCCCCATCACACACGAATTTCGCGCAGAATTCGGAGATAGAATCGATGCCGCCGGCAAACGTCGAGTTATCGATGTTTCGTCGGGAGCCCCCCCTACCCCCTCCCCCCTCCCCCATATATTGGACACTGTTGCCTACCGACGAAAAACTATTTGGTACTGAAATGAAGATTGCTAATCTCGATTAAAAAAAAAACAAAACTCGTATACGGTGTATGAATCTAGGGGGAGTGGGGCAAAACGAACCATCGTCGCCCCCCCCCCCTCCCGCGTATAGTGGACACTGTTGCCTACCGACGAAAAAACGCTTCAGTAGTGAAATGAAAATTATTAATCTCGACAATAAACAAAACTCGTGTACGACGGGTGTATCTAGGAAAAGAGGGGCAAAACGAAACCTCGGGGCAACGCGGACCATTTTTTACCAATTATTTCTAGAAGAAGATTAAAAGATAAAGTCTTATCTCAAATAGAGGACACTGGTTCGTTATGCCCGGGCATTCCGTTTTACCGCGCTTTCCCCTACCTATCTGTTTCTCTGTTCGATACAAAGCCTCGAATATAAAGGAAAACAAAATAAATCTCCGTGCACCGCAGGGATGAGGTATCGTTGGAGGTTTTTTTTTTAAATCCGGTACGAGTGACTTTACGGTGGTTTAACACAATTTTCTGAGTGGTAGGTCCTCCTCTTTCTCTATCCCACATCTCACATATATGGAGTATCGAAAGACTGATATGTGAATGTCCATTTGAAAAGAGGGAGGGTGAGAAAGAGACACAACCATAGAAGAGCCTTCTTCATCTACTTTCCATATATCGAACAACCACCGACCTCTCGATAATGGAGAAGCGCGCACATTTTTTCTTCTTTCCTTCCTTGGTCCAACCATCCACCCTGTTCGCAGCATCCAGTATTCACAACGAATACTGGATGCTCGCTCGAGAGAACCCTCTCTGTACGATTTCAATTTCGCAGTCTCGCGACGACCCCGCTAGAGGACGAAGAGGTGAAAAAATATGTACTGCGAAAAATACAATGCTGGAAATGAGACAGCATTTTTTCTCGTCCCTTTATTTACCTTTTGTATATATATATATATATATATATATATATATATATATATATATATATATATATATATATAACACCAGCCTCGCACACGTACCCTGAAACCTCGGTACTAAAAAGTGATCTTTGGTCTAAACCTTTTTAAAGTTATTTTGTTGATTATTGAATAAAACCATTTTTTTGAGAATTTTTTTTCTGAAAGCGCTCGATATGAATTCGGGCAAAAAACTTTTCGCCTCTGCGATACATTACGCACTAGCAACACCCAATTCGCGGGTTCGAATAGTCCCATACCTCGACCCTCGGGGCATATAAAATTTCGCCAGCTCCCCGTTTCCGTATCCCATTCGCATAAACGATTCGAGCGTTTCGAAAACCATCTGCTTAACATAGGGGGGCTTGTTTATCGCAACGATAAAATTGAGTGTACGCGTCGAATCCAAGAGGCTCCAGTGCGTTGTCGTAAATTAAAGTGATCCGGTCTCCCCCGGTTTCACCCGACGAAGTCGGGCAAATTTATTCACTCGCGCTCACGGGACATTCGAGTGAATAAGAAAAAAAAGATCTTTTTTTCAACTTTTTTTTCCCAAGAGATATAGAGAAGGCGAAAGAGGACCGAAGAGGCATGATTTAGAATAGTTAAAAAATCTTCTGCATGATCGATCCCGTCGATCATTCATTCGCTGAAAAGGGCATTGAATCTCCAACGGGGTTAATGAAGTTATTCGTCATCCGTGGATAAATCCACCCTCGGACGTCCGCGGGCTTGAAAGTGTAAACATTTTTTCCACCAATTAAGAGTCTTCGCCTTTGGAAAAAAAAAAATGAAAATAAAAACGAGTTAATTGAATTCCGAATACATTTTCATCGTTGAATGGAGGGGATTATACGTTGTAAACCGCGATCGATCGTCCAACTTCGTCCGAACTGTTTAACGGCTGTTCGATATTCAAACTGAGGCAATTCTGCGTGTGCTCCGGAGTGCTAGGTAAAGTTTGTGCCAAGAATAACCACGATACAGAGAATGAGAGCCGCGAGACTCCGTTCCCCGTGATTGATGATCGAAAGAATAAAGAACCTTAATTGGTGTTCTCGTTTATCTTCGTACAGTTAAACGTGCTCGACTCTTACTCGTGGAAAGCAACGTGTTATAGGATTTCCTCTAAAAAAAAAAAGAAAATGTAATAAAACTCTCGGCAAATTGAAAATTATCTCTGTCCAGAGAACAGTAGGCGAATGGTCGAAATAACTCTCGTTCATTTGAGCCGGGCTTTTATACGATTAATTAATTAATTTCCCCAGTAACGATATTTCTATGAACTTTCAGATATAATTGGGGAATTGGAGGGTACAGTATAGGACGCCGTCGGGTGGGAGGGGAAAAAATGGAACACGGAAAAGAACGGACCATTATCAATTTTTCGCGAAACATGAAAAAAGTGTCTCATCTTGAATGGAGCACGGCGGGAGGGTTTCATTTTGCCCCACTGCCGACGGTCTCCATTCCAACATGGTATTTTCGAAAGAGAATATGAAGATAGAAGTTGGAAGCTCGGTTGGAAACATATTCGACGAATTATGGGCCTCACATATTCCCTCTCGCCTGTTTGCTTTCCTCACACGGGTCGTCTCTTATCGTTAGCCATTGCCTCGCCGCACCGGGCAGGTAGGCATCCTCTTCGATTCGATTTTAAAGCTCCGCCGGGAGCACTGGCTACCGCGAGCCTCCACCTAACTACGTCTCCGCGGTCTCTATATCCTTTCCCAACGCTCTTTCATCAATTATTCATGTCTCTTCGCCTTTATTCCGGATAAATTTTTATTTTTCGCCCGATGAACGACTCGACGAGTTCCGAGAAATCCTGAAGTCTCACCGAGAACTTATAACCACAGTTACACGGTTAAACAAAAAAAAAAAAATTCCCCGTTCGAAATAACTGATGCGAGGCACAGCTGGACAAACTCTTCGTCCGAAGAAAAGAATGCTTGATCGTAAAAAAAATATTAAAACATTAAAAAGTTAAAATTTTGTTGAAATTGTATAAACTAAGGTACGAGTTTGCACTTCGATCACGATGGAGTTTTGAGTCGAGGTTCGTTGCGTCACCGATTGGCGTCAGCCGCTGTCGACAAGAGAAAATGGTACATGTGAGACAGGTGACATTCACCGCGATAAATGAGAATCCACAGACAGCCTCCTAATGGAGACGCGAATCTCGCGATCGAGGGGGAAACTGAGATACCCTATCATCGTTGGCGTCGACCTTTTCCCACAGGCAGTCGCGATATTAATGTCGAAGAGACAACAATCCAAGGCGCAGTATACTCAACGCGAAACAATGGCAACATCTTCGTACTCTCGAGACGCGGAGACAGGACCAATGACATTTTGTCGAGGCGATATTGCGAACGAAAAGAGAATGTCCATTTTCATCACAGCAAGGCCCGGCGGCACGGCTCGCAGTCAAGGATTTACAATCTTAAGCAACATTTATAATTCTTTTTCATATTTTTCTTATCATTGCGATATTAAATTTTCGTTGTAATTGTAATTGTAATTTATTTAACAGAATAACTCCTTTACACAGAAAGTACAAGTGGTGAATCGAAAACACGAGGCATATAATATTTGAACATTAATACAATCATTTTTCGAGAAAAAAATCAAGTAAAATATATCCATTTTTAAAAAGGTAAGATTATATATAAGAATCTTTTTACGAATCCGAGATAAAACGTACGATGCAAAAAGTGGACAGTCCGTTTGCAGTCGAAATGACTAATCGGTACCCGGCGCTAGACTGAAACCGGACAAAGAAAGTTCTTTTATCACTGGGTCGCACAAAGGGTTGCAATCTCTCGAAGCATCGCTTTAAGAAGCTCGATACGCGTACGCGGTGAGCTGACTAAATAACACGAGAAGTCTCTCGGTCGTAACACGAGATGGTCGTTATCGATAAGTAAGTGACTTTGCCGTAGAGTCGAAAAAAGAACGAGCGAAGAAGAAACAAAAGTATAAGAAACCAAGACAGAACGAGAACTCAATTTATATTCGCGAAATTCTTGAATCGCGTGACGCGTAAATCACAAAAACTGTGAATCCCGAGCTGCGATTGCGCAGAATCCTAACGGTCTCTATAGAGCCATCGTGAATCAGAGATCTGGCGCGTGAGATATGTCGGAGGGTTAAAAACGAATTTCGCCTTGGCAAAAAAAGAGCAGGAAAATGAAGAAAAAAAAGGCGAGCACGTGCACATAAGGGTTCGGGCGTCTTTATAATCGAATTTATGATACGGTCTTCTTTTTTTCATGCGCCCAACGAGCCGCTTCAACAGTCGGGGGCGCAATCTGCACAGGGCACACTTATAATTTTCTCTTCAAGGTGCCAGGATGCGATTTACACGTGGAACGTAGGTACGACGTTGGCCAAAGGTTCCTTAATCATTTGGCAGAGAGCTAGGAATTTCTAGAGTTTAGGTTTCTGGCAGCGTATACGCTTCCCTGAATGAGAAGGGTCGAGGAAGAGGCGGCAGTGTGAGGACACATTGGAGGTGCTAGAAGCAGGCCAGGGTTTTGGGCTTTGGGTTTCGGAGTAGGCTGTTCCGGATCGGCCGGAAAGGGGTAGCAAAGCACGAGAGCTCGGTCGAATGATGTGTACGTGACGGTTGGTCGTCGACGCTGGTAATTACAGGCTGCTTTGCTAAACGATCCGGGACCGTAGAGATAAAAGAGAGACCCACTGCGTTACACTGTCGGTTATGGCCCGATTAACGACCATCGGCGGAACTCGGCCTGTACCGCTGGCGGTATAGCGCCAGTCGTTGTTCCTCCGACTCTTCGCTAATTTACGATTTTTCCTTCATGAAGAACTCGCCCAGAGCCACGAGGAAGTTAACCCACGCACTTGGCTTCCCGTCGTTCCGATAACGCCGTTTCCTTTACCCGTGTATCGATTCCGTCAATAAAACCGGCGGCTCTTCGGGCCTTAGAGAAAAAATTAAATGGACACCGTTCCGATTTGCTCCGCGCCTGAAGAAGATAATAAAAAAAAAATGAAAATAAAAAATGTATTACCAACTTCCTCGCAGAAGAGTCACTAATTTATTTAAAAAAATTAATTATGCAAGATGGTTGCTGAGAGCGAGATAGCGATCCGAAGTTCTTCGAGCAACTTTGTCGCTCGGAAGTGCGCGACGGCGTTCGCGCGGCATTGGTGCACCGTCGCACCGTCGCAAATACGACGGTAAAAGCTGCATCTGTATCGCGCAATTGCCAAGGGTCGTCTAATTGTAAGTACGCCGAGACAATGGAAACAGTGTCCTCATTGTATCTAGCTTCGGTGCGCTTCTTACCGCGCGCGGTACACGCGATAGGGAAGAGATAAAAGAAACGGCGGTATAACGAGAGGAGATACACCGGGGTTGAGAATGGAGGCAGGAAAATGTAAATCGTTATCTACCGACGAGTAGACGCGATTCTCCCTTCCAACTCTTTGACACACACGCGCGCACGCACATAGACACGCGGCATACTCCATTGTTGCTCGCGATGCCCTTGGGCTATCGACATTGTTTCGAACATCGATTTTCTGTTTTGTTTTTTGTTGTTTCAAAAAAAGAAAAATTACTTTACTTTCGACCCATTCGTTCACTGTTCGACGGGCTCTTGTTGCAATTATCGACGGGGGTTTAAATTTTCGATACAATCGATTGCGTCGTCATTCCGCGAAAGGCTTTTGAGAGCAATTTTACCGGCGAATGAAACTTTAATTTTTTTTCCCCTGCTCCGCTGCATAAACGGATCTCGTCGGTGCATTAACGTCGGAACGAGTGAATGTTTCTCCGCGGAATAGGATGAAGCACAAAGCCCCTCCTTGTCGAGAGCTGCCCGAGATGCAACAGGCGTTTCCTCTCGTTATCCGTCATGAGCAATTATAAAACCCGTATTTTCTATTTTAAAACCCGGGGATATTGTACGTAAATCGGAAATCTCGTTTTGCCGCTGCTGTGAAAAAAAAAAAAATAGAAAAAAATTACGTCCGTAAATACCATCGCGTTTGAACTTAAGATACTTCGCACTCTCTTAAGGTAGTTCGTGCGGTACAGTCAAGTCAATCGAGTACCTGAATTCCAAAAGGTGATTGTGCACGTTTTAAAGGAGACATTTTTACGAACTTAGGTGGGTCTAGATTAAAGAGTTCCTACTTTATATAGAAAAAACAAACAACAACAGATTTGCGGATAAATAATTCAGATTACGTCAATAAGTCCACGGATATATGTTTACCCAATTTTTGTGAAGTCAAATTTGTAACTTTGAGATTCGAATTTGGTTCACTTGACTTTACCGCAAGGGCTACCTTAAGGACAACACTGAGAGAAGAATCTAGTAAAAACTACCGATCATCTAAGAAAAATTGCCATAGCCCATAGTAGTGGGGCACTAGAGCGCCACCTACGGCGGAAAGTCTCAGATTTTCCAAGAATTTTTACCACAATATCTACGAAAAATTCTTATAAATCCGGTACTTCATGAAATAGGTGGGGCACTAGTTCCCTACTATTATGTGCTATGGTAATATAGCAGAGCTGGGCAGAGTACTTAAAGTACCAAGTACTTGAAGTACATTGTACTTAACGTCTTATGTACTTTATGCCTTATCAAGTCCTCGGTATTTTAAGTACTTAAAGTACTTTAAGTTCTTATAAAGTACCAAAAAAATCGTATTTCATTGTTTATCAAATAACGAAAAATCATACAAATTAAGATAATGTGTCGATAGAGTTCATTCGAAAAATAGTAGAATTACATGATACTCTGTAGGTTTCTGAACTATTATTATTTGGTCGAATGAGTATGAGGTCAATGGTGCATCATAAAACGGATCAACGCGGTCAATGGTACATCAACGAATCGGGGAAGCCTAAGCAATATTGTGTTCACGTTATAGAGGTATATGTTGACGTGGAAACGAATAAAATAAGGCCCCTGCAGAAAGCTGAGTTTTCAAATTTTATGTATATGTCGATATGAACATTTGTAAACTTGAGCTTCTAAACTTAACTCAGTAGTAGGAGTGAAGATGATACGAAATAGTCAATAATATTTTCAAAAAGTCCGCCGTGTCTTTCATCCAAAAACATATAAAATAAAAGAGATCAATATGGGCCACTGCGATTAGGACGTAAATTAATAAAATATGGGTCGGTCCATATTCACCTGTTTCACCCAACATGTAAAAATTATAGTTCTATCAGACTATTTTTAAAGTTATATTAATACAAAGATTTTCACGTTCCACGCACAGTGTTTCACATGAACGTATTTGAAGTAATGGAAAAGAACTTTAGGTGCAGTATTTGAAGTACATATGTACTTTAAGTACTTGGAAAAATGGCAGTACTTAAAGTACAGTTGTACTTAAAGTCTCGGAATTAAAGTACCAAATAAGTACAATGCACTTTAAAGTACCGCCCAGCTCTGTAATATAGTCATATTTACTAGATGCTTCTCTCAGTACACTCTTTCGACGGATCGTGTCGCCGATCATTACCGTTACGAGATGAACTCTCCTCCCTGCCCTCGCACAGCAAAAGGTATACCCGGAAAAATTCCTCTCCGAGCTTCATGCAAATGTCAATCCTGGCGAGACAGGGAAGATGAAAGAGACTGCAGATAAAAGTAAATTTCTCTCACAGATTGCGACACGCTCCCGGCACTTGCCCCGGAGTGTCTCTCGATAAAGCTCTGCGAGAATATGGAATAATAAGAAGAAAACAAAGCTTCCTCTATGAGGAAGCAAAATTGTCACAACTAAAAGACGGTGTAATGGATTTTGTTATAGGCATGATAGCTGTCTACGGGACTGAGAAGAAAGCATCGTCGTTCCAACTTTTTTTTTATCACTTCCGGTATACTGTTCTTTTTTTAGAATTCCTATTATTACATTTTTAAAATAATTGACGATTAACGCTGAGAGATCGAGTATGCTGTAGCTTCCGATTCGTTGCATTCGTGGGACATTGGCTGACTCGACAAAGTTTCGTTGCAATGACGATAAATCATTGCGGGGGGAAAAAACGCGAGAGAACGTGACCCGTAACGAAGCATCGGCTCGGAGAAAGGATTCGATGTTCAAACATGCGTGTGTACATGTGAAGCGAACGGGAGTGCTATAGACATTGCAGAGGTATACATGGACGAGTTGAAGCCGCTGTGTCGACGAGGTTCGGCCATTGACGAGGCGAGCTAAAATAACACCGGAGCGATTGATGTTCGACATCTCCCCAGGACTTCGCGGAGCTCACGTTTATCGCAACCAGAACACGCACCGAGACACAGCTAGGATGGAGTATATCGTTTCATGGGAAGCAGGAATTTTCACAGCGATAGTCGTACTTTTTCATATCTGAATATCTTAACATCAATAATAATAGACGAGAGCGAGGCGAAACGGATCATCGCCCTCCAATTGCTATTTAATTTAATTTTTAGATAGTCCATTTGGCCCCATTTATCCCTAGAACAGCCGACAGAGGTCCTCCTCGTCATGCGCAAAAGTTCGACGTAATCCCGGCGATTCGAGTCGACGATCATCCTCGTCACATCTTATTACTCGCTGAATATAAAAAAAGAAAGGCAGCGACGTAACTGTCCCGCTTTTTTGTTCTTACTACCCTCGACTCGGTATCCGGATATCTCGAGGTCGAGCACTGCAAACGCATTTGCATGAAAATACAGCGCATGCAGATAACGGAAGGATGGCAGCTAAGTATTACATACATATACAGATATACATATATCTATATATATATACACAAAAGTGGTAAAGGGGCAAAAAAAATAACCGGAATCGCACTGGAGCCCGAAGGAATATTTTGCCTCCGACGAGAGACATAGCGTTGCGAACGACAATCGGAGAAAAGGAAAACGGTGATGACGTCGTAATAGCGAAGGGTGTCCTAGACGCTGAGCCTTCCGACGCGAGACAAGTCTATGTCCGTGCCGGATAAAAATATACACAGCTCTCCCGTTTTGTGCGGCTCCAAAAATAATCGAGCGATAAGCCTGTATCGCGTGGCCCGAAGGGTCGACGATATCGTCGTCACGAATTTCTCAGGCTTGTCGGACGCGTCCCCGCTGTACGACGGAACAGCCGGACGAAGAGCCTGGACTACGATGAAATGGAACATTTTATTTCCCCCGAATTTCGGTCTCAACTTCTCCAGCTCTCCTTTTTATCTCATGTCTCCCGTGCACGCAATACGATATCTGGGACGTGCAGCGGGCCATTGAGTTCGGTGGATCTCGTCACTCGCATGGCCGGGCCAGAACTCTCGTATTTCCGTTGCCGCACTGCTGCTGCCGCTGGTTCTCTCGTGTGCCAGAACAGCCAAGAGAACAAAAGCTCTGCCAACTTCAACGTAGCCTATAACCATTACCTAACGCGGTATACCCATGGCGATAGTACCCGAAATTTTCGCCGCGAGCAAATTTATGAGTGACCATTTTTTTTTCTTTTTTTCCAACACGAACACGTCCCACCCAAAACTGTGCCTCTGTCGCTAACATACGAGGGGTAATGTGTGCGCACACTAAATAAAATCCACTCGATGCAAGAGCGATTCTATTTGCGGGTAATGACAATCCACTCGACGCGAAATGATCCTCTTGCGCCGGATGGGTTTTATTTAGGGCTTGTGGTCCGGCGAAGACCCTAAATTACACATGCACATCTGTTATTAAAGATGTTTAACAAACCGAATTCTCAAAAAAAAATCTGTCACGTTAACGAGCCAACCAACGGTGTAAGGATTTATACATACATGTATGTGTGTAATATATAAAATGTGTAATAAACAATTTTCGAACCAAAAAAAACTGACATCGTCTTTCCCTTTCTATATATTTCTCAAAAATAAAATGAGAAGAAAAGGAAAACAATACTCGTTGCGAGTATTCATCGATCAATTTTATTGAAATCAACGATTGTCATTTCGAGTTTTCCTCTAGATCCTGGATCGATAATTTTCGGGGCCAATGGCTACCGTTCGAGCCGGTAGAAAAAAAATGTGCATACTCGCAGCGGCGAGGGATTAAAGTCGTCGAGATGGAAAAACTTCCTCTGGCTCTATACCGCGACGGGAAACGACAAGGGCCGTTCAGAAGGAAGATTCTATTGGAGGACTCGTCGTCGTCGACTCGCCGATAAGGGTTCGAACTCGGCGTCCGGGGAAAGAGGTGTCTTTCTCCGTAGAGACGATAATGCGAATCGGAGAGGGAACGCCGGGGATGTAAACCCGATAGAATTCGAGGAGGAACGGAGGCCGTCAGCTCAGGCTGTCGTTGACACGCCGCAATTACTGTTCGCCGGGGTGTTCGCGCGGGGTTGCCTGATTTGCAAATTGGTGCGGTAACAGTCGAACATATATATATTCCCGACGGAAATATATATACACGCCAAGGCGCGACCATTCAACGATGTCATTAAAATCCATGCACGCAGGAACATTTGACATGCCCGTTTAAATGCTCGTTGTGCCCGCTCCCAATTATACAATTTGACGAATTTAAAGGCGAGCCCGCCTCCCGTGCTCCCGTAATCATTAATCGCCCGTCCGTTTGTTTCGACATGTTTTTTTTTCGACCCTCTTACTATTAATTTTCATCCGCTAAACTTCGTTCCTGTCTTCGGCGGCCGCACGAACAAAGTGGAGGAGAAAATTCAGAGACAAATATTTTCGCTCGGAAAAATATCTCGGCGGAAAAATATGTTACTGAAAGACTTTTCCGATAGTAGGGTGGAAATTTCCGACACAATAAATTCCCATCCGAGCGAGCCGCTGACGCAAATGTGTCTTTTTACGTATTCGAAAATAATAAAAATAATATCACTTTTTTTAAAAAAGAGATGAAATAAAATAAAGCGAAGCGTTCAACGGCAGTTTTCATCTAGCGTTTAACCACGCACACATGAATACATGTATATTTTCTCATATTTCACATAGTGCAGTGGACAGTGCTCAGCTGGTTCCCGAGAGTGCAAAAAGCTTCGCCGTGCTCGGGCGTGCACTCTGGAACAAATGCGCAGTTCGTGTTGCAGATAGAGTACTCCGCCGATTGCGCCTGAATAGCTCCACGTACCTCGGCCAGTGAACGAATCATCTTTGTCAGCACAATGAAGCCGGAAATTTAATTTCATTCGCAACGTATTTATTACGCGGGTCACATTGCTCGTATTCAATAAAACGTTCCACGTGCACTTTTATTTTTGATGTCTCTTTAACGTTCCCCGATTCGTACTGCCATGACTCAAACGGAAATTAACGGGACGCTTATTTGACCCATTAACGGTCGGTGAAAAGACTTTTTATTATTGCGCTCATGGGAGAGAATAAAAATCAGTTTTTTGCAATATAGAATGCACTTCTATTAAATACAACAGGAATCACCCCAATAGTTAAAAGATTCGAGGTTCTCACAAAAAAATTTACCGTAAACCAAATCGATAATATTAAGCCATTATGTACACAATCCCTTCAACATGTTATGCAAATTTTGCACACAAATAATTGATCAGGAATTAGAATTAATGGCCAACGATCGAATAATGGAATAAAACCCACGAACATTTTTAATCGTAATCGAAGGAAAGAAAAAAAACCTTCTCAATACTAAAGAGAAGCTCGGCCTGAGGACTCAGGTCGATGGCTCTCTGTCAATGTGTATAATTATCGTTAAGGTATAAAACTCGTGTAAGATGATAACTGTATAAATGGGCAATACATTTATTTTACTACTACTACTAAATGTAAATAATTTACAACTCAATGAGAACCTATATTTTCCCACCGACCGTCAAGGGTTTCTATTATCGCCTCGTGGCGTTAATTTTTCAAACTATTTTCGTCATCCGAACCGGCCTTATCTGTACAAATTACATTATCTTCGGTTGCCATCGAGCTATCGCTTGCAGGCAGCCGAAGATAGTACTAAACTTCACCGGCCTGGCGACAATATGGATTTAACGGGAGTCTGATAACAGTCGCGCTCGTGTCTGCAGAAAAATTATGATTCGGTATCGGCGAAAGAGCCGCTGTCCGGCGGCTCCGGTCACCGGCGCAGCGAGGCTGGCAAAGCTGCTGTGCAGCGGAAGCAGAAACAAAGGGGGGAAAGGGCGGCATTGGCAAGCTGCTCGCTACTTTCGATAAAATAGCCTATCGGCAAGAGTATGTCGTAAATCGAAAGCCCTCGAGATTTCAACGATCGAAGATACCCGTTGCCCCGGCCAGCGCTGCTCTTCCTTGCCGGCTTTCATCCCCTTGTTCTCCATCCCGTTCGTATATCCCTCCGAGAGGCACACAGCCGCGGAATTTACGAAACAGGGGGTCAAAACGGAACACCGCGTCAAAATGGACCATTTTATTAACCATTTTTTGCTAGACATAAAAAACATTATCTCGTCGAAAATGGAAGAAAACCGTTTAGCCCCTATCCTCTAGTCTGTAAAGCCATACCGAGTGAGGATTACTGGATGTATCGTAGTCGTTTCATTGCTCCATCGACACCGAATTACCCCTGTTCTCCGTTCCGGTAAAGAGGACACCGAGCCTTACATCCCTTTCAGCCGTAATCTCGTCGACGCTGGCGCAACTATTATTCTTACTCTGGTAAACAAGCGACGGCGCCCGTTTCTTCGGTTCGACGGGATTGGAGAAAAGAAGCTATTTTTTAAACTTAACAAGAAAGGCTAAAAATAAAAATATATCGATTTAATTTTTTATGGTTCGAGAACCATTAATAGCGTCGGACGATTTCTGTTTTGGGGAAGTCGGGATGGCACGGAAATTAACGCTTGCGAAGTTGAGTACACGGAGAGAAAAGTATGGTAATAATCTCCAGATTCGTATAGTAATTCGAGGACGAAGTGAGAAAAATACGATTTTAACTAAACGCATCGCAAATTTCGCTATGCATAGGCCGCTGTACCATTTACGGCATATCGTAATTATTCCCATACTTTGCGCCCACAAACGTTTAATATTATTCTCCAGACGCATATAAAATGCACCAAGTTAGTTCGATATAAACTACTAGGAGTTCAATGATAGATTGCACACGCTTTATAATTTCTTGCTATTTTCGATTTAGTAACAATTACTATGGCAGCCGCATAACACGACTGAATAGTTTCGTCGGTTTAATTTGTCGTCCCATACGATATAGGAAAATTTCCCAGATTTCCGATATGTTCCGCGTTTGCTATACCGTCTGGAGATTATTCCCAAACTATTTTAGATGATATTACCATATTTTTCTCTCCGTGTAGAGCGAGTCGGAGTTTGAACATTTTTATGTCAGGTTGCAAAAATTCTTGCACTAGAACGCGCGCTTGCGAGGTGAGCCGGGAAACGAGGAGCGGGGGAGGAGAGATGACGATCGAGTGGCCCGTAAAGCCTCCGTCCCACTGTCGTTACGTGGTCGACGTCGTTGACGTTGTTTAATTAACGAATTTTCACCGACGTAGCAAGAACGGCGACAGGCACGGGGAAAATGGAGGATAACAAACGAGATGAAGAACACCGAGAGGGAAAAGGCTTTTGCATAACCCTTCTACGCGCTTCCTGCGTTACCGGGGTCACAGAATCGTCTTTTTAAAAATTCTTTCTCTATAGCTAAATTTTGCATGGATGAAACGATCGTTACGTCCGACCACGTACGAATTTAATGAGGCTCAAATTTAACTGGGCACTTCATCTCAATAACAGAAAGTTCTCTATGTACTGTATCTGAATACTTCGCTTACTCTGTACTATTCCTGTCTTAGTTTTAAGTAAAATCGACACTAAATTTCTAGCTTCGTGTTGCAAGGGTACGTAGGGGATTTATCCCAGCACGAAATAAATGATGTCTGTCTATCTATCTTGTTATCTATGTACTCGGTAAAATAGATAGCAACGTTTCTTGTCCACAAACATCCACAATGCTTTTCCTGTTAATTTTACGAATATTTTATGTAAAGTCAACAACAAAAGAATTGTGGACGTTTGTGGACAAAAAAAGTTTGTCAAATGTACAAATCTTTTTTACTGTGTATCTTGTTTTATTCAGTATTTATGTATTCTGTTTTTTGTTTTTATCCTTTCTATTCATATTATTGTAGTAATTGTTATTAATCGTTTCTTCTCATATTCTTTTCACATTTTTATTTATTGTTCTTTTGGTTGAATTCATTTTTTGCGTTATCGGCTATGATTGTTTTCCGATTTTGTATTCTGTGTCACGATGTTCTTAGGGGGTTTAGGTTCCAGATTACGCAATAAATGAATCTACTCATCCATATTTATCCATCTATCTACGAGATAATAAACGAGAACCATTTCAAAAGACTACGAAAAAATATATTTTTTCTATTAAAAAAGTTGAAGTCTAATTTTTTTTTCTAATTTTTAAATTTACCCTTTTTTTCTTTGTTGACTCGTCGATGTATACTGTCAGAGTATCGATATCCTCCATTCGGGAGGTATACAATGGGCGTGATACCAAACAGGTTCCGCCTATAGATGTGATACATCAGGTAGCGGATGTGTTTTCCTGAAACAACCCCGATGTTCCAGTGTCGCGCGATCACCAGGTTATGGGAACCCAGCAGCCAGTGTATAATATTTATTTTTCTCAGCCGCGGTCCGGCCCCGATATCGAAAGCCGCGCGTGCTATGTCGAAGCGAGAGATTGATCGAATTTTTCGAGATCCCTCGTCGCCGCCATACGGTGAGGGTTTCGCTACTGGGCCACATCGTGCGAACAGAATGTCAATAGAGGGAATATACGGAAACGTCGAGAGAATCGAGGAGGTGGTCGAGAAGCTACCTCGTTCGCTATCCACTCAAAGATTATATCCACAGCCCGGGTATGTTTTCTCAGCGAACTGAAGCTTTTCGGATGAAAACCCTCCGCAGTCTGTGGACATTGGCAGGTAGTCAAGTAGCTTCCGTGCCTATTATCAATTCCCATCGTGGTCATATTCTGAGTATATATATATATATATATATATATATATATATATATATATATATATACACATCTGTTTATCATTTTCATCGTTGTCCACAGTCTGGAGAGTGCCTTTTATCAATTTATTTATCAGCGTAGTGGGGTTGGATGAAGAAGAGGTGGATGGATACAAAGGTACAGTAACCGGAGGTTATACCGTGGAGTAAAAAGGTTCTTTCCATTGAAGCTTCACTCACGGCGAAAGGGAGCGGGAAGAGGAAGCTCGGGGTGTAAGATGCTTTTTTGGCCGCCCTCTTGCTCGAGGACGGATAACATCGAACATGATCGATCTACGTCCTCGTAGCGGACTATAAATCCCTCAAGCTCCTCTCTGTGCTCCGGTGAGTGAAGCACCGGTTTTCTTTTGCTTCCGTTTTTTTGACTGAGAAAACTGCGAGTTGTACGAATGTAAAGAAGAAGTACGAACCATCGAATCCGCTGTATCACAGTCTTCTATCCGAGTTCTCTGTATACCTAATATGTAATACGGTAACGCGTGTCTACGAAGCATCAGTTATACATGCACGCGAGAGAAAACGGCCTCGGTTAAACCGATACTGGTTATCGATCAAAGTGTCATATTATATGATGGGCAAAAAAAAACGAAATATGGGAAGAGACACGAGAAAGACAACAGAGGCGGGAAGCCGACACCGATATCTCTGGTGAAACAGATTTATGAAAAATTGAATAATACTAGGGTCAAAATATATAGTGTTACGTTTTCTACATTCGTTACAATAGATACATAATGGGGTTGGAGGAAATATGAAAAACGACTGTTTCACGAAAAGACGTTTTCTATGCTTTTTTTTTTTTTAAATCGACGAGACTGGTTGACCTGTACGTAGGTGCCAATGTTTCGTGCAACATACATAAACGAAGTCGCTGAGTTTGATACGAACAGAATGAATATTTTAATTCATAATAATTATTCCGAGCATCCGAGAATAATTGCCGTTCCGAGTAAAATCGTGCCCTCAATCTCCACGTCACCACAAGATTCGTAATTTTTTAATTCGCCCTGCGTCCAGGATTCCCATTTTACTCCAGTCTCTCCGACGTGCCAATTAAATTTTCAAACGAATTTCGTCATGTTCCATTTTGCCCTGCGTCTGTGGCATCCAGCGTTCCCGTGTTACTCCCATCCCATATTCGGCACTACGAGCGTGATTGCGAATGAATGCCAACCGTGGTGAATTTTGATTTTTTTTGTTTTGTTTAATGAAAAAGCAAAATGAGACTCTAGCCGACGTCTCGGCGGTTTCGTTTGGCTTTTCACTGGCGGCTCGAGCTTTGATATAACTGTGCGAACAGAGTGTATACAGGGATCCGGCCATAGAGATATATCGTATGCGCGCATGGTTGTATCTCACTCGTCCGGACACCCCCGTTCGCCCGTCGAGGTTCGTGTGACGCGCCGGAGAGAAAGAGCAGTGAGCGCGGTTCGGGGGACGAGGAAACGTCACTCGCAATGCACCAGCCGGTGCACACAACAATGTGCAGGGCCTTAACTGTCCCCACGAACAAGCCTCATCGTAAACAATTCGCGCTCGCGATATTCAGTTAACACGAGACCGGCAAAGCGATAAATAGAGACAGAGCTGCAAGGACCTCTCTTCTCTCCTCCCATTATACTTTAACGTATTTTCGCTCTCGACCAAACAAGCAGAATTTTCACCGTGCAATTTTCAGGCGGGTCGAGCTCAAATAAGCTCGTTAATAGCATTATTTACATTTTTTTGTTTAATTTTTTATCTCGAAGCTGTTACAAAAACCTATTTCGCAGTCGTTAATTTTGTTCATTCAACCTCGCGATTCAGCGAATTTATCTTGATTTTATAGCCGTGTAAACACGAATATATCGCGTGGAGAGGATCATCCGTCGGGAGACGGGGTGGTACGCGCGCGAGCATGCAAACGTCAAAAGCGATGTGGGTTTTCACTAAGCATTAGAAGCTCTGTAGTAACAAAACACAGTTAAGTGGTCTGCCAACAAACTGTACTCGCAGTCGCGACAATTTTGGCTCTAGAGCTGACGGAGCGAATGATTTATGCGTCCGGAAAGCCTGTGTCGAGATTTTGTATTTTTCGCACATTGGATTTTGTCGAAAAATATGAATTTTTTTGTTCGTGACTGTAGGCCGCGTGCATTATCTTTGCAAAACAGGACGGAGAATAGAATATTAAGGTAGACACGAGCTGAAAAATAAAAATAAAACCCCTTCGGACTTATTGGATATTCCAATAACCGCAGGGGGTTTTATTTTAAATTAGCAAAATTGGATTGAATATTAAAGGTAACTCTATATTGGTTTTCCCCAGTTCCCTCGATGAAAGCTCGGCGCACATTCTTCGCAGGGCAAGTTCAATGTAAACATATATCTATATACATCGCAGAACAGCAGGTAATTTTTTTTGTCTTCTTCCGCCCGTAATGAAAAATAAGATGAACTAAACCCGTTAGAAAAATTTATCTTGGTTGTCCATCGTCTTTCGTCCTCTTTCGTGCAAGACGCCGGAGCAGCTGTTTCCGCCACTGACAAAACGAAATAAACGTCGACGAAACCGTGACTGTAATTCATGAAGTTCAATCGCTTCCGCCGCGCACCGGTTGCGGAAATTTGCCAACACACACAAACACACAGTCCCGCAGAGGCTTTTCAGCGCTTCCTGCCTATGCTCTCTCGGCGCAGTACGGATTAATTAGAATCAATTACCACTCCGGTTTAATCGGACAAACTGCTCCGGCACTCGCGGCGAACCGCTTCGGCTGCGGTTTGAGTTTCCTTAATACCCAACGTAATACGATCGTAAACCAACGAGACTCTCGTGTTGCACGCTATAAAATCTCGCTTCGCAAATATATACCTCGCTGCAGTATACATATATATTGGACCGATATTACTTTTAAAAAATTATATCCCTCGTCACCCTTACATAATTCAAGTTTTTACCATTACATCGATTTCGTACAATCCACTATTCCCAGATGCTCCTCACCGGGCATAAATCCCGAGAGAAACCCGCCCAGCGTGCGCAGCGCAGCGTCGTTCGGAAAAACGCGGAGACGAAGCTCCGTAGAAATTCTTCTCCCGTACACACTGGGATACAGCCAGCTTTCATATATGTCGGTAGATTTGATAAAAGAAATTGAAAAATATCTTGCGGAGACTAGCGACTCTCGGAAAAATGCTTTAGGATCCGAACACCCGTAATTGCGAGCTTCCGGTTCCATCGAGGTGAGACTCAAGCCGTTGGGGCTCTATTCTGCGAAAGTTTGGTCCCACTTGACTGCGATCGAATTGTTAGCCCGAACGGAATGTGCGCTTCGTCGGAATGTGAATGGGCATTGTGGCAACGGAATTCGTATAGCTCAAAATTTAAAAAAACGTCGTATAAAGTTATTCGAAGCTAAATAGTATCGAGAGGATGGTATACTTATACGAGGAGATATAATAAATTCCGTTGGGACGTCGCGATTGGTTATGACGGGCTTCCGGCCTTGATTCGAGACGGTGCGTCTTTCATGCTGCCATCTGTTAGCCCCCCCCCCCCCCCCTCCCGCCGTTCTCCAGTGTTAGCGTATCTAATGCGATAACTCGAGTCACTTTCGCTAGGGTTTTATCGAGGATGACGGCTCAAATCGTCCGCCGCTTCGATATACCCTAGCAACAGCCTTGCTCTTTTATATCGCGTTAAGTCGACGTCGTCCTCGCGGCCGAGCTGAGCTTAGTGGCGCGCACATCTGACGTTACGTGCAGCAACCGAGACAAAAGCGCCCCTTCGCTTAACAGCAATCGCCTGTATCCAAAGACCGAGCGAGCACTAAACATTTTGATGAAACCAAGGAAGAGTTTAAATCGAATGCGGTCGGAAACTTTAAAGCTGTCCCTGTTTCGACATTTTATGGTCTCAGTTTTATCTCTGCGCATAGTATTTTGCCCGGCTCTCCAACTAAGGCTAATCCGCGTGCATGGGAATTAATGCTTCATGGCCATCGACGAGTTCCATCTGCGATAATATAGCATGGACGGAGTCCGAGCGTGATATAGAGGCGAACTATTCTTTTTTTTGTATTTGAAGATTTCTAAATAAGATTCTGATGTCACTTTTAGTCTAAAATCAAACTGGATAATTGCCGAATTTAATAAATTAATTGTATACATTCTAAATATTTCTTTGTAAGACGAATCTTTCCTCGCCAGGTCATCTTCCATAAACGAATGAGAGCAGAATAACATTCGAACAACGGAATATCGAAGTTGCAACCGGGTGAATTATGGAAATGGTAATTCGGTTGAATCGTCTATTAATTCTATCTCCTTTCCTTCCACGCGCTCCTGTTTGCCCACCGCGTCAACCCCATGAAATTAAAGTTCGTGCTAGCCGTGGGATAAGTTTGCACAGTGGTAATCAAAATTAATGGAAAATTAACAAAGTTCCGTATTCCATGCATAGTTCATTAATCTCACTTATTGTTGAAATCGTGTGAGGGCGTTGAAAAGCGTCGTCGCGCTAATTTACTTCTAGCGCACGTTTATCCTATACGCCCACACGTATATACATGTAGCGCGTGGAATATTAAATTACGGTACCCAGCAAAAGCGAGAATGAGAAGTGAAAAAGATACGGAAAAGAGGAGCAACGAGTTTTCTTAACTTTAAAACAATGTCCCGGGTCGGCCAAGTTCCAGCCGTGCTGTAAAATAGCGACGGGAGGCATCCGAGAGTAAAGCTCTCCGGAATTGTATTTCACAGGTTCTCGTAAGTAAACTCGGGTCTCGAAAGCGCCCACACATAGTCACATCCCTCCGTCGCGTCTTTCGCACAGGGGAAGGAATTTCCCGGCCGCTTTGACAAGAAATGCGTAATGCGATAGTAAGCCGTCAGGCATATACGAATCCTCGCAACGACATCGTCCTCAAAGGTTAACAGAGGCGGGATTAGAGTGAGATTGTTCAAGCTTCTGCGAACTATATCGTGGTCCTAAAAAAAAAAGAAAAGAATCCCGGAAAAGCTCAGATATCCGAGGGAAAGTTATATCGATAAGCCGCCCGATGGTCGCAATATAATTGCCATATACATTTATGTCCCACTCGTTAATTTTTTTCTCCTATCCCCAAGCGCCCTTTGACAATCTCGATTTATGCCCCGCCCCGTCCCCTCGCTCGCCCTGCGGATGTCCGACTCGTTGGACAAAGCAAAGCCAGAGGGATGAAGGGATGCGAATTGGTTCGACAAAAAATATTGAGCCCGATGAGGTGGGCTGAAGCTCGGACGGGAGAGGAAAATGGTACAGAGATTGTGTCTCGGCCTTGGGAGGAAGGAAAATCTCGCGGTCCAGCGAGAGGATCGGCTCCATCGTTCCCTCTGTCTCGATATAATGCGAAAGGGGCAGTGGCGCGGTTTACCCTGGACGCTCGTTTCTCTCGCAACGATCCGTCCGTGTGCCTCCAATGTTTTTTTTCTTCTTCTTTTCCTCTGATGCTGCGAGATAGATGCCCCGTGTACATCTACTCGGGGGCTCCAGGAATAGCCACGTCCGGCGGGGCACTGGAGTAGGTGTGTGTCTCTTCTCTGTGTGCCTTCAATCCCCGCAGCACCGCTCGGGCCTGCTGATGGACCCGCAGGTAAAAGCCGTGCACCGATAAACGTACGCGCGTCGTCCGGCAACGGCTCGCGTACCCGAGAACGGAGGATGCAACGATGAAAGGCTCAGACGGATGAGGCGAGACGAAGTCGAAGCACGGACGCGCGCGCATCTCGCAGCCCTGATATGCTGCTGCTTCCACTGCCCGGCTAGGCGATCGCTTCTACTACTGAAGGTCGGCCTTATTGCTCACGGGGATTCATTCGCACGATGAAATGTAGGTAAAAACGCCTGTGTAGACGGCGAGGGTTGTGTGGGTCGCGGTGAAGAGAAAATGGATATTTTCTGACGGAACGAAGATAAAAAGACTATCCGAAGAGCCAAAGGCCCGAGGTGTGGCTTCGATGTTACTTGTAGAACGATGTTCTAAAGCGAAGAAAGTAAAATGGTCTGCGTGAAACAAAAAAGTAGATCTGCGTTCAAGGGCTTCATTTTGATAACCCCGACGATGTATCTGCATGAGATTAAATTTCATCGAGTTATGAAGGTTTGGTATCGCACAAACTTCGCTCGGGGAAGTTCACTTAGAGAATAAAATTCTACGAGCGAACAATGTTTTTTCTTTCTGAAGCACTGCATTGCTAGAGACTTGCAAAAGATGAAATTGATAACATGCAGATATCTTCAGGGTCATTCATTTTGTTGGCACGACTACAGCATTAATTTGATCAACGATTATTACTTTCGATCGACGCAAGATTCCCAGTGGCACCCAACAATATTTTGCACCAATCAAATAACTCATTTGAACCGGTGAAACCGCGCTTCGGTTGGTCCAATTAAAGATACGTCCCATCTTTTCCTCTAACTTGCATCGATGTTACAATCTAACAGTTTGTCGCGAATTTAATGCGAGCGGCGTGACGCATTTTCGATTGTGGCCCACCGCTGCATTGAAAACGGCTCCATCGAGTGCAATATACGGCGTTGCGTCTTAACCGCGTAATAAGTACCCGCCTCATACCGTAAGCGGCTTAGGGGCTGGCGAGCGTGGGTTTCCCGTTGTCCGAGCGTGGGTACGAGTGGCTTCGCCGCGATAATGCTTCCCAAGCAAGGATCCTTGCGTCCTCCTGCTGTCCCGGTCAGTAAATGCGGACGCGACCCGCTACACGCTGTCCGCACCGCACCGCTGTTACTGCCTTCGGAGAACACAAACTCCTCGGCTCCTCGCAGCGTGTAGCTAAAGCTCGTTAACAGCACGAGCGGAAGCTTCCGGCTCAGCAAGGTCCTTCGATGTTTGCTCGATAATTCCCAATAATACAGCGGCGGGGATGGAAGAGGGTAGGGAAGGGTGATCGTGGCTATAAGGATTTTCGCTGTCGAGCCTTTGCCCTTCTAAGTCTGTTCTACGCCACCGCTGATAGTAATTCCACGATCGAAGAAAACACTCGAGAATAACGGGTGGCCGAGTTACAGTACCGAAACGAACGAAGGTCTATCGCTCGGGCTGAAATTGACTCGTTCTCAAACGTGCGCCAAATGGTCGAGGGGCGAAGATGAAAATGAGAAAAAAACATTCGGGGAGCAAAGCAAGGTTCGGAGAAGAAAGCAGGCTAGTGATGTCCCTAGTGGGATGTACGCCGGGACCAGTACTGGCCGAGGCTTGGCCAGTATCGGCCCGGGGTTACATCCCCATTAGGGGTAACTCGCAGGAGATCCCTAAACCCACGAGTGTAATGAGGTAAATCGGAAAAAATGACAGACACGTGTCCAAGGATTACGAGAGAGAAAGGGAAACGATGGGATGAGAGTCGAAAGAATGTAAGGTACGAGCGCCGAGGGGGATAAAAATCCTCAGATTTTAAGCTCTCAGGCTCGAGAATTTTTCTGAGCTGCAACTGAAATATTGACCCTCGAGATGTCCCAATTTGCACCTTTCTTAAATCCGGCTATCTCACTCAGAACCGCGCGGTTCTTCGTGCCCATGCGTCTGCCTCCCGGTCTCGTTTTTCTTACTCGGCTTTCCGCTCCAGCCTCCGACGACTTCGGGCGAGACTCGAAATGTATCTTTACGATCAACGGAAGTTTTCGCTGGAGTGCCGCGCTTCCCATTCGTTCTTTCCGGTCTCAGGTCGGCAGTCAATTGCGCGATGTGTATAGAGACGGCCAGAATAAATACACAAATTACGAGCGGATCAAAAGGGTTGATCCATTTTTCTATGGATCTTAACGCGAGATGACTTTCGAAATGAGAAAGAAAAATAATAAATGGATCGCTCGTTAGGCGAGTGGCTGTCGTCGTTGATTGGTTGATTGCGCAGTCAGAGGAGGGCGATGAGCAATGGATAAAGGCTTCTGTGCACAGTGACAATAGTAGCAGAAAATCATTTTTGTTAACATTTTTTTTTTAGATATCGGCGAAATACATATAAAATGACAATAGATCTTTATGGATCTTTATATGGGTGGAATCGCAAGATGAGGAAGTGTAATCTCCAACATATCGGAAATCGGACGCACAAAGTGTGTCGGGTAAAAAGCTTGTTTTCTATCCGGAGAGCCGGACATGTATTCAAGGAAAAAAAAAATTACCGTTTCTTTAATGATTATAATATAACTGCCGTTGCATCTGAGAGTAGTCAGTACGTTAAAAAAAAAAATCTCAGTTCTTCCAAACCTCAATAAAACAGTACATAAATTAATTCGAACGTCCCGTTCATTATCTCTTTCAAGACACCAGCGAAAAAGAATGTAAAAAAAATTGACAAACCTTAAAATACTCTTTAATAATGAATGTAATCAGCGGATCAGCTAACCCGCAAAGTACCTGGAGAAACTTTCTTTTTCTTTTTGTTACGAAACTTTCTGATGAAAAGATCGGAGAACTTTTATCCTCCCCCATGTATGCAGTCGGGTCGTGAGCGCCGGTTTAAAATGATACGTCCAGGGTATATTTCACTCGCGATTTTTTTAAATTGAAAAATTTTTTTGGTAAACACGATGTTTAAAAAAACAAACAGCAACATTTCTTGACTCACCTGCGGATCGTTAGTCCAAGATAATCGAGGATGTTACTGGTCGACGGTATTCGATTTCGTATCCGTTGATGAACGACGATGGTCCAGCGAGTGATAGCGAGCGGACAGTGATAGTGGAACGAGCAAACGAGCAAGTGTGCACGTCTCGTAGAGTCTGCGGCGTGACCGAGCGTGGAAACACAAAGTGCGCACCGCGGTCTCGCGCTTCTCCTCTTTATACCCTCGAACTTGCACCTGTGCTTGCGCAGAGCAGCGGCCACCGACGCTCCTGAGCTTCGTTGGCTCGCGCGCGTTCCCGCGCGCGCTTCCGGCTCGGCGATTATCGTTTCACGTATATACATTTAGACGCTCAATTTGCACCCCTCGCTTCGGCCCTGAGACTAAGGGAACCTTCTTGCTGCTTCGACGTAACGTTTGTGTAGCATAAAAAAATTTATTAATAACAATAATAATAAAATATAAAAATAAAGACGGAATGAAGCACGCTTTCACGATCCTGTGTAAGCTCGAGGTTAAAGTCGAGTTGAAACACGATGAACGTGAAACGTGAACGTGAACGTGAAACACTAACCGCTAGGAAGAATTTACGATGAAACGTAACAAACGTTGACAGTACCCATTTCCCAAGGATTTTGGAGCACTTAGTTTCATTCTTGTTTCATTTGTTCTACCGCTGTTTGGTGTCTCTGCCTTTTAGAAAAAAAAATTGCATTTCTCCACGTTGCAGTACCGTCTTAAGTATTCCGACCGACAAATCGCGATCCTTTTTTAGGAAAACATAAACTTGCGTGAAATATGACATACGGATTTATATTCAAGTTACGGATATAAAAATTGTATTATACGATATGTTTTTTGCGAAGACATATTTTATTTCCTAGAATGTCATCGTTATTAAATTTCATAGATCGTAAACAATCATTGAGTCCATTTCCAGTGCATTTATTTTCATCATGGATAGAAAAAATATTTTCGTGCATAATAATTCTTTTGTTATCTTATCATAAAAAGCACAGTTATGAAATTTTACAGATTGTAAAAAAAATCATCGTTCAGCGCTGCGGGTACGAGCATGTATCATAAATGCTGTAGTCGGTAGCGTTTTGTCGCTTCAAAGGCCGCGCGCGCCTGCGGCCGAGTGATTCAATGCCTTCCTATATATGAAACGAACACATGTAACTCGCCCCCGGTAGGCGATAGAAAGAGAAATACTCGAGTGAGAGCCTTCGGTGCGTGACCCGAATGCAAAAGCACTTCACCTGTCCGGTCGAGACATCGAATATAACATTACAATATTTTGTCGACGTTTTAAACCGTGTTCGTCGGGATTTTAGACGCTACCCGCGAGCCATCCGACTTTTCAATGTGCGCCACTGCATTGGTCACATTATCTAGAAAAATAAAATAATAAAACAATAACGATAAGATTCGAAGTTCAAGGCCCGAAGCTACATTACTTTTATCTAACGTTGAAAAAAAATGAACAAAAATTACGAGCGATTTTGTCATCCCATCGATGATCGTTTCCCTCGATCGGTCCAATAACTCATTTCGATAAGGCGGTTCACGCAGCCGAGCAGCAACACGGCACTTCAGGGAACTTTGAGAAGTTCTGTAGAAGGTCGAAGAAAAGTCGTACGGAAATCCCATGGGTGTCCTCCCGATGCTAAAACGATTCTCGAACGGCCAGAGAGGAGGAAGAGAGGACTGCGGAGTTCTCTCCATCGGTACGTTCAACGAATACCCAAAAATACCCTGCCGATTGCCCCCTGAGAGTTGCCTTAAAATTTAGCTTGTAAACGATTGATATCCTTGTTGTACCCAGTTGACTTCCAATTTTTTCTTTTTTTCTTCGAGTTTTAATCTTAATCCCATCGTCGATAAAATGGAAGACTCCCTTCGACACTCATTTTTCCCTCAAAACACAATAAATATCTCGAGAAAGATTTTTTTCATAATTTCTTTTTATACTCCAGATCAGAAAAATTCAACGCGGACTCGTGTGCCTGAATTCGCAACGAGGCTTCATGCAGAGTGCCTTATTATTATTCCCCTCTTGATGCTGGGTCGCGGAAACGAGACGCAGCGTACAGCGAGGAAGGGATGGTACGGCGGAGAGAGTATCCCTGTGTATTATAGCAGCAAACAATGTATGACCTACACATATATAGATCCGTAATGGCTGATCAACTTAAAAATAATCACTGTTCGCGCGATAGTTGATGATCGATTAACGAATCGACGACGAATAATAAGAGCCTGGCGCAGGGGAGACTTCGATTGTACGCATGTCTGCGGCCCGCCAGGTCAAAAATCCATATAGCTAGAGGAGATTCTGATTCGTCATAACGAGGCAACTCTACTCGGCCCATGTCCCCCCACGGTTAGTACGCTGCCGCTCGGGAGAGTCCATGTGCTCGACATTTCTATCAACATACCAATGGCCAGGCTATATCCGATCCGAACCTCAATGGACTGAGCGTAATATGAACTTAATTACCATTCGTTTACGGCGCTACGCGTGTGCGCTCGTCGATGAGCGGACCACACTGCAGTGGTTAATTATCTCAAATCAGTGAAAATAATCAACGATTGTTCGACCCTTCAATTGAGGCCTCATTTCAGAGCTCATCCGTCTCCCATCAGACAGTTCTGAGACTGCAATTATTATAGTCGTTCAAATGATGTTTGTTTAAGCAAGTATTAGCCAAGTTCGAGCTAAGTTCGCTTGGACATTTTATTTTTTTATTCGAGCATCAGAGTGTGCTAGGAATGCAAAGTTTTTGCTTTTTTGCAACGCAATCAGGTTGAATATCAGGTCGAGTGTTGGATCTGAAGATAGATAAGAAAGGGTACGACGAAGCAATTGTGGGGATTGCGGTGGATGCCGAGAGTCGTAAGTTAACGTTGAAGAGGTGACTGTTTGGCTCGCAGCCCCGACGCTATAGACCCGTCGTCACACTGCTGCCGAAGGACCGTCAAGACTTTTTACGTCTGTCCCGTGGTTCGGTGCCTGTGTACCATCTCGATTTGCTCGGCGTCCCGATGCCGCAAGCTCAGCACTTTGACGAATTTTCTGAAACTCAGGAATCCTCGAGTCCTTGTATCCTCTGCGGTCCTTGACACCCTCTCTGACGGACTCGCCTCGACGAAGCATATCGTAATTTTTTTTTTTGCACGATTCGTATCGCGCGAAGAAATCGCTTGGCGAGGAATCGCTTACATTTCACCTCTTCACACTCGTAGTCACGATGTGTTTCGATGTATGCTACGACGGATCTTGGCGATCGCGTGCCAGCTCGTCGGACTATGAAGATACGGGATGATTCGCGGTACTTGTTCGGATTCGCTGGATCGTCAAAATTGGAAATTAAATAAAAGCTTGTACATTCAATAAAAATTTCTCGTCCAATATGGAATAAGAATTGAATTCGCAAATATCTTTGAATTTAAAAAAATTGATGGATCGTTGGATTACGCTGCCGAAAGGCAATTTTCGGCAATCCCCTGCAAACCAGCCCGCCTCATCGATCTATGCGACGCATAACCCAATTCCTCAAAGAAAATAAAGAAATATACATATATACATTCCCAAGACCGCGATTTACGACTCTTCGATCCCGCATTGTCCGAATTCTCACGAAAGGATTTTTCAAACTTCCGGAGGGGCGGGGGGGGGGGTCGCATACGCGTGCTGAAAGCTCAAACCTCCATACTCGAAGCCCATCCCCTCCGCTCCCCCGCGCTTGTACAGTGCATACAAAGCTCCCGAGGAATCTGGAGTATTCGGCGCTTTGAACTCGTCACGTATCTGCGCTGCTGATAGTATCTCTGATGTCTGAAGTAGGTTTATAGAGTTAACGGCGCGGCGGGTCTACGCCCGGGAGGATCTTTAAAGGTTCTTACCGCGACTCAACCCAAACGGAGTCTCAAACGACTCTTCTGTCGGATAATGTGATCCATGAAGAACGAAATTGCAAGGCTCACAACTTAAATTTTTTTTCAAGCATTCCACTACCCGGCGGAAAGTCCTCCTGGTCGATCGACCACCCGGCCTGCGATTTAATGAAATGTAATCGATCCCGTTAAGACACTGGCATGAAGATTTGGTCTAAAAAACCGGTCGATTTTCAATATTTTTTTAATATTAGCAGGACAAGGTCGGTTTTAACTAACACACAGTTAGTGCAAGGTGTTAGGCAGTTTAATTTATTTATTTATAAATTCCAGTTAACAACGGACTTATTAACAATTAACAACGAACATTGTATGTCAAAATCTATTCGTCCGATTAAGTCCGATTAAGGTCGTTTGTTATTAACAAATAAATGAACTTTTTTTTCAATCATCCGGTCGCTAGATGGAAAATATTATAATCAAGGATCTGTTCAAATTTCACCTCAATCGGACGAATAGATTTTGAGTTACGAAGTCCGTTGTTAACTGTTAATTGTTATTTATTAATAAGTCAATTGTTGGTTGATATTTTTAATGAAAAAAACTCAAACTTCATAAGACCTTGTACTAACTGTGTGAGAACCGACCTTGTCGGTTTTTGTTGAAAATCGCACTGGTTTTTGGACCACATTCTTATGCTACTTATCTTAACTCCGCAGAGATAAAAAAATGGACCCATACACTTTAGCTTCGTAGAATCGCTACAAAGCGCGAAGAAACGCTGCTATCTACCGGTCGGAATGAAAATCTTATTGGGCAGGCCCGGTGTAAGTCAGCAAAAAACTTTCCCCGATACGTTTTTCTCGTGTTTTTTTTTTTTTTATCTAATCCGTGTCGCCGAAGGTCTCCCGGGAGGTAATCATTTGAGAGCAATGATTCCGTGCCCCGCGGAAAACTTCGCAGATGACATTTCGAATTACACTTAAGCCACGGGCTGTCTTGAACCCGGGGGAATACAGATTTCGATCACTCGCGTGCGTACGCAGGGATTCACACACAGACACAGCGGGATCGATGTATTCTATATATGTATGTGCAGGATGAGCGTAGGCCTCTGATGATTAACGGGTGAATCGTGGCGAGATCGGCGGGAGGTAATACGTGATAGTACGAATAGTGGGTTCGTGGATTCCCTCGGGAGAGAAGAGCGGTCTTGTGGCCGAGATGCGTGTTGGCAAGTCTCGTTGTCCGTGTTTCTCGGTGCGGTTGTGTATCGCCTCCCCGAAGGAGTGAGATATACCCAGTTGAAGAGAATTGAAACGAGGAGGAAAGGGAATATTTATTTAACCGTGAAACACAACGTTGCATTTAATTCCCTCGTGGACTTTGCCTCTGCGGCGCGCACCGAGGCAATACGAAAAACACACCGATGGAACACAAGGAGCTGGTTACCCGGCCAACCATACGAACGAAGCAAAGGGACAACGGGGAGGGGGAGAATAACATTAGAGACAAACGGAAAGAAATATTTCCGGCATTCGCGTCGAAATAATGGAGACGGTGCTCAAGCGCGAAATTAAAATGATGAATTATATGATTCTAATGAAGTACGATGTAGTCGTAGATACGAATAGACGAGAACCACTTCAAACTCGACAAGTTCGATGTACATATGTATATATGTATTTATGAAGTTGGAGAACGACGCTGAGAGGAGCGGGCAGAACGAGCGAAAGGGTTACCCGGGTTAACGAAGACTAATTAGGGTACGGCGAAGCGTAGTCGAGTAGCGGTAACTGAACTTTTTAAAATTCTTTTTCTTCTTTCACTCAACTTCGAGTCCTCGAGATGCGAGGGAGGAGTGACTAAATTACCGTATGCTATTGGCTCTAGCTATCGGAACTAGCTCGAAGATTTTGTCTTTGTGTGGAACTTTATCGGATTTTTTATCTTTTTTTTTTGCGTCAGATTAATAAACTCGATTAATTCATGTTCGACATATCGATGGAATGCGAGAGGACCATCGTTCTCTCGGCGGTAGATTAAAATTTAATAATGTATAGATAAGTGAAGAACCGGGAGTTTTGTATGGACCGATAGGAAATTAGATAAGGATCGAATAATTCATCACGGAATGGTTATTATTATCGCGAGCTCCGCCAGATGAAACAAAAATATTTCTCAGATCCAATCCGATTGCTTCTATCAACACCGTGAGAAGATTGATCGGTCCGGGTTTATCTGTTACAATTCTTTTTCTCGAACTCGCATCGATATTATCGGCATCAATCAATAATTCGACCGCTGAAGGTTCCGGAAGTTGCAGCACAAAGAAACCTGTTTTGATGAAAATGGTCACTACAATTATTGTTCAGCTTTTAAATCGTGCAAGGAATTAATTCGAAGGGAAAATCTGCGTATCCAAGGGCTGGTCGCTCGGGAATTTTTGTTAGCGGAGGGTAATGCAGAATTTCTACTCGAAGCACATTACCCCGGGGAAACTTCTGTTTCCGTTGCTGAGAAAGTGTCGCAGTCGGTGCTTCAGTCAGTTTTACCCTCCTACGCTAATCATACGCTTCGGGTTTTTTGTTATCGATTTCACGAGCACTTTTATGACTTAAAGTTATAAATGTGACTTTAGTGTAATAAATTTTATCGACGGGCGTCAATACACTTCCATAGAATAATAAAATCTAGCGCGTTTAGGGTAAACGGTTGTTTGGACAGTAGCGAGGCAGAAGGGCGTGTCCCGCATCGCTTTACACGTTAAACGGCTTAGGATACGCCCTTCCGTTTCTCAGCAGTCGATACGCAGACCCGTACGAAGCTTTTCGTATGAAAAGCCACGTATCATCCAGTTCTACTCCTCGAATAGTCCGGACTTGTAAAAAAATGTTTTAAGATTCATTGCGCGCAACATTCACGAGCGTGACAATAATAAACCTCCTGATGCGCTACACTATTCTTCACTCTCCGAATGATATTCTAAGTGCATCTGTCTCAGGCAGTCTCGCTGTGTCGCACTGCAAAAGCGACTATCTCGCCCCCCTTGAAACATATGCATAACTTAGTTGTATGAATAATTTTTTTCAGCTGAAAATGTCGGAGTAATTTTACTCTTGAAAGCTTCTCGTATAACCGAGATTCTCTCGTCGGTCTTACAGCGTCGGTGGTACACACGAGGCAGTAGGCGTAAACGTATTTCTTAAACATATCGCGTGGAAATTTCAGTAAAACCTCTTTCTTTATTTTCGCTCGCTGCGTTAACGCACAAGTGCGTTTGCGTATATCTTCTTACAGTGTAAAAAAAAATAAAAAAATTACGAAACCCAGACAATCGCGTCGAAAGGTGAGTGAACTTTTTTTTATGGCGCTACTCGACGACCATGGGGCAAATTTAATTTTCTTGCCGGGTCGACGAATGCTTGTTCGAGTAATACCAAAAGGGTAACACTGCTCTTTTTCTCTTGTGTGAGAATTAACTTCTCGAATACAGAGCGCGAGATCCCGTGAACCAAATTAACAAGTTGTTTGAAAACAAATTTTACAATTATTTTCGTTATTTGGTCGAGCCCGAAGATCCGATTCGATTCGGGCAATTACAAAATTTTTTCGACTGTGCGACGAGTGATGAACGCCAATTATACAGAATCAATTGGCATATAAAAATTGCGCGTCGCCGATAACGGCGGAGCTTTGACCGGAAGTTCGATTTGCGAAAGATTTGAAAATATCCAAGTTGACACGAAGTTTAATCCGTTTGTTCTTTGCAGACTGTGTTATGGTCGCCCATGCGAATTGCTCGAAAAATGCTTTTATAGAATTTCTAACGATCTGTTTGCATACGAAAAAATGCGAAGTTTACCGAGGTCGTGATTTCATCGGACAAAACAGGATCGGTTTATTCGTTTCCGTAAATAAGCAACGACAATATATTCACACAGGATCTAAGGGATTTTAATGAAGGCTGATAACATTGAGAGATGAAAAATTTCGTTTTTTCTAGCAAGGCGCATCTTAAAAAAAATAAATAAAAAAATAAAACCAGCTTATCCGTTCGCAATGCTTGAGAATAATGTGGCATAGATAGATCGATAATGGCAATCAAAATGTCAAACCGTGAAGTACAGTCGTGTACTGTTTAAACGTTAAGGGTCCGTCGATAAAATCCTCTAATAATCGAGTTTCATAATGCGGAGCATAAATTATTCTGATTTATCTCCGAGGACGGTGACATCGGTAAAGAACAAAATAAATAATTAAAGATTATCAATAAAATAGAGTTAGCATTATGCATGTGATAATCTACAATTCGATACTGTATCTCGAAGATGGATGTATTGTTAATAAAAACGTGAAGGAATTTGCGTGCGTTTCGGAAGGACTTGATTTCATCGACGATGCGAACTTATCGTGTGACTTAATCGAGCTTTATCAATACCTCCCATATGATTTAACACCACCCGAATTTACTTTATAAACGGGTGATGAGTGAACATCCGCAGCATCATCGAGGCGCCTAAAGATGAGGGTCCACGTATCGGTCTGTGCTCTGCTCGCCTGCGCCACCCTCGGTAAGTGCAATTTCGGAACGCCTGGAGATATCTGCAAGAGAGTCACTTTCAACAAGTTACAACGGCGATATTTTGCATGGCACAAACTTTGCGCGAGGAAGTTCACGTAGAGAATAAAATTCTACAAGTGAACCATTTTTTTCTTGTTCCAAAAGCCGTGCATTAATAGAGACTTGACATCGATGAAATTTGAAGTCATGCAGATATCTTCAGGTTCATATTTCATAAACGAAAAACTCGCAAGTTAAACGTCCCAGTCACCAGCAATTAATGGGAAATTTCTCCACTGCCTTCTCTACTTCTCTGGTACACACAAAAGGAACTAAAAAATGTCTAATAGTTGAAAGACGTTTCTCATACTCCGCAATGATGCAAACCAATCGTCAATCGGTAATTAATTCGTTTGTTTTTTCATCGGAATAGGGCTTTTAGCCGAGGCAGATCCGATAAGGACCGAAATTCCCGAAAGCGCCGAGGAACATTTAATCCACGACAATAATGATATGCTCGCCAACCAAAGGTCCGCGGAAATAGTGCGATTTAAACGTGAGATCGAACATTTCCCGAGAGGTCTATGGGTCGAAAATGACGATGGTGAACTGGTGGAATTAACCGTGGAATCAATCGGAGACGAAGAGGAACCGAACGCAGAAGAGACGGAAAACTTTTTTTTGGAGCGTGTATTCTTCCATCTATACACGAGAAAAAATCCAACCGTATATCAGCCGCTGTGGATAGACAACAGAGACGCACTGAAAAGAAGCTTTTTCAATGATAAAAAACCAACGCATTTCGTAACACACGGATGGGTCAACAGTGGAAACAGCCAAACGTGCCGATTCATACGCGACGGTAAAAATTAATTCTTCTCGTTGATACTTCGCGACTCAACTTGGGTGGTACGTTGTTTCCGTGTTTAACGAATATCATTTTTTGTTTGTTTTTCGCAGCTTATTTGAAAAAAGACGATTTCAACGTGATCGTCGTGGACTGGAGTAGGATCACCATGAAACCGTATTGGTGGGCGGCATCGCACACCCGGGGGGTGGGCAAACACGTCTCAAAAATGATAAACTTTTTGGAAAAGCACGCCGGTTTGGACACCAATCGTACTTCACTCGTTGGACACTCACTCGGAGCTCACGTTATGGGACTCGCTGGCTACTACGCCCACAGTACCGTAAACTACGTCGTTGGTAAGATTCATTGTTTAAAAAGTAATAATAAATAAAGAAAAAAAAAACAAAATAGTTCACCACTTCCTTCTCTTTTTTAAGGACTGGATCCAGCTTATCCGCTCTTCATGCTGGCTGAAACAGGCTCGCGTATCTCTATGGAGGACGCCAAACACGTTCAGATAATTCACACGAACGCTGGTCTCTTGGGCTACCCGGATGAAATCGGACATACGGACTTCTATCCCAACGGCGGTACGCGACAATTGGGATGTCGTCTGGACCTTGGAGGCGCCTGCTCTCACGCTCGTTCCTACAAATTCTTTGCCGAATCCATAAACACTCCTGCAGGCTTTGTCTCTAAACCTTGCGAGTCTTTTCTGCGATACGTATTGGGCCTTTGCAAAACCGCGAAATCAGCTTTAATGGGGGGTCACGTCATTGATTTTCCACATCCGGGAAAGTATTTCCTCTGGACGAAGCACTCATCACCATTCGCTAAGGGACATTAGGATTTTTTAAAATGATCTTTTGATATCCATATAATACGATTTTTTTACTCATCCATTAATATCCATATAATAAGAGCCTTGATTTAATTCAGTAAAGGCAGCAAATAGCATCATAATCATCCTACGAATTTCTTTGGAGATGCGTAAATGGCCGAAAAAAAATCATATTGTAGCCTACGACGGATGTAACGATTTGAACAATGTAAATATAAAATAAGCCGCGTCAAATATCTGAACATCATTGTAAATATGTAACTTTTGTAGAATTGAATGAGGCAATAAAAATTGATTGTCATACGCAACATAACATGGATTTTTGAGTTTCCGTGGTCGTGATTTCATCGGAACAAAACAGGATCGGTTTATTAATTTCCGTAAGTAAGCAATGACAATATATTCACACAAGATATGAGGGATTTTAATGTACAGTATCGTCGATAGATCGGGGGTCTTCCTCAACCTCATGCTGAAAAAAGTTCGAGCTGTTAATGGAGTTTTTAATTAAACGATGCAATTTTTATTATCGCATTTGTTTCTATACGGGAAAAAATGCAAGACGTCGAATTTCAAGTGTGATCACATACTGAAAATTTCATGTGCTTGATGCCAAGTCAAAACCATATTAACCGCCGTACTGATCGTCCTGATAATTCCACGCAACGCATTAATCTCAACTACCGATACACTCGGCGAGATAATCAGGAGAAGATTGTTGACAAAAATTGTTTTCCGAGAAGAAGACGGGAGATTCCATGTTATTGTTCACACGAGCAAACGCTCATAACATTGAGAGATGAAAAATTTCGATTTTTCCAGCAAAACGCATCTTCAAAAAAAAAAAAATGAAAACCAGGTTATCCGTCTGCAATGCTCGAGAGTAATGTGGCAGAGATAGATTGACAATGGCAATAAAAATGTCAAGCCATGAAGTACAGCCGCGTACTGTTCGAACGTTAAGTCTCCGTCGATAAAATCCTCTAATAATCGAGTTTCATAACGCGGAGCATAAATTATTTTGATTTATTTCCGAGGACGGTGACACCGGTTAAAAACAAAATAAAGAATTAAAGATTATCGATAAAATAGAATTGACATTATGCATGTGATAATCTACAATTCGATACTATATCTCGAAGATAGATGTATTGTTAATAAAAACGTGAAGGAATTTGCGCGCGTTTCGGAAGGACCTAATCTTATCGGGGATGTAATCTTATCGCATGACTTAATCGAGCTTTATCAATACCTCCCATATGATTTACCACCACTCGAATTTACTTTATAAACGGGTGATGGGTGAACATCGGCAGCATTATCTCGGCGCCTAAAGATGAGGGTCCACGTATCGGTTTGTTCTCTGCTCGCCTGCGCCACCCTCGGTAAGTGCAATTCCATAATGACTGAAGATATCTGCAAATGAGTAACTTTCAACAAATTACAACGGCGATATTGTGCATGGCACAAACTTTGCGCGAGGGAGTTCACGTAGAGAATAAAATTCTGCAAGTGAACCATTTTTTCCTTGTTCCAAAAGCCGTGCATTGATAGAGACTTGCCATCGATGAAATTTGAAGTCATGCAGACATCTTCAGGTCCATATTTCATAAACGAAAAACTCGTAAGGTGAACGCCCCGGTCACCCGCAATTAATGGGAAATTTCTCTACTGCCTTCTCTACTTCTCTGGTACACACAAAGGGAACTAAAAATGTCCAATAGCTGAAGGACGTTTCTCTTACTCTGCAATTATGCAAACGGATCGTCAATTGGTAATTAATTCGTTTATTTTTTCATCCGAACAGGGCTTCTAGCCGAGGCAGATCCGATAAGGACCGAAATTCCCGAAAGCGCCGAGGAACATCTAATCCATGACAATAATTATATGCTCGCCAACCAGAGGTCCGCGGAAATTCTCCGGTTCAAACGTGAGATCGAATATTTCCCGAAAGGTTTAAGAATCGAAAACGACCATGGTAAACTAGTGGAATTAACCCCGGAAGCAACCGGGGAAGAAGAGGGAGAAGAAGAAGAACTGAGCGCGGAACAGACGGAAAACTTTTATTTGGAGCGTGTATTCTTCCATCTATACACGAGAAAAAATGCAGCCGCATATCAGCCGCTGTGGATAGACGACAGAGACGCACTGAAGAGAAGTTTTTTCAATGCTAAAATACCAACACATTTTGTAACACACGGATGGGTCAACAGTGGAAACAGCGAAGCGTGCCGACTGATTCGCGACGGTAAAAATTAATTCTTCTCGTTGACTCTTCGCGACTCAGCTTGGGTTGTATGTTGTTTCGGCGCTTACCGGATATCATTTTTGTTTGTTTTTCGCAGCTTATTTGAAAAACGACGACTTCAACGTGATCGTCGTAGACTGGAGTAGGATCACCATGAGACCGTATTTGTGGGCGGCATCGAACGTCCTCGGGGTGGGCAAACACGTCTCGAAGATGATAAACTTTTTAGAAAAGCACGCCGGCTTGGATACCAATCGAACTTCGCTCGTTGGACACTCCCTCGGTGCTCATGTTATGGGACTCGCTGGCTACTACGCCCACAGCACCGTAAACTACGTCGTTGGTAAGTTTTCATTGTTTAAAAAGTAATAATAAATAAAGAAAAAATAAAACAAAATAGTTCACCGCTTCCTTCTCTTCTTTAAGGACTGGATCCAGCTCTTCCGTACTTCGTGCTGGCTGGAGCAGGGTCGCGCATCTCTATGGAGGACGCCAAACACGTTCAGATCATTCACACGAACGCTGGTCTCTTGGGCTACCCGGATGCAATCGGACATACGGACTTCTATCCCAACGGCGGTGCGCGACAATCGGGATGTATTCTGGACATTGGAGGTGCCTGCTCTCACGCTCGTTCCTACAAATTCTTCGCCGAATCCATAAACACTCCTGTAGGCTTCGTCTCTAAACCTTGCGAGTCCTTTCTGCAATACGTATTGGGCCGTTGCAAAACCCCGACCTCAGCTTTGATGGGGGGTCGGCTCATTGATTTTCCACATCCGGGAAAGTATTTCCTGTCGACGAGGGCAGCATCACCATACGCTAAGGGACATTAGGATTTTTTTTAATGATCATTTGATATCCATATAATAAGATTTTTTACGCATCCTTTGATATCCATATAATAAGAGTCTTGATTTAGTTCAGTAAAGGCAGCAAATAGCATCATAATCGTCCTACGAATTTCTCTGGAGATGCGTAAATGGCCAAAAAAAATCATATCGTAGCCTGCGACGGGTGTATCGATTTGCACAATGTAAATATAAAATAAGCCGAGTCATATACCTGAACATCCTTGTAAATATGTAACTTTTGTAGAATTTAATGAGGCAATAAAAATTGATTGTCATACGCAACATAACATGCATTTTTGTGTTTCCTTTGCGTAGAAATGCTAAAAATAGCGTACAGATTAATTTCAATTGTTGAGTTAAGCGAACGCGTGGGAGACACTCGTACCATTAATCGTTCAAGTGCAATGAGACGCACAACGATTCGCCACGATTAATGTCCGGATGAATCGCCCAACGGTACGCTGAATGTTTATTCCTTTTTTTTATTGCTCTTTCTCGTGTTCGAGCTTAAGTAAATGGTCCATACGCGGATGACTCGCTCTCTACGTTCCGACTCCATTGTGACTCGAACAGCGAATAAAAATCAACGAATGGAACCAAAAACAACAAAAAATATTTTTGGGCTCGCCGAATGACTCACAAAATCGGCCAATGTTTGCCGAGTGCGCATGATCTTGAGAATCGTTCGATTTCATAATCTTTCATTATCTATTATCAATTGCGTGAGGTCATTGTAACGGGAGGTTGTTTTTTTGTCGCCCAAACACTATCGAACCATCGATAAAACTTCGATCAACTTGAATAAACGTTATCTATAGGGAATTTTTTAATTGGATCTAATCTGGAAAAGTGGAGAGATAATTACCAGCGCAACTCGAGAGTATAGTATTTTGGAAGCGTGATTCTCTAATCTGTTGCCAAGCAAAATTCGAAGCTGATATTTATCTGTAACTATATTCTGCAACGCGTTGGAAATGAAGAAATAGGTATCGACTGTTGAGAAACAAAAGGGCTCAAACCACAGCAATTTAACATTTGAGTTACGTCCCTCCTTTTCTTAGCTGACAATCTCCTTCCAATTTCATAAACGCGTGGGTTCGAGTAGCTGTAAGCGTGGCGAACAATACAATTAATCTATCTTTATCACTCTCCTCCAAGGTTAAGTTCCGATCAACTCATTAATCTCCAGATATTAACTGTATGTCATATTCCGGGGGAGGTACCGTGGTTTATTGCGGATCAAATTAATATTCTTAACTGCCGTGCGAAATTGATATAAAACTCATAGAGTTTGCTTCGCAGAATCGATAATGTCATGAAGAAAGTTGATGCTTCCTACAATAGCACTTTTTCATCGGTAATAATAATATTCGAAACTAGTGTAATTAGAGTTTTAATGTTCGTTACGTTATAGTTTGGCTTCCGCGAAATTGATTAAAAGTCTAATACAGCTTCCCTCATGGGATCAAGTTCCCTTATTGCGGATCAAATTAATATTCTTAACTGCCGTGCGAAATTGATATAAAAGTCATAGAGCAGCATCGCAGCATCGATAATGTCATGAAGAAAGTTGATGCTTCCTACGATAGCACTTTTGCATCGGTAATAATAATATTCGAAACTAGTGTAATTAGAGTTTTAATGTTCGTTACGTTATAGTTTGGCTTCCGCAAAATTGATTAAAAGTCTAATACAGGTTCCCTGATGGTTTCTATCAATGAGGCCAATATCGGTCGCGATACGTTCCACGAAACAACTTTTACACATCGCCCGATTTTACTTGGAACTAAAGTCTCGAGTAATTGGAGCTTGTTGTTTATATGCTCGACCCGGTCTTCCTTCTTTTGATGACTTAGGCTTTACGACTTTATCCGACGTAACGATTCTGCATGGCCCACTCGACCCTGGGTACAACTTCATGCGTCACTCCTGGGCGCCGGGCACTGTTAGCTCTTTCTTTTCTTCGGTAGGCCGATACTCTCGGGAAACAATCGCGCAACGTGTGAATTTCGGATATTCTACCATAAATAAAGCATATTCTACCTAAAAATAATTGGATAAGACGAAAAAATGCATTCATTAAATAAATGACCTTCGGTGCCGAAGTCGTTTTATTCGTTGACTGTTACGGCGAATTTCGATCCCTTAAATAAAAATAAACGACTTGTAAATTCTCCTATACTGGATCCGTCCAGCATCCATCGCGATGAGCCCCATCAGCTTTGCCTCGCCGAAGTGGTAGGGCCAACCTCATGACAAGCGGTCTATCGATTTATACGATACTGTAAAGCCAAGTTGCAAATGTCGTGTCGTACAACGCACGCAAGAGGCACCACAAGTGTTGATATTGTAGTTAATATAGTCAATCACGTTGCGAAGACCGTGCTGTGTCCATTATCATCGCCCCTTCCCAAAACTCGAGTACCTTATCGCCCACGATTAGCTTCAGCGACCCGGGCAAAACCGGGACCCGAGGATCAAATGGGAACTCTGCAGACTGCGCACGCGGGGCAAGATGGGAAATCATCTCAGCCGTTATTCCTCAGCTTCGCCGTTCTGCTTCATCCTCGCCTAATCGTTCGAATCCGCTTATCATGAATGTTACAGGGTAAAAATGACACGATGATTTCCCTCGGGGAATCGTTCAAAACTACATGCGACGTTTAAGGGACATGTTTCCTCCTTTTCAATATCCAACGATGCGTGAGGTACAATTTTACTACCAATTTCCGACGATATCCCAGTCCCGTCGGAGCGTTTGAGATCCGCGCATCCAATACGTCCCGTAAACCGCATACCAAACGTCTTCGAGTCTCCGGGAACTCTTTTCACCTTTGCAGTTTTATCAGGGTGCTACGCGATACCTGACGAATTCTGCACAGGTGCCATTGCTCGTTCTCGTGAGTCTTCGCCAGCGCTGCCCAGCATGACCTGTCATCTCGCTGGTCGTGGAATCGTCTCATGGTCGTGCCGTCTTTCAAGAGAGACGTGACGGGACCATCGGCAGGAGACCACATGGCCACATTCGGGCGACACCCACATACTTCCCGAGGGCATCTGAATTCCAATTTTTACGAGCATTCGTTCGACCCCCGGCAAAGTTTCTTTGGTTCAGCGCATTCATTGTGCAATTGAAGCTCAAAGCAGAATCTATGATGTAATATAAAAATGTCCGAATAATATTCATCAGTTTCTTCAAAAGCCATCAATTAAGAACCCGACGCATTCGCGAGGGGTAGTGTAATCTACTGTATGTATAGCAATTTCAGTCTGGCTACCCACGCTGGTCGGAGCAGGACCGATATGGCCTTTTGGCGCAAGGCAGCAAGGGTGAAGCCATCGATGCGCCGTTTTTCCAGTTGCAGTGGAATCCCACCTCGGTCATGCATTGAAAGTCGGCAGCGGGCAAACGTAGTGACTGACGGTGAATGAATCGGTTGCCGACGGTGCATGATTCGGTCACCGACGGTGGATTACGGATTGCGTTGTGATTGGATTTTCGGTAGCGTTTATATCTACAAGCAAGAGGCTGGACCGTAGCATCGAATATCGTTGATTAAATGCGGAGCCGTTGAAAGCCACGTAGACGACGAGTTTGTGGGTGCATATTGAACGCTATAGCCGAATATATTAAGCGAAGGCTAATGTAATTGCCCAGAACTTGGTTACTCTCGGATGACGCGCATGAACGACGAAGGTTGCAGGATGACTTGCGTGTTACGTCTATGTTAAGATCTTAATAATAACGAAGCGCTAGGGGTTCGTCGTATAGCTCCGGAGCTTTTTATTTGCATCGCCACTTGAATTGATATTTGATTTTAATGTCTCAAACCCCAAAAGCTAGAAAGGATGTTTGTGTACACCTTCCACCGTACGACATCCCGTTGTAACTTTAGACGCAGAGAGACAACATCCGTTCTGAGTATAATGACGTAAATAGATTACGTAAACAAAAATACCTCGAGGTATAATTAAATCTGAAATTTTTTTGTGAGACATTTCGTCTTACAAAGGGTATAATTAAGACGATAAAAAGCAACCACACATTTTTATGCATGCTTTTTATCGCCTTAACATAATTGCAAGTTCGAGTAATTGTAATTGTAATAAGTTAATTAATCGATGAATAGGAATCAGCAGATGGAATAAAGAAATCCGAGGTATCGAGATTTTTTGGGCGTCTCAAGAGCACTGGCTTACGAGCCGACCGATCAAACAGGTGGCTCTTATCGTTCGCGTCTCCGTATATCTATATATCTCGATCCGCTTTGGTATCCACCACAGAAGGAGTGTAACGTAGGAGAGGACGGCCCCTTTTCGTCGGAGATAATTTTTCTCTATGCGATAACGCCGTCCGACCGACACTGACCCTCACTACCGTCCGACTAAAAGCGACTTTAACTACTGAAACCTCGACTTTTTGTGTTCGGCATCGCCTGACGGCGTGCTAATTTTTTTATTTTTCTGCTCCGACAAAAGTTTGTACTACCCCTTCTTGGCCATACCTCCCGGTTGTAACAGATACTCCACGACAGCCGTACAACGCGACGGTCTCGGTCAACCAACGCAGGTGCGCGTTCTGTTCCGCGCGCTCATAGCTTTTGCCCCACTACCGCGGCATCTATAAAAGCTCTCGTCTACGGGATACTGTTTCGCGTTCACAGGTACGGATCCTTCAATACTATTCCTCACTCAGTCCCCGTAACTTGGATTTGCAGATCTCTCTTTTGACTTACCTCATACACATATATCTGGATACCACTGTGCATCGGAAGCTTTTATCACTTTTAACAGTTCCGTCCTCGTCGTTTTCGCGAGAGTTCGAGATTGAGCCACAATTTTCCGTTCGCTTTGCAACTGATTCACCGATTTGCTGAAATCTCGTTGGCGCCTTTGCGAAAAAGGACTCACCGTCGTTTGTCTCTTGGGTGCTGAATCGTGAAAGGAAAACAACGCAAAAGGAAAATCGAAAGAAGTGGGAAGCGAAGAAATCGGTACGACTACGTGCGCATGGAATTCAAAGTGCGTGCTGACGATTATTCTACTGGATTGCCCAAACTATCGTTTTTGCGGTGAATTGTCGATAACTCTTATCACTTAAGAAAAAAAATAATTTTGTTATTTTTATCGTTTTTTAAATTTTGTTTCTAATACTTGAGTGATATTTACAAGTACATTGAATTAATTGCTCTCTATCGTACGTATGTTAAAATTGTGCAGTAATACTTCAATTACCGCGAGGGTATAACGACGGACACGCGATCGTTACATAAATAATTAACATCCGCGAACACTTTCGATCCGCGTACAGTCGCCGGGACGTTTCCAACACTCCTCCGGTCGTATCGACCCCGTAATTCGTTTTCCCACAACGCTCTTTTTCTTTTTCATTAATGGTATTACACGGGAGAACTGTCGCATCCACAATACTAACCAGCTCGAGCGGACGAGTGACCCCAATAATTACAAAATCGACGTAGTCGATGGACTCGCAGTCACGCGAACGATTACTTTACCCAGTTAGACGAAGATTCGGTTACATCTAGGAAGCAGAGTTCGAAGGAAAAGATCATTAAAAAAAAGAAATTTCGAAATGTCACTAACACAATTTCTTTTGCTCGCCAGTTAAGCTCATCGCGAAGAAGGAACATCGAGAAGATGAGGAAAAATCACCATCCAGCTACTTCGAGGCATCAATTCAGCGCTGCAATAGTCATACCAATTCTTGTATTTCTGTTGATGCTGTCCTTCGCCGGATGTGCGTCAGGTACGTGTTACTCAAAAATTCTGCAAGACGCATGAAAAGGATTCAATTTCGAAACTCTTGAAACTCGATTTCTTGAGAACCTGGTACGGTACGATCTCAAAACTTTAATGACCCACAAAGGTAGAGTAGTCTCGTTGAAAAGTAACCAATTATGTCGCTCGACAATCGCGGTCGTCTCAATCCGAAGTTTGCTCGTTACCGCCGCACATATGTCGTTCCAATCGCTTATCCGCAGAGACTTTGCGGAAACGAGTTCGTAAGCCCCACGGAAACTATTAGCAACAGTTCCTGGCATTTGCTATCGTCTCGGCTTTTCTCCACTCACCTCCTCGACGCGAATCACTCGGGAGTTCGATAAAGAAAAAACGATACTTATTGATAATGGTTTTGCTGACAAAAACGATCGTTCCACTTCCCATGGAGTTCCAAGAATATGACATCGAACAGCTCTAATTTCCTAAATGTGTCCTGATAGTGCATTAATCAAATTAAACGCAGAACAATTATAGTTTTTGTCCGCATCCTCTAATAAAGTTGAAATGCCTAGTTGTCCCGTGGGTAGTAAAGGGCAGTTGAGGCATCGGGCAGGACTTCGAGCGCGGTAACAATCTCGTGATAGATGCACATTCCCGGATCGAAAATTCCTTTGTCGAACTTTCACCGGTTAGAGGCACGTTTGGCGAATTTTGAAGTTCGCAATCGATTTTCAGTACCAAATTTCTTAGTCACAGATCCAACGATGAGTCCATTGATAAGAAAAAGTAAATCATTGAAAAGTACGGGAGGACGGGGCAAAACGGCACTACCGTTTCAAAAGGACTACTCCTACCAATTTTTCGCGGTACATAAAAAAATAAAACACTTATCTCGTATAGAGGATAGGGATCATATTGGTCCCGAGATTCATTTTTGTTTGCTCTCCCCAATACACGCTTCCCACGTTTATACTCCTGCCCACCTGACGCATCTTTCTACGTGCCCAGAAGATATCGACACGTAAATATATGTCTGGACAATATTGAAATGGCATAGAATAGAGATCGTACATGGCAGTTGAAAATATTGAAATGTATTGTACCTGCACTCCTTTGACACTTCAACTTTGCTGCCGTTTGACATGGCGGTGTAAACTCGACGTAAAAGTCGCGGATGATATTATTTCCGATCTTACGTGGCGCAGAGAAAAAGAAAAAAATACATTGAATTCTCCCTCGTACGAGGTCTTTGTCAATTCTTATCCCTTTGATAGGTCTGACCTTTTTCTCGAAACCACAGTAGAGTAGTAACGCCGACGTGTCCCAACAACCATCGTATTTGAAACCGTCTGAAGTAAAAAAAAACAACCGCATTTCTTTAATAGAAAATGAAAGAAGAAAAATATTCGTCTCACGAAAGCCTGCCAATTTAGAGAACAGAAATGAAATATTCCACTTAACTAAATGTAGTGGAAACTTGCCGACATGGGGCAAAATGGAGTACCACTACATTTTCCGAAAGATGTGGACGAATTGAAAAATATTCGTTCTCACGATGACGGTGAATGATGAGAGGTATCTCATTTTGCCCCGAAGAGCAATTTTTCCCGGGACGCTCGGTATAATTATGAATTTATTTCTTAGCCTCCCCATTTTGCCCCGTTCTCCTCCATACGGATACGGAACGTGTTCCGCGAACGGTGAGCATGAAACATGGAAATTGAAAGGATAGTGCGAAGAGTATGAAGAAAATTGTACGCTATGATAGCTCCCCTATACCATATTCCCACCGGTCTCATTCTCGGCCCCGCAAAGAAGGCGTCATCAAATAAGAATTTACGTCCTGAGCTTCTCACATTTCACGATTTAAATGTATCGTGCGATATCGACTGGAATATGTCCGACTTAATATTCGACCGCTGCTTCGACGATACCGTAACTGTTCGACCACGTATATAGGAACTAAATGGAAATTCTCACAACGCCTCATAGAAGGAAAAAAAAAGTTCAAGCGATTTTGGCAAATTCGCACCTGTATCGCGTAACAAGATTTTAAAACTATTCAACCTTTAAACGTTTCCGTGAAAAAAGAATCACGCCGTTGGTAGCCGATGTTTGAAAAATTCAACGCCCCTCGAACAATTGAAATAAATCCCACGCGTTCCTAGCGACTGCCCGATCGATTAGAAACAAATTCAATTGAACGCTGTGCTGAACAAGCGAGAGCGGCCATGATTGAAAATAAAAAAAGTATATATATATACATATGTATAGTTATTTCGGGAATTGAATGAAGTCATGCGATACCTTTTTCGACACAATGTTCAAAATGAATTTTTTGTCAAACCTCGTAATTGCTCTAGAACTGTCCGACGAAAACATCAACTTTATTACGTAAATTCTCAAGATCTGTTTTCGCACATGTCCGGCACAAAACTCGCCGTCCTTCCTCCCTCGAAAGGACATTGGTTAATTTTAGCTAAAGCTGCATTCGCACGCTCAAGCGCGTAATGGGAAAAGGGCTCCTCATTCTCGTTTCATTGAAAACAAAGGCAGCCGGATAGTATGAAGGACAGAAGAAGTATTTTGGAGCCTTTACGTCCAATTCATTTTGCATAGTTGGGAAATACCTAATTTCATCGATTTTCATACTGTATGCCACGAAGGGACTAACGTAACAAACAACTTTCCTTGAATAGGAAACTAAGCGGTTACGTGGCCTGCCTTCACTATGTCAGGATACATTTATCTAACGGTGTTTCTATTATACATATCAGCTCTATTGTTGACTGTGGGCTTACATTTTCCGATGGTTTTTCAGGTTCTTGTCTTAGCTACGGACACTCCTGTTGGGGTGGTGAGTAAACAATGGTTTTGTCTATTATCAAGTATGTCTTACTACTTAATCCGCCAGTGAATCCATCATTAACAGAGTGGCAAAAAACATTTTTTATAATTAGTTTCCTTAACTGACTATTACACTATAAAAATTAATTGTAAATTTAATGTACTGGAACTTAAAATTTGCTAACATTACTTACATTAATTGAACATTAATGTACTTTGCTTGGAGAATAAAAGTACCAGATATTAAAATTACAAATCTTTTGCTTGAAATATACAAAAAATTTTGTTAAAAATACTAATTTTACTATAAAATTGCAATCCACAGTGTAGTTCATCCATCTTATCTTAATCATTATTCTTATCCGTTCATCAAAGTAATTCCGAATTCATCGTTCTTTAAAATTTGTTCCAGCACACGGAAAACGTAGCAACAACGTAGTACATCGTTCAATTGATGCGCATCGGGACGATGGTCTAGCGGCTGAAATGGAAACGGACGAGAATGCACCGGCCCCGCGGAGCCACAACCGTTGGATTCTGTCTCAGCTGATAACAGGACGACTGACGGTACCTGCACCTGCTTCGACCGCTGGCAAACGAAGTGGCAACAGGTGGTACGAGGCGCGAAAAATTATCGCGTTTCCACGAAACTGGGACACCAACTACGACTCGACCAGGACACAAATATTACGGTGCGGATCGGAATCAATAGAATCAAACAAAATAAAAATTTGTCTCACTTATATTCCTTAATTTCTTTATATTAATTTTTATAAAAAAAGTTTCTATCTTTTCTGCAACAGAAATCGTAATACCGAGAACGCGGAGAGCATGGAGAATGGGAACCGCGTCGATGATGCTGTTGATGTAACGCGAAAACTCCTCAAACCTCATGCAGAAACAACGGAGCTATTGTTGTTACCATCCGAGGATGAATCGGACAATCCATCCAGTCGTACACGCATGATCCAATTACTCAAGGTTTTGGTAAAGTGATGTTTGTCTATAATTTATTTATTTTTTTATAAATAATGTAGATGGAGATTCGGAAGTGAACTCATTGACTTTTCTTCTTTTAGACCGATGGAACCGACGGCAAGCTTTAAATTACGGAGAATCTACTTACGACGAAGCGACTAGATGGTTACATTGTTCGATTCAACGAGATTATTTTTCCATTCAACGTACAATGATTCTTTCGGGATAGAGTACAAAGCTCGATGGGGGGAAGAGGTCAGATGAGAAATTCCAGACATTCATTTACAATTTAAGCGCCGTCGCGTCGAATCCTTCCGGAGGTCACGTTCTCAGAGACACTGCACAAACTTGTTAAATATCTTTTATTGATGATAAAATTATACTACCAATATGCGATATGTATACCTATGTATGTATACATTTCCTTGAAAAAAAAAAAAAAAAAAAAAAAAAAAAAAAAAAAAAAAAAAAAAAACTGGATGATGAAAGATGACATTTGTTTGTATTTGAGGAGGAGAGTGCCAGACTGGAGCTTTCCGCGTCGGCGCGCTCGGAGCTTCTGTTGATGTCAATATAATGTATCTCAATATAACAACTTTTTGAAAATTCCAGGGTAATCGATCGTCTTTACTTCGTATTATTGAACCGATTAATGATCAACTCATAATTGTCGAAAATAATTAGAGCAGTACCGTATAGTGTAGTGTAATTGAAATATGTTTGGAATTTCCACTGACAATCGTGTAACATGAAAAATACGAATAATTGCACGTTCTTCCTTCGACGATATATTCGATCCTAAGGTTCAGTCCGTTGAAAAAGAAAAAAACTAAAACAAACCCTACCAGGAAGAAAAAAATAAAGCATATTTGTAGTCGTCAAGAAGATCATTAACCCTCCTTATCTCGCAAATTTCTATAGCATATATTTAATAGATTTTCAGGATTTCGACATTGTCACTGTGCGACGTAAATTAATGAGATGATCGCAGTAAAAATTTGCGAAGGTCGAGAACAGGTACAACAATTAATCTTAATGTCTTTATTCCATCGAACACTCATCTAAATTTTCATAATGTTAACAGTTACACAGAAGCGCGATCGGGGACTGGTGAATCTTCTTATTCTTCGTTTCTTTCCGAGTCAGCGTTGTAAGGGAGACGATATGACGTGAGCTGAAAAACAAACAAAGAAGCTTGATGTTAGCTAAAAAAATGTAACATTACTAGCACAGAAAACGGAGATTTTCCGACCGGAAGTGACGTATTCTCAAAATGAGATTTTCCAAGCGGAAGTAACGGCATTTTTTTTAAGCTACACATACCCATTCTTTTAGGAGCATCGGCATATAGTTGCGTTCGCCTCTCCCGCGTCGTGACAATTCTATAGCCCGATTCCTGTACGCTACGAAGTCCTGTACCTGCTGTCTCGTCATGTCATTGCCCCATTCTCGTAAGACATCGTTGGAATTCCCCGGATCAGCTTCGACACTCTTAAATCGATCGTCCTGTGGATCTGGCGCGAATCTCTTTCCGTGACCGCCGTAACAGGAATGACCGTACGCCTTGCAGGTACCTAAAAACAAAACACAGCAATTAAAAATATGAATCTTTGATATTTTGATTACTCAATATCTCCAGCGTCACGTCATTCGACCGGGTGGGCTTTGGGTGACAAAGTGGGCTCCATCGATCCACCAATTTAAGAAAACATCAAAAAAAGAATATCTACCTTCCGGCATCGAGCTCTCCGCCGGCAGAAAAAAAAAGAATCTCGCTTCGGTGGAACATCTATTACTCGATTACGAGGAAAAACCCAGTGCCAATTAATCGACCAACGGCCCCAATGGAAGAAAAACGTCTGTCCTCTCCGACGCCTCCAGCATCTTTCCTTTTTTTCTTCTTTTTTTTAACAGTAATTTTTCTCGGCCCTCTATAGAGTACCCTTACACCCTCGCCCGCCTGAGTGCTTGACGACATTTCAATCACGAAGATAAATTCTAAAACGATCTCTAACAGACGTGCCTCTGATTACATCAGTTCCCAATTATACAGTGCAAAATTCAATAAAAACCCAGGATAAACAAACTTTCGTCGAAGAAGGGTAAACGATAATACTGCTACAGTGCTGTTAATACTAACAGTGGCGACAAGCCATTAAACGATCGGTTATCTAACCACCTATAGTCGAGAGGGGGAGTCATACCCCATAACACGTTTCATTACACGCTCGAGGGCTAATCCCAAATAGCGTGTCCCTCGTGTTCGATTTAATTGCCATGGGTATTGGCAACATGATCGTGGATCCCAGACACTCTGACATCAGAGTGTGACGCTTGCGCACTGCATCGGAACGTACCGTTTCTCGAGGTCATATTTATTAAACACGAACGATGATGAGACACGTGTCGATAGTTACCGAAAAATAAGGATATCTCTGTGCGAGAGAAGCATGATAGGCGTCTGTCATTAATGCGTTGAATATCGACCGTTTGGGAAATCAATCTGAACACCGCGTATACGTGATATGTTCGCCTGGATAATTTGCCCTTTGCAAAACCGCCTTGCGTCGACGGAGTAGCAATGATTGGCTGTTTAGTCGGACGCATTTAACGGGGTGCATCCAGTGAAACGTTGCTCCGGTCTACCCCTCGCGACAGAATGTGCCGCGACACATGTACGAAGCTATCGACGAATGTTGAGCACCGACGATAAACTTGCTGGTATTCCGTACGGTTTCCAAAGTTGCTGGTGTAACGCGGATACCGCAGATGGAGGAGTGGATAAATTTACATTGCCCAGAAGCAACAGTTTGAGCATCACATCAAACGAAAATCTGTTCAGTTGGAAACGGTTCATTATTTCGAGAGCCGGTAGCAGTACGTGACACGAATAATCGTTTGCAACCGCAAACGATACATCGGGGAAAACAAAAAGAAAACAAAGGAACTCTGTGAATTATCATTTACTGGAGTACGTTTTGCCAGTTACTAAATTGCTGTAATACATCCGTATGTCTACATTATAGATACCGATCAATACTTCAGTACACTGATAAAACAAATGGCTGGATTAAGCAAATGGGCGGTGACATACCTTCAAAGGTGTATTTTGTTGGTACAAGAAATTTTTGTTTCAATCGACAAATTTTGAATAAATTGCTATTGTTATTTTAACATTGTTCAGCCCCGTTAATATCGGTCCTGGACTACCTTAACGAAATCCAGACCATTATACCAATAACTGTGAATAGTAAAGTCAGAGGGAATGGTTTGATAGTTTAGAGGTAAAAGGGTGATTCTGGTGGGTTTCAGAGAGAGAATAGAAGATATAATTGCGCAATGGCAAAGAATGTATAACATTATCAATAAAACGAGTGTAGTGTCATATTATACTTTCCATTACCACGGTCGCGAGGGCGCCGTATCGCACCGGAAGTCTCAGTTATTATCGCTAATTAATAGATTCTAACGTCTGAATCCGCGCACTCATAGGGATTAGGGGAGAGCGGGGCAGAACGGCATACCGGGGCAAAATGGTACCGGGGCACGATGGAACCGGGGCATAATGGGATTGGGGCAAAATGGGATAGCATAAAATGGAGACCCTCATATGATGGAATTGGGGCAAAACGGGATCGGGGCAAAATGGGACAAGAGAAAAGTGGTCATTTACTTCATTTTACTCTGCTGTTTTCCATCGCGCCGAGGCACACATTCTTCCCTTTTCCATTTTTGCCCCAATTCCAGTGTGCCGCGACGTTTCATTTTCGCCTATTCCATTTTGCCGCGGTCGCGTTTTGCCCCAATCCAATTGTCTCGCGCCAAGCTATTTTCAGTTGTCCCATTTTGCCCCAATTCCATCATACAGGGGACTCAATTTTTTGCTATCCTATTTTGCCCCAATCCCATTATGCCCCGGTCCCATCGTGCCCCGGTATGCCGTTCTACCCCGCTCTCACCTATGCTTCTTCATCTCGATAACGAAAGTTCGGATAAAAATCGTAAAGGAGCGTTAGCACACATCCAGCTGAGAGGATGAGATGAGAATCGTACGTGCCCGGTGATTGACCATGCGGAAGGTATTTCCTACCGAAGCGCCTGCAGCGAAGGCTTCGGAAGACCGAAAACCGAA